>CM077504.1:12070460-13270460 GCA_039654745.1 Houttuynia cordata
GACTGTGCAGAAGTGGATAAGCCTAAGAAGTACAGACGGATCTCTTCCCCCCAGGATTTGTGCTAAGGAGGAGAAGGAGGCCAGTCACAGAGAAGGAATTGCATAGGCAACGAGAAGAGGAGTACATAAGGAGAATGGGATTGGACCAGGCGCGGAGGAATTTGGCAGAGAAGGTGGTGGAGGTCCCATTCACGGCAACTGACCCGGTAGAAGAGAAGAAATCAGATTCCGAGGAGACCGTCTCCGATCGCCAAACAACTGATATCATTAATGCGTGGAGGCGAATATCGGGGTGGAGGAGGAAGAGAAGGAGAGGAAGGTGGAAGAGGAGAAGAAGGAGAAGGATGATGAAGAGGAGGAGAAGAAGGAAGTGGAGGAGAAGAAGGAGGCCACATGCTCAACCTCAGACCAGCCTCTTGACAATGAAAGCCTCTAAACACCTCGACCAGCTGCAATGGAACTCCCAGAGCATTATGCTTATTGAAGTTGTGCTTCGAAATAGGAGCATTGTTGGAAAGGGATAGAGTCATCGATGGGTGGATCGTCAATCCCAAAAAGGCTTATCCAATCCCCACCCTATGCGATGAAGACTACATATCCCCTGATGCAAACAACAGAAATAAACACAAATGTAAGAATACACTAGCTGCCTTTTTTTTTCCACTTTCAAATACAATAGAAGTAGTTATACAAATACAGGAGTTTGAGTAGTCATGTGTATACACATGACTACTCAATGAAGGCATGTGTTTGTACACACAGACCCTGCTTGTTTTCATTTTTTTTCCATTTTCAGTCTTGCTGTAGTCAATCTTGTTGTACAAGCATTTATGTCAATAAAAATTTGAATAACAGTCATGTCTGCTAATAACGGTCGTGTGTTCGAATGCACGACAGTTTAAACTCTCGTGTCCTCCTATACACGATAACAAAATGTCATGCGTACGTACACACGACATTATGACAGTGGTGTGTGCGAATGAACAACAATTTTAAAATGACTTACCACATAGTATAAAAATGTCACTTGAAACTGCCACAATGATAGCGATAGCACTCGAACTGTTCCAACACCCTTCTCTCTCATGTCATTGATATGATTCTGTGCATACTTTGTTAACGAAGTTGTTAGCCCTTGGACTTCCATTCGGCGTCTCTCAATATGGGCAGTTGTCGTCACACGCGTTTGCTCGATCAACCGAGTTATTGGCCAAAACCTAGCCTTCATAAGCATATTATTTACAATTTCTGACCTGCTTGATGTGAGAGTGCCATATTTTTTACCGGGATATTCCACGTTAGCCCAATGTTTTTTATCAATCTTGCCAACATATTCTAGGCCTCCTCATTGTGTTACTTCATCTTCTCCATGATCTCGTCAAATTTCGGTCTCCTGAAGCATGCAGCAGCTCTGAATAACAGTGCCTTTAGGTACTTGTCATTCCACTGACTAAGCATATTAGTTGTCATATGCCGCAGGTGAGCCTCAAGAAACACATCAGGAACTGCGCTAAAAAGTCCCTTCTATCTATCAGAAACAATTGTGTCCAGACTGGCCGGGGGGTCCGTAAAGAGAAAAAATTTTAGTAAGCCGAGGAACCACATTATGCAAGTAACAACTGAGAGTCAAATCATATTACAAAAAGAAGGTGTGAGTTTGTATACACGACTTGCATGTTTTTTTTTCAATTTACAACGTTGTGTATACAAACACATGCCTTCATGAGTAGTAGTGTACTCAAACATACGAGACACGACTACTCATGAAGTCGTGTGCTCGAACACAGGACTACTCATGAAGGCGTGTGTTTGTATACACGACCTGCCTATTTAGTTTTTTCCAATTTCAAATGCAATAGAAGATCATGTATACAAACTGATCTGTACATGAAATATACATTTTATTATCTCTTAAACTTATGTTTATGCTAGTATTAGATTAGAATTTATGCTACTTTAATATAGTTTTTGGTTTTTGTAGGAAATAAGAGTAAAACGCAGAAATGGGGTGAAACGCGACTCTATTATCTCTTACCAAGGTTTAAAAATGCGAATTGCAGTTCGATAGCATACGAGCACATTAGACGTGTTTTGAAATGCCAAAGTGACCCATGAGCTGATATCATGCGTATTAAAGATCTGAACCGTTGATGAGTCACTTAAGAGAAGACAGACGTGCCGATTTGAATCGGCGGTGGAGATCGTTACGACGGGTTTTAATTGAGAAAAGAAAAAAAAGAGAGAAAAGGATGAAAACCGGCTGGTCCGGTTTGGGTCGGTTAAAAAGAAAAAAAGAAAAAAGAAAAAAACAACCCGAGCCATCGGCTCGGGTGTTGAACAGAGTACAGCGCTCGAGCGCCGGCAAGGTGAGGAGGGAAGCTCGAAACGCCGGCGATGGGCGATCGAAGCGGCGGCACTCGAAGCGAGCACGGCGGCGATGTTTCACGGCTGGCGCTCGAGCTGGCGGAGGTTTAGAAGGGCAGCAGTAACTCGATTGTGGCGGCTCTGGTTTCATTCCGGCAATAGCAGTGGGTTGATCGACATGGCGGCGGCTGTCAAGACCAGAAAAGGACGGCGGAGCTGAAGACGATCGGCAAGAGTTGAAGAGACGGCAAGGCTGGGCTTGATTGAGCAGATAACGACGACGGCACAATGGATTAGGAAAAAAAAATAGAAGAGTCATGCTCAATCGGGACTCTTTTAAAAAAACAGATTCGTGCTTCGTTTCGCGGCAGATTTGGGTTCATCCAAATCAGAAATTGACGGGGTAGGGACTCTCTCTCGAAGTCTATAAAAACTGAGAGAAGAATTGGGAGATAGAGACTGGATTTTGGACGAACTGGATGTTCTGCTTTGAAAAAAACAGAGCTTCGATTGAGAGAAGTGGGCGTGTTTTTCGACGGAGGAAGAGAGGAGTTCGCCAGATAAGAGAGAGTCGAAGCAGGGAGAAACCCTTGATCATGGACCTATTCCTGAACTGCTGGTTTGAAATTGCTACAGTGCCGTTCCGGAGGAAGAAGACAGTGAATAGTGCTGCTACAGTGCTACAGTACCGGAAACAGTAATTTGTGAACCGTTGTTCTACAAATGACTTTTTCGACGAATCAGGCTATTTCTTTCTCTTATTCCATGTCTAGCTAAACTCTTTATCAAGGCTAGATGAAGCCCTAAATTTGTATTTCCTACTCTTAGTTGTTTAATTTAATAACAGTTGATAATGATTCTTCATGCTTAATGCGATTTCATTACTGTTCCTCTTAAGTGCTTTGACCGAGACTTAATGAATGATAATAGAATTTGATCTTGATATTTCCTGTGTCTAGATAATAACAGGATTATGATTGATTCTATGCCCGGCCAAGGATAGAGTTAATTGTATTAATTTATAGTGGATGAATTTTTCGTGTCTGGATAAGAACGTGTAGTTCATTCATTGGTAATTTGTGTGTCCGGCCAAGAACATTAATTACTGTATCATATCAATTTGTGGAGATAATAATTGAGAGTAGTAATTGCATGTTTAGTGGTGGATTCGACGCTTTGATATTTTCATTCATTTGATTTCTCAGTAAAAATTTATTTCTTTAGTTAATTAAAGTCATAAAAATTCAAATTTTCATTAGAATTAGATTAATCAACCAAGTCCTTTGGGTTCGACCTCGTTTCCACTAGGCTATACTGAGTCTCGTGCGATTGCGAGTAAATAGTTAAAAAAATTCAATCAATCAATTGGCGTCGTTGGCGCGGATGCTCGGGCCCGAAGCGGTCTCTTAAAACCTAATGCCCTAAGCCAAATTGGCTGGGAGTCATTGGCCTGAGTCATTGTTAAACCTAAGCATCTTGAAGTCAGTCTTACACAGTCCTAGCGAAAAAAAAAGTCTGTAGTGTATTATCCTCTCAAATCTAGAATGTTGGGCCCGAAGGAGGCGCGCAAATTTGTGCTATCATGAACCTAAAGATTACGATGACTATGCAGATTCTGATGTTCTTTGGTTAATGGGTAACATTGTATCTGTAAAACAGAAATTTAGAATGTATTTCTACAATGTTCTACACTTTCTACTATTTATGTTATCATGCTATATAATATTTGAGCAGAAATTTCCAAGATGAAAGTGTGGAATAAAACCACTTACTTGAGGGCTTCTATGTTCCTGTTGATTATGAACCAAGTACATGTGGTTAATTCTCTTAAGCATTGTAGTGTGCTTTTGTCGGGATAATAGGTTCTTTGTTTTACAATGTTTTAATTTTTGCTTTGTTTTTGCACTTAGATTAATTAGGTTTATAAAATACATGTTTGTGGGTAGCATGGCTGCAAACCCTCACGAGACAACACTTGTCCTACTAGGGTCACCTAGAGGTTTAACGGCTTGTTGCATACGCTCAATGTAATCGTGTTCCCTACGAAAGTGGTGTTTACTTTTATGCATTAGTTCCTTTGGTTTGCCTGTTTTATTTTATTTTGTTTTGTTTTGCAAGGGACTAGCAAAATATAGGTTTGGGGGTGTGATCTATACATGAAATATGCATTCTATTATCTCCTAAACTTATGTTTATGCTAGTATTAGATTAGAATTTATTGCTACTTTAATATAGTTTTTGGTTTTTGTAGGAAACAAGAGCAAGACGCAGAAATGGGATGAAACGTGACTTTATGATTGAATATTTACAACTTCGATTGCATATCTCTGATGGGACTGATTTAAGCTTCATGTTAAAGTACACGAAGTCAGCTTTCCAACGCCACTGACTGTTCGCAATTTGGAGTTCTGAGCAAAAAGTTATGATCATTTGAAATATTGCACGTGAAAGAGACACGATTAAAGAGAAGAACTGTCAAGATGAGATTGAATGGATGAGATCGATACAACGGGTTTTTGTTTAATAAAAAAGAAAAAAAGAAATATGACCGGTTCAGAGTCCGGTCCGGTTCAGTTAAAAGAAAATAAAAAGAGGGAAAACCGGCCCGAGCCAAAGCTCGGGCCTTTCGTCCAGAAGCAGAACGCCGGCGAAGGCTCGAACGGCAACGCGAGGCTGGACTGAGCTCCGGCGGCGGTGGGTCTCGACGAAGGTAATTTGGATGGCGGCGATCTTGACGGCGGAAGGCGAGGCTGAGCTCCGTCGGCGGCGAGACTCGATGAAAAGGAAAAAAAAACACAAAACAGAAAATTTGAGCTCTGTTTGAGATGATGGCGGCGGAGCTTGAAGTGGCGGTGACGAAGGCAGTCGGTGCCGGAATAGAACTTTGGTAGAGTCGTGCTCGATTGGGACTGTCTGAAAACAAAGTTGTACTAAAATTGAATTCCGATTTGGATCTAAAACAGAACGGATTTGGGCTCGATTCCACTTCAAATTGGACTTGGAATTGTGTTCGATTTGGGACGGGACTGAGGCCTGTAAAAACAGGCGGAAAAGGGAGAGCTTGGAACGGAGAAATTTCAGAGCTTGGAATGGAGAAATTTCAGAGCTTTATAGAAAACCAGTCGGCCGGAAAAATAGAGAAGAAACCAGAGCTTTTGGGTCGTCTGTTTGCCGGATTCCGGTGGTGCTTCGCCGGAACAGAAAGGGGAAGAGGAAGGAGCCGCCGGAGGAGGGAGAGAAGGCCGGGATTTTGGGTTCATTGACGAACTGCTACAGTGCACTGTAGCAGTCTACAGTACTTTCAGCTGATTGGAGGGGATGATGAATAGTAACCCGTGAATACTGTTTTGCGTGAACAGTGTTTCGTGAACAGTATTTTTCGGTGAATAGTGCAAAATGACTTCAACGAATCAACAACGTTCTCCTTGTCCGATGGCCGGCTAAATTCGTGTCCAAGGCGTAGATGAAACCCGAGTAAATTGGTTGTATCGTTTTCCTTCATCTTAATTTTACCTTGATTGGTGTATGAATCTTATTATAGAATCACTGTTAATTTATTGAGATTTATTTTATGTGCTCGAGAGAGGCTAGAGTGAATTCTTGTTAATTTCAATCCGAGGAATATTTGCGTGTCCGAGAGGAACGTAAGTAGACTAAGGTGTTATAAAGGAATAAGATTTCATTGGTTTATGCTCGAGAGAGATAGATCACAGTTCCACATTTTGAATTGACAAGTATATGTCCGAGAGGAATATACTAGCCAATAAGGAATTTATTCAAAAGAGAGAGATGATAAGCTTCCAAGATGAAAGTGTGGAATAAAACAACTTACTTGAGGGCTTCTATATTCCTGTTGATTATGAAACAAGTACGTGTGGTTAATTCTCTTAAGCATTGTATTTGGCATTTGTCGGGATAATAGGTTTGTTTGTTTTGTAATGTTTTAATTTTTGTTTTGTTTTTGCACTTAGGTTAATTAGTTTCATAAATACATGTTTGTGGGTAGCATGGCTGCAAACCCTCACGAGACAACACTCGTCCTACTAGGGCCACCTAGAGGTTTAACGGCTTGTTGCATACGCTCAATGCAATCGTGTTCCCTACGAAAGTGGTGTTTACTTTTATGTATTAGTTTCCTTAGTTTGATTGATTTGATTTTGTTTTGTTTTGCTAGGGACTAGCAAAATCTAAGTTTGGGGGTGTGATCTATACATGAAATATAGATTTTATTATCTCTTAAACTTATGTTTATGCTAGTATTAGATTAGAATTTATGCTACTTTAATATAGTTTTTGGTTTTTGTAGGAAATAAGAGTAAAACGCAGAAATGGGGTGAAACGCGACTCTATTATCTCTTACCAAGGTTTAAAAATGCGAATTGCAGTTCGGCAGCATACGAGCGCATTAGACGTGTTTTGAAATGCCAAAGTGACCCATGAGCTGATATCATGCGTATTGAAGATCTGAACCGTTGATGAGTCACTTAAGAGAAGACGGGCGTGCCGATTTGAATCGGCGGTGGAGATCGTTACTACGGGTTTTAATTGAGAAAAGAAAAAAAAAAGAGAAAAGGATGAAAACCGGCTGGTCCGGTTTGCGTCGGTTAAAAAGAAAAAAAAAAGAAAACAACAACCCGAGCCATCGGCTCGGGTGTCGAACAGAGTACAGTGCTCGAGCTTCTGCTCGAGCACTCGGGTGTCTAGCTAAACTCTTTATCAAGGCTAGATGAAGCCCTAAATTTGTATTTCCTACTCTTAGTTGTTTAATTTAATAAAAGTTGATAATGATTCTTCATGCTTAATGCGATTTCATTACTGTTCCTCTTAAGTGCTTTGACCGAGACTTAATGAATGATTAATAGAATTTGATCTTGATATTTCCTGTGTCTAGATAATAACAGGATTATGATTGATTCTATGCCCGGCCAAGGATAGAGTTAATTGTATTAATTTATAGTGGATGAATTTTTCGTGTCTGGACAAGAACGTGTAGTTCATTCATTGGTAATTTGTGTGTCCAGCCAAGAACATTAATTACTGTATCATATCAATTTGTGGAGATAATAATTGAGAGTAGTAATTGCATGTTTAGTGGTGGATTCGACGCTTTGATATTTTCATTCATTTGATTTCTCAGTAAAAATTTATTTTTTAGTTAATTAAAGTCATAAAAATTCAATTTTTCATTAGAATTAGATTAATCAACCAAGTCCTTTGGGTTCGACCTCGTTTCCACTAGGCTATACTGAGCCTCGTGCGATTGCGAGTAAATAGTTAAAAAAATTCAATCAATCACAAACACACGACTACTCATGAAGGTGTGTGTTTGTGTACACGACCTGCCTGCTTGTATACTTACCATGTTTGTATGCTCTCTTTGTCGACCACTGCAAATGTGACACACATTAATTGTTGATTCCCGTCGAGGGTTGTAGTAACCAATAAAACTCCTGGATACTTTCGTTTTAGGAATGTTCCTTCAACAATGGGCAATGGCCTGAGTGATCTTTGGAATGCTCATGCGACCAGGCCCAACATCCAAAACACATGCCTGAAGTCGTATCCGCCTAACTCAATTTCAGGTATATCACAAGATCTTTCTATCACCACATATATACCTGGATTAGACCACTCTAACTCCCTCCCGTAATGTGGAAAATGTGATATGCGTCTTCAGGGTTTGAAGTCAAAGGATGATCTTTTGAACTTATCTTTGTGTCATATGTATGCCTTTCTTCCCTCCTTATGACGCTTACTCCATCAAGTCTGTTCGAAGCCCGTATGTACCACTTACACCCTGGAGCCTTGCACGTTGCAACAAATGTGTCCTTGTTCTCATCCACCACTTTGAACATGAACTTCTTCTTGACTGCCAAATCAGTAACAACCATCTTGAACTGCTTGATACTTTCGAACCTAGACCCTAACGCAAGTTGTGCCTCGTAATCTTCTGGTTGCAAACTGCCGCTCGACATCATCTCCTCCTCATAAGGTTTTGAAGGACCGGCCAAAGCAGAATATGTTCCCCAATCCCAACCACCATCACTTTTAATATGAAGGAACTCATCGTCCTTTAATTCTTGCTTATTGGACATGACAGACTTCGCTTTAGATGTGTCTCCTCCCGTGGGAACTCTAGAAGTGGATGGTTTCGCCTCATGTTGGAGTTCTATCCTTGAGACAGATGGGAATCTTCCCATGGGATCTGCTTGAAAAAAATCTGGTAGTGTAAGAGGCTCATGCCACTCATCCTCTGACCACAGTAATTCATCGTCATCGAAGAACTCTTCATTTTCAACTTGCTCTTCAGATCGATGGCCTCCTATATCTTCATCTTCATCTTCATCTTCTTCCCCCATTCAATCCATTGATTTGAAATTGCTCTTCGTCTTCATCTGAAATGCACCCTTCAGAATGTCATTATCTTCTCCCAATCTACGAGAACAAATGGAACACATGAGAAGAACTCGTGTGCATGACTGGAAGTCAGGTCGTGTATTCGAGAACATGACTTTCAGTTACGTGTGCATGTGTACACAACTAGCAATTCAGGTCTATATTCGAGAATACGATTTTCAGTTAGCGTGTGCATGTGTACACGACTGGAAATCCAGGTCGTGTATTCAAGAACACGGCTGTCAGTTAGCATGTGCATGTGTACACGATTGGAAAGTGAAGTCATGTATTCAAGAACATGACTTTCAGTTAGTGTGTGCATGTGTACACGTCTGGAAGTGAGGTCGTATATTCGAGAACACGACTTGTACAATTAGCGTATGTGAATTTGTGCGAATTTCAAATCTTACCTCGCAGCTTGAAGTGAAGAATCTTCATCTCTTCCTCCCTCAACTGCTGATGCATTAATGTCCGGGTTGGAAGGCCTCTCCTGTGGTGTCTTACTGGCTGGCCTCACTTCTGCCTCCGGTATCCTCTTGTCCTCCTTCTTTGCACTGGAATTCATTTCCTTATTACCAGTGGAAGTCACCATGTTATTGCTAGTGGAAGTCCTCTCCACATACAAGTCCAGTAGTCCATTTGTGCCTCGCTTGTGAACGAGAAATATTGTCTCCAGGTCTTTATCGTCTTCGAGGACGTATGGGGATGCAGATGAAACAAGATATGACAAAGACAATGGACCAGATGTAAACTTCAGCGGTAATCTTTCTTCCACTTGCTTCAACAATTCCAGGTACGTTACTTGTGTATCAATAGTCAAGAGCTTCAGTTTCCCGCCACCCATCAGAATTTCTAAACACTCCATCGTAGTGTAAGTAAGAACGCATGTATCTTTTCCATAACTACTTGAGAGTACAATCCCCAAATAATTTAAAAACCATAAAGTTTTAAACTGTATATGAGTGAAAAATATCATGTATGAGTCGTGTGTACGGGCACACGACTTTCATTACAGTCGTGTGCATGCACACACGATAACATACAAAATTGAAATCTTGCCAAGTTTTTAACTTTCTTTGGAACTAATTTTCAATTTAAAAATCGTTGTATTTAAACTTGACATACCGTTTTTATTGTACGATGGCTCCGTTGCAGTTGTTTTTGCGTACAGAGCTCTTTCCCGTTGGTTTTGTTGCTTTCTGACATGAAATCTTCTTTTCTGGGTTGGACGGCGCCGGCGATGATAGCACGATGCTGGACGGAGCTTCATCGGAATGCCTTCTTCTGCAACTGGATGCTCCCGCAAAGCGCTAAAATGAGGACTCAGGGTGTAGCCATGCTTATACCTACTCTAGCTAAGGGTATTTTGGGTAGTTTTCAGGCAATATGGCAGGAACAGAAAGATTCCAGGTAATATGAGAAGAAGAGTAGTGGTGCCATGTAATATGGAAAAAACTCTAAAACACTTAGTTATATTCGGTCCTTACTTCAACATATTTTTCTTTTTGCTATGACAAGACTTTCAATGTCTTCCGTCTAAGGGTCCATTTGATTGGTCTAATTAAGTACTGAAATGAATAAGTGGCTGATAAGCCCACCGTAAGATGGCTTATTAACGCATTTGTTTCACGCACTAATTAAGTGGCTGATTTCAGCCTGTTTACAAAATGTGGCTAAAAAAATCAGAGGGCAAAATGGGTCTGAAGAAAGAGGGAGGTCTTATCGACAGCAATCGCAAGGGTGGACCATCATGTCCTGTGCGATCGTGGGGTGCTGGTGGACCGAAGCATCAAGAGGCAGGTGCAAGTGGGCACAGGTTGTGGCCATGCTGAGGGAGTTCGAGGAAGCGTGTGTGACGCCCGCGGGGAGGCTGAGGCAGGTGGTGGTGTGGACGCCATGGCAGTCAAGATGCATGCCGGGCTGGCCTCGGATGGAGGCAGCAAGCTCAAGATGCTGCTAACTTTCGCCGATAGGCTGCCCACTGGGTAATACTCTAGAAGGGTTCTTTTCGTTGTCGTTCTTGGCCTTGCTTTGTTGTTGAATCATGGGTTTCTGTTACTTTGTGGGTTTACTTGGTTTTTGTTTGTACTTGGCAATTTTGGATGTGTTTTCTTGGTTGTCTGTGTGATGAGGAGATGGAACAAGTTTTCATTTTTTTTCTGTCTTCTCTTTTGATGCTTTTTTATTGTTATATTTGTATGAATAGTTGGTGCCAAGATGTGGCAATATAATAGTGAAGGTCGATTACTACATCTCTCTTTCTTTTCTTTTTTTCTGTTCATGGGTTAAAAGGAGCTACTTGAATGAGATGATCACTTTTATAGTAGAAGCTGTTTCTGTGCTTGTATATCTGGATGCCAGTCATAGAGAGGGGAGGAGAACGACGGAGGCCGAGGCGAGCGAGGGGAGGAGAACGACGGCGACGGCGACCAACGGCGGTGGCGGCGGCGGAGAGCAAGGGGAGGCAACCAACGGCGGCGGCGGCGGCGGCGTTAGGGATGGGTGGGGAGGAGACCGAGCCCGCGTGGGCTATATACGAAATGAAAGGCAACCGACGCCTTTCCGTTATAAACGAAGGCGTCGGTTCAACCGACGCCTTTCCGTTATAAACGAAGACGTCGGTTCAACCGACGCCTTTACGTTATAAATGAAAAACCGACGCCTTTCAAACACGGTGAAAAAAAAATTGCCTTTCGGTTATAAGAGAAAGGCGCCGGTTCAACCGACGCCTTTCTCTTATAACCAAAGGCGTTGATTCTGATTAGACTTAAGTATGGTATAGAATCCATGCCGGCTACTCCAAATAGCTGGGATAGGGCATCTGATGATGACGATCATGCTCTTATACTTCCTTTATCCCACATTATTTGTCTAGATTAGATTTCCAAAATGATGAGGGAGTTATTACAGATTATATTTGGTTATTTTAGACTAAAATTAACCAATTTGGAGGTTACTATTGGGTCGGTAAAATCTTTGGTGGGACATACCCCGAAACTTTAGGTCAAATCCATTCAAATTTATATTGCTCTAATTGTTATGGTGTCTTTTTTAGTCCAACGATACAGAGATCAAAGTTACTAGCTATAACTTTAAAGATCATTACTATGAGGCATGCAGAAAGATATTCTGTGTATATGTCTTTTGGTTCGTAGTCAGGCGTTGCATGTTTCTGGGACTCAGTTTTGGCATTAGCATTGGAGAGCAATTGATCTGCAAATTAGTGCTTTGGTGGTGTGTAAATCATATGAGGACAGATACAAACAGAAATTATGATAGATGTTGCATGGATGTTTGGCAGTTTAATGTATTAACTTATAATGTTGCAAGTTACTTCTTGGATTTTCGGGCAATTTTTATATTTTGCTTTTTGTACATTAATCATATCGCGTGTTCATGAACATGGGGGCTTTAAAAAGTGACTTGAAGTATAATGATTTAGAACCAGAAGCTTTCTGTAACGTGTTATTTTGGAATGACTAAAGTTCTTTTGAAATTATTCTCGCTGACACCCTTATTTTCCCGTTTTCACTAACTGGACATAGATTAAACATTCTTTAATGATGGACAGTAGAACCTACATTATTTAAGGTGCTTTAAGTAGTGCCTCTTTACTTTGTTTGCTGTATGACTAAATGGTTATCTTATCTGAAGCTTAGCTTTATCTCATGCAAATGTCACATGTGTAAATTATTCCGCTATTGTGGGTTTTATGAGTAAGTTGATTGGTGCAATTTATCATTTCTTAACTCATTCTAACAGCATTTTAAAAAATATGAAATTCCAAGAAATTGTAAATATATTTATGTCCGAGATTCCCTGTTATGAATTTTTTGGGGATTTATAGGGGCTTCCAGTGGTATTGGAGCTGAGACATCACGTACTTGCTCTTGCACTTCGTGGAGTTCATGTAATCATCGCAGTCAGGAACTTAGCTTCTGGTGTGAGTGTGAGAGATACGATAATTAAGGAAGAGCCAACAGCCAAAGTTGATGTCATGGAGATAGATCTCAGTTCATTGGAATCAGTAAGGAAGTTTGCTTCAGATTTTAAGGCCAAAAATATACATGACTTTTAGGATCTACACCTAAGGTTTAGTCGCAGTCAGTAACACAACCTATAGAGTCTATCTGGTAGCTAATCGCTTATTCTAGGCATTTATATTTAGTGTTTCCTCCCTCGCCGTCAAGAACATGGCTGAGTCATTGAGGTGATAAATGATATGTCTACCTTTTGTAGTTGATGCCATTCACATGCGAGTGCCTAAAACAACGCGTATTTGTTCCAAAAAACTGGGTGGTGTTGTTGTTGTTTGAGATGCTAATTTTTATGTTCCTTTTCCAGTAATAATACAGGAATCATGGCAACGCCCTTCTTGCTTTCTCAAGATGGTATAGAGGTTCAGTTTGCAAAAAATCACGTCGGTATGTTTTGGAGTCTTAACTCTTCCAAATGGGCAAAGAGTCTCATTCAAGCTCTCATAGTGAAAAAACTAGAATTACAGAGGGGGTGAAAGAAGTATAGGTATTATCAAAGGACAGAGACTAAAGGCATTAGATTAGCGTAATTTGAGGCAGTATTATTAGGTGGTTCTTGTCACTTGATGAATGTGGGGAAGGGTTTTGAAGTCGAAATTAATAGAATAATTAGGTTATGGCAAAAATTATATTGCACTGACATCCCAACATTAACTGCACATGACATCCCAACATTAGCTGTGTCCTGAAGGAAGCATGATACATAGCTTTGGATTGGACGCACTCGTATCGACAAATGAGAATGAGGTTTATATCATGAAAATATGCTTATAGCAACACCAATTATGCTGATTAATAGAAGCAAGCAAGGATATAAGAAATGGCTACCAGGGAGAAAGACAAGATGATCTGGTTTCTTTGCCGGTGGTAGTTGAATTTCTCTTAATTCAAGGAGGTCTTCAAATATTTGTGCGGCATCCTTGTTAGGAAAAGACTACTTCCGGTCTCTCCTTTCCCTAAGAGTCTTCTTGGGTTTGTTGTCAATTTTCATGACCTAACATACATGTAGTATTGATTCAAGTAGGACTATCGGAAACATGACTATTGATATAGATGAATGAGTCTGAAGATGATGTCACTAATTAAGTGGTCAACATGATGCTCTAGGTCTAATTAAAGTTTAAAACACACAGAAAAATATGGCTAGAGTGATGTGGCGATTCATATCAACTGCTGGGATGTCGGCCTTCAGTTCAAGGGAAAAAAGTTAAATAGTGTCAACTTCCAGTAGTTAATATGAGTCCATTTCACTGTGGGTACAGAGAGAGAGAGAGAGAGAGAGAGAGAGATTGAAAGATCTGCTGGCAGTTCAGGATTCAGATCAAACTGGTGGCAGCTGCCAGCTGTTGATATAAACTACTGGAGCCATAGTTGGCTGCCGGAAAAGAAATACTTGCCGACTATTCAGTCTTTGGTATAAATTTTTTCACTGCTGAAGTGCGGATCAAGATAAAAACAATGATGGGATGCTCTAAAAATATGACTCTTTTTTTCAGATGGTACCGAGATCTAATGAAGAAGAAGGACAAAAAAAAAAGAGTAAGTTTGAAAAATAAAAGAAACTTACCTGAAAGTTGCTGCCAACAGCTTAGTAATCGCTGGTCCTGGTGAATGTCATTTCTCATAGAAGTATTGGAAGGGGGGCTGGAGTTCGTTCTGCTTTATCTTCTTGTACTTATCTTTAAAATGACCTTATTTTAAAATGTCAGGAAGTATCTATGTTTAGCATAAATAATTATAGTGTTCCTCACCTTGGCTAATCTCTTAAACCTTTTTGTTAGAATTGCCTTCAGATTCCTTATACGGCTTCCTTTCGACTCCAATAAGAAACTATATTTTTTTTTGCAGGTCATTTCCTGTTGGCAAATCTTTTAGTAGAAACTATGAAAACTACTTGCAAATGAAAGTAGAATAGAAGGTCGGATTGTTAATGTTTCATCTGATGGCCACATGTATGCGTACCGTGAAGGAATCAGATTCAATGAGCTTGATGTCAAATCAAGGTAAATTTTTATGTATATAGAATATTTTCTTTTTCTGGTCTGTCCATCTGTTTTTTTATTAGCATAACATTGATAGATGTACATATAATTTTACTGGGGCTTATAAAATTGGATGATAGTATGAGTTTAATTAAGATAACTACATCCTTTAAAATATGTAAAATTTAGTTTTTGTGTGTGTGTATTTTTGCCATTAGGGTTGCTGCAGTTCGTACATTCAGATTAGATGGGTCAGGGCAAATGACTTCTTAGAGCACTTTACCCCACGGGCAATTCCCTTGGGCACTGCAACCATGGAAAGTCTGCGACAGATTGGCCTCATGAGCTGTAATCGATACCATGTAAAACAGATTTTGATCTGTTTTGGAAAAAATATCTGCAATATATCAACCATTTTTTCATGTTAAAAAAATCAGTAAAGAATTCCAAAAATGGTGATAATCAATTAATCCATATTATAGTATATGTTATAGAACATATAGTAACAATATCAACTAGTTTATGCTTAAATGTACTAACTTCAAATTCATGGTAATAGTTTCGAGCAATATTGTAATAACTCCAAATGCATGTTAATAGTTTCAAAAACAAAAAAGATGCATGCAAATTGTACCATAGTATATGTTCTGTGTATCTTTAATGCTAATATATGTTTATACACATTAAGAACTCTATACTTTATACTAAGATAAGTGTATTCTCTTGATGTATGCTCGCTTAAGACTAGTATTAGTGTATATGGATGGTAGATTTTGAAAATACGTATTAAAAACATAATTTTGGAACGATATTATTTTACATGATATCTCCAATATTTAATATCTCTAGCCCACCGAACCTATACGACATTCCTTGCTTACAACACCCACACATCACAATGAACTGGGTAAGTCTTGTGGGTGACCAATCCAGTAGGTTTCAAACTCAAAACCTGGCTGTGGCCCTCGCCATCCCAGTAACACTCTAGTCATTTTATTTGTGTGTTCTGCAGGTTTTGAATCTTAGGATTATATGGCGAAGGGCGTTTGATCTATGTGAACCATATGTATGTTCCATAGGCAATCTTCATGATACTTAGTAAGCTGCATCCTGTTTGTCCACTTTTTTATTTACCCATAGATTTTCCTTACAGGTACAACAGTCTGTTTGCATATGGCCAATCCAAGCTAGAGAATATTTTACACGCCAACAAGCTTTCCAGGAAATTAAAGGTATCGAATTATGTGCATATTTTTTTATCGAGATTTATTTGTTTAACTAAATGGAACCTTACAAGCCCAGACATTTTCTCTGGTACTTGATTTGCAGGATTCCTACAATCATAATAGTCAGCGTTGTCAATTAAGAAAAAAACATACAAAATCCATCCTTCTAAGCTATACAATACTGAATGAGATAAAATTTCTTAACTATCAAATTTTGTTAGACTAAAATTTTATAAGCCATTAGGATATGCACTCATGTCTATTGAAAAAAGAAGAAAATAATTCAATTTTCTTTAAATAAACTACAGACACGAAGATAAGCAAATTGAAGATATATGGATAGATATTTCAAATGGCAAAAGCAGTGTTGCACGGTTCCTTAAGCTGTCATGCATGGGCGAGCAGTTTACCTTTCTTTCTCTGGTATAGAGATTCAACTGAAGGTGGCTTCGATATTTTCAAGGGGCTTTGGAAGGAGGATCCCTTTTTTTGTTGAATTCTTGAGGATTTGGAGTATGGAATAAAATCTCCATGTAATACGGCGGTTATTGGAGAAAGAAAATTTTCTGGTCCCAATACAACCAGGATCTTTGTTCTTACAACTGGTTACTGCAGTAGTCGTTAGATATGGAAAAAAAATTTCTTTTGCAAAATTTGTTCAATTTCATATGTGGCAATGCCAATGAGATCTCTTTGTTGATATGGAATTTAGTGTGTATCTGGTCATATCTTCTTCTAGTAGGATTTTTTAAATTTCTACCTTTCTGCTAATGGCATTATTACTAAAAACATCCTTGTTTTTGGCCCAAGTTGTGACTTATATTTGCTGCTGAAAATGCACGACTCTTAACAATTTCTCAACATCAATTTCCCTTATCATTCTGCGCTAATATATATAAACCACCTCTACTATGGTGTCTTATCTCAGGGAGCTCACTAGAATGTTTTTAATAAAAAAAAAGGAATTTTTCGGTGAAACTGATGCTACTTGATCGAAGAGGAAGAAGGGGTTTCAATAACAGCTAACTCGCTTCATCCAGGATCTATTGTTACCAATCTCTTACGGCATCACAGTTTTATAAATGGTATTTGTTGTTGCATTTTAATAGATGTAATGTTCTCTTGCAAAATGAAGTTGCATAAGATTGTAATTTGGAATCTGTGTCAAAATGTAGGATATGTAACAACTTTGGGAAAATTTATTCTAAAGGATATCCCACAGGTAAATTTTAACCGCTGATAGCCTGTAGGATCAAATGCTTGTGTCATTTTGTAGAATTTTTAATTTTACCTCCTAAGAAAAAAGTAGAAGTGCAAATTTTACCATCATTTTAGTGCCTCTACACCTGGCAGACAATGGAATAATATATTTTGCTCATTTCAGTCACTAAAGCATCTCTTCTAATATGATGATAGAATATTTTGGAAAGTGATATGTAGATTATTGTTGCATTTGCTAGAGAGTTTGCCAATGCTTAATGCTCATACGATTCATTCTTTGTACAGATACCGTCCCCTATAGTTAACAACTGCTCTATAGATTCATACTGTTTTCTTAAGTGGTTTTTTAGTATCTTTTTGTCAATGTATCCATTGGTTTATTATCAGTGTAACATAGTTTCTTATTTTCGAAATTTTGATGCAGGGGGCAGCAACAACCTGTTATGTGGCCTTGCACCCGAAAGTGAGCGGGGTAAGTGGCAAATATTTTCGGGACTGTAACATTGCTAATTCAATCTCCAAAGCCCAAGATGAACTTCTTGCTAAGAAAATGTGGGATTTTACTTCCAGTTTAACCAAGTGCTATGGTTCATGAATCACCTTTTAATCGATTTTGGCATGTTACCACCTTGAACAATCTTGTTTCTTTCCAATTGAGTTGATACTCTTAATATCCTCTTTATTTTTGCTAACTATTAATATCATTAGATGCAGCACTACGGCAAATTTTAATTACAGCTCTGTGTCCAAGTTATGTAACTCTGTCCCCCCCCCCCCCCCCACACACACACACACACACACAAAAAAAAAAAAAAAAAAAGAAAACAGAATCATCCAACTTACACCCAAATTAAAGTTCATATTTTAATTTTTATATCCGAGAAAATTTAGGAAGATTACTATTTGACAGTATTATATATGATGTTACTAAGGTACTGATTACCTTAGGAATCAATACCTTAACTATTGTTGACTATAAACTATAACTAAGGTATTGATTAATTGGGGCTTGACAAGTTGGCTGAGGTCAATATCTTGCAATACCGGCGCAATATTTTGGGCAAACTCTTATAATGTACTTGAATAAGAGGCCTCTTATTACTGCGTATCAAAGTTCTCTGTTGCATCATGAGTACATCATTACGTGAATATTTGAAGTAGTCTACATTATTTATGTTGCTTTTATGTTATTTAGTAATGTAATTAGTAGGATAAAATTACTATGTGTAGTGTGTACCATGGGACTTTGTTCTGAGGTAGATCACAAACTATGTCTTCCCTTGGTTGTACCCCCTCCATCCTATTTTAGATGCTCAATCTGAAATAATGTTGAGTTTTGTTGGATGGTGGAAACCCCAACTAATGGGGGAAGAAGAGGTTCAAAATCCACTTAAAATTGAGCGGATGGAGCATCTAATAAAGGACTGTCCTCTTTTGCAGATGGAGCATCTAAGACTGGAGGGTGGGAGTAATCATTATTAATGATATATTAAAAATACTCTAGTTTTTAACCAAAAGAGAGGAGAGAATTTTATTTGCCAAGCTGGTGTGTTGGCACCCACCAGACTTTCTTACTATTAAGTGAGGAATGTAAGTCAATAGTAGTAAAATTCCGGGCAGACTATAACCTTTGAGAGTTCCCAAATTCCAGTTTTACCATGCAATTTTGTCACTTCGAATGATGAAATTATATAAACTTCCACAGAAATAAAATATATAGCCATGCAGTCATTGTTGCCAGTATGGTAAATAAAATTCTTCCCTCCCTCTTAGCAAATATTTAATACTCCTTTTGTTCCATGTTAATAGTCCATTTTTAAAAACAAATGGAACTATTGACGCTGATGGAGTATAATAACAATAATCTTAATTATTTTCTTGAAATGAAAATGCTATGGAAGATTGTGCCTATGACGTTGACGACATAGGCCAACGTTTGCAAACTCCTACCACGTCTACCGGCTCTTTTTGGCGAAGGCCCATCTCCAACAGTCTTTTTATTTACACGGATGACATGGGCCTTTTTGGTTTCTCATAGAGCAAAAAGTGGTTTGTTATCTTTCTTTGTAATATTTTATTCAAAAATAATTTGGTGAAATATTTTAAAATGTTTTGGTGAGAGGGAAATAATATTAGAATAAGGCATTGAATAAATATTGTTGGAGTTGATGATTTGTCAAATTACCATATGAAAATAGCTTTGCCAACCAAGCAACTCCAACGTTCTATTTGTCAAACGTTGTTGGGGATGCCCTAGAGCAAGCCAATGCTTTTTCTTTGATATTTAAAAAGAAATTTAATGGCGAGCCTGCATTTTTAATTTCAAGGGATGAATTCTCTAATAATCCATGGGGCCCACACCAGAAAAGTACTCTATTTTAATGTATCCCTGAACAAAAGAAAGTTTCTGTTACTGAGATGTAGAGGATTTTGGGGTCTCATTCAAATAGATTGTCTTCTAGATTTCTTGAATACTCCATCCGTCCAATGAAACCTGTCTGCATTTGAAACAACATGGATCAATCATTAGATGGCTTACTTTGCGCTCCTTCACAACCAAACATATGGGGGGTGGTACTCTGTTTTTAGTACGGGCCTTGAAGTCCAATGAAGTCTACTCATTCTCAAATGCAGACAGGCTTCATTGGATGGAGGGAGTAATAAAAATCTGATACCGGAAGTACAGGCTAGATCTTTCTTGAAAAAGAAGATGATACTCGTAGCCACAATCCAAATGCACACAAGTAAGATTCAAAACTCAGATGATAATATTCCCTCCGTCCCATATTAATAGGTCTCATTTGGATTTTCAAACAGAACTAATGTAGTACAGTAGTAGATTCGAGATCAGCTTGCATAATGATCAAGGAAGAAGTCGAGCATGAGACATGTGCAAATATGCCCCTAACTTAAATCTAACAAAAAGTTGAAGCCTACAGTCAGGCTATCACTTCCCACACAGGTCCATCCTTATTACTTCTAATCAGACTTTCAATTGGGGCCAGTAGTGGACATCTAACTTATAATGAACTATTTTCAGCACTCAGCATGACATTGAGATGGAGTGTAAAACAAATGGTTGTCAGCCTTGAGGTGAAGTGGATCATATGAAAATGCTCGTAGGAAGCTTTAGGTGCATGGAATTGATGCAAAACTACTTTCGCACTGATTTTAGTGTTCGTAGCAGTGAAAGCTTTGAATGTCATATGTTTTAAGTTGGGTGATGCACAGGTGAAATTCTGATATTCTAATTAATGGATGCTTGTCGATGTCTAAGTGCGGAATGAATTGTAAACAGAATAAAAAACATAGAACTAATC
This sequence comes from Houttuynia cordata, assembly GCA_039654745.1. Lineage (NCBI taxonomy): Eukaryota > Viridiplantae > Streptophyta > Magnoliopsida > Piperales > Saururaceae > Houttuynia > Houttuynia cordata. The sequence continues at coordinate 12,091,007 of CM077504.1, forward strand.
AAAAGAATAAAACTGTAGTGTAAGTTGTATTGTAACTTATGCCGAACCAATACACGCATAGAATGACTTCTAACCAGTTTTCATCATTTCGATTCCAAACAGCCAACAACCATCCTGACAAGGTCACCATTGGCGCATGAAAATGCTGATTGAAACCAATAGATAAAACTAAAAACTAGGTATCCTCAATGCTTAATGCCAACATATATTATGTGCAATAAGAAACAACCATGTCTTATTATACTTTTCCTTAAACCTATAGGCTCTCCTTTTCTCATCAAGATCCGTGCCACTCTGCCTAAGCCAGAAACGGAAAGATGATTCCTTTTGGATTTTAAAAATTGGGACCACAAGGGCAGGAAATAAAGAAGAAAGGCTATACAAGAGATACGCAAAGATTACTTTAGAACTTCCTTCAATTTCCTCCAGACTGATGTACATACAGCAAGAGTAGACTGAACATTCTACAACAGCCACATCCAAGCTAAATCTAACGACTACAAACTGTGGACTGCTCAATGGACCCACCCATGTGCACCTGCTGCGGTACCAAATCTAAATTTTAATGTTTGATTCCCCATCTGTACAGTGGCTTGAGATCGAAAAGAGAATAAATTACAATCAACTCCAAGACCTAATGCTACCTCTCCAACTTACTCTTTTCTCCTCAACAGTGTCATGCTCCAAAATATACATTTCCTCAATTTACTCTGAGATGTGGACATTTTCATCTAATGAACCTGTGAACTTACAAATCAATGGAAGTCATATTTTTCCTCCATCTATGCAGAAAAAGATTTCATATTAGTAAACAAGTCAGAGCGACTAAACTTTAAATATGTACATAAAAAAAGGTCAGGCAGCTTACCAAAACATGAAGAATTAAGCCCTCATCATGCACTTGCAAGAGCTCAGCCTCCAATAACATTAATAGGTTACCACTATGCAAGAACTCGTTTATACAAATTGTGTTTTTACTCCGCATGACAAAAAAATCATGCCCATGATCAATAAAACAACCAATTGCCCCACCAATGCTTGCGCTACTATTCTATGTTTGTATAACATCAGATTCCACTTACACGGCCCAATGTTGGAGAACCAGGACCAAGATCAAGTGAAGGATTCAAGTTGATGTTCCCCCGGAAATGCTGATTGGATATTCGATCTGTCAATATGGACTTCCCCTCATAAACTTCTCCATGAACCCCCATTCCAAATGCTTTTCCAAGAATGTCATTCTCTGATGCCATCAATTCATGAAAAGCATGAGACTGAGGCCGAAATAGGTCTGGGTTGTGCTCCTGATAGCTAGAGCTATTGACATAGAAATTCTTTGGGGACCTAGGCACACTACTAATTCCTTCAGGAAGGTATACTGACTTGAGGAGAGAGAAAGGAAGAGCACCATTCCCGCCAGTAAGAGGAGTTGATGAGCCAGATGTGGTTCTCGGGCTTGATATTGGAGACGGAGACATCCTTCCATTGATGTGCTGTGGAGATCTCGAGTGCAGAAGAGGGCTTCCAATAGGAGACACTGGACATGATATATTCCTTGGAATGTGCAGGTCACTAATGTCAAAAAAACAATCATAATTAGAATTTCTTTTGAAAGGAACAAGTTCTAAACAGTAATCAACCTTTGATAAATTTTACGTTAACTCAAGCATGAGACATACTCCTGTGCCATTAAAATAGTTTGTCCAATTTAAACATCATACATAATATAGATTGACTGCCTCAATTTCTTGGGTATTTCAAAAGACAGCAAATTTATACGGCGAAGGGATGAATGATGAAGGTCCCTTACAGGCATTCATATAGCATGCAATAAGACAAAAGAAACAGATATAAGAGTCCAATTGGACGATATAAGCCATTCCTGGAAAAATTCTGGAAAGGATTAGTTATGAAAAGTTAACGACTAGGCAAAATCTTGAGTTCATAAATTTAAAGGTTTTCGTAACTCCCATAAAGAAGGTGAGAGCAAGTGACCTGTAAAGTTTGACCCCAATTAATGTAAAATAAATCATTTCATTGAGGACCCTGTAAAGTTTGACCCCATTGTCATGTTCTCCCTCTCAGAATAGGTCTGTGAATCCTTTGTCGATCCATGAAGGCTGAAGGTTAAATTAAGGGACTCACAAGTCAGAGTGGCCACATTTCTGTCACAGCAATCCTGTCTCAATCCTACATGGTCAACCAGCTTAGTGATCTTTGTGTGGCCAACAAGAGAGAGAGAGAGTTGTAGTCATCCATATAAGGCTCCCTCTCTGAACAGCTGTTTGAATTCTCAATCATCCATATAAGGCTGAAGATTTTTAAGGATTAAATGAAAGGACCAACAAGTTAGAAAGACCACATTTCTGTCCTAGCTATCCTTCGCTCAATCCCACATGGTTCCATGAGCTTTGTGATCGTTGTAGGGCCAACACGTGTGTGTGTGTGTGTGTGTGAGAGAGAGAGAGAGAGAGAGTGAGATTACCTCAATGGTGAACCAATTTTTCCCCCTCTAGGCTGGTGAATTCCCAGGCCTTCCACGTCCAAGGATGAGAGGTTCCTTGAATTGTTTGTACCCTGTAAAAAGGCATGATCAACTGTTCAACTTCCAGATGAATGTGCAGCTCAACAACATGATCGGATTATAGATCGGATTATAATCAAAGCTCTCTGACCCTCAATGACCAGTAAGTTTTTCAAATGCTTCCATAACAAAATAATTGCAAAATATTGACAAACGCATACTCATAGATGGAAACAGCTGGAATATTTCCATACCGTTGATCTCATTCCATTTGAAGCCCCAGTAGGTGACTCCAAAGGCTCGTGATTGGGAATCGGTTTCTCAAGGGGCGACGCATTCTTCACAAAAGGATGTTCTAGAAGTTGAGCAGCAGTAGGACGATGCTGTGGATTGCGTTGCAGACATTGTTTCACAAAATCCCTACCCTCATCTGATAAATGACCAGGAATAGCTGGGAGTTCCTTACTGTTCCCAATCTTAAACATTGCAGCAACCTTGAAATTGAAACACATGGACCATCAATTGACATAACTATAAGATGCAAATATCAGAAATTTTAGACAAGTATTAAGCACTCTAGAAGGAAAAGAACAGCTAAAAACTAACTCACCCCTTCATATTGGTTCCATGGAGGTTTGGTAGTAGCCATTTCAAGAACAGTGCATCCAAGACTCCATATATCAACCGCCAGATTGCAGCCGTTTGAGTTTTTTATAACCTGGCCAATAGTACAAGAATGATATTCAAGCTTTTTCATTGTGAAATTGAAGTCGATAGAAATACACCAAAAGAAAAAGGTACCAACCTCAGGCGCCATCCAGTAAGGACTCCCTTTGAAGGATAAGGGGCATGATTGGCCTGTAATCTGAAATATATACGGCATGCTTTTAAATATAAAGTAAGAAACATCAAATTATCTAAAATACTTTGCTATCCACATATATTGTAGACAGCATATAGCTACTTATAGATCTACACTTTCTGCTTAAAAAGTATAGCTTAAAATTGATCTGTTACTACATGTAACAAATAAGTAGCCATACTACGAAACACATCTTAAAACAACTTTATTTGCCTAAACAATAGTCATATTTGTCCAGGTTTCAGATCATAGCATTTTGGTTATACACCCACTGACAGAGGCTACAGAGATGGTACTTGTCACATAAACACAACTGCAAAACCACCTACATGCTTTGCCATTCCAAAATCTGCCAGTTTTACTCGTCCAATAGGATCCACAAGAATATTTGCACCTTTTATGTCTCTGCATAAATGTAAAGGGAAAAAGTAAGTACATGAATGTGAAAGAAAACGAAATCATGAAAGAAGATCATCTAAGAACAACTACCTGTGTACAGTATTTTTGGCATGCAAATATGCTAGGCCAGATAAAATTTGTTGGGTATAGCTACGTATAGCAAGCTCACCAAACTGCCCATATTCTTGAAGAAGTTTATGAATTGATCCACCAGATACATATTCCAAGTAGATATACAATTTATCATCCACCTGCTCAACAATCCATATGAAGATCAAAATATAGGACATAGGTGTCTAATTTACTGTGTGCACAAGATAATATATGATATCAAAACTTACAGTTTCTGATCCGTAGTACTGCACTATATTTGGGTGATGATACCGACTCAAAAGAGCAATTTCCTAAAATAAATTAGCAAAAACTATAAGCACAAATGACTAAGATTTGAAACACTTCCATTTTTTGTCTCATCTGAAACCCCAAAAATGACTTAAAATTCAGTAATCTAAAGAGCTAATACTCATATTCATGAAGCACCTTTTTACAACAATTTGTGGTGGGCCTAAGTGCCTAGTCCGAAAAGAAAAACATAAAAAAATGCAGATAGAAAAAACTTACTTGCATTAACTGCTTTGCACTTTCTTTTGACTTGGCATCATCTGAAAGTAGTGTGACTTCCTTCATTGCGCACATTTCCCCACTTACACTATAGCCAAAACAAACACAATAAGAATTGCCATGTACGGAGAGAGAGAGAGATGGAGAGATACAAAACAACAATGTGTGAGGGATAAAGTTCACAAGTGCTTCTGTGGAGGATCATTTTTTATTTCATTCAGTAGTGCTCCACACATGCACTAAAAAAGTGGGACCACTTTGAAACAAAAGCAGACATCAGGAGAAGCAGCCACAGAATTTGGTCCATGTGGGTCCAATTAGGACATTGGTTCCACCATGTTGACACGTAAGTTTTAAGTTTTTTTTACAGTTTAAATCAATGGCTGAAACTTATCTAATAACATATCAAATCTGAAAGGACCTTTATGAGTGTCGGACCCACATTAAAAGGGTCCACAGGTGGTCCCCTATGAGTGCTCGGACGGGATCATTTTCCTTAATGCAGCAAGAAGCACTACATACAGAGGCCTAGGTTTTGAAAAAAAAAACTCCAGCTGATGGTTGTGCTATTATGGCAACTGGATGAGCAAAACAGAAACATACTGTTCCAACTCACATGTACAATCGATAATATATACTGATAATCCCCTATTCTGTGTTCACCAGGGACAGAGGGGATGTCCTCTTACAACTCCATTCACAACTTTGCAAGAGATAATGCTTCAACTTGGAAAAATTGGCAATTTAAGAAATCTAACCAGTTGAAACCAAGATAGACATGCCCAAATGTGCCTCTTCCAATCAGTTTTCCCTTCTTCCACCGTGATCCAGGGCTTGTGGGATTATCCACCCTTCCAGGACTCCGGGGAACAGATGTAGTCCCTGTCGAGTTTGTAGAAGTAAAAGGGGAAGAATTCACAATGGATAAAGGAGGCAGGGGCAACCGATGGCTCTGTTGCTTCCCATCATCAGGCCAGCCTATAGGTGATTCTGCAGGAGGTCCTCCAGCACGAGGATGCAAAGGAGTGACAGCCTCACTATGAATCCGGGAGCTGGGCCCTGGACTAGTCATTCTGGGGCTAGGTATTGGGGAGCACTCTGGACTTCCCCTGCTTTGTTGCCAAAATAATTGTCCTGACAAGTCCCCTCCCATAGAGTTGTGCCCAGAGTTATGGCCTGAACCCGGACTTGAACAGGGACAAGACCCAAGTAAGCCCAGATCAGGATAAGCCTTTGATGAAAAAATTACAGAGCTAGGTACATGTTCAGGGCAAATAACTCTCATAGGGCTCCGAGAAGGACTTGACATGGAACTGTCTGGAGCACTTCCAATACCCAAAGCATTGTGGTGAATCTGTAGAGCTGATGGATAGGCATTTGAAGGGCCTCTCTTGGGGGATGTTGAAAGGATTTGGTTTGCAAATAACATGTTAGCAGGCTTCAGTTTCTCTTTCGAGTTCTTTCTAGATATAATAGGGGATTGATCCCTATGCGCCCTGCATCGTGTAAAGTTTTCGAAATAAGAAAGGAAAAGGAAGCATTAGCAAAATGTTATGTAAAAATCAAGTAATTCTTGTCAAGTCACGCATACTTAGCCATAAGTATTTTCTCCATGTCATTTTTCAACGAGAGTGAACATGTTAACTTAGGAAAAGTATGGCTCCAAAAAACAATTGAGAAAAATAAGACCAGTTGCATATAGTAAACTAAAAGAAAAAAGTATGGGAACAAAAATAAACCTCAGTTCCATTCAACCATGTAATTTATCAAAATGTTCATTACCATCAGTGTCATGCATCAATCATCACTGTCAGTTGACAGTGTAAACTAACAGAATTTTTGAACTAGTCATTTCGTTTCATTATTTCCATGCAATTTATAACACAAGCATCACAAAAGATACAACTTTGTAGACCAATTAGAAACCATTAACAATGCTCTTCACATCTTTTGGATATTAAACGAATATGAAAATAACATGTGATGACATCATACCATTTTTCAAACATTACATGAAAACCTATGTATGTATATATATTCACAAACACACACACAACAAAAAACTACTAAAATTTTTTACGGTTGTTTAGTTTTTCTTTGACAACTGAGTAATTGATTAATCAAAATTTGCGGGATCAATTAAACTAAAACAATGCATTGCAATGACACAATTGCTTCTCAAATTAAAGAGCCAATATAACAAAGACAATAAACTCTCATGATAGGCTTCAGCATTCACCTTGTGGGGCTAGTAGCAGCAGTTTTAAACCCATTTTCAAAGTCACCCCTTGGGCTTGGAAGGCGGGAGTCGGTTGCATCATCACTATCAATGGAGCAATCACTCGAAACTGAAGCAGTAGCTAAATCACCATCGACATCAGTAGCACCTGGCCTTGATAGGACCCTATCAGGCTTAGGAAGAGGCACATGAATGGATGGTTTCCCACATCTTCCTAGACCAGTCTTTGAAATACTGATTGCAGAAGCAGTCCGGCCTATGCTTGAGTGATGAGCACCCGGAAGTGGAAGTGGCTGTGCTTGGGCCCTATCGGCAAAGCTCTGACATCGCGATACATGCGTAGATGGAGACGGTGACCTTGATTGTGCCCGAGAGAGGAACCCCTTTTCTGATACAGTATCACTATTGTGCCTCTTGGTTGCACCTGATCTGCGGTTACCTTTATCCTCAGATGGAATCTTCAACTTGCGTTGTAGTGTGTCAATAAATGTTTCTTTGCCTGTCTTTTTCTTCACATTTTTGGAAGAGGACTTCCACCATGAAGGCATGATTTATTTATAATCTAGATTCAGAGAAGAGTTCTTCCACCTCTACCACATGCTTCAAAATATTTGAAAGCTTAATTTATGCTCCAACTAGCTTACTAGTATCCTAATAGGGGATGAATTCCCCAAACAGCAAGTTTACAAATGCCGATACTGTAAGGGAAAGTACCTGAATAGGACACAAGTTCAGAAAATCACCAAATGAGCTCTATTAATTCTATGAAATTGACTAAGCATATTATCAATAGATGATGATCAGAAATTTGGGGTAATAAATTGACACACAAGTTAAGCTGCCTCTAATGATATATAATCCCTGTATTTATATCTTGCGTCCTGGAAATTTCTCATAGTTTTAGCTATTTGATAAGTACATGACAGTTAGTTACCAAAATAAATTTTCTTTTAGTTGCAAAATATTATGCATGGTTTTAACTCAACTGTTTTATACTCTTCAGAACAAAAAGACCAATATGTTCTTGATATCCATAGCTTGTTTAAATACCAATTATGCTATGCAATATCAATCGTAGCTCATAGAAGGATCAGCAGTTTGACATTGACCAATTAAATCCTTCCGATAGTCAAGACTATTCTATAATATCTCACCAAATCTTTAAACAACTATGAGAGAAGAAAAAGGCTATTATTCACAAAAATTGAAAGCATACCTCAAACTTAAGAAGAACCTGCTAAAGACAAGCCATTTGGTTTCATAAAGAAAAAGTTCCAGCACATTCGCAAGAATGAGCTAGAACCACTGAAGAACACGTTCCTTCCTTTTTAAACCAGCTTTCTTGTATGACAAGTATTCAATATGTTGCATAACAATGTAAGAATAGACTTTACAAACATGACTAACAGAAGGAACTCCACAAATCTTCTACCCCTGAAATTTCTAGAATCATTATGTCTATGATCTACAAGCATACAACTTTTTATACCAAATGTTGAAATGCCACAAGTTTCTAAATCGCTTGGTAAGTGGGTAGCAAACTTCCTTAGTTATCTTAAAACCAACCCTTTTTCCAAATATTAGAAAACAAGATTGTTGTACAAGAACGGGTACATCTTAATCATGGAAAATCACCTGTTTTTAAAGTATTTATATATATTCTTAATCATCTTCCACAATCACAATTACCTCAAAATGCAAATAGGATCTACATTGAAAAACCAGACACAAATTCTTCGCTTAATACTACTAACTGCAATTCGGACTACAAAATCACCCTCTCCCCCCAAAGAAGAAGCAGAAGAATTCCAACTTGGTTCTTCATCACAGCAAATTATTAACCAGCCATCAATTTCCAACTCGACTTTTTTGCTGTTTACACCATCCAAAAACTACATTCCCGCAACTATACTCCCTCCGTCTGGAATTAGTAGTAACATTTAATTTTCCAAAATGAACTAAAATCAGTTCTTTTTCAAAAACCACTCTTATTACTAATTCCGGATGGAGGGTACAACAATAACAGTGCCCAAATCTAAACATCTCAAAAACTAAAAATCAAACTTTTCACACTGTCTACACACAACCACTCAATCCAACTGCTGGCATGGCCAAATCTAGAACTCTAAACTTTTTACAAAGTGAACACACAGTCCCCCACTCCAGATCTGACAGATTTCAGCAAAATTCAGCACATAAATAATTGCAAAAACATGCCAACAATCAAACATATCATCCAAAAGTCATAAAACCCACCTCAAATCTACCAAAAAGTTGAAACTTTCAGCACCACCGCCACCCCACCCAAGTACCAGACTCTCAGCACAGTGGCACAAGAAGTAATTTACAACCAAATCCAGCACAGCCGCCACAATCCCAACAAACCCAGAAAACTCCGGAAATCCAAGGATTCCTCCCACTACTCCACTGATCCCCAAATCACGAGCCACAGATGAAGCAGGAGCATGCACGGACGGTGGGAGCTGAGCCAAGAATCCCCGAAATTCCCGGAGGCCACAGAAACTCCACGAAATGGACCAGATTTTGCAGTGGAAGGAGTTGCTCAAGAGAAGGAAAAGGATGCGATTTAGAGAAAGAGAAAGAAGGGGAAATGGAGGACTAAAGGAGGCTTGTCTGAGTGTGAGGGGGGGGGGGGGAGTTTAATAATGAATAAATTTTTTAAAAAGGTGGGGAGGGGGAATATAATTTGTAGCAGTGATAATAAGTGAATAAAGGAGGGGCCAATGGAGTAAAATATTCGGTGAGTTTGGGTGCTTGTAGCTTTTACACGAAACCGTACTTTAGATGAGAGCTCCATGTATTTCAATTTCAGCTGATTTTGAAGATCCAAATAGTTGGATAAAAAAAGGAACCAAATAAGACAATCAATATGGGACGGGAGTATAAAAAGAAAATATGCTTTCTTTCATTTTCTAATATTAAAGTATGGAAAATAAATTGTATTAGCACGGCCGATGGTTCGTGTTGGTCTGGGTCCTGGCATTGTAGGTTGTCAGATTTCTATCTTGCAGCAGACATTAATGTGGAGGCAAGCAGTTTAGAGCCACACCCACCCCTCCATTGATGAGTGATCTTGATCTGACAACTCATGTTGCAGAGTGCATGACTACGTGTTTGAGCTAGGCCGCATATTTATACTTTCATTCCATTTCGTGGATTTTTTGTGGGATGAAAATGGTGTTGGAATTCATTGGTATGCTATGAAATGGTGAAATGATCTGATGGCCATGGCACGCTTCGTTAAAGCAAGGTCCTGACTTTGAACCCCCGGTCCATTGGCCCACCCACATGGGATGTAATCCTGATTTACCCGGTTTATATGATGGATGGGCCTATTATGCACAAGGGATTGGTGGCAGGATACGGTGCACTGAGAGCTCGGTTGCCCTATCCCTTTTAGTTTGGGTCCTAAGGACTAAGATACCCCTCATTACCCAAAAAAATGGTGGAACAAAAATCAAATTAATCTTGTGTTTTATAATTTTTATTCAACCTTTTATTTTCAAAGAAAGCAAAGTATGAAATGTTAAGGATGTTCCCCTTGTTTGATCTCTTCTACTTGGAAAACAAATTAAAAACTATTAAGAAGCTTGCCATCATTTGCCAGTGTCCGCACTCCAATTTTATGATTATTTTTGTGTTCAGTTTTACATTTTTTGTATCGTAAGTAATAAGGTGGGGAGAGAATGAGAAATTATTCAGTTATTTCTTGTAAAAACTGCCAAGAGAGACAAACGCAATAGTATTACTAAAGCAAATTATGAAGAATGTTAGAGAACATTTGTTTTTTTAGTTTTCACATTACCATGGAACAGATATCAACTTTCTGATGACGTTATTTCAAAATTAAAAATAATAATTGGGACTGGTTAAGAGTTCTTGTCAAGAGTTATTAGGAGGATTTCAACAATACCCTATTGTAAATTAGAGGAATATAGCATCACAATACTATGATGAAAAGTAACAGACATGCTCCAATGGCTTTTTATGTGAACTAAACTAAAGAGAAATACTCTATCCTTCCCATTTTGACTGTAACATGATGAATATCGGAGATGCAACAGATTTATTGCTGTTTTCCTCATGGGAAAAATAATTCATTTGGAGCATTACTCTGGTTTTACTAACCTTTTTCGAAAAAATAAAAAATACATTATAATATTATATATTCATTCAAATCAAAATAAAAAATTTCATAACCGTAAAAAATGTGAAACTGTGCAATCCATCCTTAGTCGTACAATAAGCATAAAACACAAGCTCGCTCACGAGCTTACATTAAAAGGATGGAAACTAGATTTATACTATGCTAATTGTTGTGCCTTTCCCAACGCTTGTCCCTTGCTCCTCCAAACAAAAAAAATTGGTACAACTGAGTATTTTCTCATACTCGATAGAACACCAACGTAATCTAATAGTTGTTTCGTGTGCAATTATCTTAATACCAATCATTAATACTTCAAACATATATTTATCAATTAGAACAACCAGCTTCCTATGCATATGACTAACCAAGATCCATTCTAGACCTTACAGTTGTCCTACTCTTTTTTAGAGGTCTCTGAGTTTATTTTCTACTTCTACATTCCACTTATGTTAAGGATTTCAATAGATGTCCTTATTCTTTCCTCTTTCTTTTTGACCCCAGTTCACTACAAATTTTGAGTCCCAAGGGGAATTCATGGTTCCCACCAGTTTGAGTTACATGCACTGTTAACTTCGTTATAACTATGTATGCAATTGTTGATCTCTTGTGAATCGAAGCCCTCAAGACGGCTAACCTTAATACAAGGCTTTGTGCCTTTCCACTAGCACGATTACTCTTGTCGCATGTGGTATTCTTTATTTCATCCTTTTTTTAACTCCTTCAATGAGGATCTTCTTTTATTTTTCATTCTCAAGGCTCACATATGGAACCTAAGGGATCGACACTACTGGTCATTCTCACATGTTACTACATATTTTTCATTCTTTCAATGTGACCTGCTTGTTACTAAGTCACTTAGTCTTGATATCTATATTTTCCTACATTTCATCTCATTTTTTTGGACTTCTAAAATCCTCTAATATGTAGCATCTCTAGCATACAAAGTTCTTCATTTGCCATGCGAGATTACTTACTTCACAATCTCATAGGCAACACTGACATGCATAATGTTTTCCCTTCAATTAAATCATGACACTAATTGCACAAGGACAAGATTCCTTCCAGCTACTTATTTATGGTAGGGCCATAGTTACTAGCCTCATGCTTAGTGCTACTTGAATCCACATATGGATTCCACATGCTTTACTCATGTCCATGGTTCATCGACAACTACACTCCGACAACTCTGTTGTCGCTAGGGTTGTCGCTGAGTGTTGCAGTTTGTACTTCGCATGCAAAAGCAAATCCAACAAGCAAACTATAGCAATTCAATAACTCTCAACATCCATTACTCATTACTTATGGTCCAAGAAAATCTCATTACCCATTGGCAAACAAACACACAATCACCCACTTGATTACTCTCTGTTGGACCACCAACAACTTCTCTACGACAAGTCTCTTGTCGTTTGTTTTATAGAAAAAAAAGTCTCTTATCATTGGTGAGTTGTCGCTGATCCTACAACATGCTTATGGTTAGCAAATTGCTGCCATCATGCTTTAAGGGTCTAAATTCTTCTCAATTAGGTTCATTATAGAATAAAGTATATATTCATATGTAACATACCAAACCATGCATAAAACATGCATTCAATTCAATCAATTATGCTAAACAAACATCTTTACACTAAAATCTTACACAATTGTTGATATAAAAGATTTTTAAGTAATTCTCTACATGCCTTCAGTACATAACCAGGTTCTCATACTAATATACTTAAAATTCAATGGAGGTTAGTTCTCCTACCTCTACTTTGCTTGATTTTTTCTTCTCTTCCTCTTCTAATCCCTTCTCCTTCTTTCTTGGACTCTCCTAAGGCTTCTTTTGTCTAAGGTTTTTCTTGGAATCTGTAGTTATCTATTTATATAGGGCACAAACCGTAGGATATCTCCCAGTTGGAATAAAATATGGTTTCCTAGTTTAGGCAAACTCTGAGTAATCATCGACAAATCATCTTACTTATCCTAGGGCACTTGTCGTAGATTTCATTTCCCAAATTCTGTCTTCTTCACTTCTCCAATTTGTACCCATTAATTGCTTTCCAATTTGGGTTATTACATTCTCTCCTTCGTAAAAGGAATTTCATTCTTGAAGTTCAATGTAAATGTCTCCTTGTTTCCTCGATAATCATGCAATTGACATGTATCTTCCTTGAAGCTTGGAAGCTATTTTATTCTGGATTTAGTTGCATTCACTTCCTTGATTTAGGTTCCATTTTGCATGAAATTAAAGAAAACAAATTTATTTATTGTTCTCTCTACGACAACTGTTCTACGACAAGTAGCTTGTCGTTGGACGACTTGTCGTAGAACCAGCTTAAAATGGTTTTTCCTTCCGCCTTATTTCATTTCAAACTCCATTCACTCTCATTTCCTCTCCGACGACTCGAACCAGAAACACTTCCTCACTGCCTTAATGCTCCACCACCACTGGTCATTGCTGTGTCCATGGTCTTCACGTGCGCCATTTTTTGACAAGTTCTCACTAGCTGTTCCTTTTTCTTTGTCATGGTTTTGTCTCTTTTCTCTTTGATGTAACTTCACTCACTCCTATTCTTCCTTCATAGGATCTCTACATGCTCCTAAGCTTATACTTGCGGTTCTAGTCATCGGTTTCAAAATTTTTACGCTGTCGCTCTTCTTGCCAGTTTCCGACCTAGGTTGTGAGTTATTGCATGCCACCATTATAACTTGTCTTTCTTTTGAATTCATGTAACTAAGATGTAGTTAAATGTGGCTCATTGGAGACGATCAAAATCTCCACTGAGATCTTTTGTTGCTGATGCGCTTGTCATTGGACATAGCTCATGATTCCTTATGCTTCTCTTCTTTGATATACATTTATCTTATACTTCTTGTTCTGCTTTACTTATCTTTATTGTCCCAATACGCCTTCCTTTCTATGATTTTTTTTTATTGCCAAATTTTTACTTACTAATTTTTATTTTCTTTACATGATGCCAAAGGAGCAGTGCTCCAGACTCCCTGAATGCCAGTGTTTCGGTGGGTAATGAGACAATGGTTTCGAACCCCCATTGGCCACTCACCGAGGATATTAATTCTAATTTACCTGGTGCATATGATGGGTGGGCCTTGTATGCACCGAAGGGGATTGGCGGCGAGATACAGTGCACTAAGAGGTCAGTGCCTTCTAATCGAGGTCCTAAGGAATTGGACGCCATTTATAAGTTGTGTTTTATAATTTTTATACAAACTTTTTTTTTTAAAGAAAGCAAAGTATGAAGTGTTAAGGATGTTCCCCTTGTTGATCGTTCCTATGAGATATTGATATATCCTCTACTTGGAAAACAAATTGAAAACTATTGAGAAGCTTGCCCTCATGTGCCAGTGTGCGCACTCCGATTTTACAGTTTTTTGTGTGTTTAGTTTTACATTTTTTTTATTTTAACTAAGTGGGGAGAGAATGAGTAATTATTTAGTAATTTCTTGTAGAAACTGCCAAGAGGGACAAGCACAACAGTATTACTAAAGCAAATTATGAAGAATGTTAGAGTATATTTGCTTTGTTTAGTTTTAACATTAAGATGGAACATATATCACTTTCTAATGAACTTATTTCAAAATTAAAAATAATAAATAGGACTGGTTGAGAGTGCCTGTCAAGAGTTATTGGGAGGATTTCAACAATACCCTATTGTAAATTAGAGGAGTATAACAGAATACCAATATGATAAGAAAGTTAAAGACATGCTCCAATCGCTTTTTATATGAACATAAACTAAAAAGAAATACTCCATCCAATCCCATATGGCCAGTCGTATTTATTTTTTTACATGAACTATAATTAGATTATTTTGAAAAAAACAAATGGGGCTATTATGGAAAAGAGGGAGTAATTAAAATGTGTCTAGTCGCACTTTTGAAAAACATATACTCTCAGATCTTGATCCAACAGCTTGCATGTGCTGTACTCTTATGATCTTGATCTAACAGCTTGCATGTAGGGGCCCCCGAGTGCGTAAACACCATGTGATCGAAATTGTGTGGTCCGATAGCGCACAACACACATTATTCTGCTTCCAACGGATGCATTTAAAATGGGGTCCAAATCAAATGTCATCGTTAGTGGAGTATATACAAAACAAGTAAAGACATGATATCACCACCTTTACCATCGGGTGGGTAGGAGACCACTTACGGTTCTCTATGATGCCGGTTGCCCTGCCCCCAATTGGGTCCTAAGTACTCATACCCCTCATTATCAGAAAATAGAAAGTAAGAAAAAAATCATTCTAGTATGAAAAAATGAAAAAAAAGCACCAAAAATGCCAATTCTTTCTTTGGATTTGAAGTTTATAAATTTTTTATTTATAGAGTAAAAAAACATTGGGGAGGAAATATGTGATAATAATTCCTACAAACCTCGAGGTAAAGCAGATTATACTTCTTGAGAATAATCATCATTATTTACACTAATTCTATCGTTGTTAGTGGGATTCCAATTATGGTAGATTCTGTTAAAAAAAAAAGTGTCGACCTATTTTGTGAGCTCATGCATTCCGGACAACAGTATAAAAAAAATGGCCGGTCATATTTAAGGCCCTGTTCAGTATTTATTTCGGTGTTTTTTGAGTGCGTGGAATCAATTGGACGCGAAGAGACCAAGTTCAGGCCTTCAGGGGACCTGCGTCAGCTTGGGTCCCACTTAACCCGTAGCCAAGCCACCTAAATAATTGAACCACCCGGTTCATATAACCCCACTCAAAGTGGCTTGGTTCCATGCATGGAAAAACTAAATTTGAGCCCGAGCTCAAGCGCGTTGACGATCTGAGCCATTGGATTAAGATCCTACAGGAAGCAGGATGGCAGTGATTTTAAAAACCCAGCAAGCAGGATGGCAGTGATTTTAAAAACCTACCTGCAATTGCCCACCGGCAGACTGAGACCCGGCGGCCTAGATCTTCCCGGCTCACGCTGACGTGCATGAGCCCTGACTCATATAAACGGGACTCAACTCAAATTGGCCAAGTAACAACCTACAGGGGTGTTTCCAGTTTCCCTACCTTATTATTTTGGGCAGTACTATCTTCCCTATATATTTATTGTGCCATGAAAAGGAGAAATCTAATTAAAGGTACAGATTTTTTAGCCCGAAAAAAGGAGACATCTAATTAAACTGTATAATTCAGAGGTTTTGATTAAAAGTCAACCTCACCGGTACTCCGCCGGGTTTAGCTCGAGCCTTCAAATTTTCAACAGAGCTACTGATATGTACTAGATTCTAATTCCAAGTGAAAACTTTTTTTTTTTGGCACATCAGTAGGGAATCTATGCATTTCATTTTTTTCTCTAATCTTTCCACTTATGCATGGTAAATTAAACAATGGAAAAAGCTGCTATATTTGTAAAATATTAATACTATTAAAATCTTAAAATTTTATGCTCGATTTTATAATCTTCACACTAAAATGTTTTAAAAGAGAAAGGGGTACAATTTCCCATAATATAGTCTAAATGAAGTTCATGTTGACTTGTATTTGTGAATTGGTATTGTTGTTCGATTTGAATATTAACAATTATATTTTTGAAAACTATACACTTAGAACAAGCCAAAATGCAAGAATACTTCTATAGAGGCACATGCTTAATCAGGGAGTCCACATAAATGGAGGGTGTTCATATGTGCCCGGGGCGTGCCCATGCGCTTGTGCCGAGTACCATGTACCCGCACAATTTTGATGGCGTGAGGCCTGTAAAAAGAGGGGCAAGCTGGTTTGTAGAATCTGTCGCACTCCCACTTAAAATGTTTGCATTTTCGGATATCGATCAAATGTCTCGCACTGCATCAGGCACATACGTAAAATTGGTGTGACCATGCATTTTAGCTAAATCCATGCAACCCTTTGAAGAAAAGAGAGACTCCAAATTCATTTATACGGAAACCTAGGAATGATGTTGCCCAACTTTACTTTGCTAAGCATCAGTTTGCAAGTGTTAGGGTCCATTTAATTGGTCTAAATCTGAATCTGAAAAATCTCTTGAGAATTCTAAAAAGCCATATATACGAGATTCTTCCAACTGAATATGAAAAGTCAAATTCAGATGAAACAAATGGAATGTGCTTCTTCTTTCGTCCAAATCTCCAGCACCAATGTTCAAGACAACCAATCGTTTTAAAGAAAACAAAATTTGATAGCAAAAAAATAATGAACGTCTTTCCATTTTGACAATAGTTTACCCAATCAAACACATAGAGAGGATTTCCTTTATCTATACGACTTCACAACGTATTAAAAAAGTAACTTTAAGAAACCACTTAATCCAATCTAGATAGAAGCACAGATAGCAACTTCAACCTCTAGCAATAATTTTTCCAGTGGAACACTGAAAAAAGTATTTTTATCCATCTATATGACTTCAAAACATACAACAAAAATAAATACTCCAAACAATCCAAGATGGGATCAAAGATTGTAGAAAATTCGTATGAAGTACAAGATGCCTGTTTTGGGAACAAGGACTACCGTAATACCAATTGATGATGATAATTCTATGCATGTCATGCTCTATTTTGCGCCTCGTGTGTTTAGCTTCGAGCTATTTATGGAAAAAGAGGCGCGCATGCCTAGGTTTGCAAATGACGGCAAAGGCAGAAGTAGGAGTGCTCGCAGAAATAGGTCGAGTGAAAATTCTAGAGGAAGGCGTGTGGAAGATAATGAAGAAGATGATTTGTCTATATCACTAGCGTGCAATGAACCTCAACTTTCGCCGAGTTGGAGGTAAGTTTATTTACAAAATGTAGTTTCACCATTCAACTTACGATTAAGTGAATTGTTTATTTATGATATAAGTTTTGTTTTGAATAATTTAGGCACACATCTCAAGCTCATGAAGCGATGAATCTTGGCATGGCACGAGGTGGTGAATGGTTTGACACACAAACATCATTTCGTAACCCCTATACTTACCCTGGTTCAAGTGGTTGGCAAGAGGGAAATATTAATGAGGAAGAGGATGGGGAAAATGATGAGTGGGTGCCTAATTCACCTGAGGTTAATGTTGAAGATGTACGAGGAGAGGATAGTGTGCAAGAGATGGTTCAAAATGAGGGAGATGATTTGGTGGATATCGCAATTGCTACGGATAACTTGGATGATTTTGAGGAGGAATTGCCTTACGAGGAGGAGCCCATGTGGGCGCGACTAACTGATGAAGAAATAGATGGGGCAATAAATCGGGGTTTGCATGAGGAGACATATCATGAGGAAGCAATATATGTGGGGCAAATATTCCACAATAAAGATGAATTTGTACACGCATTGAGGGAGTTTTCAATAGCGCATAATGTTCGCTATAAAGTGTTGCGTATAAATCCGACGCAGTACACAGCAAGATGTCAATACCCTGACTGCCCATGGAGAGTACATGCATCATTGAGGAAGGGGAGTAATGATTTTAAAGTGAAGACATATGCTGGCGAACACACTTGTAGAAATGTCGAGCTAGACACAGGTCATAGACAATGTACTGCGGCGTTTGTCTGTCGGCATATATTACCCTCTATTAGAGCAGAAGTAGATATCCTACCAGTGCTTATTCAAGAGAGGATTAAGGAGATTTTTCATGTTGATATTTCATACAAAAAAGCATGGGCGGCAAGAAATATGGCCATTAAAGCAATGTATGGTGATTGGGTTGAGTCCTATCGATTGTTGCCAATGTACATGGAGGCAATAGTTAATGCCAATCCGAGAACTGTGTGTAGGTTGGTGATGACCGAAATGGAAGATGCTTAGTTTTAGATGGCATCTGGAGGGGAGAGGTATGTGCATAATCATTATCTCCTTAGTTTTAGATATTACATATATTTAACAATTTTCCATCCATGTAAATTGTATAGGATCCCAGGTGCATTGAATGCACCGAGCACTGGCAAAATGTGCGTCATTGGCTAGTTGATGCGTGCATTTTGCCGTATATTGAGATGGCTGGATTTGAGCACTTCATACGATTACAGTACATCAGGATTGATAGGGCTCTCATCACCACCCTAGTTGAGAGATGGCGGAGGGAGACACAGACATTTCACTTGCATTTGGGGGAGATGACGATCACATTACAGGATGTTGCAGTACTTCTCGGACTCCGAGTTGATGGCATTGCTGTGTGTTGCTCGACTGTGGGAATTGATTGGAATGAAGTGTACTTGCACCTTCTTGGACGGGTACCTCCACGCGAATCATTGAAAGGACGAACTAGGGTCAGTTTATTGTGGTTGAGAGAGCAGTTCAGTCCGCTACCGGAGGATGCCACCGAAATTGAGGTCGAGCAACATGCAAGGGTAGCACTATTTACTCTATTTACTTGGTAGCACTATATTTGCCGATAGCAGCAGCAGTCATGTACACCCCATGTATCTCCTCTTGTTAGAGGATTTGTACAGTGTGGGACAGTATGCATGGGGCAGTGCCACCCTCGCTTACCTGTACAGAGAGTTGGGAAAAGCTTGTCAATCAAGCACATCAGGGATTGCCGGCCCTTGTCCAGGTAAACCATCAATTATCTTTGACTAGTATATTTTTCATAAGTATAACATTTGATTCATGTTGGGTGTGTATGTGGCAAACAGTTATGGTCGTGGGAGAGATTGCATGTCGGTCGTCCAAACATTAGGAGCACTCTACTAGATGGTTTATCACCGTTAGGAGTTCGGTATGTGTTATTTATTAAAGGTATTTGATGATGTTATATTTTAGATAATTTATTCCTCATCCTCGTTATGTTAGGTGGAATGCGAAGAAGACAAAAACTGTGAATCCTCACAGTGTCTTGGCGTTGTATAGATCGGAATTGGACTATCAACGATCCGGCCAGGTATTACTCCTTTATATTGCATGCGTTATGAATATGACAAATGTACATTTCACCAAAAAGTAAAGTATCATATTCATATGTTGTGTAGGTAATATGGCAACCATATCATGATGATGTGTTAGCACAGTTACCTGGAATTTGTACGGATGGAGCGCATGTGTGGCTATCTAGGACGCCGCTTATATGTGTGGACATCGTCGAGATGCATGTTCCGGATCGGGTCATGTTACAATTTGGATTAGAACAAGTTTTCCCCCCTCTTCTGGTTGAGTTCATTGAACGAGTATCGCGCCGAGGCCGAGGTAGTTTTGATTGGAGGTCGCATCATGTGGCCTACATTACTAGATGGGACGACCGGACAATCACTCTCGTTCAAGGGGAGCCTGCTATGACTGAGCGAGATGCATACATGAGATGGTATTTGAGCATCACTAGGAGACTTATCATGCCACCCATGCATGAGCCGGAGATGTTATATCAACCAAGAGGCGACACTGAGCGGGCGTTGGTGAGTATCATTAACTTCATATTTGATTTTATTCACTAGTGTTTTGTAGTGAGTAGATAACATACCTGTGTTTTTCTTTCTAGCTTACTCTTGCACGACAGACATTTGATTAGACGGAGGGAGCTTTGGTGGACCGATCATATGAGAGCTTGCTAGCGGCCTGTCAGACGCTACACGATCGCTCTGGACATGTTCTTGCGAGTTTGCCATTGCTTCGACCAGTTGTTACTGAGATTCCAGGATTGGAGGTTGTTCCAAAACCCGACATTCTGACATCATCAGCTGACACGAGAAGTTTTACCCCATCACCTGTTGTTCCAGATGCCCCGCTGGAGCAAGTTGAGAGGCCTCTTTCTTCGAAAGTATATACTCGGCGACAGCGTGCACTTCGTGCTCAACGTCAGGCAGCTTCGTCTTCAGATGCTTTACCTGACGTTGAGCCTAAGGATATTCCAGTTCGAGAACGAGGACGGGGTAGGAATAGGTTGAGGAGAATTGAATAAACACTTCTTGTAATTTTATAAATACATTTGTAATAGTTTGATGTGGTGTAATATATTTTGTATATATTTTGTGTCATGTCTGTTGTATTATCAGAAAAAATTTATCTTGTTATCATGTTGTGATGATGTATTGTCAGGTTGTGATGTGTGTGTATTATTAGGTTGTGAAAAATTGTAGATTTCGTCCAAAGGATAAAATGATTTGAATTAAGTGTCGAAAAGGCGTCGGTTTAACCGACGCCTTTCCGTTATAAAGGAAGGCGTCGGTTGAACCGACGCCTTTCGAAAAAAAACTTACAGAAAGGCGTCGGTTTAACCGACGCCTTTATGTTATAAGATAAAGGCGCCGGTTGAACCGACGCCTTTCTTTTATCTGTAATAAGAGAAAGGCGTCGGTTCAACCGACGCCTTTCGGGCCGGTTAAAAAAAAAAGGCCACGCAAGCGCCAGCGGCCGCGCTGGCGCCTGCGTGGCTTGTCAGAACACCAGTTTGGGAAATATTTGCTACAGTGTGCCAATTTGGTAATTTTTTTATGTTTTTTATATAAATTTTTATATTTTTTTATTTTTAGAATTTTTTTATAATAATGATATCATAAAGATGTTGAGCTGTGTATTATTTCTCATGAATTTTATGGTATTTTTTTATAAGATATCAAAATCATTAATTTTAAAGAAGGTAGAACGATAGATAGAGCCTTAGTTGAAATAGATGGGCAAGAAGTGCTAAGGTGTGATCAATTCCGTTACTTTTGATCCATTATCCATAAAGGGGGATATTGATAGTGATGTGGTGCATAGGATTAATGCAGGGTGGGTAAAGTGGAGGGCAACCGTTGTGTGATAGGCGTGTGCTAAAAAGGCTTAAAGACAAGTTCTATAGGACAGCCATTAGGCCGGTAATACTCTATGGAGCGGAGTGTTGGGTACTAAAGAAGAGTCATATAGATAAGTTGAATATAGTCGAAATGAGGATGTTAAGGTGGATGAGTGGGATAATTAGGAGAGATAGGGGAAAAGCTGAGGGAGTGTAGGTTGCGTTGGTATAGGCATATGCAAAGAAGACCTTTAGATGCCCCTGTGCGAATATTAGAAGGGATACATGCAATCGATGCTAAAAGAGGGAGAGGGAGACATAAGAGAACTTGGATGGAGTTAATAAAAAAAAATTTGACTTTCCTATCTCTTACAAAAAAGGTAGCCCAAAATAGGCCTAAATGGAGGAGTAAGATCTGTGTCGCCAACCCCAAATAGTTGGGAAAATGCACTACTTGATTATGATTATGATATCAAGATCATTAAGATATCATAATGATCAGAAAGATTATAAAAAATAAAGAAGAACAAAAAAATTACCAAAAATAGATAAAAAAATATTAATAGCTGAAATTTGTCCCATTTTAATAAACGATTATAAGATAGCACTAGTTATCGTGTAATCGATTACACGATTACTTTTAATGGGATAAACTTCAATGATATATTTTTTATTCATTTTTGATCTATTTTTGTTCATTTTTTTTATTATTCCTCATTTTTAGTGTTCTTTCTCATAATGATAATATTATAAAGATGTTGAGCCAATGCGTACTATTTATTGGAGATTTTATGGTATTTTTTTCAATAATATATCAAGATCATTAAGATATCATAATGATCAGAAAGAGCATAAAATAATGAAGAATTAAAAAATTGCCGAAAACAAACTAAAAAGGGAGATATGATTAGGGAGAGAGAAGGGAGATGGAGCTTATTTTTCAGTTAAAACGGAGTGACGATTGATTGTTTTCAAGGGTGAAATATAAAATTTTCACCTATCACAGTCACCGACCACTATCAGTGTTTTCAGCTTCCAAATGCTTTTCAGACCCGAGAACACTATTTCAGGCATGAAAGGTAATTTTTTTCAGCTTCCAAATACGCCATTAATTATGATTATGATTTTGATACTATAGGAACCCCCTCTACAGAAACACAACCGGCTGCGGGAGCCGGGAAGCCAAGCACACACACAACTACAAACTTAAGTCCGTTGGCAAACTACTATAATACAAAAGTACAACAAGCGCAAAGTAGAAAACTCTCACGTAGACTACCATCGCCACTAGGGGTGTAAACGGGGCGAGCTGAGCCGAGCTTAGGCATGGCTCGACTCGAGCTCAAAATTTTAAATTCGAGCTCGAGCTCGGCTTGGCTCATTTACAGCTCGTAGCCTCCTGGCTTGAGTTCGGCTTGTTAAAATACAAAATAATATATATATTTATATAAATATATATATAATAACGAGCCGAGCTCGAGCGAACTTGCGAGCTAGCTCGTGAGCTTGTTTGAGCCGAGCTTGAACGAGCTGAACCAAGCCCAAAATCGGGCCGAGCCGGATCAGCTCGTGAGCCAGATCAGCCCAAAATCGACCCATTTACACCCTTAATAACCACACTGGAAATGCTAGTGCATTTCACAAGGGTTATCTCCAATGGACCTGTCTAGCAATTTTGGGGACCACCACCCAGATTTTGCCACATCAACAGAGGGGAGGGAAGAAAGGGTTGAATAGAAGTAGAAATTATAACTTTACCTAAGATTCCTGGGTCCCCCCATCCACTTGTCATTTGGTTCTACAATCTGGTCACATCTTTTGGTTAGGAAAACATTTTCCATCTCCAAAGGGTCCGTATGACATCTATTAACTTAACTTCAGCGGGAAACCCGCGTGCAAACTGCAGTTGTCAAGTGAGTTGACTCCATAACAAAGACAACAGGAGACGGACACCACCAACAACTGTACATACCCACAGTAGTAGAAGTCGAAGCCCATGAACGACCAAGACCTGTACCCACCAAAGTCAAGGACAAGGTCCCATGACCTTGGCTCGAGCCTTCCAAAAGAAATTCTAGAGGCACACCCATACATGACACAAACTGCAACAACGAGACAAACTGTACTCGACCAGTAAAAATCAGTGACCGAAATCCATGCATTGATGTAGCAGAGGGACTAGACGAAACAAAAAAAATGTTAGGATTTTTTAACATCATAATTCATAACATTCATGTGAACTTTAATAAGATAATTTATAATATATAAATCTTTAAGGTAGAAAATATACCTTGAGCTATCAGAAGAAATCCAAACCTCGAAGAAAAAACTAGTTTCTCTCTCTTAACCTTTCTATTACATAGAGAGCTTTCAATACGTCCGTAATGAAAATTTGTGATATAAACCAAACTTCTGTATTTCTTTTATAGGCAGATAGAGGACCAGTTCCTGATAGGACTATAACTCTGTTTTTCTTTATCTCCATGTTCAGGATAACAACCCTTAACTACACGTTCCATCAATGTGTGTATTCTAAATAAGAAATCTTAACTTTTCAATTATCCAATTTAAGCGGGCATGTGGGCTACAAAAATGTGGGACATAAAATGTAGCAACCAAAAAATCTCTACAAAAAAATTATTATGATTGACCAAAATAAGAAAGTCAAGTTTCTAATTTGAATTATTATGAATGATTTGTGATTTACTTCATATGTTGCATAAGAATGTTCCTTAGCAAAAGACCCAGTTTGATAAGCACTCACGGGCTTTGAGGTTGAGTCTGGCGCTAGGGTCAGAGGAGCACCCGACGCCAGGATAAGGTTGGGCGCTAGTGCTATGTTCGTGTGGGGTGCAACGTTTCGTGTAAGATTTCTGATTGACGAATTACAATTAAAGGTAGTTCCCTAGTTAAATATGAAGAAATATTGGAAGTTACCAATTGGAGTAAAAGTCCGGATCATGAGGTGTTTTAGTTGGTTAGTAGATTATCCCAAAAAAACAACTAACTGGATTTTTTCAGCTGGACGGAGCTGATTTCTTACCTGAGCCCGAACCCGACCCAATATACTTCAAGACTGCAAATAGTCGACCGTATCAACAAAACGGTCTCGGGCTAAGCGTTCAAGTGGGCTCAGGACTCAAAAGGTCTGTGAGGTTATATGTGATCTACACATGAATTATGCATTTTATTATTTCCTAAACTTATATTTATGTTAGTGTTTGATTAGAATTAATGCTACCTTAATGTAGTTTTTGGTTTTTTAGGAAACAAGAGTAATACACAGAAATGAGGTAAAAATAGACTTCAATGGTTCAATCATCATAACTTCGTGTGCAAATGTCTGATTGGACTGATCGAGCTGTTAAAGTTCAAGAAGTCAGCTTTCCAACACCACAAACCACGTGCAATTCGGAGTTCGGAGCGAAAAGATATAGCCATTGGAAATTTATGAACAGTAACTACGATTGATCGGCCATTCAACGCGATCGATCGACTAAGCCGCAAAATAGCGTTACTGAATGCAACGATCGATCGGCACTCAACACGATTGATCGTATCTACTGGAGTTTTTGAATTACGCAAGACAGTAACAACGATCGATCGGAGTCATACGGCATCGATTGGAAAGACGATCGATCGGAGGAAAATAACGAAGGAATAGTGATCGATTGGTAGACGATCGATGCCATATCCCCGGCAACGGCGCCAAAAACTTGATCATTTAAATGTAAAACCCTTGTAAGTGCACAAGGCAATTGTACTACGGCAAGTATAGAAAGGGTTGTCGAACCTCCGGGATAGTTAAATATTTTACCAAACTCAAGAGAAGAAAAGATGTAGTTTAATTAATTCTAAAGAAAACAATGAACTTTAGCTAATCTAACTGAGATTTAATCAATATGGAGAAGTATTAAGGCAATGAATCCACCACTAGACATGCAATTACTACTCTTGATTATTATTACATGCAGATTGACATGATATGGTAACTTGTATTCATAGTCAGACACACAAATCACAATGAATTCACTTACGTTCTTGGTCGGACATGAAAGTTCATCCACTATGGTGTAATCAATTCTATCCTTGGTAAGGCATAGAATCAATCACAACTCTATTATAATGCAATTAATCCTATCCTTGATCGGGCATAAAATCAATCACAATATCTAATTCCATTCATAATCAATCAAGTCTATGGTCAAGCACTCAAAAGAATACTCATGAAATCGCATTAAGCATGAATCATAATCAATTTTATAAAATTAAACTATCAAGAATAGCAATACACATCTAGGGCTTCATCTAGCCTTGAATAAAAGTTTAGTTATACATAGAAAGAAAGAAAAGAGAAGCCTATTTATGTAAATCCATCGTCATGAATCATTCTTCTTCTTTGCTCCAAAAGACTCCTTCCCTTGCTCCTCTCTAGCCTCCAAAGTATGTTCTCTAGTAGTCAAAACGTTCTCCCTTAAGGCCTATTTATATTTTTGAAGAGAAACCACGAAGTCCTCTTCAAAATCCAAGTCGAAATAGGTCTAATTTCAATTTTTCGCATACGGCGATCGATCGTACATATTGTCGATCGATCGGGATCGATCGCCTACCGATCGATCACAATTCCTTTATTATTTTCTTCCGATCAATGCTGTATGACTCCGATCGATCGTTGTTACTGTCTTGCATAATTCAAAAACTCTAGTAGATACGATCGATCGTGTTGAGTGTCGATCGATCGTTGCATTCAATAACGCTGTTTTGCGGCTTAGGCGATCGATCGCGTTGAATGACCGATCGATCATAGTTACTGTTCATGAATTTCCAATGGCTATAATTTTTTGCTCCGAACTCCGAATTGCGCGTGGTTGGTGGCGTTGGAAAGCTGACTTCTTGAACTTTAACAGCTTGAATTAATCCAATTAGACATTTGCACGCGAAGTTATGATGATTTAACTATTGAAGTTTATTTTCACCTCATTTATGTGTATTACTCTCGTTTCCTAAAAAAACCAAAAATTACATTAAGGTAGCATTAATTCTAATTAAACACTAACATAAATATAAGTTTATGAGATAATAAAATGGATAATTCATGTTTAGATCACATATAACCTCATAGACATTTTGAGTCCTGAGCCAACTTGAATGCTCAGCCCGAGACCGTTTTGTTGATACAGTCGGCTATTTGCAGTCTTGAAGTATATTGGGTCGGGTTTGGGCTCAGGTAAGAAATCAGCTCCATCCAGCTAAAAAAATCCAGTTAGTTGTTTTTTTGGGATAATCTACTAACTAGCTAAAACACCTCATGATCCGGACTTTTACTCCAATTGGTAACTTCCAATATTTCTTCATATTTAACTAGGGAACTACCTTTAATTGTAATTCGTCAATCAGAAATCTTACATGAAACGTTGCACCCCACACGAACATAGCACTAGCGCCCAACCTCATCCTAGCATCGGGTGCTCTCTGACCCTAGCGCCAGACTCAGCCTCAAAGCCCGTGAGTGCTTATCAAACTGGGTCTTCTGCTAAGGAACATTCTTATGCAACATATGAAGTAAATCACAAATCATTCATAATAATTTAAATTAGAAACTTGACTTTCTTATTTAGGTCAATCATAATAATTTTTTTATACGGATTTTTTGGTCGCTACATTTTATGTCCCACATTTTTGTAGCGTAATTTAAAAACTCCAATAGATACGATCGATTGTGTTGAGTGCCCATCGATCGTTGCATTCGGTAACGCTGTTTTGCGGCTTAGGCGATCGATCGCATTGAATGGCCGATCGATCATAGTTACTGTTCATGAATTTGAAATGGCTATAACTTTTCGCTCCGAACTCCGAATTGCGCGTAGTTGGTGGCGTTGGAAAGCTGACTCCTTGAACTTTAACATGAAGCTTGAATTAGTCCAATCAGACATTTGCATACGAAGTCATGATGATTTAACCATTGAAGTTTATTTTCACCTCATTTATGTGTATTAATCTTGTTTCCTAAAAAAACCAAAAACTACATTAAGGTAGCATTAATTCTAATCAAACACTAACATAAATATAAGTTTAGGAGATAATAAAATGCATAATTCATGTGTAGATCAGTTAGTAGATTATCCCAAAAAAATAACTAACTGGATTTTTTCAGTTGGATAGAGCTGATTTCTTACCTGAGCCCGAACCCGACCCAATATACTTCAAGACTGCAAATAGCCGACCGTATCAACAAAACGGTATCGGGCTGAGCGTTCAAGTGGGCTTAGGACTCGTTTAACAGGTACATTCTTATTTTATTTTGAAGGATAAGAATTAGTATTATGGATGAGGATTAGGATGATTCCTTTTATTACAAAATGGCAAATGCAAATGGGCCAGAGTCTCACTGGGTTCCTATCAAGATTTTCAAAACCGGACCGGTCATCAACCTAAATTGATGGCCGGTCAGTTTGGACTGCAGTCAAACCATGGGTCTAGCTGGATTGACCAGGTATTTGACTTTAGGAGGGAAGCCCACCTCAAATATATGATATATATATATATAAATTTTATGCATTATTAACATCAAAACCTATGTAGTCCAATTGGTTAATGACTTGGATAACTTGTATACAAGTCCCTATTTTGAATCCTGCTATAGGCAGTATTTTTTTTGCCAAAAAAATACCTTGACCTAATCAGATTCTGGACCGGTCAACCAGTCAATTGGCCGGTTCGGAAGAAAACCGGCCGGCTTAATTGAGTGAGATGAACCGTCTTAACAGAATTGGTTCTTCAGTAGTTTCTGATTCTCTCTGGACGGACTGGCAGGTCCGGTCCATATGGTTCCTATATGTAAATCGAGAAGGCGATCAAAATGTGGTTAGTAGGACTTTAAAAATCTGACCCCCCATGATTTATCACGTCGATAGAACCTCTAAAAAAACAGGCTAGTTGCTACGTGGGATCAAGGAATTCTATATCGGCGAAATTTCGCCGATATATCGATTTCGGGCCCCACCCGAGAAATCGAAATGGTAAAATATCGTTTTTTAAAAAATTTATAATATCGGCGAAATTTCGCCATTTCGCTATTTCAAAAAAAAAACATTTTCAAAAAAAAGGGAAAAAATAACAACTTTTCCCTTGTTTCTAATCCTAATATACATTTTTATGCATATTTTGAAATCTATGCTTTATCTAAATTAATATAACTCATTTTTTGTGAAAATATATGATAAAAATTAATTTTTAACTACCGAAATTTTTTTACAAATATCTCTGAAATATCTCCGAAATTTTATCTCTTAGGCCGACCGATATTTTACCGAAATCCTATACGGAATTCCTTGCGTGGGATACCGGATTACCCCGACATAGGGAGGAGCTTGGTCAACCGCTGGTTCCATCGGCACCCCCTCCCACACGTGCGACCACACGCACCGAAATCCCTCTACTTCCACTTCATCTAACCCTGTTGTACCGACCCCAACATTTCCTCCTAGATCATTCAGCAAAAGAAGCAAAATTGGGTGAGAATGCTTATTCCACGATATATTGCGGAAAGATTAGTGCACAAAGTAAAAAAGGAAAGTGTCGCTAACAACACTCGGGCAGCCGCTCTCCATTTCGTTAGCTGCATTTCTCCCTCTCCCGCTGCCCACCTTGTCTTTTCCGTGCGAAGCCGCCAAAACCCTAGAATTCAAAGCCTCCAACGGGTACTGACTTCCATCCATTCTAACAATCCTCCAATCTCAACCTGTGTTTCGGTCGCCAGGTATATGCAGTTCTGTTCTTCCTTTTTTTTCTGTATTTTTTGGGTTTTATTTGGTTGGGAAATATGGGAATTTGGTGGAGTTGGGTGGGATTGTGGGTTCTTTGAATTGGGCATTGAGAAATGGTGCTGGGACCTGGATCTTGAGCCAATTGGGGATGAATTTGGGTTTAGAAGTGCAATTTTGATGAAGCTTGATGATGAAGATGGGGGTTTTTGCTGATTTTTTTGTGGTTGTTTTGTGATTTAAGCTGGGTGAACAAGTTTTTTGGTCATGGAGGAGGTGTTTCTTGGCAGATTTGTCTGATTAACTGATAGGTTGATAGTCCGAAAATAGGATGGGGGTTGTAGAAGTGGCTTTCTTTTTTCTAATTGGTAACTTATGAGTCTTTTAGTTTTCCGTACTGAGATAAACAACATGAGAGCTGATTGTGGTCATATTTTATGTTTGTTCCAACAATAGGGCAACGTGTAGGTCCATGTGCTTTAGATTTTTCATTCTAGAAAACCAAATAAGACATTTAATATGGTATAGAGGGAGTATTTTTTTTTCTCTTGATGTATTAGCTATTTAACCATAAGACTATTCAATTACTTTGCTTTCATAATTTTTTTTTCTTTGAATGTCGCTGATGCTATTTTGTACCGTTTGGTATGTAGAGAAGCATTTCTTGCTTTTCTCATGCATGTAAAGGCTTTGGGAAGGTTAACATATATTGTATGGAAGGTTGTTTAATTTAGTAACTGATTTTTACTTACTACCAAGTTTATATTCCTCTGACTTTATATCTGTTTAGAGTCAATCTAGTTGCTGAAGTTTGGTGTGTATATTTATTGTCTTGACAAGGTCTTGTTGCTGGCAGTAGTTTGGTTTATGCAGAGATTTGGTGAATATAATCAGGGATAAATTGGCAATGACCGTTTCTCATTTTTGTATTTTGTTACCCAAGTCAGGTGTGAAATTTTTATAGGAAGGAAATTATAGCTCGTTTGGATTCGTTTTTTCAAACAAATTCTATGATTGATCACAACTGAATCTTGTAGCCATTGAATCTAGTATATCGTGGAAAATTAGTTTACTCTATATTTCATCGACTGTTGCTTTTTTCCTTCTTGTTCTTTTTTCCCTTCAAATGGAGCGATTGTAATGTAATGCATCCGGAATTAACAGATATATTTGGTGTTTGGAAATGAAACCAAATGTATCTATTGATTCTGGGCGGAGGGAGAGAGTGTGTTTGTGTGTCTTCTCTATCTGTTAATCCTCTGATTTTATATTTGTAGACTGGTTAAACAGCTTTGGAGCTTCATATTGTACTTCTATTTTAGCAAAGGAAGGGTACCTTGATAAATTTATAGGAAATAGAAGATTGAAGACAAGCTTCTATCGAGTGCAACCGAAGAACTCTGCTTACTGGACGTTGTATATTTGATGAAGGAAAAGCTGTTCGACAATATATGTTATTTACTGATTCAATTAGAAAGTGCATCAGTATTATTATCTTCTTAGTGCATGCAGTGATAAATGTCAGAAAGTGATATGGCAATTATCAAAACAGAGGTATGGACAACTTTTTTTGTGAAATCTGCTTCTGTTGACATTCATGTGCTTCTGCTGCCGAAAGACTGCAAGTGGGATATTAGTAGTTTAAGTATATGTAGCAACACTAGGTGTATCCTTTGTCTTTTTAATTTCCTGTAGTAACTCCGGATTGACATAAACAAATACTTCTTATTTTATTTGTTTAAATCTCATCTCTGCAGTTAACATGTTTTTCGTTTTGGATGGGGGTTTAAATTAGTGCTATGGTAGAGTCTCATTCTTTTCATAGCCGTTGGTTGTTGTTGATGGCATAACACTCAGATAGTACTTCATCTTCTTTTAGTACCTTTTTTGGTAGGTTGTCATTCTGAATCTCTTGATTTTATAATAATTAAAAGGCTAATGTGCTGACAGAAGGAAATGTGTGAATTTAACTACAATAAGGTTTATGGAAATTTAGCTGTTCTTGCAAAAGATATAGATATGAACAATTAGCAATAACTTTTTTCAGCTCGTAGGAGTCTAAAAATTGTTAATTTCCAAATGAGAAAGTTTAATGGTTTTTAGAACTCTTGTATTATGGTGATTTAATTCCGTTATATACATGTGATATAAATGAATTGGTGATGTTCTCATTATTTAGCGTGCAATAAAATTGCTAAACTTGTCTTAATTGAGTGATTATTTTCCTAGAATTCTGGGAATATGTGTGCGTTGCATGAGAACTTAAATTGTCTGTTAAATTTCACCAGCTTCTTTTTCGAGAAAAGATTTTATGTTGATTAGAGCTGGGAAGGCTAAGGTTTTGATGTAGTCAATATACGAGCAATAACTAGCAATTGAAAGTGTAGAAAGTTGCAGGAATTATGGCAGTGTTGCTTTTCTAAGTTCTTGGAAAATGATTAATTCTTTGTAAATATCTAGCACCTATAATTTACTCCTTTGCGTTTCTTTTCCCTTCAAATAAAGTTTGGTAACAGTATTGCAAATGGCTTGAATTACAAAATCTGTCCGGACTGTATAATTTTGGAATTGGTTAAGACTGCACTTTTGTTGATGCTCTCTCCCACGTGTCAGTGGTCTGGATTAGAAAATCAGCTAATATGGGACAGAGGAAGTATTTTTTGGTGGTTGTTACCTTGGTGGTCTGTCTATGCATATCATTTGAATTATGTGCATGACGGTATCTGTAGTTGACAAGCTCATATTAAATTGACATGCTACATCATTTATAGTGGAACTTTTGCTTGTGGCACAGTTCATTTCTAGTTGTTCTTGCACTTGTCTTTCTGGTAAATTCTTGCTTTTATTGGTAAATTCACTTAAATTACCTTAATTATGTTGGAATTTCACTAAATAACTCCACTTCTTTCTAGTTGTTGGACAAATCCTTTTTGATAATGTATCTAATAAATATTCATTAATTTGGTATTGATTACAGAATTTTGTTGTAAGTTTAGTAAATTTGACTTGCAAACTTCGCTTGATCTCTTAAAGTATTCTCTCATTATTGAGATACCTTCATGTTTGATTTAATATACACTTGAGTGTTTGTAGGATCTGTAGAGATGTAAAAAAAAAATGATTTACAGAATTGAAGTCTAAACTGACCAAGAAAAACTTAGGTATCTATTCGCTAAAGTGTGAAAGTACGGTTGTAATTGCGAGAAAAATATAATTGCATGCTTAAGAGTCTTTTCAAGGAAAATATTGCTACCCAGATACATTCTTGTGTTGTCACGAATTATCTAACACACTGAATAGATCAACTTATAACACAAGGAGATGGAATTATAAATTTGGACTTGAACATTTAGTGCAATAAAGCTGTACTTAAGGTGAGATAACTGAAATTGCTTGAGTTTTTTATAAGGGCAGTTCTGTTTAGACTGGGTTGAGGGTGTGTGGGTGGATGCTTTGAAAGTTTTGAGCATAAGGAAGGTAAGTGGAATTTACTCTTTTAATATGCATCTAATTTTTCTTTAATGGGCTTTAGTATATTGGCTTTATTGTATGTGTTGTGCAACACTTGATTAGAAGCTTAGCACAAACCATACTTGTTAACCTCTTTCCTTCCTCTCTCTCTACTCTTTAGGACATTGTGTGTATTTCATCTGTAACCTATCACTTCTTTTACAGGTTATGAAGTCTTATATCTGGCTTCAAACTGTAGATGGGTCAATCCAACAAGTAGAAGAGGAGGTTGCCATGTTCTGCCCTATGATTTGCCGAGAAGTTATTGAAACAGGCATGGGGTCTTCCAAGAACTTTGCAATTGCTCTTCCACAGAGGGTTAATCCAGCAATTTTGAGCTTAATCCTTGACTATTGCCGATTTCATCAAGTACCTGGACGCTCCAATAAGGTGTGTGCTTATATTTTAATGTTTGGTGAGTCACTTTTTTTTTGCAATGGCTATTTTGTTCAATGCATGTAGTACCCAATGCACTTTTATTGTGGAAGAAATAGTTCTCTGATGTTAGATTTGAAGTATATGAGATTGTATTTATGGATACAAATGTCCTGATGTCATGGAGTTAAGATTTATGTATTAGTATCTGGACTTGTAGTAGGAATATTGCTCTTGCAGACACCATTTAGTAGGCTATTGGCCATTGAGCTTGCCTCAGGTGTGTGGAATCATCCAACGTTGGGGTGCATGCATTTGAGCCTGATAGGCTTTTGCTGATTGTTGTCATTTCTTGTTGGAAAGTTTTTTTTTTGTCTTGACTTTGATTATGCATCGTCAACAAACCACAGGATGAAATCAGGCTAAATGTGTATTAGACACTTGCATCTTTTTTTAAGATGTAAAATGGGTACAAAAAAGGATTTGGTTGTGTTTTGTAATACATTCTTGTTATGGCCTGTATACAGATGGCATTAGTGGTTTAATTAGGAATCTGCTTGTTTGTAAATTCTATTTTGAGTAGGATTTGAGTTTCCTAGTTATTAGATTTTGCTTAAGTTAATAGTAGGTAAATTAGGAATGCTTAATTGTAGTAGGAAAGCGCCTCATGCCTGACTTTGTAAATTAGACTTCTGCCCTCTTGCTACAGTGATCCGTGGACAATATTTTAATAGCAGATCTCTAGTTTCTCATTTCTCTTCCTTCTACTCTACATCGTATTATTTTCCCCTTTCGCTCTCTACTTCTCTCCTTTCATCCAGTCTTCTCTATCTTAAACTATTGTAAATCCTTAAGTCTCTTAAGGAGATGCAACAAGTTTCTTGTGCTTTAAGTGTGATCTCATTTAAAATTTTAGTCACAATTTTTTCTAAAAATTTCAGTTAATATTATGAAAATCTGTGTCTAAATATGGCTCTCCCATGTGGGCGTGGTTTAAATATGATGTGCCTTGAACTGGATCAGTTGTTAACACAGGCTAGGCTCTAATTATCAAGTTCATGGTTGCCAAAACTGGGCAACAAACTCCAAAAAAAAAGTCAGACAAGGTGGAAGTTGAGCTCTTGTCATTGATTGGTCAGTCTATCTGTATGGCTCCTGGAGCTGGATGACGGTTCATGACCTCATTCATATCTGTGGACCAGAGTTATTTTTATCTGCTGTTGCATATTATTTACTCCGACCCGTGCCAAATGTCCTACTCTCTCCGTCCAAAATTACATGTCTGGATGAGAAAACCAAAAGTTTGTAATTTTGGACGGAAGAGTATTTTCTTTTTCAAAATGAACTAAGATAACCAAATAGGTCCATATGGGACAGAGGAATTATAATCTATATATTTGGCAGTCTGGTTGCTATTTTTTTTATTCGAACCCTGCTTTTTGTTGGGCCGCCAGCTTTTCTGGATTTTGTATACATGGGGATTGGCGGAGTGGAAGATGCCCTTTTGGGTGGGTTGATTGAGCTTCACTTCAACTTGAGATGCAGAAGCCTTGTATTGTTCTCTTTCAAGTCTTAGATTTAGGAGTGAAGCTTATTTAATTTTCATTTCACGAGTGTTTCAGCCGCAGCTGAGCTGCGGCCACCACCAGATCCACCGCCCGAGTAACCACATTTCTTCTCACACATCTTGCCCAGATTGTTTTGAATTATTCTCCGATCAAACTTTGTGGCAGCAACTTCAATCTGGACTCTAGTTCCTGTTTCGACCATGACTACCCAACTTTTGCTTCACGAGATTTCTGAAAGAAAAGGAAGATTATGACTTGAAATAATTGGACTTGAAATGGGTCCGATTGGATTCGACTACCAATCAGGCATGTTCAGGCCTTTTGGTAGCCTTATGAGGATCTGATGCAGGTCCAACAGCATCCAAACACACTTCCAGGGTCCTTGGGCCCGTTTGTTGCCTCCCTCTTTAGTTCAGGCGGGCTTTATGAAGGTCCAGGTCCTTTATGTGGTTCAAAGTAAAGTTGAGCCCTCTTGTTGGGTGGTCTTGTTGAGAGAGGCCCAAGACCACCCAACACTGGTATCCCGGTTACCAACAGTCTCGGCCCAACAATCCACGGGAGAAACTAGGTCTGCCTCAACCCAAAGCCCGATGTGTGAGGGGGAGATTGTTGGGGTTTATCCCACATCGGATGTGGAAAGGGCCGGTGGTCACTTTATAAGTGTGAGGGAAAGCCTCACCTCTCAAGCTAGCCTTTGGGGTGAGAGAGGCCCAAGACCACACAACAACTCTAAATTTGTTTCTCTGCATAATTTTTTTTTGGGCTTGTCAACAGGCATCTTTGAGTACCATGCACCGTGCCGTCTCCGCTACAAGAAGCGTGGTGTGGAGCAATGGTGCGCCCATAGCACATGTTTCTTTATGCTAGATAGTGTTGTGTATTCTCATCCCCGACGAAAGAAGCGAAGACCACCTCCTCAAGGACATGGTGGAGCAGAAGCAAAGGTGGAATGTTACAATCCACCCTAGGGGTCGGGTCCTGCCTTCTGGTCCAATGATTATTATGGGTTATTTAGTATATTAACTAGGGTCAGTTTAGTTATTATTATTTGTTTCTGGTTAATGCAATTGGCCTTTAGGCTAATACTAGGCCCATTATGATTAGAAGTTCTCTTAGGATTGACTTTATTGAGTCTATATATATGTAGGAGCTATTCCCCTAGTTCATTATCGGAGATCAAAGAAGTTTAATTTAGAATTATTTGGTTTAGCCTAGTTTTATCTTTCCCTTTCATGTCTTTTTTCCCTTACATTGAATCTTTTCTAGCTATTGGGCTACATCAATTTGACTATTTTCTAATCATATGTATTGACTATATGCTGGTGACTAGTCCAGTTTACTTTGTCTAAAGAATTGCTTCTTGTCATAGTTATAGGCCTCAGGACATCTTCCTTGACAATCATTCCCTTCTTCAAGAAGCTACAATATTACTAAACTTAATGTGATTTTCTTAGTAGGAGCCTTGATATGAGTGCTCAAAGTTTAGATAGCATGCTCGTTTAGCATGTATTCACAATTAGCTCATCAAAACATATGGTTTCAACTCAATGCTATTTAGCATGCTTTTCTAACTTTAGTGTTCATTTGCCTTGCTTATTTAGAGTGCCTGGTGATTTTTCAGGAACGGAAATCATTTGATGAGAAGTTCATCAGAATTGATACAAAAAGATTGTGTGAGTTAACATCTGCTGCTGACAGCCTCCAGTTGAAACCTTTGGTTGATCTCACAAGTCGAGCACTTGCTCGAATGATAGAAGGAAAGACTCCTGAGGAGATTCGTGAGACATTTCATTTACCTGATGATCTCACTGAGGTTAGAATATAGTCTTCCTTTCCTTTCTTGTCATCAGCATGCTACAGTTACTGTTTTTTGTTGTCCTTATTTTCTTATATGATTTTAGGAGGAGAAGTTGGAACCATTGAAGAACACAGCTGATGATCCACGGATACGACTATTAAATCGGCTCTATGCAAGGAAGAGGAAA
Organism: Houttuynia cordata; assembly: GCA_039654745.1. NCBI lineage: Eukaryota > Viridiplantae > Streptophyta > Magnoliopsida > Piperales > Saururaceae > Houttuynia > Houttuynia cordata. Next base: position 12,127,683 of record CM077504.1, read on the forward strand.
GAGTTGAAAGAAAAGGAAAAATTAAAGGTCAGACTAAGAGATTGCTTATGTTATATGTCCAATCTGCCTGAATTTAGCATTTTGTGATCAGACCTGTGAAAATATTCTTTGAGGCGAATATGGTTATTTTCTATTAATTGGACTTGTTTTCCAGAATGTAGAAATTGAAGAAGAGAGAATTGATGAACGCTCAGTAGATGACCTGCTTTCATTCATTAATGGAGGAGATGGGGGTACACATTCTGTTTGAGTTCCTTACATTCACTATTGCCTTAGCAAGTGGTAATAGCTAAAGAATCTTACAATTTATCTTATTTGGTGAGGCTATTTCCAAAATTTTTTGTTGAAAATTATGCTGCTTTTGGAAATCAGCAAATTATATGCATTTTTTTTAGGTTTTAAGGTGAATAAGCAAAAATATGAATAAGTTTCAGAACGAATTGAAATGTGGGTCTTGGGCTGTACTCTTTTTATTTTAGAAGCTTTGAAACTGTTGATTTGGGAGCTGATGTCATTTATGAACTTCTTGATGGCATATTTTGTTTTTCCTGTTTGACACTAGCATTGCAACTAGTTCAATAAAAATTTAATCTAGTTTTTATAACGGAAATGGGGTGACTAAAATTGCTCATGTATGCATGAGTCTTTTAAATTTGATAGATGAATGATTGAAGTCACGAGACATGCAGTATGATTGGCTTGCATGTCCAATACAAAGTCTTGTTGGCTAACTAATGTAGTATTGAAAACTGGGCTTCCATATAATATCTTTGCCTCTTGGCGACTCTTTGCGGTCTGAACCATCGGCTGAGGAAGAATGCAAACAATGATCAACATCTTTGTACTCCTTATACAACTATCCTTTTGATATTTTTATAGTTCACAATGGTTTAAGCAAGGTGCTTTTTGTGTCCCTTTGATAATTTTTTGATGGAGTGGCTAGAAGTCATTTTGTTTGTTTTTTTGTCTAATTAAACATTTAATTTTTTTATACTCTAGGGCCATGTGCATGTTTCAGGGAATGCCCTCGTGTTATTGTCTAGTGAAAATGAGGGTAGGTTGGGGTGCAAACGTTTAGATAGGTTGCAAGTGTGTTTATTAGTAATGTTTTTAACTTTCTTCTGAGACTGAATAATTTTTTTTACTATGCTTGACTTAAATTTATACCAATAAAGCTTGAGCTGTGATCATTTTGCAGTATCGAAAATTAATTACCATCAATTTTCTTTTGCAAAAATCTTCTTCTGAAAGTGTTCTTTTTTTGCATCTCACAGGGTCAAAAGCTACTAGAACTGCCAAGCAGAAAAAGAAAAGTAGGAGAAGGAAAGATCAAGCAAAAGATTCTTTGAATGATTTAAAGAATAACTGCGGCAAGGTTATATTTATATCCTGCTTTTACACTGTTGATGATGAAAATTATATTTTTTCATTTACGACAATTACCTTAAATTTAGTTGTATACCAAATTAAATCTTCTATGTGACGAATGTTGCTAGTTGATGTCTCTCTCTGTGTAAGACTTGTGTTTGATTGCATGGCATTTGTAAATAGCATTTAAAAGTAACATGTAAAACTAGAAAGGCAGGGAACTTAACTTGTCTTCTGTGGTTTTTATGTTGAGAAATTTGCTACAAATAGCGGCAAGGAGATACGTCTGGAAAGATTGAAGTAGGTTGCAAATGCAGTAGATATAGTCGAAGTCAATAATAAAAAATATAGTTTTATTTGTTCTTTTTTATGTTGTAGTCCCAGTTAAGAATGCCAGAGTCAATAACAAGGAAATAAATTTCATCAAGATTTTATAATTTTTAAAATTGCTAGTTGCAAGTAGAACTTGCCTGTCCTAGCCTGTTAAGGTTCTTATAGGTTCTATTTATTTTTTTGTTAAATACGACTTCTGAGATACATGATTCGGAACTTAAAATTGCATTTGTTGCAAGTATTTGCGGATGTGTCTGAAACTTTTTCAGAAGACAGGATGGTCAGCTACTGAAGTGTTTGTTGATCAAAATTTGTAACTTGTAAGGATTCAGATTGTTGAAATGAGGAAAATGCTATGATAACACCAGGAGGAATGAGCACCAATTGAGAGAGCTTTGAGGGCAGCTTCCCCTTCACCTGGCCACCTTTCCCTGCGGCCAGCCACCTCGGGTGTTTGGTTGAAGAATGTCCTCTCCAGAGCATGGAATGTTGGTTTTGAGATGGCGGAAGGATTTTTCCTATTTCGGTTAGTTGAGGATTATGAAAAGGTCTTTAATTCTATGCAGATGACTGGAGGTTGTCCTCAATCCTTCGTCCATGGAAGCTTGGGATGAAGCCGGCGCATGAGATCATTAATACTATCCCTATTTGGATCCGTCTTTCATAACTAACTATAGTGCATTTCAACACTGATAGTTTGAGTCGCATTGGAAGTAATCTGGGTACACCCCTACATACTGACGGGCCAACTGCAAATTAGTGCCGTCTGACTTGTGCACGCATTTGCGTTGAAATCCAGCTCTTGATGAAGTAAAGGTGATTTTTTATGATGGTTCAATGGAAAGTTTCAAGGTTACATATGAATGGTGACCTAAGAGCTGCTCCAAATGTCATACTTTTGATCATCAAACCAATGTTTGTCCGATTCGCGAAGAATGACATCCTAGGGAGAATCAAGTTCATCATCAAGTTGCTCAAACTGTATTGCAGCAAACACATGCTCGGGCCTATTTCATCCTAATCCCTCTCCGAGAGGTCTCCTTATCAATTTGGCACCAACTGCAGTCTTATCAGGCGCCCACTGCAGAGTCCTATCTATCAGCTGCCAACAGCAGAATTGCTTCTTGCTATTTTATCTGATAAAAACTTGAAGAATCCCGATAAGCATCGTATCTCTCCATCCAAATCCTCCTCTGATGTGGGCCCCAATTCTGAGCGCCAAAAGGCTCAGTCATGGTCGGAGCCATGGCGGAGGAGTCTAAAAACCTCCGCCAATCCTCCTCCAATGCCCCTCCCCTCCTTCAGTCAATGATTTCTTTTGATTCTCTTAAGAGGCTTCCAGAAGATGATCCTCCAAAAACTATTACTTCCACATCTAGTTCTACAAGTCAAAAGCTTGCAGCAATTCAGAAATACTAGAGAGCCCACACATTGAAGGCAGATGCCACAAATGAGGGATCTAAATCCCTAAAAAAATGACCAATCTAGCATCTTGGAATGTGGGAAATGATAGAGTTGCTTTTTATATTTTTTCTTTTGCAGTATTAGACCTTCTGGTTTTACTGCTGAAATCTTCTTCTTTATGATGTTATTTTTTCTCGTTCTCCTCCTGCATGAGGACCTTTGGGATACTTTTTAGAGTTTCTTTGTTTGTTCCCTGCTTCTTTTTGGTTAATAAAATTTTAATTACCCAAAAAAAATGTTATGTTGTAAAAGCTTGTATGAGATATGTAATGTTTGGTTGCTATTGACTTTTCCTTGCATATGAATCACAAGAAAATTGTTTTTTTTTCCTCAGGAGGCTTGTTCTGCAAAAGCTGGAACACCGTGCCCAAACAATAAAAACTCAAAACCACAAGAATGCTCTCATGATCCTTTTATGGAGAAGATGGACTTTGATGATGTTGATATTGATGATGGGCTGGACCCTGCAATGAAGGAACAGCTTGACAGGTCAGCATCTTCTACCCACTTTTGATCTTATGCAAGATGAGTTGTATGCATGTTCTACATAATATGCTGAAAGAAATGAAATTAGCTGCTTACATCTGTAATGCGACCAAAGCTGTGCCACAGTGGCGACATGAACAGGAAGTGCTTTCTCTTTATCATATGTTTGTCTTATATCAATACTTATTCACTTCTTTGCTTTGATTCCAATGCCTAAATCATGTATGACAAGCTAAGTGGATAACTTTTAAGAGGATAATTTGCTTGCTTTTAGTGGCAGTACATCTTACTGAATAGGATGTTTTGTCTCTTCTGCAAAACGGATCGAGTCATGGCCTGTGAAAACAGGAATATTGAAAAAGAAGATTTTTTTTGCTGGATAATTTAGATCAGCTTAGGAGAGTCCTTAAAACAGGAAGATGACATCTGCCATCCTGCCCGTCTTTTGGAAATCCAGAATTTACTAGGACATCTTTTTTACTATAAGATTACTTAGCTTGAAGGTGTTGATTTTTTCTTTCAGCTCACTATTCTGTTGGGGTAAAGAGCACAACTGGTAAAGAACGTATCCCGATGGAAAATAGTGAATTGACCATCTGAAGTGATTTAGCACTTTGTTATGAACTTACTGCATCAAATTAATTTTTGTTATATGAGAAACATCTTCAGTAAATGGAAAGAGGTACTTCCATCCTGAAATAGTGTGACTTTACGGGGTTTGCAAACATGTGAATGAACCAAAGAAAAAGGCTTAGGTGAGTGTTGTCTTGAATTAGGAGTAAGGCTAACTCATTACTTCGACATAAGTCATTTAATGGGACAAAATATTTAGACCCAGGAACAGTATGGACTTCAAAGGCGACCCAGATATGTGAATAAACTCAAGAAACAGACTTTGCTGTTTGCTTGAACTAGGATGAGTCCGTCGTTTGCTTGTAAATACAATCTTGACCCTTTACATGAGAAATGGATTAATGGGGATTTGAACTCCCACGAGGGGATGCATATAGCATAATGGTAGCTGGCTTGTAACACATTCTGTCTTTCTATTTCTCAAATGTATGTGTGCTTGTGTGTTGCCTTGAAGTAGCAGTAAAGGGTAACTGTTTACTTCGGCACTAGTCATTTAATATGACAAAGTACTTGAACCAGGAACATTATGAACTTTAATGGGTTCCCAAACATGTTAATGAACTTAAGAAACAGGTCTAGCTGTCTGCTTGAGCTAGGAGGAATCCTAATTCGCTTGCTTTTACTCAAATGGTGAGAAACAAACTTAAAGGGTTTAATTGAATTTTGTCCTCCCAACCCGGGGGATGCATTTAGGCTGATAAGAGTCGGTCTTTTATCACCTAATTTTAGTTCCATTACGTGGTCTTTCTGATGCAGGCTGCTAAGTAACTAGTGAGATTACAGTACAAATAGATGGTAGAATTAATAATTCTACAGGAAGGGGTAGAACTGTCAATTGACTAACATTTCGTTATAACCCTTAGTAACTAAGGGTAGTTAAGTCTTTTACTCTAATAAAGTCTATAAATAGGCCCACAAGTTTGTTAGAAGGGGTAGTTGATTGTATTTTCTAGAATTCTCTTTAGTTCTATGAAAACAGTGTCTTGCTTGTGGATTCAAGCATCGGACTGTGGATCCAGTCTGCTTCTGTTGTAATCTTCTTCGTGGATTCGAAGAGACTTGTGGATTCAGGCATTGTAATCCATTCTTCTCTTTCAATTTAATACACAGATTTTCTATTCTGTTTTGCTGTTAGATTGCTGCATCAATTTTTGGTATCAGAGCATGGTTGAGCAGTCTTCAATGGCTGCCAATGATCCAAACAACTTGCAGGCCTTAGTGAAGGTGATTCAGCAGCAACAGGAAGTTCAAAAATAGACCAATGCTCAGCTTCAACAATTGGTTCAACAGATGCAAAAACTGACTTCAAATTTGACCATTCCGCAAAATCAGGAGTCAGTTCCGAAATTTCAGAAAAAGGTCAATTTGAGCTCAGATTTGGAGGATCAATTCTAGAGACAAACCCTAGCCTTCGATGAAGAAAACCTGGTTCAAAATCCACCAATAATCACAGAAATCAGCCCCCTGTTGAAAGAAGATATGGAAGGTTTGGACAAGTCTATTCTAGGAGAGGTATACATCTGAGAGAATTGGAAAGATCTAGGGCAGGTAATGTCTCAGGAGTAGCGGAAATTGACAGCTCTAGTGAGGAAAGTAGCATATCGATTTCTCAATAAGCATAATTTTCAGAATATTCCATAGAGAGATCTGCCAAGAGGTCAAAGAGGTATGAGTTATCAACCTATTCATCAGTTCAAACTAAAGTTGGAATTACCATCTTTTAATGGGCAAATGATAATTGATGAATTCCTGGACCGGATTTATGAGGTTGAGAATTACTTTGATGTTATGGGAGTTCCTGATGAAATGAAGGTGAAGTTAGTATCATGTAAATTGAAGGGGCTGCAGCTTGGTGGAACCAGGTCCAAATAAGCAGAGTACAGAGAGAAAAGCATCCAATCAGGTCCCGGCCGCGTATGTAACAAATGCTTAGAGGCCAGTTTTTGCCTGTTCCCTATGAGCAGATGTTGTTTCAGCAGTACCAAAACTGCAAGCAGGGTAACAGGACAGTTTTTGAATATTTGGAGGACTTTCAAAGGTTGTCAGCTAGGACTTTCAAAGGTTATCAGATTCAAAGAAGGATTTGAGTTTAGCTTGCAAGAAAAATTGGCTTCTCAGCCTTTAGCTACTTTATCAGAAGCTACACAAGATGCTTTCCGGCATGAAGCATTGATGAACAGTGGAAATGGAAGAGCTGGTTATTCAAAGGGCTATAGTACAAGTTCTAACAGTGGTGCACCTAAGATAACTAGTGTGTAACAACCTACTTCTAAATTTGAAAAGGGAGAAACCTCAAAGGCTCAGCCTAAAACTATCACAGCTCCTAACAAGAGTAATAGCTATGTACAAGGTAATCCCAGAACCTATTACAAGTGTAGACAAGGTTACATCTCAAGTGACTGTCCTTTAAGAAAAGGGGAGCAGGTTAGAAGGGGAGGCACCATTGTTGTTGCTACTAATCAGGAAATGCAAAATGTAGACCTCAATCCAGATGAAGAGGATACTTATTTAGAGGTATATGGAGATGAACAGTTTGAAGGAGAAGACCTACCTGCAAACTATGTGGTCAGAAGGCTTCTATTATTTTCTAAACAGATTGATGACACTCAGAGACACAAACTATTTATAACCTCAGCCACAATTTATGATAAGGTGTGTAAGGTTATCATTGATGGAGGAAGTACAAAGAACATTATCTCCAAATCAGTGATAAAAACACTTAATCTACCTTCTCAGAAGCATCCTAAACCCTATTCTTTGGGTTAGATTGCTGAAATTGGTAACTTAAAAGTTACTGAATAGTGTACAGTACCTTTTACAATAGGAGTGTATTCAGCTGAGGTGCTATGTGATGTCATAGACATGGATGCTTGCCATATTTTACTTGGTAGACCTTGGCAGTTTGATGCCCAAAGAGTCTATGACGGAAAATCCAATACTTATAAATTGGAACACAAAGGTAAACTGATTAAGTTGATGCCACAGTCTACTACGTCAACCGACAGGAAACCAAAGATAAACCCATGCAGACAGCCAAAGAAAAAAAACAAATGACTGAGTTATGTCCTAGACAGTTCATTAAGAGTGGCACAAACAAAGTATTATTGGTTACAAACATCTATAGAGAAATTGCAAAGGAACAAGCAGTGTTTCTGCTAGTTGATAAAGGACTGACTGGATGAGGTTTCTACAACAGACACTAATATATATCCTCCTTCAATCCAGGCTTTGCTTCTTAAATATGCTGATATAACTACTGATGAGTTACCTCTACAGTTACCTCCTATGCGTGATATCCAGCACCAAATTGATCTTATTCCTGGGTCTAATCTTCCACATTTGGCCCACTACAGAATGAGTCCTGCAGAACATCAAGAGCTACAAAGGCAAATAGAGGACCTGTTGGCTAGAGGATTGATATGAGAAAGTCTTAGTCCATGTGCAGTTCCTACTCTATTAGTGCCCAAGAAAGATGGAAGTTGGAGAATGTGTGTGGATAGCAGGGCTATTAACAAGATTACAATTAAATACAGGTTTCCCATTACCAGGTTGGATGACATGTTGGCTGGTTCTAAGGTCTTCTCTAAGCTAGTAGTTATCATCAGATTAGGATTAAGCCTAGGGATGAATGGAAGATTGTTTTTAAGACAAAAGAAGGGCTGTATGAGTGGTTGGTGATTCCCTTTGGGTTGTCAAATGCACCTAGCACATTTATGCGACTCATGACACAAGTGCTTAAACTTTTTCTTGGCAGGTTTGTGGGAGTATATTTTGATGATATCCTTATCTATAGTAAGGATGAATCTTCCCATTTAAATCAATTAGCAGATGTGTTTGAAGTGTTACAGCATCATTCTTTGTTTGTTAACCTCAAGAAATGTATATTTATGACCAGCAAACTCATATTTTTGGGTTATATTGTTAGTGCTCAAGGGTTACAAGTGGATCCTTCTAAAACCAAAGCTATTCAAGATTGGCCAGTACCTAAGAACACTAGTGAAGTTAGGAGTTTTCATGGGTTGGCCACCTTCTATAGAAGATTTATTCACGGCTTTAGTGCCATTGCAAGTCCCCTGACAGAATGTTTAAAGAAAGACAAATTTGAATGGACTGCTGAAGCACAAAACAATTTTGATCATTTGAAATACAAATTGACTCATGCTCCTATACTAACTCTACCTGACTTTTTTAAAGTCTTTAAGGTGGAGTGTGATGCCTGGGGGGTAGGTATTAGTGCTGTCCTGACTCAAGAAGGAAGACATGTAGCATATTTTAGTGCCAAATTAAATGAAGGCAGAAAAAAATGGTTAGCTTACAAATTAGAGTTTGCTTTGGTACAAGCTCTAAAACATTGGAGGCACTATTTGGTTTTTAAGGAGTTTATTCTTCATACTGATCATGACTCCTTAAGACACTTACAAAGCCAAAATAAACTGGATAGATTACATGCCCGATGGATGTCAGAATTACAAGACTATTCTTTTGTCATTAAACACAGATCTGGTCACTTGAATAAGGCAGCAGATGCTTTAAGTAGAAAGGCTGTTTTGTTGATTACACTTCGAACTGACATGTTTGGGTTTGAATGTTTAAAAGAACTATATGCTGAAGATAAAGATTTCAAGGGCATTTGGTTTAAATGCCAAAATGGTATTACTTTTTCTTCTGATTTCTACTTAACTGAAGGGTTTCTTTATAAAGGAAATCAGTTGTGCATTCCTTCTCACTCTATTTGACAACAGTTGATTCAAGTGTTACATTTTGGAGGCTTAGCAGGGCATTTTGGCAGGGATAAGACTGAAGCTTTGGTCAAGGAAATGTATTATTGGCCTTACATTAAAAGGGATGTTAGCAAATTCATTAAACATTGTGGGATTTGCCAAAGATCTAAAGGCCATGTTCAAAACACAGGCCTCTATTCTCTTTTACCTATTCCTCTTAAGCCCTGGGAAGACCTTTCAATGAATTTTGTCCTAGGTTTACCAAAAACCAATGAATGGACTCTATTTTTGTTGTAGTTGACAGATTTTCAAAGATGGCACATTTCTTACCTTGCAAAAGGACTTCTGATGCTTCTCATGTGGCTCTCAGGGGCAATAGGTTTTTGGGTCATTTTTGGAGGACCATTTGGAAAAGTCTGGATAATACATTGCAGTTCAGTAGCACCTGCCATCCTCAAACTGATTGGCAGACAAATGTGGTGAATCGAACTTTGGGAAACCTCCTACGAATTTATTCCAGTTCTACACCTAGACAGTGGGATGTATTTTTATCTCAAGCTGAGTTTGCTTATAACTCTACTCCTAATTGATCCACGGGTTTTGCTCCTTCTCTCATTGTTTATGGTTATCTTCCTAAGCATCCAGTAGATTTATCTTTACTACCTAAGCAGGATGGGGAAAATACTCAAGCTGTGGACACAATTTCTAAGTTGGCTTCTATTCATCACCAAGTTCGAGAGACTACAAAAGTCTAATTCAGTCTACAAAGCTAAAGCTGATCTTAAAAGAAGGGAGCAAATTTTTCAGCCGGGAGATTATGTCATGGTTTACCTCAGGAAGGAGAGGCTACCAGCTGGTCATTATAGCAAGTTAAATTTGAAAAAGGTGGGGCCTTATCAGATTCTCAAATGTATCAGCAACAATGCCTATGTAGTGGATTTGCCAGCACATATGTCTATCTCCAAGACCTTCAATGTATCTTTAGTGAGATTACAGTACAAATAGATGGTAGAATTAATAATTAAGGGTAGTTAAGTTTTTTACTCTGTAATAAAGTTTATAAATAGGCCCACAAGTCTGTTAGAAGGGGCAGTTGATTGTATTTTCTAGAATTCTCTTTAGTTCTGTGAAAACATAGTGTCTTGCTTGTGGATTCAAGCATCGGACTGTGGATTCAGTCTGCTTCTGTTGTAATCTTCTTCGTGGATTCTAAGAGACCTGTGAATCATTGTAATCCTTTCTTCTCTTTCAATTCAATGCACAGATTTTCTATTTTGTTTTCCTGTTAGATTGCTGCATCGCTTTCTCTCTCTTTCTGACTCTCAAGTGTGTCTTGGGTGTCACCTTGAGCTAGGAATAAAGACTAAGTCGTTTACTTCTCCATAAGTCATCAGATGTGACGAAATATGTAATCCCAGAAACAGTATGAACTTTAAAGGCTTCCCAAACGTGTGCATGAACTTATGGAAGACTAGTTAGTGCTTTTACTCAAATGGCAAACTTGACCCTCTACATGAGAAACAGATTTAAGGGGTTAATGAAATTACTAGCAACCCCAGGGGATGCACTGATACTATGTCTTTTAACACATAATTGTAGTCCCCTATCATAATCTTGTTCTCTTTCTTTCTCGCAAATGTGTGTTTTCTTGCTGGGCTCTCCTTACCTTTTTACTTGCCTTGGGTTTAGACACATTTCACACGAATGATATTGCATTGATGTTTGCTCAGTTTAAATGGTGGTTAATTTTTCCTTAAATGGTGAGCATACAACTGATGAAGTATGCCGCTTGGTGGCAAATAGTGAATAAATGGTTTTGGAAGACATTCCTATGCATCTAATGCACGTTTGTCGCAAACAGCTTTAGCACTTCATTACGAAATGAAAGAAACAAGTGACCACGTTAATTTCTTCTTGTCATGTGAGAAAAATCACCAATAATGCAGGCAATGTCCTTTAATTCAGAACAGTATAATTTTCAAAGAGTTCTCAAACATGGATTGAACCAAAGAGATAGGTTTTTAATTATCTCCCTGAACTAGGAGGCCTTTGCTTCAAAAAATCATCAATAAATGTGACAGCATACTTGAACCCAGAAACATTAATTTAAAGGGATCTTAAATATGTGAATGAGCTAAAGAAAAAAAAGGCTTAGTTGTCTGGTTGAACTAGGAGGATGCTGAACAGTATGAATTTTAAAGGGTTGTTAAACATGTGAATGAACCAAAGAGAGAGGCTTTTACTTGAACTAGGAGGAAAGATACTTGCTTCCTTTACAAAACCATCAATAAAAGTGACAATGTACTTAAATGCAGAAGCAATATAAATTTTAGAGGGTGCCCAAACATTTGAATGAACAGGAGAAGAAGGCTTAGTTATCTGGTTGTACTACGACGAAAGCTGACTCATTTGCTTTTACTAAAACTTCTCTCTAAATGAATTCAGATTTAAGAGGTGGAACCCAACTTTAAGTTCGCCAACCCTAGGGAAGCGTTTAGGCTGATGTTAGTCTTTTCAAACACAATCTTAGTTCTCACTGCTCTTTTTTCTTCCTCTCTCTCTAACTGGAATGGGGGTTTTCTGGACTCATTTTATCTTTCTCCCTGGATGTGAACACATTTGACACAATTAATCAGCAGTGATGTTGCGCAGTCTAACGGTGTCCATCGTTATTTTGTTGCATGCAGAGAAGTTGAGGATTTTGCGAAGAGATTAAATTCTGTTTGGCCTGATAGAATGCAGCAAATCTTTTCTGGATTGAATGGCAATGGTTCCTTGCATAGATACTCAGGTATGATATTTGATCTCTCTTTTTCACGCTCTTACATTATATCTGGCAGTTTTGTTGCTTCAGACCATTTTCTTATAGACATTTTTGGTATTATCATCCATTTGAAAGGTTGATCCTAGAGGCAGTGTGTTCTTTCTCTCGGATTCATCATCATCATCATCATCATACGCCTTATCCCAGCTATCTGGGGTTGGTGGCATGGATTATATACCACATTTGACTCTTATCAGAATCAAAATGGTACAAAATCCATACAAAGAAACATAGTGGCAAGTTTTTACGCCGGATGCCCTTCCTGACGCAACCCTCCGAAGAGGGGACAATGATAAGAAGATTCAACATCATCATATTCATCATACACCTTTCCAAATGTGGATTGGCTTCATGACATGATGGTTGCACATGAAATATTAATATAGCCATCTTCCATCACAAAGCTGATAACAATGAAAACCAGTTTGTTTTTACATGGGAGCACGGCTTGTTCTTTCTCTCGGATTAAGTTTCAATAATCTTGGTGAATATGGACTTCCAACAAAAGCTGCGTGTGCATTGTGGGCATTACATGTTGCATTGTGTTGTTAGAATTCTCTGAATAAACCTTTGTATAAGTGAAGTGCTAATCTGATTGTGTAGAGAAGGATCGATCCTTTTACAGAGAAGGGTTGCCTAATACAAGGAAATAACTTGAGCAAAAAGTAAAGACATCGTATAAGACTAAACTATCCTCTATAAAGAGAAACACTAATACCAGGGACGTGGACAAATGAGAACAAATATACTTTTAATACCCACCCTCAAACTTGAGATGTGTGAATCATCTAGAGTTTGCACGAAGAACAACAGTCGAGCAGAGGTGACAGCAGCAGATGATTTCAGAAGTCAGAAGCCAGAAGGAATGATGGGATCATGGGATCCCTGCATATTCAGCGGACAAATGCAAACAGATTTAGCGGATCAATGGATGGCGTAGTTCAGATTCAGGATGGCAACGGTATTGGCAGCAGACAGACAGTGGTGGGAGAACCAGACAGATTCAGAGCGACTGGTGACATAGTAGGGCTGCAACTCGGCCGGGCCAGAGCGCGGCCCTAGCCCGACCCTATCCTAAGCGGGCTTCCAAAAGTCTGGCCCTGGCCTGACCCTAATTTGTTAGGGCTGGGCTGCGGGCTTTTTAAAATTTTTGTTATATTTTATTTTTGATGGAAAAACTAGTTTCAATAGAATTTTCTTTGACCTTTGAGTGGGGTCCCACTAGTGGACCCCATTAAGGCGCAAGATCATAGGCCAAGCTTGTAATTAGAATCTTCCACAACAACTGCAATGACTTGCAATTTAAATAACTGTAAAATACACAACATCTTCCTTTCATCCTTCCCATGCCTAGCCTTTGTAGGACTATATGAAATAACCTTGTCCATACTTGGGGTCAGGTCATCAGGCCTGCGGGCTTTTTGCATCTCAATCCTGGCCCGATCCTATTTAATGCGGGCCTCAAAATGAGGGCCTACCAGCATTTTGGCGGGCTGGCCCTTAAAAGTTGCACCCCTACAACAGAGGTGGCAAAACGGATGGTTGATGGCGATACCTAATCATGGTAGTAGGCAACAATTAGAGAAGTAGAAGCAGTGTGCACCAACACTCAGAAAACAGTGGTAGATGACGAATGTGGCGACCAGAAACAAGTTGGCAGAAGTCAGCAGGATGTATATGGGTATCCTACTCTGCGGTGAGCGGGCTAGGGGTGCAAATTGGAAAAAGAACAGTTCTGAAAATGGAAGGATCAGATCTGTCGAAAGATTTCCGTTTGTGGCAAATCTGAGGTTGGATTGTGCATACTGTTCCGGAGGATATGCCATCAATGGAAACAAATTTTTCTGTTTTGGACGAGATTTCAGGAATGGTTGCAGAGCTTCGGTGCAGATCTGACACAGGGTGGCGAGGCCGACTCCAGAGATGGAAATGGAGCAGAGGGTGACCAAATTGAAGAACAATCAAAACCCAGAAAGTAGCAATTTGGAGTTCGACTGCAGTCACGGGTATGATCCAGGAACACTCACGCAGGTTAGAGAACCTGGAAAGATTGGAAGAAGCAGAACGAACCAGACACATGCTCCTGGCAAAACATGTGATTGTTCAGATGGGAGCGATCATTTTTTTATTTTTCATTCTTAGCTTTACTACCATATTATAATTCTCTGAATAAACCTTTGTATTATTGAATTGGGAAGTCTGATTGCATAGAGAAGGTTTGATAGAAGGATCGGCTTAGACAAATAAGGAAATAACTTGAAAGTAAAGACATCATATAAGACTAAACTACCCTCTGTAATGTGAAATATTAATACTAGGGACTTAGACAAATGAGAGCAAACATACTCTTTACCATGTTGATGCGGAGACGGTGCATTTGCACAGGCCCTTTATATGAGAATTATATCCTTGTAAGATATCTGGCTGCAGAATGAAAAATTGGAAAAACAATTTAGAAGTATGTGATGCAGATATCATATCTAAGAATAAAGATAATCTTATATAATGACAATGCTTGATTTCAAATTAAAAATTCAAAAAGAAAGCTTAATTTTTAAGCTACTCTTTGGAAAAGACTTGCTTTTGTTAGGTTTCCTGATTTGGGACCTTGGATTTGATTATATGTTGAATTTTCATGTTAAGGAAGATTATTGTGGTGTTTTCTTTTCGTATTTAGAATTTGTGTAAACCCATCTAAACGGCTGAGTCTTTACTGAAAAATAAAGTCTTGTTTTGTGTAAAGAAATTTGCCCTTGGTGGGTGTTGATTGCAGTCACCCCTTCTGGTTCTAGTTATCTCTTTCCTGTATGAAATCCGTCGGACCTCCCCTGGTGTGGAATCCAAGGGCCCTAATACCTTTCTGTGCCCTTTCCCTTCCTTAAACTCCATGCTTTCCCATCTGCAGGGCGCTTTTCCTGCGTCAATTTGGTAGTCAGCCTTCTGATCCAATGGACGTGACACTATTGCTCAATCAATTACCAAAGAAAAAACGATTGAGTCATTCAATAAGAACACTTGTGGATTTGTGCAGAACAATAGAGTATATCGTTGCAGATTTTGGAGAAGATTGAGAGAACGTATGTAAACCTAAAGTGAAGTCTTTTACATCCAGAAACCTAAAGTGAAGTCTCTTATCTCTGGCAGCAACTAGTGTGGTTTACTCACAAGGTGTCATGCCCATTTAGTCTGGAAGCACTGGTTCCATCAAACTTCACACCACTAAGTGTCATGCCCATTTAGTGGCCTACGATTGAAGCACAAGGTGGACAGCTTGATGCATCTCCCCTGATTCTAGTGGAACCTCCTCCACAACTCTTTTGCTAAGTGTTAACATACTGTCTATGAGGACCAGAAGAGGAAGGAGAAAGTTTGAATTCCACGTTTGTATTTCTGACTTGGAGATGATCATGTGGAAGCTAGGTAAAAGAGATATGCTTAAAATGGTTTGGCTTGAAGTTGCTGACACGCTTTCTGCCTCTCAGCAACAGGAAAGGGTTCCTTTTCCAGTTGGGTTACCTTCTTGTGAAAAGATGTCTCTCCCATTGGAAAAGCTCCAGACTTCTGGTTCCTGTCCATCTACAGCCATCAGAATCTGCCTCCTGCCACGACCACCCTTCTTTTCTAATAACCAGGTGGATGAGCTCATCTGATTTGTGCCAGAAGCGTCCTCACTACTTAGTTTCCTAGTTGGAAGAATATTCGTGGCAACGATGTGTGGCTTTAGTCATCATTGCAGACCGTTTGTTTCTCCTAGACAGCAGTCCGGGTCTTCGAGATTCACTGCCATGCCCAGATGATCACCTATCACTGAAGCGATCCTCCACAGGCTCGAGTCTCTCCCACCTGGGATCCATTTTTTAATTATAGACCCTGTGATCCATATTTCTGGTATGGGAGCTGTTTGATTTCTGGTTCACAATCTTTTATTCCTCCAACAAAGTTGCAAAATTTGACAGAGAAGATGTTTCTGACTGCACAAGCTCTTCTGGATAAGACGCACCAGCTCATGTGACGAGCAATATCAGCACAGCTGCTGGCATCCAGCTGAGGTCATCCAGAGAAGGGCTGAATATGTTCAGACCTAGCAGCCATTCCAAGCCGCAGCAGCAGATACTTCCGGATCCCTCAATTCTGCCACTTTGGACCATCTTATACCCCAAAACTGCAGCTCAAACTGCTGTTGCATCCTATCTGACTGTGGCGAAGGCATCCCTACTTTTGCCATTCGGTGAGGCATGAGGGAAACACTAAGCATGGAAGGAAAAATGACCTGCCAAACGCAGAATGACTACATGAAGCTGCAGGACTCTTGCATCCGCATGAGAGTGCAATGCAAAAATCATGGGTGGAAATTGCAATGGAGCTGTAGACAGAGGAAACAGTGTTCACTGGCAAGGTTTCCCAGTTCTGACCTTTGGGTGCCATATTCGGAAATCGCAATGAAGATCGGATTTCCCCTCCTGGCATCTGTAGTGGGAGTAGGGCCATTCTCAACTAGCAATATTCTTCTCGGAGATTTCTCCCCAACAGCTGCCTGCAGACTCCCTCTTCTTTCAACGCTGAAGTTTGGCACCTTTTTTGCCTTAACCATATCTGGAGCTTGGTCGTTGTCCTTGCGGTTCAGCAGTAGTGCAATTTGCTTCCATCGTAGTCTCATCAACATTGAGTGGAGTGTCTTTTCAGTCGCCAGAAGTCTGCAAAGGGTGCTGCTGTAGGCACCCTCCTCTCGATCGCCAGCAGCACTAGCCGTTGTTGACTTCAGTTCCCTATATATTGCTCAGACCCCATGAAGGTCGGTGTAGTCTTCCTGGAAGTTTACTGGTTGCACAGATCTATTGTGGTTTTCCTCCCAGAAATCTGCAGTTAAAGGCAGGTTTCTTTCTCTATCAAGTCTCATGCGGATCTCCTAATTGGTGTGTCTGTCTGGAGGGATGGCATGTGGATCCTCTTAAATGGGTCAAATGCCCTGCTTCATTCCAAGCCTTCCCTCTTCTGAGGTGGATCAACTCACCCAAGCCATCCTACCTGAGCGTAGCCTGCTTGTTCTCCTCCGGCAAACCAAACTAGCATGGGGGGACCACAGATGTACCAACATCAAATGGTGTCTCCATTTTGAGCGAAATGCTCTCTACCACTTGCTTAGTTTCTGGCTAACAATGGACATATCTGAGATATCTAAGCTGGCAATGGAAGCATCATCTTCGGTGGCTGTGAATACACCTGGAGATGCAAACTGGAGAGTTGGACTCAATTTCATGGCCACCATTCTGAGGAAGAATTGCTTAGATAGTTGGCACAGGGAGTATTTTATGTGCCCATCATCTCAATGGCTCTTCTGCTTGCTTTATGCTTTGTGGATATGTCAACAAATGGATAACCGCTTACCTCAACATAATTTCCATTTGAAGAATGGCTGTGCGTATGTAATGGCTGTTTCATCATGCTCCTAAGATATTCTCAAGTCGTTCGAGCCTGAAAACAAAGATTCCATGCATCCCATGCATGACAGATAGTGAATGCTCCTTTTGTTCATTTTCTGGGGTGAATGACGAACTGAGAACCTTTGTTCATGACGTTGAGCCGGATCCACCAAGCAGATGCACGAAGCTTGTTTATTTTCTTCCAACAAATAGTTGACAGGAACTATTTTTTTATAACTTTAGTGGTGAAGACAATCTTTCGGAGTTTGGCTGTGAAGGGAATAGCTCTGATCATTTTGCAGCCTCATTAGCTGCTATTGCTAGAAATTTCTATATCTTCTGCCTGTTTTTCTTTGCTTCATCTGGGCATCTCCAGTACACAAAAGCAGTAGTTGGGGAAGCATTGATTTAAATCCAGTAAACTTCAGACCCAATTCCGCTGCTGCTTCTTTGGATTGCCTAATCTACTGATTTAAATCCTAAAATCTGAATTTTGCTTTTGCCTAGCTTGAGGAATTACTTAATTGCATGATCCTTTTTGTACTATGGATTATCTAGTTGTATTGGCATTGCTACACTATTTTGGGTTATACATTTAGTTAAATACTTAGTTTCTTTATCTTGTCTACTTGAGTTTGCAAAAATTTTGAAGCCTTTACTGGTTTGCGAACTTTTCTGGATCTCACTATAGTGGTCCTACATCAGGATGCATGTTTCTATCGCACATGTTGACACAACTTCGGTTGGCTTTTGCAGGATTGGATGGGAGATAAACCTCTCAACTTTTCAAGGAGCCAACAGCTTACCAACTTTGGTGGCTAGAGGCATGACTAGAAGAATGCCAACTTGTTTCAACCTTTGTGTAAGTTTTTCTTGGTTTATGTCACATGAAAGTGCAATATTGACTTGGGGAACCATGTATGAGAGGAATACTTGGGCGGCTATGAAAAGGCAATTGAGCACAATGGGTTGTTTTTATCCATGCGTTCGAGAAATTCATTAGTGTCCATGGCCGATTTTCAGTTTAGGCCTGGATCTGGTGTGTCCCAGCATTCAGATAGTGTTGGTTTGGCTGGTTGCGAGGAAGCTGTTCGTAATGCTAGATCGTAAAAAAAAAAGGAATAACATGTGGCATCCCTGAATGGCAGCTGCAACTGATGAAGATGATTTTTTATTGTCACCATCTTGTTTTCAAAATTTGTCTGTATTGGCGAGCAGGTTTTTTTATTTATTTGTACTACAAATGCTGGTAGCTCTGGTATTAATAATCATAAATTAATGAAATTGTCTTCTATTTTTAAAGCAAATTGGCGACACACATTGTTTGGAGAAGCTATAGTTTTCTAAAGGTAACTCTAGTATTGGTTATTATAAAATAAAGAAAATGCTGCTATTTTGAAAGCAAAGTGACCCCACTCATTGTCAAGTTTTTTATTCTGGAAAAACATCATCATTTTTCCATCATCATATGCTTATGCGAGCTATTTGGAGTCGACAACATGGATTCTATATTTGACTCTTATTAGAACCAATATATTACCTAATCTAACTATAAAAGACACTGGGTATAGTTTGACTTTCAACGCACAATTTTCAGCTGATAAATTATCAATATTTATATCTATATCTATATAAAAACAAATAGGGTAGAATGGAATGCATTGTTTTTGCACCGTTGGATTTCATTGACGGCGCAGAGCTACTATTAATAATTTTCTATAAAATTAATTTGATTGGGGATAAATACGAAATTTTGCTGACAAGACACTGCTGACTATGCCCTTGTTATTTCGAGTGTGCAAATTGGATGGAATAAAAATCGGTTTGTGGGGTGTAGATTTAGCAAAAAAATAAATTACGATGTTAATTAGGAATAATAAGTGGCGACAATTTTCACCCATTCCTTATATAAAAATGTTGATTATTGCTATAAGTGAACTTTTATGTTTCAATGTACCACATTACCAACCTATCACTTTAAATCCCACATACAATGTCTCATGGGATTTTAGAAGACACAAGTCCGGATGGCATCGTACCCACCACTGTTGGCCTCTCGACTAGCTAATAAAAATGGACTCAGGGCAACACTCCTACTAGTACAAAATCCACGCAAACAGGTAATTTTGTCGTAGTGACAAATTTTTACACCAGATCCTGTTCTTGATGCAACCCTTTAAAGTGGTAATGATGGGATGAATGTTCAATATCATCAGATTCATATGTTCCCAAAACAACATCATCATCTTCATCAATAGCCTTTTCAATATCATCTCTTTTTGCCTTGGATTAGTTTTCTGGATCGGAAATCGTAAAAAGGTAATTGTGGTTCGTTTTGAATTTTCAATCCAGACAAATAATGTGCGATGGAGTATCTGAATTGGCTTCATGAGATGACGGCTGAATACCGTATGATCATCTTCCATTACAAAGGCAACAACAAAACTAAACTGCTTTTACATGGAAGCATGTAAAACAACTATGCACCCTGCCTTATGTCCTGCTAGAAGACTTCCTATCCAATCGTAGGCTAGAAAATACTCTATCCATGCCGCATTATTTGTCTGGATTTGGATAAAAGACTGTCTTGATCTATTATCCCTTTTTTTGCTGGATTATTATCCAGTTTCATGTCCAAACATGTGGCTTCATAGCAAAAGACATTTAACTTTTTATGTAGAATTCCTAAACTACATTCCCTTCACCTCATATGGGCTGCCGCTAATTTTAAGACATGCCCTCTATATTTCTTGAAATTACTGAGGTTGTCATTACATTCCACCACACAATGCTTTAGGTGCTTAGAATTCCATGTAGGAAGACTGGAGCGTCCTTAAGTTTAAACCATTTTAACTATAGAAACAGTTGAACATTTGTATTGTTCGTGTTTTAATTAATAGATAAATTCTGCAAATTGGCAGGTCGAAATTGCCGAATTTTGATTTTACCAAGAAGTTTTGCGACTAGTACACTTCCACAGGGCCACAGGCTATCAATAATTTATCAACTCAATTTTCCTACATAAATAAAAGTATTATATGATCACCAAGCAAAATAATAGTATTATATAATCGGGTAAATGTATAATGAAAGTTGATTTAATAGTAGTTGTTGATACCAGGCAAAATGTAATATTCATACAAAAGCCTTGCCATTGTTTATATTAGACAAGCTTGACCTTCCAATCTGCAAATCCTTCAAATAAAAAAAAAAGCTACAGGGAAACTTTATATGCTTAGTGTTCTTCAGTTTTTTTGAAAGTGGCCGGTTTCTAGTAAATACTTCAGGGAAGGTCTCTTTCAAACAAAAAAACATTCTCTTCTTGGAATGAATAAAAATATTATGTGGTATCACTCCAATAAATAACCGCCAACATTTTTCAAAAAAAGAAACCCGAAAAGACAGTTGTTAAGCATATTAGGCATGCAGGGGAATTGCAACCTTGAGGGTGATAAATAAGTCTTCTTACTAACAGAGGCTTGCTAATCATAGTCCTGTCTGTAAAGGCAGTTTTTCTCTGTTATCACTTCCTATTCTTCTTCTTCTTCCTTGTTGGACTTCTTTTCACGAAAAAATACCACCTTTTCCTTTCGTTGTTTTATCCTGCCAAACATTCTTGAAGTTTATAAGGTTTTGAATAGTAGTGCGTTGTATCATTTACTATCATAGTGGGATATATCGTCTTCAAATATATACATTGTACGAGATCTTTTTTAAATTCAATGCTCACAACTTCTATTATTTCCCTTTTCTTCTCTGGCCATTTCCATGAAGGAACGATGACCCTGGATCACATTTAACTACTTGCAGGATGAAATTTAAATGGCTAGAATTTTGCTTTCCCACTCCACCACAATCAGCCCAGGGAGTCAGAAGAGCCTTGCCGGTTAGCTGAGTCCTCCTGGTTCGAACTCTACTCTCAGCACCCTTACCTCCTCACTGCCAAGGGACCCATACACCATCTCCCACTTTCCTCTTTTCCATTCACTCTACCATCCTGACCTCCAAGAGTCACCCTCTCGTCAACATCCCCTTGCCTTGCCTGCTCTCGCTTGCCAAAAATATTTTCCTTCTGCTCAATTCAGTAGCCTCTCCAGCAATGGGACCAATGCCACTCCCACTCCCACTCCATTCCATTGTGAGCAGAAAATTCGTCACTCTCATCAAGAAGTCAGTCCATACTTGATTGTCAGATCTCTTCTTCAAGACGAGATCGACGAGCTCTTTTTTTTTTTTATGGAAAAAACCTATATTCCAAATGCGGATGGACTTGTCTTTTTTGCCATTGCCCTTCCATCTACCTAAATATTTCAAAGAAGTTAATCAATCTTCCTTACTTCAGTAAGAAAAAAATAGTCAGTTCACAACCGCAATTTCACAAACCCATCATCATCTGAGCATTCCACATCAAGGTAGCTATTTCTTCCAGCTATGGATTGACCACCTCTTTTTGTTTATCCAAGTCTCCTTATCAGCATCCAAATCTTCATTAAGATCGAACATTTCGTGGTGCTTCATTTTCTCTCAAATCATATTCTAGATAGAATACATCCCCACTATTTTCCCGGGAAAGGTAATTATTCAAGACACAACATGCAAAGGCAACCTTCACTTGACTATCATAAGAAAATGAGAGTGGATGGACTTTAAACCCTTTGAACAGTAACATTATGCACCCAAAAATTCGCTTAATGACATTCCACAAAGATGCACCTTAGTAGTTAAAAATTTCATCTGGATCGTATTTTTGACATGAGATGATAGTGAGTTGCATGATGCTAAAAAAGCATGTCACTTCGGGAAACCGCAAATTACCAAATAGAACTTCCCTTTTAAGATGACCATTATAATCACATTAAAATGTCAATATGAGGTAGGAATTATAAACTATCCATGTACATATATGCAGTTATAGACCATTAGACCTAGTTGTGATATCTTTCAATAGCCTTGAATCAATTACTAAACCTTCCTCTAACACAAATGTATAAGAGTGAGTTGCGTATCAAATGCTCATGTTGCTAATACATTTTGGAAGAACCATCCATGCATGTTATGGTAGTTTGCCAGAAAAATATAGATGCCTTCATGTAGGTTTTATTATGCCACCAATAGACTTTTGCATAAATGACTGCTATGATATGAATGAAAGAAGTGAACATTTTTAGATAAATAATAAACAAAATACAAACCTTGAAATATGGGTAAATAATGAGGGTCTGACATCACTCCTTGTTGTGAGCTACTAGGAAAACAAGCCATGAAAGTTTCTAACACCTCATTAAAGTTTTCCCTAAATTATTAACTTTAATAGGCTTAGACGATCTTGGCAAATTGAGCATTATTGGTCATAAACAACCGCCAACAAGAACATAGCACATTATCCAAAAAACCAAGAACGTAACACCATCTCTTCCACAATGATATACCTAGTATCGCATACTTACCAGTATCCTATATAACTTATGCATCAGGATACATTCCATTCATATGACGAAATCCATTGTGACGCCCATCAAGTTTTTGTCTCAACTAGTGATAGTTTTCAGTAGTACTAGAACATAGAGGATGAGGTGCACATGTATATAATTCATCTGATTCTATAATTTCCTTCACTATAAAGCACACTAAGATAATACCAACACTATCTCAATGCCTTTTGTAATAGAGGAAATTACATAATCACGTAAATTACATACATATGCACCTCAACCTGATCGTTCTATTACCACGAAAAGGGTATCAATAGTTAAGCATCTAGCTGAATTTTGATGTATGTATAAAATTATCCTTAAACATTTAATAAATTGCTATTAGTCGTGAACAAAGAAATATATGTGATAATAGGCATTTACCCTAGATGATTATTATGTTCTTATTGGTGGTTGGTCATGACTAACTTACTCAATTTGTCAACATCGTCTATGCCAATCAAAGTGGACAATTAGTACAACAAATTAATAAGGTATTGGACACAATCTATACAATCGCACCATCACTAGTGGCTCGTCCTCCTAGTAGCACACCACAAGCACGGATTCAAAACCCTCCTCAACCTTGCCCAGTCTTAGGCATCCCTTGCTCTAAAGGAAAACAACGGCAGCGGCTGCTCTGCCGCAGCTGCTCTGCCTTGCCGGCGACAGCCAACGACGGTGCTGAATGTAGATGGTTCCAATTATCCTGTTGCCTTACCCATTGCTCCCTATCATTGCGTGGGTGACACGACAAGATGTGGCATGTGCCTACAGTTGTTCGAAAGTTATAGATTTCTTGACTTCAAGCATTCAATCCATGCTTCTTAATCAAATTCCAAAGTAAGGATTCTGAAGTAATTTATGGAGTTTGGCACCAAGGTGAGAACCAAGCCACCAGTGATTACTTTATAAATTAAGAAGAGAACTAATTACAACAAGGAGGTTAGGAGGCACCGACTCCTTGAGACCCACTTACATTTAATTGGGAAGATGGATGTTACATCATCAGGTTGCAACTCAATAGTCGCATAATCAATAAAGTGCGATGGGTCCCTCATGTATTTCCTCAACATGGAAACGTGGAAAACATTATGAACTCCAGCCAAACTAGGAGGAAGAGAAAGTCTATAAGTTGTTGGACCTATCCTCTCAAGTATCTCAAATGCCCCAACATAACGAGGATTTAGCTTGCCCTTCTTCCCAAACCTCATGACTCCCTTGTTGGTGAAACATTTAGGAAGACATGATCTCCAACCTGAAATTCTAGCTCCCTACGCCTTTGATCAACATAACTTCTTTGTCTACTATGTGCAGTTAGAAACTTTTGCTTGATCTCTTTTACCTTGCCTTCACACTACTACAAAATTTCTGACATGCATTCTTCTTTTGCCCACTTCATCCCAATATGTAGGAGATCGACAAAGACAACCATAGATAGCTTCATATGGTGCCATGTAAATACTAGAATGATAACTATTATTGTAGGCGAACTCCACCAGTGATAGAGAATCATCGCAATTGCCCTTCTAGTCTAAAACATATATTTAAGCATATCATTGAGTATATGAATGGTACGCTTTGACTGTCCATCTGTCTCAGGATGAAAAGCTATATTGAAATTTAGCTTTGTCCCAAAAAGCTTCTTGTATACTCTTCCAATGGCAAGATGTGAATAAGGATCCCTATTAGAGACAACCGAAATTGGTGAAGATCTAAAATAGGAAAGATCTAACCTTGAGGAACAAAACCATTTTCGTTGTTAAGGTGTCCCCTCATGTTTTTCAAAATGAATTTCGTGTGTCAAGTTATTTGTGTTCCAAATCCTAATTGTTGAATTTCGAACTTCTCGCCACAATGTTCATAACAATTTGAAGAAAAGGAGATTTACATCAACCTCTTCAAAAACCTCCCGAGAAGCCTTTCTTCTCTTGTGTCTCTGAGCTAGCAATTGAGGTGACATATCCTTCTTTGGAGCTAGTGTGATGTGTTGGCATCCATATTCTGAATTGTTAACTTCAACTTGTGAAAATTTGGTGTTTTTCCAGAAGGTTTCTTGATTCACATGTGCAAGTAGTGTTAAACATATGAGTAATAAATAGAAGCTAACATAAATGCTAGTCGCTAAGCATATTGTAATTGCAATTTTAGGTTAAAAAATCTCACTTTGCCGAAGTCTACTATAATACTTGTTAACTTTTTTGGCATCAAAGCTATAATAAGTTACAGAACTCAAGTGCATACCATATGAGCCCCATGCAGAAGAAATGAACAACAATAATATGATGATGTAACCGCCTTTGGATTGCAAGGTAAATAAGATTGGATTAAAGTGGAAATGTAGAGAGTTAAGAGGGGTGAATAATCAGATGAAGAGGAAAAAGAAGAGATAATGGGAAACTATAGCTGTTCTCTAAAACTATTGTTCACCCTAGGTAGTAATCAGGTAGAAGCCTAGACGGTGGTTGATAAGCATAAAATATACACATTTATATGCTTTATTTACCTATATGCTAGTGTAGTTTTTATGATAAAATATGGATAAAACGGGTTATTTGTGATTAGGATAGTAATTAGGGGATTAATAATTAATTTACTCTAATTAACTATTTTAGATGCATTAAAGAATTTAAGGAATTATATTTTTATCATGCGTCTAATTTTAGTTTGGTTTTGTTATTGCAGGTTTAAAAATGCGAATTACAAATTGGTAGCAGACGAGCGTATTAGGCGTGTTTTGAAGTGCCAAAGTACCTCGGAGCTGAGATCATGCGCTGCGAAGATCTAAGCCGTTGATGTTCATTGATGAAGGAGATGGGAGCGAAATTAATGCTTAGTCGTTCATAGTTGATCTGACGGACGACATTGCTACAGCGGGTATTATAATAGGAAAAAAAAAGAGAGAAAAGAATGTTTGTTGGGCGGGGTCAATGAAAAAAAGAAAAGAAAATGAAACCCGAGCCATCAGCTCGGGTGTCTTCTTTTTGAAACAGAGCAGGGCGCTCGAGCAAGCTCGAGCGCCGGCATGGGAGCTCACGGCGCAGAAGATGAAGGCAATCGATGTCGGCCGAGAGGAAACAGAGGAATCGAATGAGAGTCACGACGGCGATGAAAACGACAGAGCTTGACTATGGATTCCGGCGGCACTCGAAGAGGCAGAAGATCTAGGTCGACCTTGATGATGGATTTGGAAATGGAAGAGAAGCCGGCTCGATTTGAACTCTCTTTGAAACAGAGTTGTGCTTAGATTGGATATGGATTTGGGTTCATCCAAATGAGAAATTGACTGGAAAAGGACTCTCATCTCAAAGTCCATAAAAGAGGGCGATTTGGGAGGAACGAAAGGATAGATTTTTGGTGGACGAACTGGCTGTTTTTGAGGACGTTGTTTTGAAAAAAACAGAGGCTCGTGTTTTCGTTCTGGGTCGTGATTTGGGTGTGTTTTTGGCCGGAATAGAAGAAGAGGAGTAGGAATCGAAGAGGGAGAAGAAGAGGAGAAGAAAAAGAAAGGATTTTGGACTGTTTTGAGGCTATGGACAGTACTGCTACAGTACTAAATTTTTGCTACAGTAACGGCTGATTGGGGAAGATGAACAGTGCTTGCGCTGCTACAGTGTTTCTGCTATAGTGTTCGGTGAATAGTGTAGTGCTGTAACAGTGATTTGCTACAGTATCCGTGAATAGTAAAACTGCTACAGTGTTTTTCCCCGATGCAATTTCTTCCAAATTTGATTTTTCTCATGAATATGAATAGCTAAATCTTTTGTCAAGGCTAGAGGTGACATTATTTAGTTGATATTTCTACGTCTATAACGAAGTATTTTTTATGTTTATTTGGTTGAATGCGATGTTTTAATAAAGTCATAATCTATACAATTATTTGATTTGTCGTTAATGTAAGGTACGGCGAATGCTTATAATTCCCTGTGATTAGTAGACTAAGCTTGTTAATGATAAATTTTCAATCGATATTTTTATGTTAATGGATATGATGAACGTGAATGAAATATCATCCGATTAGGTCAAATCATTATTTGAATCTAATTGCGTAATTAAATAGACGTAGAATATTAATTAAATAAGTGATCCTTGAAGCTTTGATATCTCTCATCGATTATCTTTCCTATCCTTAATTAGTTTTAATTGAATTTTTAATCGTCATTTTAGTAGTTAGTTAAATTATAATTTCTCTACAAAATTTCCTGATACAAATCTTAATTTGCTAAGCTAAGTAGTATTTAGATTAGTTTGGAATAATCCTATATCATTCCCTGTGGTTCGACCTTGGACTTACTGAGTATATATTACAATTTGTCAACCTATTTTGGGGTTAGATCAGTGGTCTATATGAGAATCTATAGAGGAATACATCTATAACTAAGAAAGTAAAACACATAAAATAAACTTAATTCTTCATTACTTCTGTCTTATCTCGTTTTATCCATACGCCTCACATATTTAAAGAGTGAAAATAATGTAATCCTAGTGCAAGTAGTAATTCTTAACTAGGAAACATTATTAGATAAATAATCCTACTCCTAATAGAACTAAGAAAGCCTAATTGAGTCCATAACATTTCACTAACGCTTCCACATCGCCTCGTCCTTGAGGTGCTCTTGTCTTTTTGCATCAAAACCGAATGTGCGAGGCTTTGGAGGAGGTGGCAGCTTTGGCGATGACGGATTTGACAGATCCCTAGGCACCATGGTCAACCGGAGGTGGCTTCGGCGGAATCCCAGTCAGAGGCAGATGCAGCGGCGATCGGGGCAGAAATAGGGTGTTGAATTGGGAGCCGTCGACGAAGAACCTAGGAGGGTCGAAAGGCAGCAACTTTGGTCTAGTCGGAGGCTGGATAGAGACCACCGTGATCGGATCTAAAGACGCCTGTGATGGGAGATGTTGATTTGGTTGAGGCAGAACAGCAGAAAGCGTAGCTGCTGCCCTCATCGAGGAGGAACTGGGCCGCATCGGCGTAGCAGTGAGCCACCGCTCGGTGGAAGAGGCGGCATATTCCCCATCGCAAACTCCATTATCCACGTTATGGTAGATTAGTTGTGGCTTTGGATGCTGGTCTTCCGATGGCACAAACAGTCTGTGGGTGTGGTCTTCTGCCGCGCATACAGGGGATAGCGAGCAAGAGGATGGTGGCAGGTATGTCGGTGGCAGCGGAAATATGGTTGGGGTGCGCCAAAGCTAGGAGGAGAAGCCGACACAGAAAGGTGACGCAAGGAGAGCAAGATCGCATCCAAGCGACGGGCGTCCTCCTGTTGACGCTCGACGAGGAGACGGGTGGACTCTGCAATCGAATTCTTCAAATTGGTACGCGCTCTCTCTACTGTCGTCTCTAATTGGATAGTCCGGGAAGTCTCCTGTTTGAGGGCGCCTGTCATAGCAGCAGAAAGGGTGGGTTGGTGGCAACTGGCAACCGAGGGTCAAGAACTGCTCTGATACCAATGATGTAGACTTAAGAAGCACGGATACGGGTATGGTGATACGATACGGCACGATGCGGACACGTGGATACAACATTTTTTCAAAAAGTAGGATATGACACGGCTAATAGAAAATTATTTATATAATTTTAAAATATATTTTTTGATATTGTAGTAACAAAATTTTTCCATCAAATCTTATAAATGTTACAACTCTAAACTTGTGATTGAAAAATTATTTTTTATTCATCATTTTTACGCAAAATTTGACAGAGTTTCCCCTATATTTTTGATATCTAAAAGTCATGTAATAATCTAAAACACCTGTACATATTATAATAAGTGAACAATAAAATTTGTAAACATAAAAAACATCCTAGAACAATTATTATAGACACATTCAACACTAAAATACAAACTTTAAGTACTAATAAGTTAAACATTAAGATCCCATCAACAGAATGTTAAAACATAACTTCAAAGTACATCAATATAATTATCCAAATCATTTCCAACATCAGTAAATGTGACTGCTTCCAAATTTGGTTCATCTAGCGATAGACTTGCTATCTCAAGCAATCCAGCCCCTCCGAATGGCTCATCCCAAGTGTCTCCAGCAATGTCCCACATCATGGTTCCTCCTTTACTATACTCTTCAATTTTGTTAGATAGAAGTCGAAGATTACTATGCACATATACCAAATTTTCAGCACGTTTTAGAAGAATTTTATTCTTCCTCAAAGAATGAATGAAAGAGTAAGTACTCCAATTCCTCTCAGCACAAGAGGAAGAACATAGTTGTCCAAGAAGCTTGAAAGCTAGAGTTTGAAGCAATGGCAAAGAAGATCCGTAAATATACCACCATACTTTTGGATCTAACCTCTACCTATCTTTCATGCAATCAGATTCTCCAAATATATCCATAGATCCAGAAAACCTAGCATATTTAATATTTAACTTCGATCTATCTTGAATATCATTAAAAAACTTTTTGAAGCATTTATTCCTTTCCACACAAATTTCCTCATCCCTATGTGGAGCTAGTTGATTTGGAGCACCGTTGATCCATTGATCACTATAAAATCTGAATATTAATAACAAAGTTAGTATAAATAAAAATAATAAAAAACATGAAATTTAAAAACAAATGCGTCAAAGTTAATTAAATTTCTTAAACTTATTTGGGATTCAATGAATGAGCTAAGCAATGAAGTGGCGTAGAACTTTTTGCCCACCTATCAATGAGTATTTCATGTAACACATTGTAAAAGGTAGATACTTCAGTTTCCTCCTTGCCTTCATGCCGAAATATTGCTTTCTTCACATTTGTAATCATGGTGTCCCACATATCATGCACTATGTGAAGGATGGATTTGTCTGCGTCAGCACATCTAAGCATATCATAAATAGGACCAGTAAAGGAGAGTATGTACTCCACCCTATCCCACCAAACATCATTTAAGACAATATCCTTCACATTTTGAGCTTTTCCCACATCATCTTCTCTATAAGAAGACCATTCAAGATTTCCTTTGATTTTAAAGAACCTTTTTAACATGACAACAGTTGAAGCAAATCGAGTGTCAGCAACCGCTAGTAGTTTCAAATGGCTATGTTCATTGAAAATTGCTAGCCTCATAGAATGATTCATAATAAACGTTTGGATAAAAGAGGCATCGTCAAAAACCTGGGTAATCCAATGACATTCTTCAAAATCATGAGCATTTCTCCTTATGTTTCTTGTAGCACATATATTCTTAAGAGCTAAATTCAATGTATGCACAACACAAGGTGACCAAAAAATGTGGGGTACTCAGCTTGAACAATCAATCCGACTGCTTTCATAATAGGTGCATTATCTGTTATTACTTGGACAACATTAAAAGGTCCAACCTCACAAATGACATCTTTAAGCAAGCAAGAAATATAATGTTTATTTTTATACTAAGCTGTGCCATCAATTGCTTTAAAAAAAATGGGTCATGTTTCCTATGTTGCTATAGAATTGATGAGAGGCCTTATTTGTGCATCACTCCATCCATCGGAAACAATGCTTACACCTTTTTCACTCCAAGTTACTTTCATTGGTTTCAATAACCTCTCAATATTAGACTTTTCCTTTTGTAAAAGAGTAGTTCTTAATGAGTTATAGCCTCGAGGAATATAACTTGGAAAATGTTTATTTGTTGCAAACTTGAAGGATTCAACATAGTGTGGGTTCCTAGCAAAATGGAATGGCAACCGGCCAGAATAAAACATCCTGGCAATTAAACTTGTCAAAGTGTCACGATCTTTCTTATTCCATGCCTTCTCCAAAGCATTTTCTTTTTTCCTCTTTCCAAGCATGCCTATACTAATATCTGTAGCTGAGCTACCATGGCTGCTAGCTAAAGAGACTTGCTTTGGGTTCTTCCTTTTTTCAGCTTCTTCTTCCACATTGGTCATCTCATAAATATGCTCATGCTTTTATTCCTAAATTCTTAATCCTGAGTAAGTGTGCCTTTACTCTAGAATAAGAGCCGCTATAAGGCCATTGACAATAGTTGCAAGTAAACCTTGCATTACCACCCCCTTCACTAGCTCTTCCTAGTTTAGTAACATATCTCAAAAGAGGAAAATTTTCATCAAATTCCCTACTACCAATTGAGCTAGTAGATTCCATAATGTTGTGAGAATAATTGCATCGTACAAAGACACAAACTTTAGTAATGACAATAATGACATGCATTATGGCTGATATAAAAACTACCTAAGAAAAGATGCCCATGAGTATGTTGATACAAGGAGAGAGGGGAAAGACATGTCAATATATAAATGTCCACTCATAGTAACATAATGCACTAGACATTTTTCCCAATTAAAATCAGTAAATCACTATATATGCATCATAAATACGGGTAGAAATCTAAACCTCCAAAATTTCAGATTACTAGAGATTTTTCCCATTTATAGATTTCAGATGAAACTCAGATCCAGCAAACTTCGGGTAGAAATCTAAACCTCCAAAATTGATCTAAACCAAAATCATATACACGACACAGTTTCAGACAGCAAGTGCTTTAAACCAGAAATTTTGACGAAAAAAATGGATCTATGCCAGTTTCAAAGAAATCACCAAATTTATAAACAACAGATGGATCTATGAACTAGCCAAGTTTACTTTTTGAAATGTTGCTCAGTTTATCGCATAATTATATGAGACTCTATAAAATACAAAATAACCAGTATTAAAATAAAAAACTGGCTAAACTAACTGCAATGGAAGTTTAAAAAACCACCCAACTGAATATCTTTTTGTTACTTCTTCAAAGTTCTCCTCTGTGAGGGAGAGCTAATCGACCGTTATGTTCAAAGTGTTGGACCTACAAAAATCTCCAATCAGTAAGAAGGGGCCAGATCAATCCACAGCTCAAAGGGTAGATATGGCAACTAATGCTTCCAGGGTAGGACCACCAAATCTACAACCAGTATTAGAATCTATTCTTCAATATTGCTTGAAAAATTAAAACTAGTATCAAAAGGAGAGTACAAGCTATCACTCTTCATCATCATTCCTTAAACAAGCAAGCTCCCCTGTGATTTTGTCAGGTTCTCAGTTTGACCATTTACTACTAGCTCCAGCTTGTGCCCAAAGTCTGAAATACATCAAGTCCATTTTGTCTTATTAAACAATCTTGCTACTTTTGCATCTTCAAAGCTCAGGCCTCTACCCCTTAAAAAATTCAGAAACTTGCTGAATGCAAGATCGCTTTATTGCAATTCCAAAGAGCGAATGTGACAAAAATCCCCTACCTCTTTATTTGTAATTTACTATAATAATACAGACCATAGCCATGGATAGAGAAGAATAGCTCAGGAGACACTGGTGGGGGGGGGGGGGGGGGGGGGGGCGCAGAGGGAGAGGCGGAGAGCTAGGGCACGGGAGAAGGGGGAAACACATCGAGCTAGGGCTCCAGCTTGTGCCCAAAGTTTGAAACACATCGAATCCATTTTGCTACTTTTGTATCTTCAAAGCTCAGGCCTCTACCCCTTAAAAAAATTCAGAAACTTGCTGAATGCAAGATCGCTTTATTGCAATTCCAAACAGTGAATCTGACAAAAATCCCCCTCCTCTTTATTTGTAATTAACTTAACAATACAGACCATAGCCATGGATAGAGAAGAACAGCTCAGGAGGCACAGAGTTCAGTCACTGACTATCCACCGAGCACGCATGAGGGAGAGCCGGAGAGAAGCCGGGATCGCCGGAGACAACCGGTGGGGGGGGGGAGGGGGGAGAGGCGGAGAACTAGGGCACGGGAGAAGGGGGGGACAGCTGGAATCCGGAAGCTGGTTTTTAAACTCCAATGTCCCGCCATATCGGGAACATATCCGATACGTGTCCCGACTATCGGAAACGTATCCGTTTTTTTTTTTCAAAAAACGGCACAGACACGCAGGCAGCCGTGTCACCAGCGTATCCGTGTTGGATACGTATCGGATACAGACATGGCTGCCATTTTGCCGTGTCTGTGCTTCCTAGATATAGACAGTGGTCTACAACATAAGAATCCGTAGAGGAATACATCTATAACTAAGAAAGTAAAACACATAAAATAAACTTAATTTTTCATTACTTCTGTCTTATCTCATTTTAGCCATAGGGCTCACATATTTAAAGAGTGAAAATAACATAATCTTAGTGCAAGTAGTAATTTTTAACTATAAAATATTATTAGATAAATAATCCTTCTCCTAATAGAACTAAGAAAGCCTATTTAAATCCATAACAAAGCCCTACTTATAGAGTTAAGCAAGAGGCCTCTCTAGTTACATAGTATGAACTCTATCCTAACATTCCACTCTCGCTTCTGCTCCACCTCGTCCTAGAGGTGATCTTCAATTCTTAAGCTGGGGACGAGAATGTGCTTGAGTGTGCGGAAGAAGCATCACTATCGAAAGTGATTTGTGACTGGTGTTGTAGACTACTGCTGATTTTTCTGCAACAAAGGTGCAGCCAAATGCTGTTGTTCTTGCAGCACGCCAAAGTCTTATTTTCCCAAGGGGCAGTGCTAAACTGTTACATAGCGATTTCTGCATGTAATACTTTTTCAGATTGCATCAATGATAATAAAGGTTGTTGTAGCAGCTATGTCTCCATCATCCCTTCGGTCGTCACTACTGTTTGGTGGCAGACCATTATAAATAATAGTGTGGGCAAAACTGCTGGAGGTGGCACAGAAACTGCGGCTAGTGGCCTTGCATGTGGCCAGGTCCTCATCAAACTCCTTCCATGCGCGGTCGCGTGTGTCAGCCATGGTCATGAATTCTTTTCGCAAGATCTTCAGCTCCTAAACTTTGAGCCATTCCAATTGTTCTTCAGAAAACTT
This sequence comes from Houttuynia cordata, assembly GCA_039654745.1. Lineage (NCBI taxonomy): Eukaryota > Viridiplantae > Streptophyta > Magnoliopsida > Piperales > Saururaceae > Houttuynia > Houttuynia cordata. Next base: position 12,161,204 of record CM077504.1, read on the forward strand.
GTGGGAGTTCTTCATCACATGTTGTACTTCAACCCTAGATACTCTTGGTCGGCAGCAAGGGCAAGTGGATGCAAAAAACCAAAACCCGTAGTAATGATTGTAAACCCTAAATAAGTAAGAGAAGGTTGGATGGGGGATAATTAGATTTAGAGGAGAAGGAAAATACAACGGAAACTAGAGCTCTGCTCTTAAATTATTGTTCACGTGTGTACTGAAGCAATGGGAGAAGCCTATTTGTTGAGTTAGGCAAGAGGCTTCTTTAATTAGTTAAATAATATATAGCCCAATCTAACAAAAAATGAGCAATCAATGGCAAAGAGTAGAACTTGGGAGTGGAATGGACAATTTCAAGTGAGTTCCCTAAAACACCAATTTATTAGTCAACTACCTAATAAATACACCAAGATATACATATTCCAAGACAAATGATATAATTAATTAATTAGATTACCCTTTTAAGTAGTTAGGAATCTGAATAGATACATAAAAATGGAAAGAAATTATGAAGATATACTTTTCTAAGATATTAAGAGTGAAACACAAGTTCTTATGAGTTCTTTATTATTGGGTAGATAATAATTGTGATCAATGGCAGAACAAATTGAGCAGTCCAATCAGCACGTATATTTAGCCGTGTAGTTTGACTAGTTCTAACTAAAGTAATCCTGCCTCAGAGTCAGCACCTACCAATTCAGATACAAGTTCAACTCTCACATTTTTCACAAACAGCATACACCAAGCCTACCCATCCATCAACACTCAGCCCCATCCTCTTCTTCCCCATCTCCTCCAAAACCTCGCAAGCATCAGCAATCTTCCCACCATCACAAAGACCCACAATTAAGCAATCCTTTGTCTTCGAAAGCGGATAATGCTTACTTGACAACATTGCTTGCAATCACTCGATCAAATTCCCCGACCTGGCAAAATCCATCCAACATCATTCTATATGTGACAACATTAGGGTCACACCCATCAAGCTGCATTTCAACCAAAACTTTATACGCATCATCAAATCTACCATTTGCACACAGCTCACTAACTAAAATGTTGTCCGTGAGAACATCTGGCTTGTACCGCCTTCTCCTTATCTCCACCAACAAACTTTAAGCTTCATCGAGCTTCCCTCTCTTGGCCAAAGCATTCATCAAAATCCCAAAGTTTACAACACTCGGCTTACATCCTCTATAGTCCATATCTAACATCATCTTTTGCACCGCGTCATAGTTCCCTACAGAGCATAATCCTTCCATCAACAGCGCGTATAAGTGCCAGCATTTGGTTTGACTCCTTTTCTACTCATCCCTTCAAACAACTCCTTTCCTCTATTCATATCACCTTTCCTAACTAAAAAACCAATCAAAACATTATACGTAACCACACTGGACAACACCTCCCGTTCAAGCATTTCATCAAACACCTTGCACGCCAATTCCAAATTCCCTTTATGTCATAAGAAACAGAATTCGGACGCAGACCCAGATGAGAAGACCGTCCAAAGAACTCCACAGCATCAGAGAGGTGGCCGGCATCGACAAGCGAATTGAGCAGGGTATTAAACGAGTACAAGCCGCGCGTACAATTAAAAGAAGGGATATCAGGAAAGAGTCCAATGGCCTCTTTATATAAACTAGCCTTGACATAATGATGAATTCGAGCAACAAAGAGGTATTTCTGGCTGATCACGGTCTGCCATTCCGGCCACCCCTGACTACATTGCAGATGGATCTAACCCTCCCCCAGCCAGATCCCAGTCTCATTAACCCGACCTCAGCCTCCCCGATCCACGCCTCATTAACCCATCCCGGCTTCCCTGCTTGAAACACAAGGAAGCTCCGCCCCTCTGAGACGACCGGAGTTGTCGGTGAATTGGGTGGTTTTTTACCGGCGGCCATCTTGGCCCCCAGGGAAAGCCTTGTTTCGCAACCTCGACAAGTGACCACTGCCCCCGCTCCGCATCCTACCCCGGCAGCTTGCCTTCTTCTTCTTCCATTGCCGGCCTTCTGGTTAATCCCTCCCACATGCAAGAGGAAAATTGGAAAAATCATTTTCCTAAAAAATGCCACGTCAGCACGTATTTGCTTGATATAGCACGATTCATGGATTGAAAAGATGAGAAGGCTTTCTCTTGCGCATTTCGTCGATCATGTTTTATATGCTTGTCTTAATATGCTTCTCCTTGGAAAATACTCTTTTCATTATCAATTTTTAAGTAGCAAACTCTTGTGTTTCATAGAACACCCTAGTTCGAATAGAAGGCTTAATATGATAGATGTTGATTTTTATTGGATGCTGGAGGGAAGAAGAGGTTCCAAATTCACTTAAAATGCCCATGGAGCATCTAAAGCTGGACTGTATTCTTTTCATCTAGTTGCTAGAGTTCAATATTTTTTTTATTTTTGAAGTCTGATTAGAAGTCAACTGCTTCGCTATTTGGTAGAAGGATCCAAGTAGTAAAATCTTTTTATTTTAGGATTGATTCTGTTTGAAGAAGACTTGATGCTTATTTATGTGTTTGAAGCCATGTACCGCGCGTGTACCCGATTACTCGAACTTTAGCTCTAAACCACAGCATACATATCATTAATACCATCACAAACCATTTACCACACATATCATTCCTTATCCTCTTCTCAAAATCACTGAGAAGCACTCCCTCACACATGATCACAATCCAATTATTACAAATCCGTGCTAAACTCATGCCAACCACTACACTATAGCATATATAGCTTCTAGTCTACACAGGTCAAAATCCTACTTATTTCCTCCGGTCTTCTCATACGAATTCCAAATTCATGCTTAGTCCGAGCTTTTTAACCAAGTACACCCTTGATCTCCCTCACAAACCCTCAAATCCAAGTCTCCATAGGAGCTCTTGCCTCTGAAATTGAGAAGAGGGTTGTTAGGGTTTGGATTTGGGTTGGATAATCAAATTTGCTACATTTAATTCCATTTGGAATACATCGCCCCTCAATTGTACACTGTCGATGGGTCCATCGGCTAATCAACAGCTCATCGGCATCAGACTATTTCCAATTTTCTCCTTTTTTTTGTTTCAATACTCTCTTGTTATTTTTCCCATTTAGAGAAGGCCGGGAAAATGTTGTACTATTACAACAATACTACATGATGGCCGTTTATCTCATTTAAGACAAATTAACCACTTATCACCTTCATCAATTCTTAATCACACACACGTTATTCATACCCTATGACACCGATATATTCCTGAGACTATGCATAAGCATCAAGTGGCATAAAATCCAAAGAAGAAAATACCTTCTGTAATTTACTTGTTGGTTCCCTCGTCAGCCGACAGTACTACCACTTGCCATATGCACACATACTAATATTCCAATTACACAATAACATCAGCAAATAGAACACTTCTAATCCACTTGAAAACATTCATGGAAAATCTGCGAAAAGCTTCTATATGCATAATTATATCTTATGAGCTATAATCATGCTTCATAACGTCAATCCCATGTAATTCTATAGCAATTCTTTTCAACAAATCATGTATCACTTGAAAAGGCTTCCAATTAGTTATAGACTAGGAGTCTATCTTGCTCCTAATGATCAGAAATTCAGACTTACTTGATTCCACCAAAATCACGTCATACACATTCAACCTCTCCTTAGATTCAAACCCTCTCTTCTATGGGTTTCCAGGAGCTAAAATCCATCCCTTTGCCTTCAGTGATGGCTTACATACCTTTCAAAACTGAAAACTTAGCTTAAACGCCAAGCTAATCCATTTTCACCTTGTCACTGAGCTAGCCAATCTTGTTGCCCAACCGACGGATGGCTTCATTTAGTTTTAACTAGACGATCAAATTAGGCTATAAAATCATTTTTAAACACTTAATATGCATTGCAAATTACCTGATTTTCCTAGGGGCATTACATTATTAATTAGTCACTAAATCCTTAATTAGAAATCACGGGTGTTACAGGTTTGCACCATCATATTCCTTTGAACATCTACATCGCCACCAAAAACATAAAGTAGCTAGTCCCTTAATATGAAGCAGATTGCCGTTGTAGTTCTTTTTTCTTGGTAACTACATAATTGGTGAGTGGATTTATCCATGTCATAGGGGAGAAGACCACAACATCAGTTTGGGAGGCCAAAATCATTGAGAGGAGGTTGGGGAGAGTGTGGAAGGGCTAGCATGAAGTCACAAAGAGGAGGTTGCAAGGGTGAGGCCAAAGCACCAGGGCCTAGATGGCAGGTGTGAGTGGTGTGGCAGGAGTAGAAGGTTAGCCATTGGGAGTGAGAGGAGAAAAGATTTATTGAAGGCGGCAGGTTGTATAGAGTACTAAATTTTTTAAAAAATGAGTTACACCTTGTAACGTTTCACGATCCACAACTGGAGCTAATTTTCGGGTGTTTCTTCTTCAACTTCGCGAGCTCTTTACAACTGGAGCTAATTTTCAGGTGTTTCTTCTTCAACTTCGCCGGCGAGTATTTCACGCTTTTGCCCATTTTTATCCTCTTATTTCATGTCCATGAGCGGTCGAACACCAATGGGTGGCCTTTATATATATTTCTTTACATGTAGATCTCAATTTTTATAGTTGGGTGGGCTTTCCCGCTGCTCTTACATCAAAATCTCTTGACGTAATTAAGATCACATGATAATGGGCAATTTTTAAAATGTCATAACTTTCTCATTTTTCATTCATTTTTGCCCATTTTTTTGCGTTCCTCTTTCACCTAATTAAGATCACAGAAAGATATATAAATTGAATTGTCGCTCGCCGGCGAGTATTTCACGTTTTTGCTCATTTTTATCCTCTTATTTCATATCCAGGAGCGGTCGAACACCAATGGGTGACCTTTATATGTGTTTCTTTACATATAGATCTCAATTTTTATAGTTGGGTGGGCTTCCCCGCTGCTGTTACATCAAAATCTCTTGATCATAGTTTTTTTTAGCATGGGTGGTGCGGTAAAGCTCCGAACGTGGGAATGCTTTTACTTTCTTCTTTCTTCTTATTTTTTCTTCTTTTCTCAACCTACTATATCTTAATGAGGTGGAAGAGGAGGAAAAATGAGGAAGAACGCAAAAAAAATGGGCAAAAATGGATGAAAAATGAGCGAGTTATGACATTTTGAATATTGTCATTTTATCGTGTAGGATATACACGACTTGGGTATTTATCGTGTATGTCGATTTTTCCTCCTCTTCCACCTCATTAGGATCACAGAAAGATATAAATATTGAACTTGTCGCTCGCCGGTGAGTATTTCACGCTTTTGCCCATTTTTATCCTCTTATTTCATGTCCAGGAGCGGTCAAATACCGATGAGTGACCTTTATATGTATTTCTTTACATGTAGATTTTAATTTTTATAGTTGGGTGGGCTTCCCCGCTGCTCTTACATCAAAATCTCTTGATCATAGTTTTTTTTAGCGTGGGTGGTGCAGTGAAGCTCCGAACGTGGGAATGCTTTTACTTTCTTCTTTCTTCTTATTTTTTCTTCTTTTCTCAACCTACTATATCTTAATGAGGTGGAAGAGGAGGAAAAATAAGGAAGAACGCAAAAAAAAAGGGCAAAATGGATGAAAAATAAGTGAGTTATGACATTTTGAAGATTGTCATTTTATCATGTAGGATATACATGAGTTATGACATATATGATATACACGATAAATACCCAAGTCGTGTATATCCTACACGATAAAATGACAATCTTCAAAATGTCATAACTCGCTCATTTTTCATCTATTTTTGTCCATTTTTTTTGTGTTCTTCCTCATTTTTCCTCCTCTTTCACCTCATTAGGATCACAAAAAGATATATAAATTGAACTTGTCACTCGCCGAAGAGTATTTCATATTTTTGCCCATTTTTATCCTCTTATTTCATGTCCAGGAGCGATCGAACACAAATGGGTGACCTTTGTATGTGTTTTTTTACATGTAGATCTTAATTTTTATAGTTGAGAGTGCTTCCCCACTGCTCTTACATCAAAATCCCTTTATTTTTCTTGTCTTTCCCACTATTTTTACAGTTTTTTGGCATAAAATTTTATTTTTTCTGAATTGGACAGCGCCGGCAGTGGTTTAAACTGCGATGATGGGCAGACCTTTGCTGGAATGTCTTCTTCCCCAACTTGATACTCCCGTAAATTGGTAATTTGGGGAAGAACGAAGCATTTCGGATATAAAAGGCACAAAAAACGTAAAAGAAGGGTATTTTCAGTATTTTAGGTGCTGATTCCAGGTCATATGAGATTTCACGGGAAAAACCAGGTAATATGAAAAAAACTATAGTTGGCGCCCGGTAATATGGAAAAAATTCTCGCCACCTAGAAATGAGCAGTGAGTTAAGAAGTCTGATACCATTTGGTTGTGGAGAATTTCGCACACTGCCTTGGAAAGGGGGTGGTAGGAAAGATCAAAAGAGTGAATTAGGACGTTAAAATTAGTATGCACAACAACGAGATAGCCAAAATTACCAATAACCGAGAATTTCCTAGGAAGTGGAAGATAGTCCTTCGGTCCGAAAAAGGTAGATATATTTCCGTGTTTGAAAAAGGTAAATACAATTAGCTTTATTTCTCAGCCACATAAGACTTTTCTCACTCGGGGTTCATTGTAGGTTACAAATTGATTTTTAACCCTATGTATCTAACTTTTTCTTTCGGATAGAGGTAGTGTTGCAAAAGGATTAAGGATATTACCTTGAAAACATGGGGGAAAATGTGGTAAAACAAGAAGAAAAATGGCCTGTCGACAGTGTCATTGACATATCAACACATTGAGGCAGCCTGTCACAATGGTCGGCAGTGCAAAACCACGACACCCGCAGATAAATACTTTGGTGGTTTTTCACCTTAGTGTATACAATGTTTAAAAAAGGTAATATAAGGAGTCCAATTTATATAAGACAGGTCTCTTATAGCTTGCATGAGAAGTCATTTTGAGCCGTCAGATTTTGACCAACGGTGTGTGTCAAATCAATGGGCAGATGAATGTGAATCATCACCCGCCCCTAGAGCCATCAAATAAAGATCCAACGGCTACATGCAACCCACGTGAGACCAATATCATTTAAACTTTTTTCTAATGTATATAAAGTCCGGTTTACATGCCAAGTCTCATGCAGTTTACATGAGCTAAATCATCTTGAGCCGTCAAATTTCAAACCAACTGTTGGTGTCAAATCACTAGGCAGGTGAGTGAATCACCCCCTGCCATCATCAGATCAAAATATGACGACTGAGAAATTACTCAGGCTCATGTGAACCATGTGAGACCATTCTCATTTGAACTTTTCCCATTTATATATACATACATGCAGAGATAAGATTGGGGCAGAACCCTGATGCTGGAGAAGGCAGGTTGAGCTGGAGAAAGCAAGATTTTGCATGAATTTTAAAGATTTTAAGGCAGCAAATGTGAAGGAAAGTGAGATCTCTGAGTTGGAAACGAGGTAGGAGAATCGCATATCAATATCTAAGTCATTTTAAACAAAAAACTGGTTTTGAGTTTCCAACTCTAGATAGTAGATATAGAAAAGATGTAGGCACTAGATAAAAAAAGGATAGAAATAAAGAAAAGATGTAGGCACAAAATATTTACTCACACAGACAATTATATCGACAAAAGATATCCTGAAGTACCTTCCAAATGGGTTGTTCTAGTACCATTTATGATGGATAACAAATTAAAAATAGATAAGATAAGCATAAAATAGCCAACAACCAAATCGGCCAAATATGTTGAACATGTGTTATTAATAATAATCAGCTTTAAAAGAAAACATAAGATTCACCCAAGAACCCGAACATGTGTTATTAATAATCAGCTTTAAAAGAAAACATAAGATTCACCCAAGAACACTAAACATACGAACAAGACATGAACCACATCAAAGAAAAAGGTCAAAACATAGACAAAGGTAATAAAGTCTAAGTTACCTCTAAGAACACAACTATGTCCCTTTAGAATATACATGTACAACTTCCGTTATTGCAAATTAAATGAATACTGAGTGATTTTACAAGAATGAAGTTTATTTTTACATAAAAGTTTGAAAGAACAATAAACAGTAAAAGAAAAAAAGTTTCTTCAATTGACAGATGCACTTTTTTAAATAAAATTTCATCTTCAAACTTTAACCAAGACATGCGTCCAGTTACAGAATTTATACCAGTCATAGCAAGTTTGATAATTAAAAAATTCTTGTTAGTAACAGAAAAACTAGAAGGTATGTGCTATGGCCCTTTTTCTTAAACAAAAAAGAAACCATTTAGACTCAAATAAAGATGATAATGCAACCATTAGCACCAAGCTCCTGGCAAACCTTCCACTTAATGTAAAAAAGTGTGCAAGCATATTCAATACAGGAACTACTATGTCTAAGCAGAATGCTTGCAAATTACAATAGTACACTGGCAGAAAGGACAGTAAACATGTTCACTTTAAATATTTCATTCAATATGTAACACCAACTAAACCCTTGTGTTAAACAAGGTTGGTTGATCCCAACACTTTTCTTATCTATAAAGAAGTTGACATTTCTTCCACATTGGCAAACAAAGCAGCTTTTTTTTCCCGTCTATTACATATCAGGCCAAATTTCAGAGGCACTATAGTAAATATATAGATTTCTAAGATAGCAAAAAACGATTATCCAAAGAAATTTTTGCATTATGATGTTTCTTTGATAAGAATTATGTCTCTCATCAAGAATTACCAAAGACTTTACCTTTAGAGTTTCGGTTATGAAAAAGAAACACACTTACATAATCAAGTAGTTTCACACTAAACTGCAAATTCTATCCGGAAATATGTCTGCATAAATTAACAGAGATGTCCAAGACCAAGCAAATAATCTTACTTTTGGTTTATAATCTTCTCCTTTTCTTCCTCCCGCCATTGATATTTGAGCTTCCATGGCTTTTCTTCCCATTAAGATCACTTTTCACGGGAGAACACTCAGAAAAAGCAGCCACAGGAGATCCCTCGTTCATTACATTTTTAAGCTGTCCAATGTTGTTCGTTTCTCGTTTTCATTGCTCCTCAGATTCTCCGACCTTCTAATTGATCGTCTTAGCTGATTTCTCTTTGCAGATTCCATTTCCACTGCTGTTTGTTTTCATTTTGTTTGTTCTTCAGATTGTCTGACCTTCTAGTTCATAGCCTTGGCTGATATCTCTTTGCAGAATCCATGTCCGATTTTGTTTGTTCCCCATTTTCTTTGCTCTTCACACTCTCTAAGTTTCTAGTTGATCATCTGTCTGATATCTCTGTGCAGAATTCGTGCCAGCGACCATCCCCCCTGAAGAAACTAAACTTCCTCTTTCACTCACTGTTTCTAGTTCTTGATTTACTTCTAACTTCCCACTGAGGGAGAACTGTTGCAGACCTTGATTTGTACATTCACTGCCACAATCCACATCTTTACCATGTTGTCCCCTTCCTTCTGGTTGAAGACTAGAACTTTCTACTTCTTTTGAGCTATAAGGGATTGAATCAACATGATCATCATTTATGCGGTTATTATTTGCAACAAAATCAATGCTCTCCTGGACACTATCAATACATCCAGAAAGCAGATAAAAAAACAATTCTAGCCGGCAGGAGTTTGTCCAATTTCAGCAAGGGATCGACCACTACTTGCAGAGAACTTCTTTCCTACATTGTCATTAAAAGCCTTTGTATAATCACTTCCATGTACATCCTCTATCCCTGAGAACCCATCAACATGAACTTCCCAATCAACAGGGAAGCCTGACCTGAAAATGCAGCAAGCCTGTTTAAGGAAAAAACATTAGACAACAAGAACATCCAAAACGGAAACACAATACAAAGAGTGAAATTATCGCCAATGCGCATATCAATTTCACATATAGACAGAATAAGTGTTTTCTTCTAGTAAAGAAAAAGGCAAAAGCAACAGGCAGAAAGGAAACAAAGAAAAAGGAAACATCTTGGCAGAAGCCATTTTGGTAGGTGCGAGATGTGTTCATAGTACCCTCCATCCTAACCATAATACCATCAGCAGTTTCCAAAGTGCAGACATTGTGTCTCTTAGCAATTGGTGCAGAACACAAACCTCTAAATGCTTTTGTCCTACACAAAACAGATTGCAACTACATAATTAACAGAAAAGAACGCACCCAACTCCTGAATTTACATATTAGTCACACAAGACTGCCCAATGCTCTCATACAATAGAAAGTACAGAAACTTGAGCTCAAGTAATGCGCTTAAAATGTACAACCCTTGAAAAAATTACTGTGCAAAAAATGTTCTTCAAAGTAGAATTCCAGAAAATATCAAAAAAAAAAATGTTCTTGCACTATATCCGGCAACTTGAACAAATCATCCACCAGTGATTGAGATGATTGACAATCAAAGCACAATCATATTAATTTCTCCTTAATTCTGGCAACTTGAACAAATCATCCACAAGTGATTATTGAGATGATTGACAATCAAAGCTCAATCACATTAATTTCTCCTTAATTCCGGCAAGTTGAATAAATCATCCACCATGTGATTGACAATCACAGTCAATCACACTAATTTCTCCTTAATTCCTCAAATTGATTACTATAAAAATTCTTTCTATTTAATTCAAATACTTACCTTGTAATACATGATTGTAATCCCTTAATTAAGGGTATGAAACTTAATAAATAAGTGAAATGAAAAGAGAAAGTTATCATCTTCAATTCTCACATGGTATGAGCAAGGAAGTGCATCCTTTCTTCTTGATTTCAATTTTTTTTCTGATCCCTTAAGTTACTCATCCTTATCATGTCCCATGGCCTCCACTAACCAGTCCCCATCCATTACCACGACCTCATCATCTACCTTGCCCATTGTTAAAAATATTTCCCAGGAGATCAATCTCAAACTTGCATCTTCCAAATGCGGTTCTACTGCGAGTCTACCTTCGAGTTCTGGAGCACGATGGAAACGCTCTATGGCAAGTTCACCCGCTCTCGCATTGAGGGAGTTAAGGGTGAACTCCAGTCACTGTCTAAGGGTTCCATGACCATTTCAGAGTATGTCAACAAAGCATGGGCATTGTCTCATACATTGGCCATGGTCGGCAAGCCCGTGGAAGATGATGACCTCCACTACTGCCATCCAAATATCTACCGAGTTCCCTACTGCTGAGCCAGTCGCAGCCCTTCTTCTCGATTTCGACACGCGTCTGCAAGGGCAAGCTGCTGCTCCTGTTGCTCTTCTCTCCACCCGTGGTCAGTCAAGGTCTGGCCCCATGATCGTTTAAAATTAAACCCTTGCAAGTGCACAAGGCAATTATACTACAGTGAGTATTTAGGGTTGTCGAACCTTAGGGACAGATGAATAATTTACCAAATTCAAGTGAAAGAAAAGTTGTAGTTTGATTTAATCTAAGAAAACAATAAACTTTAGCTAATTAAACAAATATGGAGAAGTGCCAAGGCTTTGAATCCACCACACAATAAACCAGCTTATCGTCTCTCTCTCTCTTTTTGAATAAATTCCTAATTGGCTAGTATATTCCTCTCGGACATATACTTGTCAATTCAAAATATCGTGCTCTCTTCTCGGACGTAACACATAAGCAATTAAAATATGGAACTGTGATCTATCTCTCTCGAGCATAAATTTGGCTTGAGTAGCATGGAAAGAATCCATCTTAACTAAAGGAAGAGATTATATTAACTTCTCCATAGCCAATCGGAGACGTTTCCTTGTTAGGAATGGGGCGTTCAATTTGGAATTAAGAGTGAGTAATTGCCATTTTCGGTTATTGTAATCAATTAAGAGATTTAAAAATCTTTAAATTGAATGAATCATAACTGATTTAGGACTTATTGTGAGTGCACGTCTTGGCATTTGGAGACTCTCCTTTGCTGAACAATTGTGATCGCTGGATGAAAGGGAGATCGAAGGTGGAGATTGGATCTTGTGGAGAAAGAAACCATCTATTTAAACTTGGCAATTGGAGGGCCGACATCTTTTTTTGCAAGACGTCCTCTTTGGTGAGTGTTGAGTAATCTTTCTTCTCTCCTCTATGATATATGCAAAATATACACATTTTTATATACCTTTCTACCTATTTGTTAGTCGTATTTTTAGTTAAAGTAAGGATAATTAATGTTTATCTGTGTTAAGTGAATAATTTGGAGTTTAATGAATAAACGCGCTTAATTAAGTTATTTAGATGCATTAATTGGTTTTAATAGATTTAAGTTTTATTATGCGTCTAATTATGATTTATTTTTATTTATGCAGGCTTTAGAGCTCCAAATCAGATCGCCGAATGTGAAACGCGTTAAACAGCTCATGTGAAGATATCGAAGATCCGACGGACGTGGTTGGTACGACGGGTTTTAACCCAACGAAAAGAAAAAAAAATTGATGAAAGGAGAACCGGTTTAGCCGATGGCCCGGTTTGGTCAGGAATTAAAATAAAAATAAAAAAGAAAAGAGCAACCCGAGCCCGATGGCTCGGGCGCCGGGCGCCTGGAACAGAGAAAACAGAGCCTCGCTCGTTGCATCCTAACCACAAAAACTTGATGTAAATTTTAATATAATACTCGCAAGTGATCTATACATGAAATATGCATTTTATTATCTCCTAAACTTATATTTATGCTAGTGTTTGATTAGAATTACTACTACTTTAATATAGTTTTTGGTTTTTGTAGGAAACAAGAGTAATATACAAAAATGAGGTGAAAACGGACTTCAATAGTTAAATCTTCATAACTTCGTGTACAGATGTTGGATTTGACTAACTCATGTCTCATGTTAAAGTTCAAGAAGTCAGCTTTCCAACGCCACCGACCGCGCATAATTCGGAGTTCGGACCGAAAAGTTATGACCATTGGAAAATCGTGCTGCAAAATGAATAGTAAAGCGATCGATCGGCCAGAAAAGCGATCGATCGCCGTATACGCAGAATTGAAATAAGGCCTATTTTGACTTGGATTTGGAAGGGGATTTGAGGGTTTTCCTTCACCCCTATATATATGCCTTAAGGGAGAACGTATGGGGTATGCAAGAATAGAGTTTTGAGTTCTTTTGGAGACCTTGGAGGCTAGAGCAAAGGAAGAAGAAGAAGAAGAAGATGAAGAACTTGTTGATGGATTCTCTTCCCATGCTTGGCTAGACTCTCTTCCAAGGCGTAGATGAAACCCAACTGATTGGTTGTATTGTTTCTTTCTCTCATATTATGTTTTTATTCTAGTTGGTGTATGAATCTTTGTTATGCAATAAAAGTTAATTCATTAGAGTTTATTCTTTGTACTCGAGAGAGACAAGAGTGGATCTTTGTGGATTTCAATCTGAAAGAGCACTTGCGTGTCCGAGAGGAACGTAAGGGCTCTGAAGTGTTACATATTAATAAAGTCTCATTGGTTTATACTCGAGAGAGATAGATCACAGTTCCATGTTTTAATAGATTTATGTGTTACATCCGAGAGGAGGGCACTATAATTTGAATTGACAAGTGTATGTCCGAGAGGAATACACTAGCCAACTGGAAATCTGAATTCAAAAGAGAGAGAGAGACGATACACTAGTCTATTGTGGTGGATTCAAAGCCTTGGTACTTCTCCTATTGATTAATCTTAGCTTAGTTTAATTAAAGTTCATTGCTTTTCTCTAGATTAATTAAAAACTGCTGCTTTTCTCTTGAATTTGGTAGAATATTAATCCGTCCCTGAGGTTCGACAACCCTTTAATACTCACTGTAGTACAATTGCCTTGTGCACTTGCAAGGGTTTATATTTTAAACGATCAGCAAGCGCACGAATCTAATGCAGAATAGTGGCTACAAGGTCGATCCCTCAGAGACTTAGTAAGATATTCAACCTAATTCTAGAGTATGTAGCAAGCAACAACGAAATGAAAAGTTTTAATTTTTATTTTCTAATTAAGCAATCAGATGTTCAACTAACTTAAAACTTAGAAATTTGATAAATAAAAGATAAAATAATAATAAAAATCCTGTTTGCTGCTTTCAGTCTATCTGTAATCCCGTTTTGCTTTCCTCTTCCCTCCACCTTCTGCAACAATCTCTCGATTGCACGCCTCAACCGATCTGATCTTTCTCTCGAATAGAACAGACAGTCCCCTTCTCGCCAAAGCAAAGCAGCCCCGAATTCAGATCAGTCTTTCCTTTCCACACCCAGCAGTAATTCTTCTCAAATCCCCCCACCAAAACAGTCTCCTTTATCAGCCCAAATCAGACTGTCTTCCTCTCTCGAACAGGACAGTCTCTTCGATCACTAAAGCACAACCGCTTCTCTCTTTCACAGACAGCACAGCCAGCCTTCGATCCACCACCCCTCTCTGCCTCTCGACAGAGCCCTTTTTTTTTTCACAGCACAGCCGCTTCTCCAATCACAGCACCGCTTCCACACACCCAAAAGCCACCGCTTCTCCTCCTACCCAGCTGTCCGTCCAGAACCAAACAGAGCAGCCTCCTTCTTCAATCCACCACGGCCGCCCACCCTAAGGATTAACTTAGGCGTTGCTCTTTTTTATTTTTTATTTTTATTTTAATTCCTGACCAGACCGGGCCATCGGCTAAACCGGTTCTCCTTTCATCAATTTTTTTTTCTTTTCATTGGGTTAAAACCCGTCGTACCAACCACGTCCGTCGGATCTTCGATATCTTCACATGAGCTGTTTAACGCGTTTCACATTCGGTGATCTGATTTGGAGCTCTAAAGCCTGCATAAATAAAAATAAATCGTAATTAGACGCATAATAAAACATAAATCTATTAAAACCAATTAATGCATCTAAATAACTCAATTAAGCGCGTTTATTCATTAAACTCCAAATTATTCACTTAACACAGATAAACATTAATTATCCTTACTTTAACTAAAAATACGACTAACAAATAGGTAGAAAGGTATATAAAAATGTGTATATTTTGCATATATCAAATACCCCCAAACCTACATTTTGCTAGTCCTCGAGCAAAACAAAACAAAACAAACAAAGAAATCTAACTAATCCACTTTCGCAGGAAATCGCGATTGCATTTAGCGCATGCAACAAGCCTTTTAAACCCCCAGGTGTCCCTGGCTGGACGAGTGAAGTCTCGTGAGGGTTTGCAGCCATGCTACCCACAAACATGTATTTATGAAATCAACCTATTTAATCTAAGTGTAGAAAGAAATAGAAAATCACTACAAAACAAACAATCCTAATATCCCTTCGAATGCAAACTGCAATGTTTAAGAAAATTAACCACATGTACTTGGATTTATAATCAACTGGAATATAGAAGCCCTCAAGTAAGTGGTTTTATTCTACACCTTCATCTTGGAAGTTTCTGCTCAATAGGATATAGCATGATACTTTATATAGTAAAAGTGTAGAACATTGTAGCAATACATTCTAAATCTCTGTTTTATATAGATTCAGTATGACCCATTAACCAAAGAACATCAGAATCAACACAGTCGTCGTAATCTTTAGGTTCATGATAGCACAGATTTGCGCGCCTCCTTCGGGTCCAACATTCTAGATTTGAGAGGATAATACACCATAGACTTTTTTTTTTGTTTTTTCGCTAGGACTGTGTAAGGCCTGACTTCAAGATGCTTAGGTTTACCAATGACTCAGGCCAATGACTCCCAGCCAGTTGGCTTAGGGCATTAGGTTTTAAGTAGACCGCTTCGGGCCCGAGCATCAGCCTAAGTTAATCCTATAAAGTCAAGCAGCCCCTTTCTTTCATTCATTTTGTTTTCATTTTTCACATTTTTTCTTTTCAGCATTCATATTTTCAGCAATCTTTATTCCGTCCAGGCTGTATTATACTCTCAACCTATTTCCGGTTCCAATCCCTTGCCATAGCCAAGTAAATGGTCTATCATGATCTTTTAAGCTCAACAGACAACCACATATCATCCAATGGCTCTGACTAAAGATATCCCACTGTAAATTAGCATTCAACAAATCTCTAGACTGTACTACTTTATGTAACTAGTGTGTGTGAGTGAGTTTTCTTAGTTCAAGCACTTTGTTCCAAGAGGACTGTAACAGAAATATATTACTCAGTTAAGTTCTCTATCCTCCAGTATACTTACTCACACTTCCAATGCAAATTAATCTCTTAAAAATTGAAGTGTGCATTATAAAGGGATAAACTATCAAAACCTAAGAAAAATACTAACAAACGACCTAAAACTAAGTAAATTTTTATGGTTTTTTTTTAAATAATAAAAACCAAAGGAATAGTACTTTTCTTTTCTACACCCCCAAACCTAAACGAAACATTGCCCTCAATGTTTACCAAAATAAATATCACAATGACGAGTAAAAGAACAGGAGTGTAAGGAAAGAAATCACCTGAATGGAGATGCCTCAGGGTAGATGTAGAGCATTGAAACACACAAACTAAGAATGAGGAGTAAGTACAAAATATGGAAAAAGAAAATACACCTTCAAACCTAGATTGTAGCATCCCCACACATATATCAACAACCTAAATATTAAACGAATAAAAAACTATTAAGAACCAAAAATTTGGGTTGCCTCCCAAGAGCGCTAAGTTTTACGTCTTCAGCCAGACGTAACCAAAAATCATGTAGGAGCATTAGGTTCATCCAAATCTAGAACAATCTCCTCTCTTTCAGTAAAACCCTCTAAATATGGTTTCAATCTTTGCCCATTAACTTTGAAAATAGTTCCATCTTTAGGGTTTTGAATGTCAACCGCTCCATGGGAAAATACTTTGTGCACAATGAATGGTCCAGACCATCGGGAACGGAGCTTTCCTGGGAAGAGATGTAACCTGGAGTTATAGAGCAAAACTTTTTGACCGGGCTCAAATGACTTCCTCATGATTGACTGATCATGAAAAACTTTGGTCCTCGCTTTGTAAATCTTCGCATTCTCATAAGCCTCATTACGAATTTCGTCTAATTCATTGAGCTGCAATTTGCGAAGTGTTCCAGCCTTGTCCATATCAAAATTAAAAGTTTTGATGGCCCAATAAGCACGATGTTCTAATTCTACAGGTAAATGATAAGGTTTTCCAAATACAAGTCTATAGGGAGACATTCCAATTGGTGTCTTAAATGCAGTACGGTAAGCCCACATCAGATTGTCTTCCACTCTCGAACAGGACAGTCTCTCCGATCACTAAAGCACAGCCACTTCTCTCTTTCACAGACAGCACAGCCAGCCTTCGATCCACCACCCCTCTCTGCCTCTCGACAGAGCCCTTTTTTTTTCACAGCACAGCCGCTTCTCCTATCACAGCACCGCTTCCACACACCCAAAAGCCACCGCTTCTCCTCCTGCCCAGCCGTTCGTTCAGAACCAAACAGAGCAGCCTCCTTCTTCAATCCACCATGGCCGCCCACCCTTCGAACTGCCAGAACCTCTCCCCTTCTACCACGGCCACAGCACAGACAGACTGCCCAACTCCGACCGCCACAGCACCTCTTTTTTGAATAGCCAAAAAAAAAAACGAGTCCTTTATATGGTCGGCAAGTCGACTTTTTTTTTTCCTTTTCGAATCACCCCTTCCCTTTCTGGTTCATAGCTGCAATTGAAGTGTCTCCAACTTCTCGATTCGGCTCTGTTGTACGCAATTTTTCCAAATCAAAACCTTCCAAATGTGTTTCTTTCCTTGTTCTGTTCACACTGGAATTTTCCCCGTCGCCGGTGCTCCGCCGTCTCAATCGACCGCCTTTGTAGCCTCGCCGCCACGTCGCCGGAAGCAAGACCCACCGCCCATGTCGCCGGATTTCCACCTTTGCTCACCTCTGCTTGAACAGAGCCTCCGAGCGAGGCTCTGTTTTCTCTGTTCCAGGCGCCCGGCACCCAAGCCATCGGGCTCGGGTTGCTCTTTTCTTATTTTTATTTTTATTTTAATTCCTGACCAGACTGGGCCATCGGCTAAACCGGTTCTCCTTTCATCAATTTTTTTTTCTTTTCATTGGGTTAAAACCCGTCGTACCAACCACGTCCGTCGGATCTTCGATATCTTCACATGAGCTGTTTAACGCATTTCACATTCGGCGATCTGATTTGGAGCTCTAAAGCCTGCATAAATAAAAATAAATCGTAATTAGACGCATAATAAAACATAAATCTATTAAAACCAATTAATACATCTAAATAACTCAATTAAGCGCGTTTATTCATTAAACTCAAAATTATTCACTTAACACAGATAAACATTAATTATCCTTACTTTAACTAAAAATACGACTAACAAATAGGTAGAAAGGCATATAAAAATGTGTATATTTTGCATATATCACTCTACTCTCTCAAACCGGCAACCAATCTTTCCTTAATCGTTGCTTTGTTTGTGGTGGAACGCCAAAGTGGAAGAGGTTTCGCGAAGAGAAGTCCGAGGCACACGAGAGGAATCGATCGGTTTGTCATCGAAGAGGTAGGATGACTTATCTTTTTCCCTACAACTTCTGATATTGAATTTTGTATGCCATGATCAGCATGTCGTTGGAATATGAGCGTGATGGTCTAGTTATATTGTTGGTCATTTTGATAATGGAGTTGTCTATTGGATTAAATATCGATTGGCTTGTCATGTGAGTGATTAATTGATTCTATATGATCGTTATACTTTAATCATTCACGTGCTAGACCATGGGAGACATCCTCATTGCATTTGACCCGAATGGAACTTTTTTCATGTTGTTCTATTTCATGCAATGCTCTGTCCACATAAAGTTGGCACCTTTCTTATTCCATTTGCCTTGAACATGGTTCTGCTTGTTCTATTTAGTGTAAGTACTCTTAATTCGAGTCATACTTGATGTATTGCTTCAAACTATGGAGATTCGAACCTACTGCTGTTTCAAAGAGTTCCTTTTGGTCTTATTCAGATCGTGTCTATTGTGTTCAATGTCTGTAAAAGGTTGTCTCGTTGGGTTAATGTGAGTGTTAAGGAGATTACCTAACTAGTATAGAAGAATGACCTTAAGATGAAGGAAACTAATTTAATGACATAACTTTTGGGTTCTGTAAAAGACTTAAGGGTTGAGTAGTGAATGTCAGTAAGTTATTTTAATCACGGTCAAAAGGAATTAAGTTAATTGCTCTCGGCCAGAACTATTTCTGCGCCGATGAGCAGTAATAAAAAATTAATAACTAATCTTATCAAAATTAGAAAAATATGATGTTTCTTGGGTTAGAAACTAGACATCCAGGGTACTTGCTGGAAAAATTTCAAAACATGATAATCACTGTACATAATGTAGTGATCGTAGGAAGTGGGCTGTTGTGCATACAACAGTACACTGTATTTAAGGTTAAAAAACTACTATTAATTAAGACAATAAGATTTGGTCAACTATGATATTACTAACCTTATATTGTAAAATTGGGTTGGTAAGGTCTGAAATAACTGTAATTCAAGAAAGTAGGTTGCCAGTGTCGAATTCTTCCTTGTGGTGCAGTGCACTACAAGTCTCATGTCGTGAAAGAAAAAAAATAGCTTTGAGCCATGAAGTCTTCGGATAGGGTTTAAATTCTTGAACGCTATCATCTTTCTGTATTGTGACATACTAATCGTGGTGTCGTTTGATTCTAGAGATGGTCTTACCTAGGACTATTCACGGTGAAGGTATTCAGCTATCGATTGTCTATTGAGTCCTAAGTTATGAGTTATGTGGTGATTGAAATAGTAAACTTTCTTGATTACTCCTATGTGAGTCTACATTGATCGAGATATGAAAATTTCTATAATATTCCTTTGTGAGTTAGATATTGAAAGATTGAGTGAATCTCTAGATTATATAACCTCTGTTGTTTATAACTTGATCCAGTTCCATGTAAACTGCTTCTCCACTAAGAGTTCTTATAAAGATCTCTCTGAGGTGGAATCATATTATGATCACGAGCCATTGCTAGATCCATAGTGATCTCTGATTATTATTGAACTTCTGTAGTTTGGTCGATGAGGCATATGTACGTACTTAGATTATAATATATTACGGAAGGTCTTTTAGTCTCCACCCATTGTGCCCGTAAGCACCGATGGGGCCAGCATCCCTAGACGCATGGCCGGGTTCTTCTGAAGAACCTCTAGGATGTTCTGGTATAGAAGTCCATAGGGGAAGTGGACTGATCTGAGAGCAGAAATTGAATTATTATTCTATCCATACCATGAACTGTTGTTGTCTTTGAGTATAGTTAATATTCAGGTAAGGTAAACACTGTATTTCTAATTCCTGATTCTGTTGAACTTGAAATCCTTCTATAAATCGTGATGTCTGTATATTTTTCCATTCATTTTATTTGTGGGGTTTTTCTTTGGCATCCTACTGGGTATTTCCTCTTCAATACTCTCTGATGCATGAATAAAGGAGTGAAGCTGAGTAGGTATAAATTGTTCGAACTGCTATGGATTGCTGAAGCTTGGAATAGAAGAAATTCTTTTTAATTTTATTTATGATTATTGTTATTTGACTGGTTGGCTGGTGTGCCAGGACTTGATATTTGGATGATTGAGTTTTTTTTAACTGCTATAATAGACTAAGTAGTTACTTTTTAATGTTATGTTAAGATTACATACTTGGATATTATTTTGTCATATTGGCCCTGTACATTCCAATTCTGATAATTGGATTGAGATCAATCAAGTATTCGGTCACTCCCCGAGTTCTGACTCATGACTGTCTGTGATTGGTTGCTTATGCGCTCTAATCGAGGTCTGGAATTTTGGGGCGTGACAATCTTCCTGGTCTCTAGCCTTCCCCTACTCAAGCTTCGACTCCCCTTGCTCGGCTACGGCCCCCCGTCTTCTTCTTTTTACTCTTCTTTATTGCTAATTTTTTATTAAACATAGCCACTCCATCACATAGTTACTGCAATTGGCCTGCCTTTTATAAGGGGCTAGAAGCTACAACAGTTGAAGAAATTTCATCACCAGCATCAATAAAAATAGTTTCCCATCTTTAAGCAACTTCAATTGCTACTCAAATAGGGAATATAAGTGCACAACAGATATAAGTGTACTCTAGTTATATTGTTGTTGAAAAAAACTAATATGCCATTGGCATTATCCAAATTCATCAAGTAGAAACAGAAGGCATGCTTTATTTAAGTACAAATTTTAAGCAAACTTTTAGTAAAAAAAAAAACAGCTTCATCCAAACTTCCTTTCAGCCAGATGCAGAGTAAAGGCTATACACATTTTGCAGTCTCAAAAGCAGGTCGCCTTTATCTCTTCTTTACCAGTCTGAATTCTTGATTCTTACTCGGGTGCCTTAACCTATGTTGTCTTGTATTCCATTTGCCTGAGCCCTTATGATGATGTAGTGAAACTTCCCTCCTCTTCAATCTCATGTGGTGGCTAACGCTGCGAGTACTCCTCTTTTACCCATGCCTTACAAAGTACAAAGAGCCAGAGTCCCATTATTTCTGCTCTCTAATAGAGCTAACCGTCTCAAAACCTTCATGTCTGACTGGAGTTGTTGATCAAGGTCCAGAAATTTGCGGCAGCCACGATGTACTGGCTTAACATTCTTTATCTTATATCATAGAAAACAGTTGATTTCTTTCATTGCGTGACAATAAGCATGACATCCAGCCCAGGTCATTTTTCATAGGCTTCTGATTATGAATTGGAGGACTCCATTTTAAGGAAACGATAAAAGAAGAGTAAAGCTGAAAGAAGAAAAGTAAACTAATTATATATGTCTTTCCATGATAACCTGTTAACCCTCATTTTTCTTTTAATATTATCTGCGTGCAATTTGTTTTCAAAATGGGAGAAATGAGTCAGTTGGGAAGGAAAACTGTTAGGGGAAGAAGATACTAAACTGAATGTGAAAATAAAAAATAATATACCAGACAAAAAAGGCTTCAACCGGAGAACTAAAGAGCACATGAAGAACAAATTAAGATGATAAGCATTTCATAAACCACTTTTTCATGACAATTTAAGTTTAAAAAGTATAAATATAGAAGATGACAGAACTTACTTATATAGCTCAGGAGAAAGACCATCAAAAGTTTTATTAGGTTTGATACACATAAATTTTCAATGGAACAAATTAGGTTCCATGTTCCTCTATGTCTCCCAGACTGGAATAAATGAAAATATGTTGGATAATCATCTAAATTTTGTGACTATAACACTACCAATCTCAAGCAGCATCCTATCTAATCCATGTAGTGAAATACTGAGGAAACAGTCAATTATCTGAAAGCAAATTATAGAAGAATAGGCAGAAACATACTCGCATGACTGGCCGAAAATTTTCTTCAATGGGGAAAGAAAAGTGCCATCGACAGCTTTGCTGATGACTGACGAGGATACCCATTTATATGATTCCTTCTAAAGCCGCTATAACTCCATCATGTAGAACAAAATAATTCCAGAACAGGTAAAAAATATAGCCTGTGATCACCCCTGCATGTATTAGGAGAAGATAACCTCAAACAAAAGTCTCACACTTACAATCAGGGTCGAGACATAAAAAGTCATCACTAAGCAAAGCTTACAAATCATCAACTTCTTACACTCCAAATCATAGGAATTGACTAATATGCATTTGTATTTAACACTCCCTCTGGGCACTTTTAATAGATACCATTGGTTTTCAAATGAACAAATTTTTTGTTCATTTGAAAATCAACCGTATCTATTAAAATTGACAGGAGGGAGTATTTACCAGTCTTTATGTGCATAAACTTTGATGGGGTAGAATTCATACAAGAGGAGCAATGAAAACACGTTTTTGGGAGTAGACTCAGCTTTCAGATAAGCTCACCGGTGAAAAGGTCGAAGCTATAAGATGCACATTGAATGTGACCAAGCATATATAGCCCGCTCCCATAATGAGCGTTTTATTACTTCTTTGCAGCAATTTCTTTTTTGAGGCATTTTTGTCGCCAGAATAGAGTACATTTAAATTTTTGTCCTAATTTCTGAAGTTGTTGTTTTTAAGGTTTCAACCTGTTTGGCAAAACTTTGACCAATTATGAAAAGATACGAACCACTTGTTTGGCATAATACTCAATAATTTTTGAGGTTCAAATGGAACTAATTGTACAGAAAGATTTTAATAAGGTACCAATAATCCAGAATCACATCAATTGACCTAAAACCTAGCATTGCTTTTCTTAGGATCTAAACATTTCAGCAAAATAAATGTAGAAACAACTTTGATTTTTCCATAAACATATTTAAATCTTTAGTGGGGTCAATCACATTTACCACTTACATCCTCCTCAACTATATCCAAAAGCACTATAAACGCTGTAAAATTTGTGTTCAATTTTGAATTTATATCATTTCAAAATCAAATTGTATGCACATTATACTACAGATGTGACCACCACTTGCTCTGCCTAGAAAACAAAAGTTAACCGCATAAAGTAGGAGAAACAAAGCCAGTAAAAAGCAATTACCACTAACTCACATGAACCAAATGATCACCCCAGGAAGACCCTTGCATGGCTGTTTCAAGATCCTTTCATGGCTGCTTCATTACCTTCTTTTCAACCCTTTGTTGCAAAACCCATTGAAGTGACTGCAAGAAGGAAGAGACCAAAAATGGGGTCATAATGCCGTAAAGGAGAGGAAAAGGGGGAGAAAATTTTTAGTGTAGATACGACCTAGGAATGTCGTATCGGATATCGGTAAAATATCGGTCCATTAACGAATATCGTATCATATACAGGGGAGATATATCGGAGATAATGTAAAAAATATTAGTGGTCTAAAACTAGTTTTTACTATATATTTTCACAATATAACTTCTAAAATGAGTGATACTAATTTAGACAAACATAAATTTTAAAATATATATATATATATATATATATAATTCAAAAATATGTGTTTGTATTTTAAACTCGTATCCTTCCACTTTTGCATAGGATGGGAAACAAACGGGAAAGCTGATTTTTTAAAAAAAATTAAAATTTATTTTGTTAAAAAATACCGATATATCATACCAAAACTGATATATCAATAATATTAAAAAAACGAAATCGAGATTATAATTTATCGTTTTATCGATTGAAGGCCGATATCGATATATCCACGATACAGCATTCCATGGATACGACACCAGCATGCTACCGTGGTGTCCTGGCTAAACTCGTTCAAACTGTATTAGAATTTTTGTTGTTAGTGGGGCCCACATAGGGGTTGCTTGTCTCTTGTTGATTGGTGGCTGACACCATGCTAGCGTGCCAGCTTGGAAGGGAATTCCGAGCCAACGATTTTTTTTACCATTTTGGGCTCTCCCCTTTGGTAGATTCCCCTACCTAAAGTGCATAAGGTATCTAAGATCTAACAAAGTAATTATATGTGAACAACCTTTGGTAGGGCTCAATTTTAATATTTGGTTAAGTAAATTTGCATAATCAGTTTTAGTCTTTAATTAGTAGTCGTTGTAGTTAATCCAACCTAATCTTTCAAAAATGGTAGTTAATTTGATCTTAGAATTCGAGTTCCAAAAATACAAATCCCTGTAGGTTCGCCCTCGTAAATCATACGACTATACTTCAATACAATTCGTTCACTTACGAGTAAAATAAAAACATAATTTAACATAACAACACGGAAATCTACAACATCCCCTACTTTTACAATATTAACATAGGCAATGAAGATGGTCTTCAGCATAATCAGAGGCGCCATCATGTGTGTTTAGCAATAAGACAGTTATTATTTATTAGCACTAAAAACCTTGTCTTTTTTTCGTAGATAGTTAAGACACCTGACGCTGAAGGAATGGTATTATCCTGGGACATCATCCACAAACGCGAGAAACCCTGCCAACCCATTAAACGATTGGATTGGCAAAAAATAATCAATACCAAAATTGAAGATTGCCTGAACAATATTTTCTCTTGGAAGAACCATAAAGAGGGCAACGTCTACATATCATCACCGTTTAAAAATAGAATGAATGCAGACTCACCCCCTAAGGTTCGTCACATTTTATTTCCCTTTTCAGAACATGACTGAGTGCAAAGTACCAGTATCGAGACTCCTATTTTAGAATGTCAGCATGTAAACTAACTGCACGTGAGTGTTCCTGTAAGAGTTAAGATTGCAAGGTGGAAGATTCAAAGAACTTGAACAGATTTCAATACCCTCAACCTTGACTCAAAAACAATAAGTCCAGCGACTCTCAAAAACATATATACTGAACTTAAACAGAGTTCAGCTGGTGTTTTCACAATTTCTTGTTCACATATAATTAATTAGGATGATTACAGAAACAATGAATTATCGGATACAAAAGAATCCTGCGTTTCCCTTTGGACATAGGAAAAATAACTAAAATACAATTCGCTCGCATATACAATTGTCCCAATCAAGGTGAAACCTACACTTTTCGCTTATCAAAGATTCTACATAGCCAGGACTGCTCACAAAAGACCATAGATAACCCAGGTATAATAGAAGACAAAAAACCACCATAGACTTCTCAATTTTTAAGATGACAAAATTGCAAAATTTAAATCAAGAGGTCTCAATGCACCCTGTACAATATCTTGAACTGTTCTGTTCCGACGACAGACATCAGAAAGCTCCTCAATCGGACCCATAAAAGAGGAAAAGTTTGCACCTGACGCTGCATCCATCAAAGCTTTGAGAAATCTTGATCGCTCAACTTCAGTTACAGCACTAGATGGGATTAAAGAAACACTTCCCTGGGCCCACTCCAACACTTTAACACCAAATGTTCTAACCAGCGCTATAAGAACATCAGTCACCTGCATAGAACAGGACAAGATTAGTTACTCATAATTCATCTACCAAGGCAATTTGTTTTAAGCTCATCCAATAAATTCTCCAACTGCTGTTAGGCTCTGACCTGTTTTCGTACTTCACAATAAAAAAATTACGTATAAAACTGTTCATCTCACACTAACTCCATACAAACTTAACTGTTGCACTAAATGCTTGCATCCAACCTCCGCTTGGCCTGCAGTTTGGCTTCTGCTAAAAGCAGGATATGTAATAAAGAAAACTAGAACTAGAGACTCCATTGCCGTTGATATAGCCAAGATATATATATTAAACTCACCCTAAAAAATATACATATAATATAGGAAAAATAATATAATAAATCATCAAAAAAAAAATTATGAAAATGACACACTGTAGAAAATATTTGCAAAATAGGGTATCTGACAAGCCACGCAGGCGCCCGCGTGGCGCGGGCGCTTGCGTGGCTTTTTTTTTTAAAACCAAACCGAAAGGCGTCGGTTGAACCGACGCCTCTCGGTTAAAAGAGAAAGGCGTCGGTTCAACAGAGGCGTCGGTTCAACCGACGCCTTTTATTGCCTTATAAGATTTTCCGTCCCATTTTAAATAGGCACTCACTTCAACGATACATCTCTCTCTCATTTCTAACCCATTTTGCCCATTTTTTTTTCACTCTTCTTTATTTTTAGTGCTCTTTCTAGTCATTATAATATCACAAAGATGTTGAGCCATCACATACCATTTATCGTAGTTTTTGTAGTATTTTTTTCGATAAATAGCATGCGATGGATCAACATCTTTGCGATATCATAATAAACAGAAAAACCACTAAAAATAATGAAGAATGAAAAAAAATGGGGCGAAAATGGATAAAGAATGAGAGAGATATGCATCATTGAAGTTATCACCCCTTTAAAATGGGACAGATTTGTTTTAGTGGGACAAATTTCAATTATGCATATCTCTCTCATTCTTCCTCCATTTTTGCCCTTTTTTTTTCATTCTTCCTTATTTTTAGTGGTCTTTCTGGTCATAATGATATCGCAAAGATATTGATCCATCGCATGCTATTTATCGAAAAAAATACTACAAAAACTACGATAAATGGTATGTGATGGCTCAACATCTTTATGATATTATAATGACTAGAAAGAGCACTAAAAATAAGGAAGAGTGAAAAAAAAGGGCAAAAATGGGTTAGAAATGAGAGAGATATGTATCGTTGAAGTGAGTGCCTATTTAAAATGGGACGGAAAATCTTATAAGACAGTAAAAGGCGTCGGTTCAACCGACGCCTTTCTCTTTTAACCGAGAGGCGTCGGTTCAACCGACGCCTTTCGGTTTGGTTTTAAAAAAAAAAGCCACGCAAGCGCCCGCGCGCCTTGTCAGATACCCTATTTTGCAAATATTTTCTACAGTGTGTCATTTTCATAAATTTTTTTTTTATAATTTATTATATAAATTCCCCTATAATATATGACTTCTGCACCTTATAGATAGTCAAGGCACAGAGTCTATATCAAAAAAAGTATATGCATTTTTAGTTGGTTGATCTGCCAGATGAAAAGGAGCTCGACCGAGTTGACTCAGCCAAGTAGTAACAGGGTTTCCGTGAAAGGCTATCCAACATTGCTGTTTCCGCGAGTTTAGTCAACCTGAGTTTCAGCAAAGGTTTATCAAGAAAGGGAAGCTCTAGACATTTTGCACGACCAAGGTCGCTCAAATTTTAAGTGACTCACATGGTCAAACAACATGATCATTGACGATTGACTTTGTCACGAAAACAGAATAGTTTTTTAATTTTTTCTCTACTTGTATGTTGCAGCAAAATTACCAGATCTTACACACTTTCTAAATTCCACACATTTTATAAATTTAGTCATGTATCTTTCACATAGAATGTAAATGTTGTATCTCCTTAATATGCTTAAGGATCTACAATAGATTAAGTAAGAAAGTTGGATGAAAGGGGAGAAGTATAGAGTGAAAGGGAAGAGAATAAGATGAAGAGGAGAAGGAAGAGACTAAAAGAAAACTAACTGTTCTGAAATCACTATTCACGTTACTATTCATGTACTGTAGCAGTAGGGCTAAAGCCCTATTTATAGTATTAGGCATGTAGCCTTTACAATTGCTGAATTCTACTATGAATAGGAATATAATCAAACTAGGAAATAAATCCTAATAGATGTAGCATGCCTAGGAAAACATAAACTAGGAAAGTAATAAACTAATCCTACTCCAACTAGGATTAACTAAATTAGGAAAGTATCCTAATCCTATTCCAACTAGTATTCTAATTAAGGATCATAACATCCCACCACGCTCCGCTTACGCCTTGCCCTCAAGGCGACCAATCAGGAAACTGAGCATAAAAATCATCTTCAATCACCCAAGTAGCATCCTCTGGCGGTTGATGCAACCATGAAACTAGAATCTCTTGGACCACACGACCTTTACGCCGAATGCGTCGTCTTTGTAGTATAGCATGAGGTATAGGCTGTGACTGTTCCGGTGGTAATGGCGGTGGCATCGCAGGAGTTACGGCGGATGGGTCACCAACATACTTCCGGAGTCGAGAAATGTGGAAGACAGAATGAATTTGGGACCCTGGAGGCAATTGCAATCGATAAGCAACATCCCCAATCCGCTCAATGATAGGATATGGGCCATGGAAGCGATGGGAAAGCTTCGCATTTCCTGGCTGATAGATGGACAACTGGCGGTATGGTTGGTGGCGAAGATAGACCAGGTCGCCAATCTGAAATTCCCGATCTCGATGGCGGCGATCATAAACCTGCTTCATACGATATTGGGCAGCCACTAGATGTTGGCGAAGCTGGCGGAGAACCTCATCTCGAGTTTGCAAAGCATTGTCCACTTCACTAACAGGAGACCGCAATGGAACATAACTCATGATGGTGGGAGGAGGCCGACCATACACAACTTGAAATGGTGTAAAACCAGCGGCAGTGTGATAAGCAGTGTTATAGGACCACTCTGCCCAATGCAAAAATGACAGCCATGTCTTAGGTCGGTCCCCAGCAAAACAACGTAAATACTGCTCCAAACACCGATTGACCACCTCGGTCTGACCATCAGTCTGTAGATGATATGCAGTGCTCATACGAAAGCTAGTGTTTTGTAATTTGAAAAACTCCTGCCAAAACTTCGATAAGAAGACCTTATCCCGATCACAAACAATGGTGCGTGGCATCCCATGGAGGCGAGCAATATCGCGCACAAAAACTTCCGCAACTGGCCGAGCTGTATAAGGATGAGCAAGAGCAGAGAAGTGGGCATATTTGGAAAGTCGATCGACAACCACGAGGACAACTGACTTTCCTTGCACCAATGGTAATGCCTCAATAAAATCCATAGAAATGTCCTCCCAAATATGCTCAGGAATAGGGAGTGGCTGAAGTAAGCCCAAGGGTGTAGTAGTGTCCGCCTTTGCACGTTGACACACATCACATTGAGCAACAAAGAGCTGCACATCACGCTTAATACCTCGCCGGGCGAAGCTTTGCGACACCCTCTTATAAGTGCGAAAAATACCCTCATGACCAGCAATAGGTGTGCAATGAAAATGATGAAGGATATCATGTCGCAACTGGTCATCCTTGGGTACCCACAAGCGTCCCCGGTATAATAGAAAATTATCCTGCAAAACATAACCTGGTAAGCATAAAGGATCTGCTTGAAGGTGTGCAATAAGATCAGAAGCATTTGGGTCCTTGCTGTAGGAGATCATCAAGGAAGGGGAAAGTGGGGGCACTCAATAAGGAAGAGCTCTCAAACTGTCTAGATAAAGCATCCGCTGCTCGGTTGTCAGTGCCTTTCTTATAAACAATCTCATAATCATACCCTAGCAGCTTCGTGATCCATCGTTGTTGTGCCGGAGTAGAAATACGCTGATCCATCATATATTTAAGAGGATTATGATCCGTCCGAATGATAAAGTGTCGGCCAAGTAAATAGGGACGCCATTTTGTCACCGAATGCACAATGGCTAGCATCTCGCGCTCGTAGGCCAAAAGTAGGAGGGAGCGACCCGATAAAGCCTTGCTGAAGAAAGCAATAGGACGGTCATCCTGCATAAGTACGGCACCCAATCCAACATCCGAAGCATCACTCTCCACCACAAAGGTCTTGGTGAAATCCGGAAGTGCCAAGACAGGGGCTGATGTCATTGCCTCCTTGAGCCTATCAAATGCTCGTTGAGCCTCATCCGACCAAGCAAAAGCCCCCTTCTTCAGGAGGGCGGTAAGTGGGGCAGCTAGAATGCCATAGCCAAGAATGAATCTCCTGTAGTAGCCAGTCAAACCTAGAAAACCACGAAGTGCTTTAGCAGTTTTTGGCGTAGGCCAATCGATCATGGCAACAATCTTGGAAGGATCAGTTGATACACCCGATGCAGAAATAATATGGCCGAGATACTCCACCTGCTTGCAGCCAAAAGAACACTTGGAACGTTTGAGGTAAAGCTTATGATGTTGTAAGAGAGAAAAAACAGACCTCAAATGTGCCAAGTGAGACTCCCAGGAAGGACTATAAAT
Source organism: Houttuynia cordata (assembly GCA_039654745.1). NCBI lineage: Eukaryota > Viridiplantae > Streptophyta > Magnoliopsida > Piperales > Saururaceae > Houttuynia > Houttuynia cordata. The sequence goes on from CM077504.1 coordinate 12,191,470, forward strand.
CAGGATGTCATCAAAGAAGACCAATACAAACCGCCGTAGAAAATCCCGAAAGACATCATTCATCAAATGCTGGAAGGTGGCAGGAGCATTGGTCAACCCAAAAGGCATAACAAGAAATTCGTAATGTCCATCATGGGTTCTAAAGGCTGTCTTATGCACGTCATCAGGGTGCATTCGAATCTGGTGATAGCCGGAGCGTAAATCCAGCTTGGAGAAAAATGTGGCACCCGCAATCTCATCAAGCAGCTCTTCAATCACAGGAATAGGGAACTTATCCTTCAGAGTAATAGTGTTGAGAGCCCGATAGTCCACACAAAATCGCCAAGTGCCATCCTTCTTTCACACTAATAAAACAGGAGAAGAAAAAGATGATTGAGAAGGACGAATAATACCTGTGTCAAGCATCTGACGAACAAGTCTCTCAATCTCATTTTTCTGAATCTGTGGGTAGCGGTATGGTCGGACATTAGCAGGGGTTGCAGCCGGCTGAAGCGGAATCCAATGGTCTAGTGCCCGTGGTGGAGGTAAGCCAGATGGTTCCTCAAAGAGATAGGAATGCTCGTCCAAAAGAGCAGATAAATCACTAGGAAGCTCAGGTTGGGGAATATCATCCAAGGGCCGTAACTGCATCAAGTATTTGACTTGCCTAAAGTCTCTTCAGCTTCAGCTGATTGCAACTTCCCAGGGGGCTGAGAAGAAAGTCGCACAGGCTGCCCCTTATAAGTAAACTGCATAGTCATGTCTTTGAAATCCCAAGCAATCGCACCAAGTTCCTGCAACCATTGGACGCCAAGCACTACCTCAGCGCCCAGAGTAGGAAGCAAATATAGGTCTAGTGGGAATGTATGGCCCTGGATAAGCAGATCCACTTTAGGGCAGATACCCTTACTTTGTAGGCGCTTGCCATCTCCAATAATCACATCGAATGTAGCAGAATTCCGGATAGTACATCCCAAGCGACGAGCAACTCTGTCATTAATGAAGTTGTGGGTGCTACCACTATCAATCAATATCGACACTCGTTGCTTTTTAATAGAACCCTGAACACGAAAAGTCCTAGGGTGATAAGTACCAGAAAAGGCTTGCATAGAAATCTCCACACCATCACCCTCAGGCACAACTATATCATCATAATCAGCTTGGTCGTCTTGATAATCATCAGGCATACAATCCTCGAGGTACTCATTATCATCCCCCTCAAAAGCATGAAAAGACTTGCAGCGGTGTCCTCGAGTAAATTTCTCATCGCAATAATAGCAAAGACCTTTAGACCGTCTATCCTCTAACTCAGTTGGAGATAAACGTGGAAGAGCAGCACGCGATGAGTTACCTGGAGGGGGTCCGCTGCGAATGGGCTGACCAGTAGAAGGCAGTAGTAGACGACGAGTAGGGGGTAGCCGAGAAAATTGAGTAGGTGCACCCGAATGTTGGAGCTTTGCCTCAGCCATGCGCGCAAGCTGAATGGACTCACGCAAGGTCCGGGGGCGAGAATAACGAACCTCTGATTGAATAGGCTCGCGAAGACCTGATAGAAAGACCCCCTTAAGTGCACACTCGGGCCATTGAGGAACGCGATCGGCAAGGCGCTCAAACTCAGCTTGGTATTCCTGGATAGTTCCCCTCTGGATCACTCGAGGCATAAGAGAGTGAAAATCATCATACTCGATAGGACCAAAACGAACACATAACTCATACGTGAATTCTTCCCAAGAGATACCCGGATGACGCCGTAAAAGCCACCTAACCCATCGCACTGGATCACCTCGAAAATGTAATGAAGCCATTCGTACCTTTTTCTCATCAGGAGTATTCTGAAAATCAAAATATTGTTCAGCTTGAAAGATCCAGTCAGTTGGGTCTTCACCATGATATTTTGGAAATTCCAAGCGCTTAACGCTTGCTTGGAATCCGGAATCAGTACCCTGACGGTCATCATGATGGCCTTGCTTGGTTCGGCCTCTATCACCTCGACCATGTTGCCAATAGCGACCACCTCGTTCTGGAGGGCGACCACTCCGGCCAAAGAAATGACTAGCATCATGTCGATCTTGGTGTCGGCGTTCTTGGTCAAAATCAGCATAGGCTGCATCAAGGTCAAGATGTCCATGCAAATCATCATAACCCAATTCCTCTTGATGCTGCAATTGTTGATGCCCAGGGACGTCGGTTGGATAAAACTGAGTATGACTTAGATTATTACCCACGGGTGCAGTAGGATTAGCAAGTGATACCGCAAATAGGGGATTAGTCATGAAGTGTGGTTGGTGGTTGTGTAATGCACTAGCATGGTCTGAACCTGTTGAATCAGATTCATGGGCTCCCGCCCCCTGTTGTTGAACTCGTTGTTGAACTCAATGTTGTAACGATGCAGGAACGACCATCGGCTGAGATGGTATTGGAAGTATGCCGCTCGTGTCCATAGAAGACGAGTCAATCAGTCGTGTAGTCATGTGACTAGGTGCATAAGTACCAAATTGAACTTGTGAAACACCCGCGGTAGTCGGATTAGGGGCAGCTGATTGCAAAGTGGCTGAAATTGAGGTGCTTGAAATAGGGGCAGAAACTGTCAAAGGAGTTGCTGGTATGGAGGCGAAAGAAGTGCTAGATTGGTTCAGCTGCGACTGATCAAGCCGTTGAAAGAGTTTGGCCATTTGTTGATTCAACTCTATGCGGGACTCAGCCATGTTGATTTGCAACTGATCAACCTTGGCTTCGAGGGATTGGAATCGCTGATTCGTCGAGTGAGACAAGGTCTGAACCACTGTCTGAATCTCACAATATTTCCCCTCGAGTTGCGCCATAGTAGGGCCCTGAACTTGCCCTTCAACCTGCTGATCCTTGGAAGCACTTAATTCAAGGGGTTTCTCAGTTGAAACTCCGCTGGATTTTGTCATTGTAAGTCCCTAGGATCGATAGGCTCTTGATACCAATGTTGTATCTCCTTAATATGCTTAAGGATCTACAATAGATTAAGTAAGAAAGTTGGATGAAAGGGGAGAAGTATAGAGTGAAAGGGAAGAGAATAAGATGAAGAGGAGAAGGAAGAGACTAAAAGAAAACTACTGAGCTGTTCTGAAATCACTATTCACGTTACTATTCATGTACTGTAGCAGTAGGGCTAAAGCCCTATTTATAGTATTAGGCATGTAGCCTTTACAATTGCTGAATTCTACTATGAATAGGAATATAATCAAACTAGGAAATAAATCCTAATAGATGTAGCATGCCTAGGAAAACATAAACTAGGAAAGTAATAAACTAATCCTACTCCAACTAGGATTAACTAAATTAGGAAAGTATCCTAATCCTATTCCAACTAGTATTCTAATTAAGGATCATAACAGTAAACTATGGATGTAAAAAGAGACAAGCCAATTTGAAGAGATATGTGATGTATAACATGAGTGTAAAACTCGATAGTTGTAGCAAACACATGTAAAATACCAATTCCAAAATACTGTCAGTATTGGACCAAGCAGCCTGGTTGGCCAACCATGGATGTATAATCTGTCCTCGAAAGAGTTCATAGGTAAACCTACCCAAGTCAACCAATCAATCGGGCTGGCCAGCCAACTACTGATTTGGGTTGCATTCTCTAAAGAATACTGTGTAGCATAGCCATTAATGGCAACTGTTTGGCTAATAGCTATGCCCAGTGTCTGGTCAATCAACTAGGTCCACCCACATGGATGTCAAGGCCGCTTTTATTTCAAGAGTTACAATAAATGTAATCATTGAGCATATTAGAATGAGCTTTAAGAAGAGCAATGAGCATGGAAATTTTAACAGTTACTAATTTCGTATATCCCCAGTTAGATTAAAAATTTGCAAAGGTGTTACTATATACCCTCGTTCTAAGTTATCAGGCATGTGACCATCTCAAAACTAAATCAGACATAACCAGCTCAAAAATTCGGTAACACCAATGGCCACTTATCTTTTATTTTCCCTGAACAACAAAAGCCTTAAATTCATCTTAAATCTCATGATTGTCGTTTCAACAAAATTTTCACTTCACTACGTCCAGTTGGTCCTCTCATAACTTGCAATTCTCACTCACCATAGTCCATTGCATTGCCTCACATTAATCTGCAGGCAGCAACTATCATTGGAGATTGTAGTGAGGTTTATTCCAACCTATTCTACTTAGCAATGAACATTGCTTTTGACATATATTATTTATATGCATATTTCTAATTGACAGATTCAAAATCAAGTAATCTAGAACAGCTACATTTTCTAGTATTTTAAAGTAGTGTATTATCAAAAACAAAAAATAGTGGCTTTGCATTGACTAATCAAGATTTTGACCAACCTGCAAATATAAACTTAGCTTAACCAACAGAGTTCTGTAACAGGCTCACTTTGTCTGTAAGCATATTTGCTAATGGATGGGAGATAGAGGGGTACCATGCTGGAAAAAAGAAGTCAGCACAACAGCAATCCTCTAGAGCTTGGCAGGGGATAATAGAAGATGTTGTTATAAAGCTTAATTTTCCAATAGGTTTAAGGATATGCATAAAAACAACGTATAACTTTGTCCAAGGATGGAACAGATGATGTCAGCTAGCCATGTCTGACTCAAAATGCCTAACATTGCACGCATATATAGAAGTTTAGAATAATTGCCATCAATAATATTTTTCCTAGATGTCATCCATTTTTGTTCTGATCACATGTTTTCTGCCACCGTATAAAACATCAACACATTTGTCCACTCAATTCACTGCTCATGGTTATGTCTTCATTTTTCTTTTTAAGTTTCAACTCAATATACCTCAAAAGAAGAGAAAATAATTTTGGCTTTATTGTTATCATACCTCTTCAAAACGAGAAGTAGGTAATGCCCCAGTCAATGAGGCAATCAAAATTCTTGTGAGGTTAGCACCTCGAGGAAGCACTACACTGTCAATAGTTGATCGATATCTTTCACCAGATTGAGAATTCGCAAGATCCAGAAGATCAGACAAAAAATTCAATATGGACTTGCACGCTTCCCTGTAACATGCAAGAAAATTTTGCAATCTTAGGCAAACACTCGAAGTTAAACCATAAAAAACTATATACATAGTAAAAAACGTCTCAACATAGGATGAATATATATGGTAAATTGATGGTCTAAAGAATGCACCGCACAAAAGAAATCTAGTGATCTTACAAAAATAATTGAAAATGGCCTTCAGTGCAGGCCTAATAATTTAGGTTATAAGAACATTAGATGTATTTACAGCTAATGCAAGTAATTTTTGAAAAAAAAAAGAGTAAAATAAAAGAAAATTGTACAGATCACTGATGATCCAGATGCTGTATGGAAAAGCCTAGCGGCCAAAACATGTCAGGTAAATAGGCAAGCCACTAATTTGTTAAATGGCAATAATGCCAGATGAACACATAATAACAAATAAACAGTGGCCAACACGTAGGAGTATTTTACATTATGATCATGATTGTCCTTCGATAAAACACTACAAATGGATTCATCTACGTAGGAAAAGGTCAGATATCATCATCATACGCCTTATCTCGATATCCAGGGTTGGCAGCATGGATCCCATACCGTATTTGACTCTTATCAGAATCACAATGATGGTTCAAATCCCTGGAAAGAAAACTAGTGCAACTTTTTACACAGGATACCCTTTCTGTCGCATATTATGACCTTAATGAGATGCATACCTTTTTGTATTTTAAACAAATCGGAATAAGTGAATGCCAAATTGGCCTGATAAGCCATGAATCTAAGGCAATATACTTGAGAAATTCTAGCATGCATAGAGAAAACCAAGCAGGCAGAACTGAAGCAACAATGGAGAGCCCCACAGCCCACAGATGTCCCTCGGGGGGGGGAGGGAGTGGGGGAGGTCCTATGAGGAATGTGGTTCAATAAATTTTGACACATAAAATCAATTAATCAGTTCATATAAAGTCAAATTGTGCACGAAATTCACAGGGCAAGATGGTCCGATCCTTTAACCAGAAACAGCACAAAATTTCCGTAATATTAATCCCCATTGAACCACACCCCGTATAGCCTGCAGTTATATGCTAGTCTGTGCAGGTAGGGTGACTCATGTAACTTCAGATACTGTTCCACCTTTCCACCAAATTTGAAAATGATAGGGATAATACCTGTGTTGGATAGTGATTCCAACCATTGCACAATCAACCAAGGAGGATTTTACATTATGATCATGATTGTCCTTGGACAAAACACTACAAATGGATTCATCTACGTAGGAAAAGGTCAGATATCATCATCATACGCCTTATCTCGATATCCAGGGTTGGCAGCATGGATCCCATACCGTATTTGACTCTTATCAGAATCACAATGATGGTCCAAATCCCTGGAAAGAAAACTAGTGCAACTTTTTACACAGGATACCCTTTCTGTCGCATATTATGACCTTAATGAGATGCATACCTTTTTGTATTTTAAACAAATCGGAATAAGTGAATGCCAAATTGGCCTGATAAGCCATGAATCTAAGGCAATATACTTGAGAAATTCTAGCATGCATAGAGAAAACCAAGCAGGCAGAACTGAAGCAACAATGGAGAGCCCCACAGCCCACAGATGTCCCTCGGGGGGGGGGGGGGGGGGGGGGGGGGGGGGAAGTGTTGTGAACGTCACACACTTAAGGCGCGTAGTCTATCTTAGGCAGTATTTTATTAGTGTTGTGAACGTCACACACTTAAGGCGCGTAGTCTATCTTGAGCAGTATTTTATTATTAAGATCAATTAGTGATTGTAATAAATGCCTGATTAGATGTAACGGGCTGTAATCATGGATTGTAATTATGTCGACATCATGACAACAAATGACGACATAATTACAATCCATGATTACAGCCCGTTACATCTAATCAGGCATTTATTACAATCACTAATTGATCTTAATAATAAAATACTGCCTAAGATAGACTACGCGCCTTAAGTGTGTGACATTCACAACAAGGGAGTGGGGGAGGTCCTATGAGGAATGTGGTTCAATAAATTTTGACACATAAAATCAATTAATCAGTTCATATAAAGTCAAATTGTGCACGAAATTCACAGGGCAAGATGGTCCGATCCTTTAACCAGAAACAGCACAAAATTTCCGTAATATTAATCCCCATTGAACCACACCCCGTATAGCCTGCAATTAAAACCCTGCAGTTATATGCTAGTCTGTGCAGGTAGGGTGACTCATGTAACTTCAGATACTGTTCCACCTTTCCACCAAATTTGAAAATGATAGGGATAATACCTGTGTTGGATAGTGATTCCAACCATTGCACAATCAACCAAGGAGGGAAATATGGATGATGGTACAAATATATGAGGGCAATAGCGAATGCATCTTGAAGCAAGCAAAAAACAGTCATCTGCAATGTCGGGTCTACTCGTGAAATCCTACAATAGGAAGAAAATCATGATACAATAAATGGCACTTGTTTTTTCACTTCATTTTTCAGATAGAAATCCAGTATCTAAATAATACCTGAATAACATATTTTGACTAGAGAATACCAATATCATTTACCTCAATAGTCTTTAGCAAACGAGTCGTGTGACTAAATAATGATTCAATTAGTCTTTGTAGGAAAGTGGTACACGAGGGATCAGATCCAAATCTCTAACATTGAAAGAGTTAATCGATATTATTCAAGAAAACAATTAGAAAATTAATTACATCTACAATATGCTCCAATTCCAATCTTATACCTTTATGACTTCACTGGAAAGATAGAGAAAACAAGGTTGATTATGTATTTGATACAAGCCCTGGATCTCCTCTAGCATTGATCCGATGGTGACACCCATTAAGCTTCCAGATGTTCTCACCTAAAATACAATAAAACTATCTTGTGATTATCCATAATGATTAAGATTTCTAGAAAAATCTCAGTTATAAAGTATTCAATCAAATTAACAGAAACGCATAATAAAAAGGTCAGGCAAATGGGAAGGCATGACACATCTACATAATGACAATAATGGAATGATTTTTTCTCCAAAAGAAAATTTATTAGACATTATTACTTCGGCCCAAAGACAAAAAGAGTCACCCTATCCATTGAAACAACTGAAGTCAAATTGCTTACAGCGAATAGTGAAAGAAAGTAGCGTGTTGCAGTACAGCCACCTTCTAAGGTTCATTTTTCATGCAAAAATATATATTCCTCGGATTCAAACGTAAACATTCACAAGTTCGGGCAAAAGTTCCAAGGATATATGCATTTATGTGTATAAAAGGTGCGTATGTAATATATATAAACATAAATACAATGCTTTATTGCAAAGATAAGTTGGTCACTGTAGAAACCACCAATGTGAATTTAGCACCTTCTTGATGGAATCACTCCCTATACACATCAATATTTGTTGCTAGAACTTGTCTATCTCGTAGCACACAAAGAGACAAGCGAAAGGCATATAACTCCAAGAACACAGAAACAGAAGCTTGAAGCCTGAGATATGGCCACCAAATCTTGGAAGGACCCAGACTGCACCTGGCATGATGATCTCTTTCAAGCAGAGCACGCTGCAACCGGCACGCAGGTCTTGCAGGACATTAAGCCAGTTAAGTGACGGCATTAAGTTACATATCTCATGGTTTCTTTTCTATGAACTCTACTTTGACAAAATCAGAAGAGGTGAAATCTAACTCTATTCAAGCTTAATTTGGTAACTTAGGCCTCAGAGCATCTCCAACGGCATTTGTCAAATATTATTGTTGGGAATGCTTGGTTGGTAAAATTTGGAAAAGCAACTTGCCTTTGTGGCAGTTGACTAACTTGTGAACTCAAACATGCTTGTCAAAATTATTATTCTATGATTATTTCTACTAAAAAAGTTAAAAAAATTGCTACCCTTGGATTAAAAAATGTCATAATAAGGGATGGCAAACCACCAGAGTGGTTTGCTATCCATGTCAGCAATGGGAAAGCTCGATGGAGTTGGGTCTTGGTCAACGCATTTGTCAAAAAGAGTCGTTGGAAGTGCCAACTAGAATTTAGCTAATGCTGTTGGAGATGCTCTTACAGCTAAAGTTTTGCTAATTCAAATATTGGAGTGGAGAAGATTGCATCAATGAAAATTGTCACCAGAAACTCTTGCCTTCTCCATCTACCAAGAAAATTCAATGGAGGCCCAGAAGTAAAAGATGCTCTAAGGATCCTGCAATTCATTCTAGTAAGAGGAATTCAAGCTTTTTGAGATAGGAAGATGCAAATAATATAAGCGTCTACATGTGTAATCATTCAATTCATATGATTAGTTGTGATTGATTTAAAAAGAGCATAATTAATATAGGTGACTGCATTTAATTGTAGGCTAGAGTAGCCAATATTGAGTTTGATGAATGACTTTCAGTTTACAATACCAACATAGGGAAATTAGGGTAAGGAGAAAGTTAGATGAAGAGGGAGAATATCAAAGAGAAAAGAAAGAAAATTATTTGTGCCGCCACCCTTTGTCTGCATCTATGTCGTCACACTATGCCATAAATATCCGTTTGAAAGGGAGACAAACTACTTCTATTATATCCATGCTTCTGAAAAGCAGGAGTCTCTAGAAGTACTTACTAGCAAGGCTTCTGAGCCCGAGCAACACGTTGATGTTAAATGGGAAGACTTGGAGAAGGAGTTGGAGGCTGATAATAGCAAGATATTGACATGGATTAATAATTTTGTAGATCTATCTATTGGAGTTCAGTTGGCTAAGTTTAAAACAGCCAAGCAAGCTTAGGATTATATGATTATGCCCGTTCTTATCTATTAGAGATGGAAATCCGTTCTGCTTCCCAGGGAGATCATTCTATCCAAGATTTTCATGCTGAAATGACAAATCTTGGGCATCTATTGGCCCTTCAGCAGAACTGGAAGGGTCAACTCAGCATGAAAATACTGGATAGAACAGTTTTTCTGAGAAGCAGAACAGATTTCATCTCTAACTGATAACAACAGGCATAATTAGGTTGGGCAAACAACCTTGCTGGATAATATCCCAAACCTGCTTGGTTATCTTAAACTTAACTAACTCAAACTCGAATAGATAGATCTAGAGAATTATTAATCCAAGTCAATATCTTGCTGCTATCAGCCTCCAAGTCTTCCGGTTTAACATCAGCATAATGTTTGGGCTCAGAAGCCTTGCCAGTATATAAGATACTACTACTAGACTCTTGCCTTTTAGAAAAGTACACATAAAATAACTCCAATAGAGTAGTTTATCTTATTCAAACTGACACTGATGACAAGCAGATCTTTCTCAAATTGTGCCATAAGAATCCAAATGAAAACCAATTGTGCAACAGGGTTCAGCAGGATTCATGGGGAACATAGAGCATCGGCGGTGGAGTCCAGCAGCCAAAGTGTGCAAACCAAAGGGCGGTGGCGCTGGTGCAAACCAAAGGTAGCCTAGTCTTACGTATAAGGGGGTATTTCAGTCTTCTATTTGTATTAGCAACTTAAGCCTATTTACAGGTTGGTGGACCTTTCTCTTGTATTTAGATTTCATGAGTTAATCAGAGGATGTTTAACTCACTTCGGAAACCTTAATTCTATCATTAACATTCTACCTTCACTTCTGCCTCACCTCACCCTCAAAGTGGCCTTCAATTCTAGACCCCTAGGGAAGGACAAAAATGGGAAAGCACCTCATAAGAATTCTCCGATTGAGCCCACCAATGTTCCTCATTGCTCGTGTCCTAGAGCTGCCTTCCATTGTAGCATTGGTGTTAAAAGGACGACCCTGAAATTATAATGGACCTCAACAAACAAAGGGTTGGTTAGGCCCACAAATAAGGAAGGTGCAAGAGCATGAGAGAGGGAAACATGAGAAAACCAAGGCAGAGGAGTGGACCTACGACTTAAGGTAAACCTAGAGAGTCGACTCTTTTTTATCTTTGCAACAAACAAAACCTAGCTCAAGCTGCTGAAACAGCACGGCCTTGCAGCACCGAAGCAGGCCTCATCATCGCCTTGCGGTAGAGGTTCACCGCTGCTGGAAAGGGTCCTCAGAGATCATGGGGAGGACCTGGAGACAGAAGGTGTTTCTTTGAAGGGAAGTCCAATGTGTCATCGTTTCTTATTTGCGCATGTATTGGAGAATTACCACAGCCATGAGGGAGAACAGATGTTGTCGTCTCACTTGTTCGTTGTGACTGCACAAGACAGACTGTTTTTCTTCCTTCGGCAGATATAAAAATGTATCAGCAGTGTTTGAGGCCACCATGGTGGCGACTGCACTGGTGTCAAGGCTACTTCCAGTGGAGGAGCCAACATGGAACCTGCTGCATGAGAAGAACATGAAAATGGGTCTTCACTACTCGCTACAAATGATTTAGGTCCAAGTAACCACAAGGGATTTGAGTAGGGAAGTTGGGATGGAACATCACGAATCAGGCACAACCCCTAAATGTATAGACTTTCATTGAACCCTAATCCTAAGCCTAAGAGACTCAGGATTATAAACATAGTGGCCTACCTTTAGACTAAAGCCACATAACATCAGATATGAAATAAGTTCAAATAATTAAATTACTGAATTATCCCTAAGAGCTTAAGTAATTCCTAATAATAGGGACTCGACCCTTAGGCGGTCATAACAATAGATCACTACCACACAAAATATTATGACTTGTAGCAGCTGTTAGTTTTTGTGGTTCTTACAAATAGCCATTCATATTTCATCATCATCATCATACGCCTTATCCCAGCTATCTGGGGTCGGTGGAAGCATGGATTATATACAGCGTTTGACTCTTATTGGAATCAAAATGGTACAAAATCTATACAAAGAAACATAGTGGCAAGTTTTTACGCCAGATGCCCTTCCTGACACAACCCTCTGAAGAGGGGACGATGAATTCCTTCGTATTTCATGAGCTTAAATTTATTCACTGAAATATTTTCTTTAAAGAAGTTCTTATTGCATTGGTATCTAAAGAACCCAAAAAACCTGAAGCCTACACTTCACAATGAGGCTTATGCCTAGCCTTCTTGGAGGTGCAATACCCTCAAGCCTGCTTCATCACTCTTTCCAATGCCAACAGGTCCATCATGTCAACATTCCCAAAAGATTTTTTCGATACAAAATTAAGTAAGTATCACAGAAATCAAAGAAACTACATCGTATAACATAGTATACTCACAGCAAATTTGCAAGCGCGACATAGTGATTCCATAGTCCGCATATCCCAACCACGACTGCATTAAGAATAGATCAGAAAATATATTGATTGGCCATGCCTAGAGGAAAGGATGGGCAAACACACAGAAATACTGATCCTTACTGATCAAATATGGCTTTAAATATTGGCCATAGTGTTTGAACTGCATTTGCCACAGCTTCAGGGTGATTCACATACCTGAAAGCATAAATGTTCAACGTCAGGTCCAAACGGCACTTTTCACATTACAGCTATAAGCGCATGAAGTTAAGCGCACATATACCCAAAAATATTTGCAAGTCGATCAATGTGAATGATAAGCTGACGTGCAGGTACTTGTTGCAATGCCCCTGAACCTTGGTTAACAAATTCCTGTGATTATTGTCACAGCATTGTAACTGAGTTGCAGATCAAGAAGGCAGGTACTAAATTTTAAATCTAACGATAGCAAAGAGAGGAGGAGGACAAGTAAAAAAGTGATTAGAACCTCAGTGAAAGGCCTTTCAGAATTTCTGCAGCTAAGAACTTATAGATAATTGGGGAAGAGGAGAAATGGGGAAGAGAAGGGAGGCCGATGCCAAGCAGGGGGGATCTGGAGCTCACGGTTGGTGGGGCCGAAGCTCAAGCAAGGGAGGCCTAACGGCCAAGCCAAAGAGGCTGACAAACAGGGCAAATGCCTTCAATTCATCATTCTCCATAAAATAAGGATTACAAATTTACGATAGATTACAGGCCATATATAATAGATCCTGACTTACATTCAAAAACTCCAGTGCCCAATCTAATTAAAAGACAAAACTAACCCTAATAAAAATAAAAATCATAATCATAATCAAGTAACGTCTTTTCCTAACTATTTGAGGGCGGCGACATGAATCTTACACCTCCATTCAAGCCTCTTTTGTATGAGATAGTAAAGTCATATAATTTTTTATTAACTCCATCCAAGTTCTCTAAGGTCTCCCTCTTCCTCTTTTGGCATCATTTACATGCATCTCTTCTATTCTTCTAATAGGGACATCTATTAGTCTTCTTTGCATATGCCCATACCAACACAACCTCCATTCCCTCAGCTTCTCCCCTAGAAGAACTCCCCCTAAACTCTCGTGAATATATTCATTCTAATCCTCTCTCCAATTATCCAACTCATCCACCTTAGCATTCTCATTTCGGCTACATTCAACTTATCTATATGATTTCTTTTTAGTGCCCAACATCCCTCTCCATAGAGTATTGCAGGCCTAATAATTGTCCTATAGAACTTGCCTTCCAGCCTTTTTGGAACACGCCTATCACACAAAACTTTAGATGCTCTTTTCCACTTTACCCACCCTGCATTTATCCTATGCACCACATCAGTATCAATATCCCCTTCTTTATAGATAATGGATTTTACATAACGGAATTAATCATCTTGACACTTCTTGCCCATCTATTTCAACTAAGGTGCTACCTATAATTCTACCTTCGATAAAATTAAATTCCATGCACTCTATCTTAGTCCTACTTATTTTGAAACCTTTTGATTCTAGAGTCTCCCTCTATAATTCTAGTTTTGCATTTAAACCTACTTTACACTCATCAATTAAGACTACATCATCTGCAAAAAGCATACTCCAAAGTACACTATCTTGCATATATGTAATTAACTCATCCATACCTAAAGCGAAAAGATAAAGACTTAATATTGACCCTTGATGACGATCTAAAGTAACCAGAAACTCCTTGGTCCCCACCCCCCCTTCTAATTGTTCGTACACTAGACACAACCCCCCATACATATCTTTTATAATATCTATATAACCTCTTATGACTCCCTTCTTCTTCAAAACACTCCACATGAACTCTCTTCACACTACGTCATAGACTTTTTCCAAATCTATAAAGGTCATATAGAGAGGTCTTGTTTTCTATCGCTATACCTCTCTTTTAAGTGTCATCACAAAAATATAGCTTATGTTGTTGACCTCCCCGGCATGAAACCAAATTGATTCTATGGTACTTTAGTTACTTTTCGCACACGTCCAACTACTCTCTTCCATAACTTCATAATATGCCCCGTAACTTTTATACCTCTATAGTTTGTGCAACTTTGGACGTCCCCTATGTCTCTCTCCCCCTCCTTCATCCCTAGCCTATTATATAAATCATCAAACGCCTTATAACTAACTTCATTCACTATCTTTTTAGCCTCTCTCTTAATCTTAGCATATATTTTTCAATTCTCTTGATTTTTAAATTTTTGCCACTCCTTGGAGTTTTTTAACTTCTTCACACCACCATTATATTTCTTTCTTGACGTCCCTTCTCCTCCTCACTACACCAAATACTTCTTTTCCTATTTTTTTAATGCAATTAGCCATGTTACCCACAACATTGTTGGTTCCTCATTTAAGTTCTAATTTCCTACAACACTCAATCTCTCCACAAAAAGTGTTGAGCATCACCTTTCTAAGTTCCACCACTTGATAGTAGGCTCCACTTAATTTTCCTTCCTCCACCCCTTCATGGGGACATCCAAAACAACTAATCTATGTTGTAGTGCTATATGTTCTCTAGGTATAACCTTACAATCCTTACATTTAATTTTATCCTCTCTCCTAAGAAAAAGACTATTTGGCTCTTGTGAGGTCCACTCTTGAAAGTTACCAGATGCTCTTCCTTCTTCCTGAAACAAGTATTTACTATACCTACATCATTTGCTATTGCAAACTCAAGAATAGCTTCTCTCATCTCATTCCTCTCCCCAAAACCGTACCCTCCATGCACCCTCTCGTATTCTATGTTCTTCTCCCCTACATGGCTATTTAAGGTCGTCCCCTATAATAACCTTTTTCCCGTTAGGTATCCCTTACATTACTAAATCCATTTCCTCCAAAAATTATTTCTTAAAATTCTCTCCTAATCCTACTTGAGGTGCACAAACATTTATAACATTAACTATGAATTCCCCTATCACTAGTTTCAGTAATATAATTCTATCACTAAATCTCGACACCTACAAGATTTTCTCTCAAATCCTTATCAACAGCTATACCCATCACATTCCTATAAGAATCTTTACCTACATAAACTAGTTTAAAACCCTCCCCGAGTTCCTTAGCCTTCCCTCCTACAAACTTAGTCTCCTGCAAGCAAGCTATGTTAACCTTCCTTTTCTTTATTGTTTCTACTAACACCATACCCTTATCCTTCAAGGTCCCAATATTCCACGTTGCCACTCTAATGCTATGCTCTTGGACCTTTATTCGCGCACGTCTAGACCAAAGCGAGAACCCTTTTCATTGCAACTGGGCGTTGTTGCAACGCGTCGCTTTAAGGGAACGTCCTATCTCTAGATAGAATCCATGGTGTGAGATCCATAGAGATTGATGGAGTTTTTATAGCCGGCTGTCAACCTGACGCTAACCCTCTTTTTTCCCGGATGAAAATAAAATTACTAAACCTAATCTAACTCGTTATTCAGCATCAAAATAGATTTTGTACCATTATGATTCCAAGAAGAGTCAAACGTGGCATATAATCCATGCTGCCGACCCCAAATAGCTGGGGTAAGGCGTATGATGATGATGATTCTGCATCAAAAAGATACTAACCTGTAAAGGTATTACAACTGGATGTGCTAATATCTCCAGAGCCTTCTTAGCATCATCTAGGGGCAGCTTTGCCACGACCATACTGAAAGAGATGGGTTTAGGGAGTCTCTGGTTTAACATTCATCTTAGTGTTATTGAATCAAAGATCTTAGTTTTCTGGAACATTTTAAGTAAGTTTTTAGTTCTTCACCTTAATGCCTCAACAAGATGCAAAGAGTCCTCGGCTGAGAGTTTATAGCCCCCTTCTCCCGTGACTCCTAGATGGTAGATATGCAGAAGGCCATCTAACAACTTGCAAAGCTTTCCCCGACACTCTACAAAAGATTTGAAAAACAAAAGCAAGATTTATTACTAAAATTCCAAAAAAGCACAAGATGATTAAATACTCTATCCGAAAAAGGTAATGGAGGGAGTATGTGTTAGTTGTTAGTTAACAACTTCAGCTAAAAAGGTTAAAGCTTTAGGCAAAAGGCTAACTTTTCACATTAGCGACACTAAAATTTGCTAAACATTGCATGCGCACACACAAGAAGCCATTTTTCTGCACTTTTATTCTTAATTTATATAATACAACTTAATGTGGCATTTGAGCTTTCAAGACCCTGGGCTTAGTTCCTGGATGAAGCATTGCTCCCTCTTATGTCAGTGGCCCCAATGTGTATTTACAAATAATGCTTAGTGGTATTGGAACTTGCAGATGCTATGCATTATTGCTAATAAAAAAAACTTAGCCCTTTCCCTCAAAGCTTGTGCTTTTAGGTCTAGCCAATCATAATAATACTTACAATATGCAAGAAAAATCCTAAAAAAGATCATATGAAAGAATAAGAATTTTCTATAGCTTTTATTATCAACAATTTATCTGATTTATAATGGGTAGCAACACGGATGCTGCTCTGCCATTCTGCACTGATAGACCACCACATCCAATATGTCCCAAAATCCTTGAGACATTATTTTGTGCACTTCAAGCTTTTAGGTCGAGCCATTTATATTAATAACACGGTCAATATGAAAGACATATCAATATCTATATATCTATAAGCTATAAAAACAAAAAAGAAAGAAAAGAAAGATTAAAAATCAAAGATGCAATAATACAAAGTACACTAAAAGAACTTAGTAGCAAATCTTACTAAACACTAAGTTGAAACCTTATTAATAAACTGCAGATAACACTTTCAGCTAATCTATGAAGGTTGAGACCCACAGCTTCCTAAAATTGAATATCAAAGTTAAAACAAACATCTTTTGCTGCTCTGAAGAGTATTAAAGTTTAGTGTTACGCCAAAATTTCATACCATCACAAACATGCTTGAAAGCCAAAGCTGCAGCAGCCGCAGAATCTTCAGACATGCCCATGCCTATTGTAAGAGTCTGTATGACTGAAGGTAGCAGTTCAGGCTGTGCAGCATCAAGCCATTTTGCATATGCCCCGATAGTCAAACAAGCTGAAGAGAAATTTTTTTAAAAAAAATCTTAAATATGGAAGCTAACTATAATCAGATTGTATATAAATAGTAAACAGGATTTGACAGCCAACCTGTGTGGAGCAGTTGTGGTTGATGAGGAAGTTTTGGAAGCAATGTTAGCACCTGTACACATCAAACTATTTAAGTATACTTTAAAGTAGCATAAAGGTTTCAAACGATAAACTAATGAAGAAACAGCAATTATGGATACTCCACAATCATTGACTCAAACTTGCAGACAGGAAGGAGGATCTCGCAATCAAGGACTATTTCCAGGCTTCTATTATATATGCACCAACTTTATAGTAATATCAATTCCTAAACCTGATTTAGTAAATATTTGCAAAATTGATCACGATCAGAATGCATATCTAATTTGCTAAATGAAGCATCTGGAGGACTTATAAAGCCTGGAGAACAAAATGTAAAAAAACAGAAAACTAAAATTAACAGCCAAAAGAAAAATGCATGTGGCATTTACTCGAGCACTTACAAGCATTTGAAAGCCCTTGCAACATCCATACAATAGCAGAAATATCTCCCAAAAAATTCCAGGCACACTGAGCACTCTCAGCTAAAAGCCACTTATGATCAATCAATGAGATTCTTAGCTATTAACATCCATTTTCTGACCCTCAAATTTAAGGTACCAATGTGGGTCTATACTCTACCGATGCCATGCATGTTTGACTCAACCAAAAGTCCTTCACAAGTCACATTTGACAAATCACACTTTGTAAAGAACCACACTTTATGCACCTAATTCTTCCCTAACTTGGAACAAACTCCAATAATGTCAATACGTATACACCATGTACTTATCCCTAATAGAAGTAACAATGGAGCAGCTAACTGCTCTGTTGTCAGATGCACAATTTTGGGTGCCTTGTATCATCACGTGTGACTTGTATCACAATCAAGATCTGACATAAATCGTACCTGTGGCATAACTTCAGCTTCAACCACAGAAACAGAATTTGCTATAGCTCGTATACAATACAAAGCAGCCTCTGCGGGTTGCCATTGGCACGCTTCATCATTTCTGCAACTTCCTACAGCCTGTGATTTCAGTTGTGAAACAATTATTTAGCAGAAGAAATTAACCATCCGCCACGCTTAATAACAGCAAAATCCAAACAGAAACTCCGAAATCAGAAAAATATATAAAAAATTATACATAAAAAGTGGAGTAACAAAAATATTAGATTCTTTAGGCAACATGTTTTATATGTACATAAAAAAAATAGATATATTAACTGCATGAAACAACCAAGAAGGAAAGAATGATGTAAAAGGGTGGCAAACATCATTATCCTTTCCCTCATATGCACTTGGCAATCAAATCTATAATCAGGCCAGTTACCAATAGGAAGTTTCTTGTCTAGAAAATCACCACCTTGCCATGAGTTGTTTTTGCACACTGAAATCAATGTAAATTTTCAAACATGAATGATATTATATGAGACACCTGCATAAGTTTCATATAAAGAATCTTCAGTGTTGAATCACCACCAAGAACAGCAGCTACATCTGTTAAGACGTCTCCAACAGCTGAAATACAACTGAACACAGTCAATGTTCATAAAAAGTAGAGTTGAACTGAAAGTGTACATTACGATGAAGGCAAACAAAGTGAGATATTGACATTTCTAAGCAGTAGGCAAATCATCTTCATGTGGTAAAAAGGAAATATAAAATACAAAGATCATTAAAGAGAAGAAATGCAGGTGTTTGTTACAAAGCATCACTCACGTACATAATAAATAGCATTGAGACAACATTATTAACACAACTAGGTTATGTGCTTTTTTTTACAAAGTTACCCCAGTTTGAACTTCCATTACTATCTATACAATTTGTCGTTTAAAAATATAAATTTTTTACCCAAATGCCATCCATTTTAAAGATACTATTGCGCAATTAATAACGCCAACACAGGTACTCTTTTATATAACTCCATCCGGACACTTTTAATAGATACAGTTGGTCTAAGTTTATCTGAGTTGTATCTATTAAGAGTGCCCGGAGAGAGTATCAAATTTATGGTCCTTAGTTTCTAGATCTTAAATTATAATACTTTTGGCAACAGATAAAACATTATAGGAGTAAGAATAACACTAATTTTGGTTAATATGGGTGCAAACTGCAAGAAAGATTCTGAGAGTGGAGAGCTCAAAAGGTTACTGGCATTTCTAATGTAGTCTTTCCATAGACTTTAAGTGTTTGCAAGGTCAGCTTTAATTAACATAAGGTTACTTATTACCATTATTACCATAGTCCTTGCAAACGTACCTTATTACCATTGAGGAAAATTAATTCTAACATCCAGCTTTAAAATCGGTTTAGCATAAATGTCTTCTTGGCTTGTGATATGATTAAATAACATAAGGTTACTTTATGATTGATAGATCACAAGGCAGGGGTAACCAATGTCTTGTCAATTTCACTACTTCATCAAATCAAGTATGAACAATCGAACATAGCACAATGCCCATTGAAATCTAGATCACTAGAAAGCTCTTAAATAGAGACCAGTGGAAAACGAAAAGCCTAATTACCATAACGGGTCTGTTTAAAATCTTTGAGGTCTTCTTTGGACAAGTCCTGATAATTTGATGGATACTGAACCCGGGAGCTAACCTGAAATTTCAGTAAATGGCTCAGCAAAAGAATATAACATAAAAAACTTATACACTGGTTACAACCGACAGATCATCTTTTAGTAGAGAAATCAAGAATAAACTGTGAACAGTCAAGACTTCATTGCCGGAATGTGAAGAATTACCAAAGATACAAGCAACTCGTATGTTGGACGAAAAGTTTGCAATCTCCTCATTCTCTCTGCTTCAACAGATGGATCAGACCCAGATGAGAAATTGGATTCCCTGTAATATTTTGACCATTCAAGATCACGATATGCTCCATCCGAAACAGAAAATAATAATAAATTTGCATACTTGCTCACCTTCCAGTCAAGATAACCTGGAGACTGTGCCAAAAGTTGAATGTCATTGAAGCAATTTCATATTCAGGGTGTGATGCAACTTCAAGCAGAGCTTGAATTATCAACATTGATTCATTTGTACCTGCACCATCGAAAATATTTACATGAATAGAGAGACACCAAAGGTTATACATTTAAGAACTGAAAAGGCCATATAGATTGTTACCCTGAATGTTAAAAAGTTAGGTTTACTTCCATACGTTTAGCTCATACATATAATAACCTACCAGATGCAATCAAATCCACATACGCATCTCCCATATCAGCAAATAGTCGTGCAACCGCTTTCAGATCTTCCTCATCCTTGAGAAGAAAAAAACACCTTTGGTTACGAGTCATATTATTTCAGTCAGTTTCATGCCATCACCAATTCAAAGAAAAAACGTTTCAGATAAATAGATAGATTCAACTCCCCATTCACCCTGACATAAGAGTAATGCCAAAGAAAGAAGATACAGAGAACCCTGATGTCCTTACCTTTGCAAGATCATTGAGTTGCACCTTAAGACCCATGATGCAAGGGACAAGTACTTGAACTAAGGGCATCTGTGCAGAAAGACCACCTGATCGCACAGCTACCGTATAGTGAATCAACTCAGAAATAACTGCAGCCCCAAGAGTAAAAATTTATAACTATTATGCAAAAGCATAAGATTGATCGACTTAAATAAATTATTTGTTGACAATAGATAAGACTTCTAGGCTTTAGGAAATGTAATTACAGGAAAAATGTTTTTCGACACTTATATGCATTACTGAAACTGTACGTACACATCTAGGCTTAGTGAGAAAAGGCTTTGCTAAATGTTTTGACCAAATTTATTCATGACTTCGTACAGAACATGATTTGACTGGCCAGTCCATTTGGAGGACTCCTACTTAAAGAAGTACTTTTCATGTGACTGAGGCATTGTACTACATACAAGAGAGAAATTCAGGATGTCCGAAAACTTTTCTTCAACAAGTTCTTGTTCTTGGACATCATTTCTAAAATAAAATTAAAAAACAAATAGCAAAAATGAAAATCCAGAAACGCTAATTACCAGATTTCAAGTATCATAACTGACACTTTTAGCAGTACAGTGCATTTCCAGTTTATTCTTATTTGGTTGACATGATTATGCAAAAATGTAGACAGTTAAAATTCCCTATAATTAGAAGTTATAAACTGCACCATCTAGGTGAATTTGCAAAACATCATCCACATGGTCATCATCGCCGCCTTATTCCCAGCTATCCAGCTTGGCGGAATGGATTCAATATTACCATTTGGCCATTGTTATTACCAAAATGATAGAATCCATATGACGACATACTGGCAAATTTCAGCACTTCCCTTTCTGAGACAACACTCTAAGAAAGTCATAAGGAGATAAAGATTAACCATCATCAGCATTGTTCTACGC
Source organism: Houttuynia cordata (assembly GCA_039654745.1). Taxonomy (NCBI): domain Eukaryota; kingdom Viridiplantae; phylum Streptophyta; class Magnoliopsida; order Piperales; family Saururaceae; genus Houttuynia; species Houttuynia cordata. Next base: position 12,213,109 of record CM077504.1, read on the forward strand.
TTAACTAGTTGTATCTAAGTGAACTTTAAGACAGTTCAAAATTTAAAATGTGTTGCATTCACCAAGATTATTGACATAAAAGAAGGGGCCTCATCAAGGCAACTAAATCAACACAGTAAAGGAACTCTGCATTATAAAGAGGTTATGGATACAGCCTCCCAAAAGATAGTTATATAACTGAGAGATTACAATTGACCAGTTACTAATGTCACTGACAGTGCCAACTAAAAAGCAATTATGTGGACTCGGCTGCTAGAAATAGTGGCCGTATAAATGGTGAGACCCTTATTCAGCCTACTTTTTCAGAGCATGTTTCAACATTTAATCTCAACCTGGCATGGTCATTAGTACAGTGCGCCACAAGGAAATCATGAGTGAAGAAACTTGTCAGCAGAATAATTCTGAGTTTTGGTTGCATGATACATTCCCAATAAATCTTTCAGCTTCAATAAGCATAAAAAACCAACTTAGCTTATCCGAATTTAAACTGATATAAGTAGCTCCCAAATGCTACAAATGTTATGCACCAAAACTGATGAAGTTTTTGCTAAAAACAGCAGTGGTCACAAAGCTGTGAAGCTTGTAAAAAAAATGGTATCATTGAGTGAAAGTCAGATAAAGAAGCAAACTAAAATGTCACAGAATTAGAGCACGACATTCAAATCAAATTCTGCAACCAAAAAATTATAAACGAATTTGTCTAGTCACTCCGAGTACCATCTGCAGCTGCTTCTGGAATCTGCCCAGATTTCAACTCAGAAAGTGCAGCAAGTACCAAAGGATGCGAGGACAGAGTAGAAGCAGGTATCCTGAAATAGAAATGACCCATTTTTAGGTAATTAATAGACATACTATTATTCTATACATAACAGTAGTTTCTGCAATTTTCTTTTTCATTTTCGGTAGAGTAATATTCACATCAGATTTATTCTACACTCAGACAAAACAATAAGTGAAGCCCTCGTTTCTATATAACTAGCATCTAGTAAACATGAAAACTAGTTGGCAGCCAAGACCCTACCTGAAACTGCTAACCATTGAACCAGCCTTAACACAAGATAATTCACATCTACAACTAATAAGATGATTTTTTTGGCTAAAATACTAGCAAGTAGATTCCAATAAAAAAAAACCATTCACATTTGAGAGAGAAAAGAAAACAAGAGCTTATTATGCAAACAGCTAGTAAAAAGAGCTTATGATCTTATGACTCAGTCACCATTTGGGCTCAAGTGGAGCTTCTTATAGCTTAAACTATAACATAGATAAACAAGTTCAAAGAGTAATGCATAAACTCCTTTAAGAATAAAAGAAATTAAGTCCAAGTACGTGGACAAAAGAAATCCATGCAAAGAAAATAGTGGCAAGTTTTTACAGCGAATGCCCTCCATGACGCAACCCTCAAAAGAGAAGACAATGAGATGAAGGTTGAAGATCGTCATCTACATCATCAGCCTTTTAAATTATGTGGATTGGCTACATGAGATGCTGCTCCAAATGGAACATTGATATGCTCATCTTCCATCATAAAGCTGATACCAACCAAAACCTGTCTGCTTTTACAGAGAAGCATAAATTTTGTATTATCATTTGGATTCTGTTAAGAGTCAAACGTGCCACAGAATCGATGCAGCCGATCCCACATAGCTGGGATAAGGCATATGACGATGATGACAATTGCAGTCACGATGACCTTGATAATGACGATGACAACAATGATATTGATGGCGATGATGAAGAAGAATAGATTACCCACACCAATAAAAAAATAACTTTTATGTGCAGCATCTTTAGATAAGTTTTCACAAGTACTAAAAGATTACCCGTGACTAAGTCGAAGCCAAGACGCAAAGGCCTCTAGTACCTACCACAATACGTGAATGAATTAGTTAAAACTCATTATGCATCATAACCTAGTCAAAAGCAGGCTGTTTAACTGTTGAAGCTAACAAAAGATCACCTGCTCCTTCAATTCTATAAGACTTAAACAAGAATCCAATAGGTTAAGAGCATTCCCAGCTGACTCTATGAGGTCCTTCTCAAACTGACGCCTTCTCTCCGGACGAGCTGCTATATGGTAGTTAAATACCTCCTGTCATGAATACAATTCAGGATAGAGTAAGCATGGTACGCAAGATGTGTATAACCATGTATACCAATGATCAAAATCCAAGAAATTCCTTAAAAATTCCTGAAGAAAGCCTACTTGCATGTAAATGGTACAAAATCACATATGCCTCACCAATGACTTTTTAACAATAGACTCGCGGACTTTTATTCCTTTTGTATTATTTTTCACCAATGACTTTTTAACAATAGACTTGCAGCCTACAATTTCTATTCCATTTGTATTATTTTTTTTCAAAGGAACTCGATCATAATTTACGATAGAATCTCTGGAGACATCATTTGCAAGATGTTGGACAGGGAAAATGTACAGCTCACAATAGACTATCTAGGCATTGTACAGAACATGGGACAAGGAAAAAGAAAACAAGTGTGAAAGCTGAGGAAATGGCGGAGTTCCCTATCACCAGTCTAATATCTGTCTTCTTGATGAATAAGACCAAGAAGGATTCAAATGTCAGTAGGACTTTCATCATTGTCTCTAACTTATACAGCTCATTCTCATAATTACGCTTTCAAAATACTGCAGGGTCAGATGTACGGTTCAAGTAATCATTTGACTGTTTTCTATGATATGTTTTGTAATGACTGGGAAGGCTGAGGGAAGAATCTCACTATTTCACTCCATGGTTCACACAATTTTCTTCGACACAAGGCTTCTCTGCTTTTCATTTGTCTCTGTATGACAATCATTCTCAAAGTTTATGGCCCAGTTTACGTTAAATAACCATGTTATTTTTTAATTTTAGCTCTGACATTCCAACTTCAGAAACTATTCACTAATATTCAAGTCAAGTTGTTCGATTTTGGGCTGTTAAAAGAGTGTAATCATTAAAAAAGAATTGTAGACACAAATGGACTAGATCAATGGAGGTTGGAGGACAAAACTCAGTAAAAAAATAGCCAAATAGTAGTGAAGGATTGGAATACAAACTTTGAAAATGACAACTTAGATGAATTGGAGTAACTACAGAAGTTTACTTCTTTATGATACAGAATTCCCACCACCACAGTCTTAGATCATTAACAAGTTTTATAGCTACGGTGAGTCCTCCTAGTTCAGTAATTGTTACATAAGTTGAAGTTCACTTATCAATGTCTCTTCTTGGCCTCAAGCAATAAGCTGTATGGCATGGCTAGCTGCAAATTTCACTTTCAAGTAAACTGTATGCGCCACTTTGCAAAAAACCCACATTATCGTGCCCCTATGTGATTCTGATTCCCAAGGAGAAGATAGTAAAGTAGCAATCTGGCCAAAAGAGTTTGAAAAAAAAAAGAAGAGGAAATTGATTTCATTTATTCTTGTTAGGACCGTTTATTGCTGTTTTCAAGAGTCATCCACAAGACAAGTTTGTTTTTCACTACCTAACATGTGAGCAAACCTAACACGGACAAACTTGTCAATAAGTGGTTCTACTCAGTCAACCTGTGGCAAGACAGTGAGCAGCTCGAGGAAACTTGGTATCCATTCTGGATGAGAATTCATCTCGTCGCTCAACCAACTCAAAACACCACCACCCCCCCAATCTTCTCCTGGAACATGAACAGCTAAAGCTGCCAACGCTATGCATATCTAACAAAAGAAGATACACAAAAAGGATTCGTTAAAACATGTTAAAATGAAAGAATTGTAATTAATCAAGAAACTGCCAGCGATACCTGTGTTCTCACTTTGGGAGGCCCAGTAGATACTTTTCTCAATAGTACCTACATTAAGCAGGTTTGAACAACCAAAAAACCATAGGTTATAAAGCTTACTCATAACAGGATAAAGTACACAATTACATGAGAGTTTCACCAACTCAACTTTTCAATTCAGTAAAGAGCACCATTTTTCAAATAGAATTTCTATCCACAATAGTTTGATCATACATTTACTGCAGTGAAGTCATCTTCTTCACACTGCACATATCGCAACCCCCCCCCCCCAAATCTCAAATAACTTATAGGAGTATATGTTTTGTCTGACTCGGCAAACACTCATAATGTCACATATGCAATCAAAAGTTTAGAGACAACAAAAGTTCAAAACAGCAGCATTCTTCTACACATTATATAGCCAGACTAAAAAGAATTAAAACCATTTTCTAAATATAGACTGATGGGCTGTCAAATTTAACGGGTGGAGGTGAACTGTTGAAGAAAAAGGACAAAACATCTTCGTTTTAGGGACTTCTTGCGGTGAAATTTCGATTAAATCTTCAGAATTTCAGGTTACTGATGGAATTAATTTTTCTCCTGCTATAAAAACTTTAAAGTTGATTATTGAATCAATTTCTTGTGGTGAACCTTGTAGAATGTTTTTGCTGCCAACCATTCATTGGTCTCTTCCTAAATGGACCTTCATGGCTAAGTATTTTTCAAGGGAAATTGTCAAATCCAGCATAGTTTCTAAGATGAGAACTCAAAGGAATACAGTATTCACTTAGAGAATCTTCTTTCTTAACAAATTCCAAAGAATTACCGACTTAAAGCAGAAATTGCTATTTATTATTTGTTTGGTTTTCCACATCTTCAGTTTAAACAAGGTTAGTTTTACTCATTTCTTTATAATTACAGGGACAGCTGCCAATTTCATACTTAATCATTTACTAGTTGGTATCTGCCTCACATGGTAGGGCTCATGTCCCTAGGTTCTTGATGAAGGTGAGAACTTCTAGGAGGTCCCAAACGATGGTGACAATGCAACAGGTGCACTACTAACCAAGGCACGAAAAGAAAGTGAATTACAGAGAACAAATGCGAATAGAGGAGATAAGGAGAGACGGAGACAGGACATAAACAGAGACAACGATAGGAGATAAAGGCATGCAAATTAATAGCCAACATACAGTTCTCCAATTGACAATTCTAGTACATTTGAAATAAATGATCACCTAATGAAAGAAAAAAAATTATTGACATAACACCAAACTTCTAAGATAACTCTACTGCCAGATCCAATAAAACCCCCTAAATTAAGTAACCATCTATATAAAGAAAATAGATTCCTTCAGCTATGGAGATGCCTAAATTAAGTAACCATCTATGTAAACAAAATATCTTCCTTCAGCTATGGAGATGCCCTGCATCAAGCTCCCTGTCCTAAGATGAACTCGACCTCAAGTTAGGCATTAGGCTCTCCATCTGAAAATGAACTCTCCCTCAAGCTTGGAAACAGGCAGGAGGGTTGAGGTGTAGGATGTCCGGTGGCCATGGCACATCAACAATGACTGAAAACATGAGGGACTCCTAGAAACTGAAAGGTGCCAGCTTTAACTGTAGCATGGATTGGCAGAAGCAAAGGAAGACTACCACCCAGCAGTAGGAGATGTGGCAGAGAAGGAACTCGAGGAGACCAATGGATTGGGACCGTCAAATACGTTGAACTTTGCAGCAGGTGATGGAATGTCAATGATACTAGCTACATAGAGCTGCTTGGAATGTGGCCAACAAAACCTGAATGGATGGAATAGTCTGAGTGCAGGGTGAAGTACACTGAAATGCGAAGAATTGCTTGGGCTTTGAGACAGAGCTAAGGTTCGAGGGAGATGGCGGCAACAAACCTGGTTAAGTTTTTTCAGTTGACGTGAGGAGACTTGCTGTTCCTCAGCAATGTCATCGGAAACTGCCGCTGGCAAAGACTCATCTTCCGGCAGTTGTGGAGGTGGTTTATAAAACCTGTTCTTAATAGTCTTTCATCATCTGGTCCCATTCTTTCTATTGGTGGTCCGACTTTTCTATAAACTACTTCAAACTGCTTGGCACTCTTTGCAGGACATTTGTAGATCTCTCACAATCTGTTATGACCTTATTCTAGTTAGGTTAGGATTAATTTCCTTCATTAGTTGGATTCTTAGGACTATACTCCTATGTCAATTAGGATTATGGTTTAGAGTCTATAAATATGTAAAGGGTCTTCCCTAATTCATTACCAAAGAAATCAATGAAGTTTATTTACTAGTTTAATGTTAGTTTCTTAGCCTTAATCCTACTCTTTCTCTCCTTTCTCCTACGATGGATTCTTATGTAGATCAGAGTCTACATCACAATCACTAGTAATTGATGTTAAACCCATAGATCGAAATTGAGAAGCATCATTACTAGGTGAAACGGCAGGAAGCTTCAGAGAACATTGGGCTGAGCTACAAATTAATGAAAGTGAGAGCTTCTGGGATCAGTACCAGAGGACCAAAACAACGGTGACACAATGCAACTGGTGGGTTACAACCCAATTGCTTTAAGGGAAAGAAGAAAAATAGAACAAAGGAGAACAGAGGAGAGAGAAGGAGATAGGAGAAGCAAATATAATTGAATAACCAATCTATCTCTAAATCCAAAGGCATCCAGATTTTTAGCCAAACAAACAGTCCTCCCATTGGCAATTCCTGACTACATTAGAAAAAGGCAAATCTACTACCTAATTACGCAATGTAATAAAAAAATACAACATATCAGCATTCAGCAATAACTCTGACTTTGCTTCCAGATATATCCAATCCAAGACATGTGCTTACATATAAAGAATCTCGCAAGGGGCAAAATGCTTCAGAAGGCAGCTCCTCAAAATCCCGTTGAACCTGGACTTGAACATTAATAAGAAAATTATATAAATGACATAAACAGACCATAAAATTTATGAAACTGATGACGAAAACATAACTATTTCAATTGTCATTTGTGTTTGATAAAGAAAAACAAAACAGTTCTATAATCGCAACATAATTTTGGCACATGGACTGAACATCTTGCTATACATGTGCTGTTTAACAAGGTAAACTGATCACCATTCTTCCACAAAAGGCAAATAGTTACTCGAAAACCAAAAATTGTTAGAAAGGCTTAGCAAAGTAGCTAGCATAAAGTGCTATTTTGGCACTCGAATTTAATGGAACGTACAGTCATCTCATGCATCTTGCCTCCAAACTTTAGGAAAATGCTTACAGAAGTATAATACCTTTCTTGCAAAATCAGATATAAGGCGCAGGACTCATACCTTACTTCGAAGAGTTTGAGAGCAAAAGATGAGAGTCTCCAAGTTGCTATTGGTATCATGGAGTAAATTATCAGAAACCTGTCAAAAGAAATCAAAAGAACTAGAAATTATTTTAAACATATATTTAACTGAACTTAAAGAGTAAGAGCTAACTTAAAAGTTAAACCTCGTGCAACTGATCTATCTTACTGCAGGGGCAGTAGAACGTGTCAAACAAATGTTAAAAAACTTTCACCAATCAAGACTATACTACATTTACATATGCACTAATATTTCCTATCTACCTCAGAAAAACATTTTCTATATCTCTCAGAAGATATATGTAGATGAATAATCGAAAATGCACCAAATACTCTTGCATGCATCAGAAATTTAAACAAAAACATGACTATAGAAAATAGAAACTGTTTCATCATTGACTTAAATATGTCTCTACACCTCCAAACTTTGCTAGAGCCACGCTGTTGGTGATTAACAAAATACCAACTTTCACACAGTCAAAAACATCTTAGAATGCACTGGTCTATAAGATAGCAATTAAACAATAGCATTTCATGTGCTCTCTCATGATTATGAACTCATAGAAAATAGAAACAGTTTCATCATTGACTTAAAGTTTCATCGTACCTCTAGTTTTAGAGCTAACCTTTTACTTCTATACCCATTACCCATTTCAGGCAGCTAAAATAAAACAATTGTATATCTTGATATTTGCAAATGAGAGTGAGCAAAGAAGCAAGCTTTTCTTGCTGCATTGACCTCCCAGGTCTTGACCAAACTAGTTGTCAACTACGAGAACTTCACTGATCATTCCAAACGCAGAGGAAGTACATCAGCAAGACAAAATGATATTCCCTCCGTCCAAAAAATGATAAGTACAGTTAAGCTCATTTCTCAGCCACCGAGGACATCTCCCACTTGTGGGTTCACCGTGGCTTATTCAATTCTCCACACTGTACCTATTTTTCTTCGGACGGTCCATCATTACCTAGCTGACTTTGTTCCTTCACGACCAGAAACACAAAGACGGTGGGGAATCCCTGGTTTTTTCTTTTCTTTTTTTTTGTCATGGACGGACCTTAGAGTCCAATAAATTGAACTCATTTGGATCAAATGCAAGGCTTCATTGCACGGAGGGTAAAAATCTAAGAAAAGAACAACATCAATATCTCCATAGCAGTTCCAAGTGCACTTCACTAATCACTCCAAGCGCATACAAAATGACAGAAATATTGAAATTTCAGAAAAAATTATATAAAACCGCAACAATCTCTACATACTCGATGAAAGGTCCAAGCGAATTTCAATCAACAAGATACCATTTATACACCAGATTACAATGGATTCAACAGTAGAGAGAGAGAGGGGAGGAGGGATTTAGAGAGGGAGTGGAGTTGAACCTGCCAAGCGTCGAGGGTGCGCTGGAACTCCTGAAGCCAGCGATCGGCCTGCGTGCGGACGGCGGCGTCGGGATGGTGGTAGAGAGCATTCAGGGCGGCCTTGACCGTGTTCTGAAGCTCGCCGGACGCCGCCATTTCCGCGTCTCTCAATCGGCTCGGCAAGAGGAGGGCGGCGGTCGGAGTTGGGAGTTGGTGTATTATTTGAGTTTTGGGGGAAGGGCTTAATGGGGAGTATAAGGGCTTAAGAGGGAGTATGTATGTACCTGCAAGTGCAAGCCGTCGTATACCGTATTGGCAGTTTGGTTGCGGCTTAAAAAGTGCTCATCTCACTCGGTGCTTATAGGAGCTAAATGAAGCAGAAGCGTTTTTTATCCGCTATCCTCCATCGGATGGGAGCCATCAATAGTGACCGTCGATCACTAAGATCGATGGCCCACATGCTACTATTGTACAGTTTGATTCTTTGACGGAGTATACAGTCATAGTGTGTGCACTGTCGACTCTTCCAAATGTTGGAACATAAAGAGAGAGTCGTAAAGCGCTTTTTAGAAGCCACTTTTCCATAGAATCTCCTCTTCAGGAGAGTTAGGGTGGAAAGCAGTGGAAACCGGGTAAAACGAAAGAGGAATCCCTGGCTTTCCACGAATGAACCAAACAGAGAGAAAGTGAGTGGGGGGGAAAGGTGAAGAAAGAAGGAGGATTTGGGTAGAAAGTGGGGCATGAAATTTTCCACCCTCAGATGGGGGGATTGTGGGGGAAAGGGGAAAATCATCGGGCTCGATTTATTTTCACTCGCCCTTCACCTCCCTTCGTGCCCTAGCTCTTCTTTCCTCTTTCACTCCTCTTGGCGTCCGGCGACCTCTCTCCCTTGTCGTCTCCGCCGGCGGTTCTTCCTCCGCCGCATCCCCTTCTCGGCAGTAGCCTGCCCCTCTCCGCCCTCGACTCCTCAAGTGCACACCTCGGCGGGGTTTCATCCTCTTATCTTCTTCGTGGAGATTTCTTCTCTTGCCGAGCTTCGGTTTCGTGTTCAGTCTTTGGTAACACCTCCGACATCTTCGCTCTGTTTTTGTCTGTTTTTGCTGTGTGTTTTTTTCGTATGAATGGCCAGTTGTAAGTTGTAACTTTAGCTCTTTTTTTTGTGCTGTTTCCCGTCTCTCCCCTGCATTTTGAATCTAGAGGCAATCTTTTATGTGCATGCTGATTGCATAAATATTTATTGCACCACTGATTCATTCTGCTCGTTTGTCCACTACCTTTGATATATTTGATCATATATGCTCTCCATCAACTCTATATGCTGAGATGGATGGCAATGGGCAATCATGCAAAATGTTTTATAGATAGATTACATTATTTGGCATATATTTGTATTTGCCTTTCTGGAAAAAATAAAAAGTTTATGGTTTCTTGTAATTTGAGATGCTTATTTATTTAAAGTTGGTATTGCATATATGCACTGCGTAGGAATGAAAAAATTCTTATCACTGTTATTTTATGAAGTGATTTAGGCAATAATTTGATCCTTTACATATATGTGTGGAATGGTTTGATTGCTTTTTTTATGCCCGACCTTTATGTGACACTTAAATTGGCCATCATAATTTGACCGGTAGCTGCTGCATATAAAAGCCACGAGACACTTGGAAGTAATCCAAATGTACTCAAAGTTAAAAAAATGCAAGAGTGAAAAATCCTAATTAACTCTTTTTTTTGGGTAATTCTAATTCACTCTTCTTAAATCATTGCAGTGATCAAATGTATGACACTTGAATTTACTAACTGATTCTCAGTCATGCACAATTTTGTTTTTTGATTGAGATAATATATCAAAACATGTAAAAATACCATGACCTGCATACTTCTATCAGAAATCAAATAATCAAAATATCCCTCAATGGGTCAGAAAAATACAATTTCAATATGTAAGATGAAACAGAGTTAAAACATCTACAACAGGAATGATTAATTCTCAAGCTATCTGATTCAGCCAATATAGTTCATATTTCTTCCACACCAGGGCAACTGAAGGTAGCAATGTTTAGTTCCATCATAGTTTGAGAATTGCCCAAACTTCTACCATTCACCTTCATGTGAGAAACTTAAAGCCTTTATCCGGGGCCCAACATTTGGATTCATAATAGCTTTTGTTCAGTTGAGCTGAACTGTTTCCACTATTTTTCAGCAGTGGAAACAGTGGGTGGGGGAAAGAGAAACACAAGGAAAAACATGAGGATAAGTGGTTTCTCTTATCCACTGCTTTCCGGATTCCCGGTTTCCACTGTTTTTCAGCTGACCTGAACTGTGTTACTTTGATGTTTCCAAATGTGATATTGCTCTCATCCTATGGGGAAATATACTGCTCTCATGTCAGGCCATGTTTAAAATTATATGGTTCTACACTTGAAAGTTAGAAAGCATAGCGTCAATAGTTTGTTTACTAATTGTTGGACAACAATGGTACTGCATGTTTGCAAAAGTTGTATCTTGTATTTCACATCCTCATGATTAATGGTTTTTGAGTTTTTTTTTGTTGCAGAACTGCTCTTGGAGCCGCTTTTGCTTCTATGGTGAACAAAATTTAGAGGTATGATCTTTTTTCTATATTTGTATATGGCAGTTCAAACCAAGAAAATAAAATGTCTCACTCGTATTCTTGGAATGTCCGCTGGAACATCGCAAATTATGGTTGGACATGACGATGGGTGAGTCTACATAGGGATGTTCTTTATTTGTGGTGTTCAATGGATAACTTTAAACTAAGATATGTGATTTGTGTCATAGTTTGTCATATTTTGGACTATCGTTTTTATTTTAGTCACACATCATAGTAATACATGACTTAAATTGTATTTTATGGATTATAGATGATCTATGATGTTATCTGTTTGAATGATTATAGGCAGATGAGTGCTACTTTATTTTAACTTGGTGAGTTATTATGCTGTTTAGAAATGGACTTGATCATTTACCAAGCACATTCCTAGGTCGTATGGTTTCTAGTAGAGTTTGATTGCAGACTTGGAATATAGTCAAGTCAATGATCAAGTAAATCTCAAGCCTCTACAGTGATTATTTCGACAAGAAAGATGGGTTTCTTTTTTCTTTCATTGAAGGGAACAAAACGATGGTCCCACACTAATGTAGAAGCTGGTCTCCCTTCTTTGTATCTGCACCTTCTTTGAGCTGATTATCAAATCAGTAGTTTCAATGATATTGCAGAAATTTGATCAAACGAAAATACATTGAGGTATTTGTTTTAGCATTACTACATTTCGGGAAAGGACCATGCTAAACTAAGTGCAGGCATAACGTTTTGGGAAGGACTGTGCTAAATCACGCGCCATGCCTAATATATGCAAAGATAGATTTGATCGAGGAGCACACTTTTCTCATTTTTTTGAGAGCTTATATCTATAAAAAAACAAAAAAACTTTGAGAACCTCGCTTGCATAGGGAGTGAGTGTATTGTGTGTGGGGGCGACAAGGGTGGGGGCAGGGTGAGGCGACCCACCTGAGCTCAAAGATCTCACCTTTGGGGGGGGACTTGGCGTGGGCACAGCAACGACAATGGTGGCGGGGGCGACGGCAGAGGGGGGTGGGGCGACCCACGTGAGCTCAAATATCTCACCGGGGGGTCGACGTGGGCATAGCGACAAGGGCGGGGGCGGGGGTGGGGCGACGACGACGACGGTACAGGGCGAGGCGGCAAAGGGGGGGGGGAAGAGAGGGGAGGAAGAGATTCCACTTTCCTTTCAAAACCAAACCAAACAGAGGGATTCCACTTTCCTTGTATTGGATTCCACTTTCTCTAGGTACAACCAAACAAAGGGAAAATTTTTGTTTCCTCATGTTTCTCTTTCCCCCGAATTCTACTTTCCCTTTCTCTTTCTCTTATCCCTACTTTCTTGGGAACCAAACAGACCCTTAGGAAAAGTGCTTTCTCTTTCAAGGTGATTGGAACATTACACAAAGGAAAGCAGCTTTAGAAGAAGAAGTTTCTTTGACCAAACGCGCCCTTAAACAACCGGTAAAAGTAAGGTCGAATGGCACCTCTTAAAGGATAGTCCTTTGGGGGCTCTTTGGATACCTATTTGATCCTTAATATAAAGGCTCCTTACCTTTAAATGAAATGAATATGGGTGTTCGTTTGGGACACCCAATTTTTGTTTTTTGATTTATGGGATTTAGAATGTAAATATTTGTTTTGATGACCATTAAGAAATCCATTTGAAGGACAAAAAATGTCTTTCTTTATTCTAAAGTCAAGTCTCCAAGTCCTCAACTTACAAAGTTGAGCTGAGGTGTATTGGGTGTCGATGACACGATACAAACACGGCGACACGCCAATTTTGTAAGTGCACGGATACGAAAACGGTGACTCAATATAGACACGGCGACACGCCAATTTTCCAAAAAGTAGGATACGACATGGCTAATAAAAAATATTTATTATTATTTTTAAAATATTATTATAAATTTATAATTCAAAAATTAGTTTGAGTCATAATTTTTTATATTTTTTTAATAAAATTTTATTATATTATGGTAAAAAACACTGTTTTAGTTTTATATTATCGCAAAAAACAGTGTTTTAGTTTCCTGATAGCATCAATGTTCATGTTGCATTTCAAGACATGGGTGTGGGGCCCACACGCCAAAAAAGGTCTTCACTTTCACAAGGAAAAGCCATGGCTTTTGATGCTGACTGATTGACTCTGTTGACAGTTTACTCCCTCCTTTTCTTCATCTTCTTTTCGTATACGCACTAAAAAGACTACTCTAAACTCTTTTCCTCCTCAATCTTGCATCATCTCCTGCAGCTCTCCCTCCTCTACCCCTCTCCATCACTCTCCACCAATTTCGAAGGTGCCCAACTTCTTGGAATCATTATGTGATTCTTTCTCTACTTTTTTGCTCCGTTTGGAATTATGATCAAGTGCCTTCTTCCTCTGTTTCAGGCACAACTCTTCACTCTCTGAGCACCGGGCTCTCCGACCCATCCAACATGCTCAAGAGCTGGAATCCCACCCTCGTCAACCCTTGCACCTGGTTTCACGTCACCTGCGACACTAGTGACCGGCGGGTGATGGATCGGACCCAAGAGAGCTAGGGCACAGGCACGGGAGAAAGGGGAGAGGGCATTTCATTTGCATTCCCATGTCCGATGCGTGTCATTTTTGTTTTTCAAAATACCGGCACGAACAAGCAGGCAGCCGTGTCTCCAGCATATCCGTATCGGATACGGGCACAACTGCTATTTTGTTGTGTCCGTGCTTCATAGGGTGTCGTTTATGCCTAATATTTACATTTTTGTAAATGGTATTGGGCTGGAGGACATTAGACTTGCAAAGGTAAACCCCCTTAAATGGCCAGTTCCAAAGGATTTCAAATGAGCATCCCCCTTAAATGGCCTTAGAGTTTCAAATCACATTAGTTTCAACTTTCAAATGAGCCCCCAAACAAGAATTCACGAAAATGAACGCAAATGAGCCTATGAGATGGGAAATGGGTACTGAAATTGCCCCAAGGAGGTCATTTGACGATTGTAGTAAAAGGTACCTTTTTCATTTTCCTTCAGCTAAAATGAAAATGACAACTTGTTTGGAGAGGCCCATTTTTTCAATTTTTGGGTTGTTTGGGATCTTTAGGCAAGGATAAAAAGATGTCTTCTCTACGCTTGAGAAATAAGTACTATATCCTTACAAGCATCTCGACCATGCATTTGTTAATGAAAAGTGTTCATGGTTCTTTTTCCCATTTAAAAACCATTTGGCATTTAGAAGGGGCTGAACTTGACGGAGTAGCCGTTGAAGACGGTCTTGAATTGAGGCATGGTTGGCTACTGCGACAGTCAGAGGGATTCATCGCGGATTCTTCTGGGAAGTGGAGGAGGTGAAGATCGGGAAGAGAGGGAGAGGGAGAGGTAAGATTTTTTTTTAATTCCAGTAAGAAATTGGAGGAGGTGAAGCTTGGGAAGATTAGACTTTAGAGAGACCATGCGGTCCATGCCAATTGCCTAAGTTGGGACGCTATTTGATCTGGGGTTCTGGCAGTGGAGAGTGGACTAAGGAGACGAGAGAGAGAGGCCCAAGAAGAGTTTGCCAAGATGGGCTTCAACTACAAGAGCAGGCCCATGAACTTTTTAGAGGTTGCATTGAAATATACCGGGAAAAGATTCAGTCAGTGCCTCAGTGAAACTGATGCAACCAATTCCAAATAAATGGCTGATATTGACTTTGTTGAAATTGAAACGGGCTTCTCATTATATTAAAATCAATAAATAGAGTTGATACATGACAAAAACAGGCGCATGTAGGTAGGTGGATTTCAATTTTGTTGATAATAAAATATGAAAGAAGGAGTAATTGATAGTGTTGTGACACATTCGAATTATAACTTTGCAATTTAACATCTTCGATTATTTACATGTTGAGTAATAACCAAAATGAACAGTTATATTTGTTCAGAAATAAAATTTTAATATTTATTTATTAAAAATTAAAACTCAAATATTCCCTCTATGTGTCCACCTTAGAAAACTAAATAAAATACAATGCACATGTACATATAAAATATCTATATATTTGTTATATTTATAAAAAGATAAAGATAGTACTAAGTCTCTTGACATTTTATATATATATGGTTTATATTATATCATTCTCACATAAGGAGCATGAGAACAATCATTTGGGTCATACGATTCCGATCTGGCTGTGAGTATTAAATCAGTGGGGTAGGTGAGTGTGACCTATCACTCACCCTTATAACCGCTGGAGCAAGATCCAATGACTATGACTTGAACTGGCCTCATATAAGCCAAATGAGATCAGTTTACATGAGATTGTTCTCATGTAGCTTGCATTAGCGAAGCCATCTCAATCTGTCATATCAAAATCTGATAAAGTGTCAAATCATTAGGTAGATAAGTGAAACATCACTACCTTTAGATCTTGATCTGATGGCTCAAGATGATTTAGATTCATGCAAGCTATATGAGAGCGATCTCATTTAAATTTTTCCTAATATATATATATATATATATATATATATATATATGTGAGTGTAGTTGTGAGATCAAGATCTAACGGCTATGACATCAACTTGCCTCATATAGCAATATGAGAACAATCACTACAATGAGTGGTTGTTCACACTCACCTACCCTCACATACCCATTGATTTGATATCCATTGTCGGATTAGAAATTGTCAGATTAGAATCTAACGACCCAAAAGATCTCATATATAACGATTGGTTTATATGAGATCGTTCTCATATAAGGAGCATGAGAACGAGGGGTGTAAACAAAATCCACGCGAAAAAATATGAATCTTTTGTTGATAATAAAACCCGAAAGAATGAGCAAGTGATGGTGTTGTCACAACACTGTTGTGTCACATTTGAAATATAACTATGCAATAACAAAAATAAAACTAACTTTGCAATATAGCTTTAGTTATTTACATGTGGAGCAATAACAAAAATTAAACTCTAATATTTATTTGTTAAAAACTAAAACTTTTCTATGTGCCCAAATAAGAAAACCAAATAAAACACCATGTACTTGTAGATATAAAATATTAATATATTTGTTGTATTTACAAAAAGATAAAGATAGTATTCGGTATATTGACATCTCTTACAAATAGATATTTATACATAACAATATAGTTATCATATATTTGTATATATTTACATGTATATAAATATGTATGTGTATATATATATATTGACATCTCTTACAAATAGATATTTATACATAACAATATAGTTATCATATATTTGTATATATTTACATGTATATATATATATATATCTATAGCCCAAGCCGTCTCTTGAGCTTGTTCGAGCCTCATTTAAACAAACCAAGTTGAGCTGAGTATCATTGCGCTCAGGCTCAGCTCGTAGTGGGATGAGCCCGAGCCGAGCCAAAAGTTGAACCAATCCGAGCCGAGCCGGATCAGCTCGCGAGCCGACTCGGCCCATTTACACCCTCACTTACAACAATAGACTTGTGTGAGGCACATGCCTAATAGGGGTTTGCGCCTTAGTGATCTACACATGAAATATGCATTTTATTATCTCATAAACTTATGTTTATGCTAGTGTTTGATTATAATTTATACTACTTCAATATAATTTTTGGTTTTTGTAGGAAACATGAGTCATACACAGAAATGTGGTGAAAAGTAACTCAAATGGTTAAATCATCATAACTTCGTGTACAAATTTCTGATGGAACTGATTCAAGCTTCATGTTAAAGTTCAAGAAGTCAGCTTTCCAACGCCACCAACCACGCGTAATTCAGAGTTCGGAGCGAAAAGTTATAGCCATTTAAAATTCATGAACAGTAACCATGATTGATCGGCCATTCAACGCGATCGATCGCATGAGCCGCAAAATAGTATTATTGAAGGAAGCGATCGATTGACATAAAAATAATCGATCGTATCTACTGGAATTTTTAATCTGCGCAAGACAGTAACTACGATCGATTGGTATCATACGGCGTCGATCGCCAAGGTGATCGATCGGAGGAAAATAACGAAGGAATTACGATTGATCGGCCAGCGAACGATCGTCAATACGTACGATCGATCGCTGTATGCGGCAAACCGGAATTAAGGCCTATTTCGACTTGGATTTGGAAGGGATTTTGAGGGTTTTCCTTCACCCCTATATATATGCCTTAAGGGAGAACGTATTGGGCACCACATATTCAACCTAGAGAGCAATTTAAGACCTTGGAGGCTAGAGCAAAGGAAGAAGAAGATGATGAAGATGAAGATGATGGATTCTCTTCCCATGCTTGGCTAAACTCCTATCCAAGGCGTAGATAAAGCCCAATAATCTGGTTGTGTAGTTTCTTTTCTCTCATCTTATGTTTTTATTCTAGTTGGTGTATGGATTTTATTGTGTAATCACCGTTAATTCAATAAAGATTTGTTCTTTGTGCTCGAGAGAGACAAAAGTGAATTCTTGTGAGTTTCAATCCGAAGAATACTTGCGTATCCGAGAGGAACGTGAGTAGACTGAGGTGTTATATATCAATAAAGTTTCATTGGTTTATACTCGAGAGTGATAGATCACAATTCCATGTTTTAATTGTTTTATGTGTTACATTCGAGAGGAGAGCACTATATTTTGAGTTGACAAGTGTATGTCCGAGAGGAATATGCTAGCCAATTGGAAATCTTTATTTCAAAGAGAGAGGGAAACGATACACTAGTTATTGTGGTGGATTCGAAGCCTTGGTCTTCTCCATATTGATTAAATCTCAGCCTAGTAGTTAAAGTTCATAGCTTAATTTAGATTAAACAAAAACTGCAACTTTCTTCTCTTGAATTTGGTAAAAGATTAATCCGTCCCTGAGGTTCGACAACCCCTTAATACTCACTGAGGTACACAATTGCCTTGTGCACTTGCAAGAGTTTAATTTTAAACGATCAAGTTTTTGGCGCCGTTGCCGGGGACGGCACAATAGTTTACTAAATTCTTAGCATAGTTAGTTTTAGAGTAGTTTAGTTTAATTTAGATTTATCTTCATTAGCTTAATTTCGTTCTTCTTCTTTTGCAGGATTAAGAGAGGACGCTGATTTTCGTCATCGTTGGAAGGGCCAACCCTTCCCACTGTTTGCACTCTCTTAACCTTCTTTTAGAATAACTTTGGGTGCTTGGTGTTTCTCTTTTCTTTGTGGGATTGCATGACGTGCTAGTTGTCGCTATTAGGTTGCTAGTTGTCGCTAGCTAGGACTGATGTTTGCTAGTTGTCACTATTAGGATTGCACAGGTTTTGTTTGATTTTTATTGTACATGCATGGTCGTCGCTCCCTGAACCCCGACCTTGCCTTTGATCCTGATCCTGAGCGCCTATATAGAATCCGTAGAACTCCTAGCAAACCGATCCCTGAAATTCATCCAATGGCGGACAACATGAACCTTGGGGGTGGGAATGGTCTAAACCAGAATCCGCTAATGCCCCATGCCCGTACCCTGCAAGACTACTACCGTCCCACTGCCTACACCTCCCCTTCCTGTATCCTACTTCCTACAACTGTGGCTAATTTTGAAATTAAGCCAAACATCATCCAGATGCTGCCCACATACCATGGCCAATTAAATGAGAATCCCTATAGGCACCTACAAAACTTCCTAGAGGTTAACACAGCCTTTAAGCTTACACTATCTGATGACCAGGTGCGCCTTAGGTTGTTCCCCTTTACATTAAAAGATAGGGCCAAGGAATGGCTGTACTCCCTTGAGCATAACTCTATTTCCACTTGGGAGGAACTTCAAGCTGAATTCCTCAAGAAATACTTTCCTGTGGGGCGGACCAATAAGATCCGCCATGAAATCATCACCTTTACCCAGACACCTAATGAACAATTCCATGAAAGCTGGGAGAGGATGAAATCCTTACTCCGGTCCTGTCCCCACCATGATGTGCCCAAGTGGCAACTAGTACAGAGATTTCATGAGGGTGTGTGTGATCAGCATAAGACCCTAATAGATGCCTCCTGTGGAGGCACATTCATGAAGAAAACCCCGGATGATGCTTGGGATCTACTAGAGGACCTAAGCGAAAACTCTCTTCACAGTGCCACCCTCTATAGATCGGAAGGCCATATGCCTGGCAGGAGTGCCTCAAGGGGAGGCATGTATGATGTTAAAGCTACCACAAACCTAGAACACCAAGTGGCATCCCTTACTGAGAGGTTTGACCGATTTTTCTCACAGACCCCACCTTATAACCCAACCTCTCAAGATGCCTGTGCCATCTGTGCCAGCCCTATGCACACTATTGTTGACTGCCCTTCAGCCTCCCAGTATCTAGACCTTGTACAGGAGCATGTCAACTTTGCACAAGGATACCCTAGAGCCAATAACCCCTACTTAAATACCTATAACCAGGGGTGGCGAAATCATCCAAATTTCGCCTGGAAACAACCTAACCAGGGGCCCGCCTTTAACCAGGCCCCAAGACAGGAATTCCAAAGCCACTCTCAATCCTATCAACCATCCTCGGCTCCTCAATTTGGCCAATCAAACAAGAAACCATCCTTAGAAGACCAGATGAGCCAAATACTAGCCACCCTAACGGAGATGAAAACCGATCAAAAATCCCAGGCCCAGCTTGTCCATTCTCATACACAATCCATTGCCAAAATAGAAACCCAATTAGGACAGCTGGCCCAATCTATGAACCGTAGGGAAGTAGGAACCTTGCCCAGCCAACCACAGCAGAACCCTAGAGGCCAGTTCGCCGTTGAAGGTTCCCATTATCCAAATGAGCAGGTGCAAGCTGTTACTACCCTAAGAAATGGAAAACAAGTTGACAATCAGGTTAGAGACCCAACCATTGCGAGTGAGGACATTCCCCTTGAGAAACAGAACCAACCCACTCCTCCTATGCCTGATCCTGTTAGTCTTCCACCACAGAAGGATGTCCCAGTTGAGCCCACCAATGAAAAATCCTATATCCCTAGGGCTCCTTTCCCTCAATACCTCAACCAACCCTCCCCGTTTAGTAAGTCCCACCAACGAATGGAGGAAATGTTAGAGGTGTTCAAGCAGGTTAAGGTCAATCTTCCCCTCTTAGATGCCATCAAACAAGTACCTGCTTATGCCAAGTTCCTGAAAGACTTGTGTACCCAAAAGAGGAAAACCAAATCCCATGTCACCCAAAAGGTCTTCTTAACCAACCAAGTAAGCTCTTTACTGACCAGTGATATGCCACCTAAATTTAAGGACCCAGGCGTTCCTGTTATATCCATTGTCATAGGTGACCATACCATTAGCCGAGCTCTCTTGGATTTAGGGGCCAGTGTCAACCTCCTCCCTTACTCAGTGTATGAACAACTTGGCCTAGGAGAGTTGCAGCCTACCACAGTCACCCTTCAGTTAGCAGACCGATCCATTCGCAGACCTAGAGGTGTTATAGAAGACGTTCTCGTTGGAGTTGACCGGTTCTACTTTCCTGTTGATTTTGTCGTCTTGGACATGGAACCAGTTGCCAACTCCAAATCCCAAATTCCTGTTATCCTTGGCCGCCCTTTCCTAGCCACAACCGATGCCACCATTAACTGTAGGTCAGGGCTTATGAACGTCTCCTTTGGGAACATGAAAGTTAAATTAAACATCTTTAGTGCTTCCCAACAACCCTTGAGTGAAGCTGAGTGCCTTGTGGTTGACGACTTAGATGACCTCGTCCAGGAATACCTTCCCTTTGCTGTGCTTAAGGATGCCCTCGAGTACACCCTTTTCTATGACTGGATCGATCAATATGAGGGCATACCTGACCTTGAGGAGGTCCATCACCATTTAGTGGTTGCCCTATACCCTGGATATATCCCATGGCGACCCCATCCTGACCCTCTCCCTGTGTCTACCGCCCCACCTCTAAAACCTTCCATCGAAGCCCCACCCACTCTTGAACTCAAAACCCTTCCTAGCTCCCTCAAATACGTCTTCCTAGGACCCAACAACACCCTTCCTGTAATTATCTCATCTAGCCTATCTCTTGACCAGGAAGCCCAGTTGTTGGAGATCCTTACTACACACCGGCGAGCTATAGGATGGACAGTGGCCGACCTCCGGGGTATAGACCCTCTGTGTGCATGCATCGCATAAACCTGGAGGACCAGGCCAAACCTTCTAGGGAGGGGCAGCGACGGTTGAACCCTCACATGAGAGAAGTGGTGATGAAAGAGATAGTGAAACTCTTAGACGCAGGTATCATATACCCTATCTCTGACAGCGAGTGGGTGAGTCCTATCCAGGTCGTCCCTAAGAAATCGGGCATCACGGTGAAACCAAACTCAGAGGGTGAACTTGTGCCAATAAGAGAAACCACGGGCTGGTGGGTATGCATTGATTATAGGAAGCTGAACTCCAATACCCGTAAGGACCATTTTCCTCTCCCATTCATTGACCAAATCCTAGAGAAACTAGCGGGCCAGGAGTTTTATTGCTTTTTAGATGGGTACTCAGGATACAATCAAGTGCCAGTTTTTCCAGGGGATCAGGAAAAGACGACTTTTACATGCCCCTTCGGTACATTTGCGTATCGAAGAATGCCTTTTGGTCTTTGCAATGCCCCTGCTACATTTCAGCGATGCATGATGTCCATTTTTTCCGATATGATTGATAAATTTTTGGAAGTTTTTATGGACGATTTTTCAGTATTTGGCACTTGTTTTGATGAATGCTTGCACAACCTTACTTTGGTTTTAAAACGCTGTGAGGAAACAAATTTAGTGTTAAGTTGGGAAAAGAGCCATTTCATGGTTCAACAGGGGATTGTGCTTGGACATGTTATATCAAAAAGGGGTATAGAGGTTGACAAGGCCAAGGTTGACCTGATTGCTAATTTACCACCACCTACATCAGTTAAGCAAATACGGTCTTTCCTTGGCCATGCAGGGTTTTATCGCCGATTTATCAAAGATTTTAGCAAGATATCACGTCCATTATGTCACCTTCTCGGTCAGGATGTGCAATTTGAATTTGATGAGTCGTGTAAAGAAGCTTTTACCACATTAAAAACCCTCCTCTCTAGCTCCCCTATCATTAAGCCCCCTGACTATACACTGCCCTTCGAGATAATGTGTGATGCATCGAATTTTGCTGTAGGGGCAGTGTTAGGCCAACACATCAATAAAATTCCTCATGTCATATACTATGCTAGCAAGACACTCACTGATGCTCAATTGAATTATACTACCACAAAAAAAGAGTTGCTTGCTGTTGTGTTTGCATTAGATAAGTTCAGGTCATATCTCCTGGGTAGTAAGATCATTATTTTCTCTGATCATGCAGCCTTGAGGTACCTTCTTTCTAAGAAGGATGCTAAGCCGAGGCTGATCCGTTGGATCTTACTCCTGCAGGAATTTGACTTTGAAATTAAAGATAAAAAGGGTTCTGAGAATGTCGTGGCTGATCATCTATCCAGAATTCCTATTCCTGATTTGCACAGCCATGACCCTCTAAGTGATTCATTCCCTGATGAGCAGCTCTTTGCTGTATCCACTACATCTCCACCTTGGTTTGCACTTATTGTGAATTATCTTGCTGTGGGTCAAATTCCAACCTTTTGGTCTAAACATGACAAAGACTTATTTTTCTCTCGAGTCAAACATTACTATTGGGATGACCCTGACCTATTTAAGATATGTGCTGACCAGGTCATAAGACGATGTGTCCCTGAGAGTGAGTTTCATAGCATCTTATCTTTTTGTCACTCTCATGCTTGTGGTGGACACTTCGGTGGTAAGAAAACTGCGGCCAAAGTACTTCAAAGTGGTTTTTATTGGCCAACTCTATTTAAAGACGCTCATGCTTATTGTCAATCTTGCGATCGGTGTCAAAAACTGGGAGCTTTGTCTAAAAGGAATATGATGCCCTTACAACCAATTTTGATTGTTGATTTATTTGATGTTTGGGGTATTAATTTTATGGGACCTTTTCCACCATCTTTTGGTCATACATATATTCTTGTTGCTGTTGATTATGTGTCTAAGTGGATTGAAGCTATTGCCACTAGGACCAATGACCAAAAAGTTGTGCTGGACTTTCTTAAATCTAACATTTTTAGCAGGTTTGGAACTCCTCGAGCTATCATTAGTGACGGAGGTTCTCATTTTTGTAACAGGTCTTTTGAAGCTTTTCTCAAGAAATACTCTGTCACCCACAAGGTTGCCACACCTTATCATCCTCAGACGAGTGGCCAAGTGGAGGTTTCAAATCGCCAAATCAAGCAGATTCTGGAGAAGACGGTTCGCCCTGATAGAAAGGATTGGTCCTTGAGACTTAATGATGCATTATGGGCCTACCGGACAGCTTTCAAGACCCCGATTGGTATGTCTCCCTACCGATTGGTATATGGGAAAGCTTGTCATTTACCTGTTGAGTTGGAACATCGAGCGTATTGGGCTATTAAGGCATACAACTTTGATATGGATAAAGCCGGTGAGCAGCGAAAACTCCAACTGAGTGAGTTAGAGGAGATGCGCTTTGATGCATATGAGAATGCCAAACTTTACAAGATGAGAACCAAAGCGGTGCATGACAAGATGATCTTGAGAAAGTCCTTTCAGCCTGATCAGAAGGTACTACTCTATAACTCTAGGCTACACATATTTCCTGGGAAGCTCCGATCTCGGTGGTCTGGGCCTTTTATTGTCAAAGAAGTATTTCCACATGGTGCTGTTGAGATCCAAAATCCAAAAGATGGGAGTACATTCAAAGTTAATGGCCACCGTCTGAAACCCTATCTCGAGGCTGCTGGTGACCTAGATGATGGGCTGGCGCATTTAATTGATCCAATAATTACAGAGTGATCGTGGCCCAGTCTGGCTGAAGAGGTTAAACTTAGCGCTTGGTGGGAGGCAACCCACGTAGTCAGGTGTATTCTCTCCTTTCTCTGATTTTCTTTATTATATGCTCATTGTCATGCTATATTTTGTTCACATTGAGGACAATGTTCATAATAGGTTTGGGGGAGGGAATATTACTTGTATATAAAAAAAAAATTTGATTAGTTTTTAGGTTGTTTGTTAGTACCTTTTCTTAGGTTTTGATAGTTTATCCCGTAATAATGCATGTTACAATTCTTAGGAGATTAATTTGCATTGGAAGTGTGAGTAAGTATACTGGAGGATAGATACACTTAACTGAGCATATCTTTCTGTTACAGTCCTCTTGGAACAAGTGCTTGAACTAAGAAAATTCACTTACACACACTAGTTACATAAAGTAATACCATCTAGAGATTTGTTGAATGCTAATTTACAGTGGGATGTCTTTAGTCATAGTCATTGGATGATGTGTAGTTGTCTGTTGAGCTTAAAAAATCGTGATAGACCATTTACTTGGCTATGGCAAGGGATTGGAACCGGAAATAGGTTGAGAGTATAATACAGCCTGGACAAAATAAAGATGTGTTGAAAATATATGTGCTGAAAATGAAAATGCGAAAAAATGAAAACAAAATGAAAAAAAAAGGGGCTGCTTGACTTTATAGGATTAACTTAGGCTGATGCTCGGGCCCGAAGCGGTCTCTTAAAACCTAATGCCCTAAGCCAATTTGGTTGGGAGTCATTAGCCTGAGTCATTGCTAAACCTAAGCATCTTGAAGTCAGGCCTTACACAGTCCTAGCGAAAAAAGGAAAAAGAAAAAAAAAAGTCTGTGGTGTATTATCCTCTCAAATCTAGAATGTTGGACCCGAAGGAGGCGCGCAGATCTGTGCTATCATGAACCTAAAGATGACGATGACTATGTAGATTCTGATGTTCTTTGATTAATGGGTAACACTGGATCTGTATAAACAGAAATTTAGAATGTATTGCTACAATGTTCTACACTTTCTACTATTTATGTTATCATGCTATATAATATTTGAGCAGAAATTTCCAAGATGAAAGTGTGGAATAAAACCACTTACTTGAGGGCTTCTATATTCCTGTTGATTATGAACCAAGTACATGTGGTTAATTCTCTTAAGCATTGTAGTATGTATTTGTTGGGATAATAGGATTGTTTGTTTTGCAGTGTTTTGATTTGTTTTTACATTTAGGCTAATTAGGTTAATTCCATGAATACATGTTTGTGGGTAGCATGGCTGCAAACCCTCACAAGACAACACTCGTCCTACTAGGGCCACCTAGAGGTTTAATGGCTTGTTGCATACGCTCAATGCAATCGTGTTCCCTACGAAAGTGGTGTTTACTTTTATGCATTAGTTCCTTAGTTTGTTTGATTTTATTTTGTTTTGTTTTGTTTTGCTAGGGACTAGCAAAATCTAGGTTTGGGGGTGTGATCTACACATGAAATATGCATTATATTATCTCCTAAACTTATGATTATACTAGTGTTTGATTAGAATAACTACTACTTTAATATAGTTTTTGGTTTTTGTAGGAAACAAGAGTAATACACAAAAATGAAGAGAAAAGTGACTCGAATGGTTAAATTATCATAACTTCGTCTACAAATATCTGATTGGACTTATTCAAGCTTCATGTTAAAGTTCAAGAAGTCAGCTTTCCAACGCCACCAACCACGCACAATTCGGAGTGCGGGACACAAAGTTATAGCCATTTGAAGTTTGTAAACAGTAACTACGATCGATCGGGAATCACTGCGATCGATCGCTAGAGCCGCAAAAGCACTGTATTGAAGGACACGATCGATCGGCATCAAAACGATCGATCGTATCTACTAGAATTTTTGATCCGCCGAAGACAGTAACTACGATCGATCGGTATCACGACGTCGATCGCCAAGCGATCGATCGGAGGAAAATAACGAAGGAATAGCGATCGATCGGCCAGCGAACGATCGTCAATACGTACGATCGATCGCCGTATGTGGCAAACCGGAATTAAGGCCTATTTCGACTTGGATTTGGAAGGGATTTTGAGGGTTTTCCTTCACCCCTATATATATGCCTTAAGGGAGAACGTATTGGGCACCACATATTCAACCTAGAGAGCAATTTAATACCTCGGAGGCTAGAGCAAAGGAAGAAGAAGATGATGAAGATGAAGATGATGGATTCTCTTCCCATGCTTGGCTAAACTCCTATCCAAGGCGTAGATGAAGCCCAATAATCTGGTTGTGTAGTTTCTTTTCTCTCATCTTATGTTTTTATTCTAGTTGGTGTATGGATTTTATTGTGTAATCACCGTTAATTCAATAAAGATTTGTTCTTTGTACTCGAGAGAGACAAGAGTGAATTCTTGTGAGTTTCAATCCGAAGAATACTTGCGTATCCGAGAGCAACGTGAGTAGACTGAGGTGTTATATATCAATAAAGTTTCATTGGTTTATACTCGAGAGAGATAGATCACAATTCCATGTTTTAATTGTTTTATGTGTTACATCCGAGAGGAGAGCACTATATTTTGAGTTGACAAGTGTATGTCCGAGAGGAATATGCTAGCCAATTGGAAATCTTTATTTCAAAGAGAGAGGGAAACGATACACTAGTTATTGTGGTGGATTCGAAGCCTTGGTCTTCTCCATATTGATTAAATCTTAGCCTAGTAGTTAAAGTTCATAGCTTAATTTAGATTAAACAAAAACTGCAACTTTCTTCTCTTGAATTTGGTAAAAGATTAATCCGTCCCTGAGGTTCGACAACCCCTTAATACTCACTGAGGTACACAATTGCCTTGTGCACTTGCAAGGGTTTAATTTTAAAGGATCAGGGAGCAAGAGAAGGAGTCTTTTGGAGCAAAGAAGAAGAAGGATTCATGACGATGGATCTATATAAACAGGCTTCTCTTTTCTTTCTTTCTATGTGTAACTAAACTTTTATTCAAGCCTAGATGAAGCCCTAGATGTGTATTGCTACTCTTGTTAGTTTAATTTTATAAAGTTGACTATGATTCATGCTTAATGCAATTTCATGAGTATTCGTTGAGTGCTTGATCATAGACTTGATTGATTATAAATGAAATTAGATATTGCGATTGATTTTATGCCCGATCAAGGATAAGATTAATTACCTTATAATAGAGTTGTGATTGATTCTATGCCCAATCAAGGATAGGGTTGATTACACAATAGTGGATGAACTTTCGTGTCTGATCATGAATGTCAGTGAATTCATTAATAATTCGTGTTTCCGATCAAGAACACGAATTACCATATCATGTTAATTCATGCTTAATAATAATTGAGAGTAGTAATTGCATGTCTAGTGGTGGATTCTCTGCCTTGATATTCTCCATATTGATTGAATCTTAGTAATTTAGTTAAAAGTTCATTGCTTTCTTAGTCTAGAATCAACACTGCTACTTTCTTTTGAATTTGGTAAAATATTAATCCGTCCCTGAGGTTCGACAACCCTTTCTATACTCACCGTATTGCCTTGTGCACTTGCAAGGGTTTTATATTTAAACGATCACTTAGTCAGGCACTTCTACAACATATTCTTAACACCTCATCTTGAATCACAAGGTGGACCTTTTTCAACATTGCTTCTTTAAATTTTCTCATAGATTAGATCTGAGCTTTATAGAGCATGAAAGCTTTGAAATCTGAGTATGTACAAAAATCTTAGCATTGATAAAGAATAATCTTTGCTGGGATAAGGCATATGATGATGATGATGATAAAGAATAATCTTTGACTAAAGCATTGTTTAACCTAATAAGATATGAGATCCTAACTTGTAACGATTAAGGTTCTTTTATAACCAGTTACCCCAAAAAAGTTATGTCTATTATCTTCAACATTATGTGCTTAGAAAAGGAAATTCATTTGTGGACATTGATCTTTCTCTCTAACTAAACCAAACATACCAATAAAATGGAAATGATTCTTTATTTTTAAGGTGATACTCCGTGCATTAAAGATGATACTTTTACTCTTTCCCTTTCCATTTTGGCCTTTTTTATTACGTCTCTCACTTATTTTGTTGAGTTTTCTGCTTTTGATCAATTTGATGAACAAGTAAAGAGATGAGAGATACATCCTTTAGTTATCATTTATCCTTGTTTTGAGCGTATTCCATAGACATAAAATTGTCAGTCGTTTAACCCTTTTCTCTTTCTGATTTATAATCACAATCTAATAAGTTAGCTATATATGTTTATGTTGCCTTTTCCAGGTTGAATTAAATAAAGAGAAACAAGTGGTAACTATTGAAAGAGAGGTGGATGGAGGCCTTGAGACGCTAAGCCTCAATTTACTAGCTGTAATAATGTAATCACCAGCTTCATTTTTTATATTTTATTACTTCAAAATAGATGTGAAATACTATGTGAAGCAATAGCTTTTGGTATGTATATGCATTAATGGCTGAATTTCTATCTTTTTTTTCCTTTGTGTTCTTATTTTGTTCATTTTTTAGGTTTATCGGCTATTCTGTAAATAATGGTACAAAATTTCCCTTAAGAGCCTTGATTATGTTGTTGATGGTAAATACGATGTATGTTCTCAATATAAGACTGACTTGAGACTTAACCAACCACGATATGCAACACTGGCAAATATAATAAAAGCAAAATTCAAGAATATCAACAAGATAACTCCCCAAGAGCTAAATGTGGGAATTAAGTCTGATATGGAGACTGATGAAGTAAATGAACCCCCCAAGAGGAAAGCTAGTGTGATAATTTCTTTAGTGGATGAGCTTGCATTCGATAGATGCTTTTGTTTTTTAATTAAAACTTTTCCTCAACAAATAGAGTGATGACAATTTATACAAGTTGAGAAAATCATGGGCTAGTGGAACCCAAATCATTTGTTCCATGTTTAGATGTTAGAGAGGTTTGTATAGCCATTTGGTATTTCCATTTAATTTCTAACTTTGGTAATTATTGTATATTGGTTACTATTCATATGCTTGCAAATAACTCTTGAAATTGGTGGGAACACATATATGTGGGAATATATGATCAAATCTGACGCTTAAACTTAAGTGGTATGGAAGATGATGCTTTTATCGATAGATTTATTTATTTGTTGCAAAGGCAATAAGATAAGGATAGAAATTCAAGAGGTCGCTTTTTTTTTTGCAACAAGAAAACAAGAGGTTGTTTGGTGATGTCTTTGGTGCATGTTCAAGTTGTGAGCAAAAATCAATATCTTAGACTTCCTCTATTCAATTTTAATACTCATGACTTGTTTTTGAGAAAAATACTAAAAACTTAGTTGCACTGTGTTGTATACAAAATGTACTTTCAAATACCAAGACAACCCAGAATATCATGGAGAAAAAGCAAACAAAAACGTCCGTGAGAAATTCCATATTTCTAAGCTATTTTTTACTCAATTCACTCATTTTTTCACCCACAATTGAAATAAAATTTGAGGTTGCCAACATTAGGATGCAAAAAGCCAAAATTACTAATTGAAAACATTTTCCAAGGGATGTGTAGGATGTCATTTTCGTTGTTGGAGCAGGTTCACTTCATGAGGCATGATGGGTTTTAAACCCTGAGTTGTCTAATGCTTTTGTTGGTCCTTCTGGTCCTTATCTTTTCCCCATAGCACCATGTACATACCAAGGATCACAATACCTCCACCAATTATGCTGCATAAACCCAGGAGATAAGAAAACTATACTTTTAAATTGATGATAATTTCTAATTCATATGTCATTAGCAATATTGAATTAATGTTATGATGAATTGTACATTTTTGTGTTATTATAATTCATTTGTGTTATAGAGTCCCTGTATTATTAGTGAAGAAGGGGAAATAGTCTGGTTCACTTCATAGTTAATAAGGCGTGATAATCTCTTGCATAGCATGTTTATTTGGGTGAGCTTATAGAATTCTTTTTACCATTATGTTTATGTGAATGTAGAACCATTACCTTCCTGCATACAATGTTTCTCCAAGAACAAAGTAGGCAAGAAATGCCACCATAACAGTTTAGAAGGGATTGAACATAGTTACAAAAACAAGGCCCTTCTCTTAAGTGCACCAAAGTTGAATGAAAATGATCAAACATGAGCAGACAACACCCTATAGACGAAGGCAAGATTAAAAGTAGTCCAGTTTCTAAATTAAGTCAAAATTCTTTGTAGCCTGAATATGTAGACCTTAAATGTATAATGTCTTCATGAGTATGTATTTGTTGACAGTTTAAGAAAGGCTACTTACACTATATAAGGTACTCCACATATCAATATTTTCATTTATTGCCCATTTTGATGGTCTGTGTTCTACAAGCACAGTAAAAACTGCTGATTGCACTGCCCCAACAATGCTCATTCATATGTAGTGAGTGATAGTTGAGCAAGATATCTCTTTAAAGTGATTGCTTGTAGTATTCATGATTCGGGAAAAAAAAGAAAGAAATCAGATTCGACAAGATAATCAGACTAGATGAAGTGAAAAGATATTATTTGCTACATCTTTTTCTATAGATATTACATATATATTTGGATTCATGTTATCTTTCCCTTAATGACTTGCTTGTTTTAGATATGTTATATGGTATATTTTTCAAATGTATCACAAGTGAATTTAGGTTTTCCATGTGATGTTGTATTACCTATATGATGTACCAGATGGACCATGTAATGCAACTTGCACCGGAAAGGGGAGAACCTTTTAACCAGTTTGGATGGATGCTAGTGTGTCCATGGATATGAATTAGAGCACTCACAAAATTTTTCATGATAGGACCTTTGTACAATGCCATAACATCCCAAAAATCTTGGCCATTCCCCTTCTACTTCTTGCATCAAGAACTTCCAACCTATATTGAGTAGCTATGAGATATGAGTTTTTAGTGCATGTACCAAAAAGAAGTACCTTTTGATGACTAAAAATGGCATACATGGTGTGAGATCCGATAAATAAATTCAAGTCAGAAGCATTTACATGTTCAACTGCTAACTTTACTTAATGGGAACACCAGTTGACAAGGTGCACAACTTTAAAAAGAACCTTTCCTAGTCTCCTACGTCCATCCACATCTCCATATTTGCTAGAATGAGATATTTCTCATGTAAAAACCTTGTGGCCATCATTGTGATTGTTATTGTAGCTTTCATAGCTCCAACATCTATTGCCCATGGTGTCCCTGCTTCACCACTCTTGGTAATGTAGGGACACTTGGTAATGCTGCCGGTGATCATTTCGAACAGGCAATTCTTGCAGGTGAGATTAAGAAGAGGCTTCAAGTTGTGGGGTCCATGTCCATCCCTGCCGGCGCCTACAAGGAACCCCACATACAACATGGCCGCTCCTCCCTTGCCACCACTTTAAGCTTTGCAAGTAATTAGTAGTTGTGCAAGAAATAATCTTGTTAATTTGTGTAATTTGTTTTCATGCCTATTTCATGGACATCCATTCATTGTGGTTTCCATTGCCAAAGCTCTTATTATTGTTCCGATTGCTACTCGCATTAGTTTGGGACTTTGTACAATGACAAAGGAACTATGTGACATAGGGAAAAACAAATTTGGAGACTCAAGAGCCACACATGCACTAGCGCGTGAGCCATCGATTTCCTACAATCAATAGCCATACCAAAGGATTTGAGTTCCAACTACCAAGTACTTTTGACAAACTCACCTTAGGGCATACCAAGTTACAAACAATGATATTAGCACAGAGCCTTGCACAAACTAGTCGATCCACATTAATTTCTTCAATAGTTTTGAAACTCCATATGCACTATCAAAAAGATGGAGTTGACTCGCTCTTAGCTTTTCGACTAAGATCAATAACTTATAAAACCTTGTCAGATAAGCTACTCCATCTTGTCTAAAATATTTTAACCAATTACAGATCCTCACCTTAGACAAAAATCATACTTCCATTGAAACTAATGAGGATGTATTAAGTTATACTCCCCTCATTCCACATTATTAATTCCATTTGGTTTTTCAAAATGCCTAAACTATACAGGATGTTAATGTCATAGGTAACCTTCGTATACGCCCGCCAATGTTGTCAATTTCATGAAATATTATTGTCATGCCCAAAATTTTTAGCTTCATTGGAGTGCAAACATAATTAAGCCCGCCGACTACTTGGGACGTGATGTGGAAAACTGCGTCATCATTTACACAATCACCATAAGACGTATAAATGAATATTTACCCTGGATGACACTATTAATTAAATAAAAAATCCATAATCCACTAAAACAATAATCCAACATTTACTATTGTGCCATTTATTACAAAATTTGCGTAATAAACTCAAAATAGAGAATTTAACTAATACTGTCACCTGCGCCTATATATTCAAGTACAATGCAGTATAATCCTTCTTGTATGTGTGCTACACTAAAGATCCATGGCACTTAAAGCAATCTACTAAAAATGAAAGGCACATTTCTTTACGGTGCTCGCTCAGATGGGTTAAACTTGTCTCTACTTCAACACAGAAGCTTCCTTCAACCATGGAATGAATCCTCATGTCTGCATACACTATAGACACATATTCAGTGGTATTGTTGATACTACCTTTCGCCTACCTGTTTGAAAGGTACATTTTAACATAACCATGTCATATAACTGTAACGAAGAAAAGATGCTTCACAAAATTGACCAAATAAGAGTGTAAGAGTTCCAGTATGATTGTCAAAAAAGAATAATGAAATTGTTATTGTAAGCTTTTCTCACACTGTTTGAAAAATGCAGTATATATCAATAGTATTGAGCATGCATAAGATAGACGATGGAGGCTAACTCATATCAAGTGCTATCAATTTTAATTCAAGTCTTTCTTTCCCTTTTGCAGGAAAATAAGGCCTAGGTTAACATTAGCGTTGCTTCTAGAGATATTTGTGATGTCTCTTTTTGGGTGAGCATCTGGCCTTTTACATATATAATCTATGGATTTGGTCTCAGCATAATTTGACCCTTAAATGAAGAAACTAATCCTACCTATTTCATGTAATAACAACAGGGTAGGATTGACATTGAATATGCATTTTCGCTAGCTTGAAATACTGATCTATACTTGAATTATGAATTTTATTAGCTCCTAAACTTATGCTTATGTTAGTGTTTGATTATATTTAAGTGTTCTTTAATGTGGTTTTTGGTTTTTTTGTAGGAAAATAAGCATAAGCTGCAAATGTGGTGAAACGTGACACCAATGGTTGAATCTTTATTAGTTCAAGTGCATATATCTGATTGAACTGATTCAAGCTTCATGTTAAATTTCAAGAAGTTAGCTTTCCAACGCCACTGACAACACACAATTCGGAGTTTGGAGCAAAAAATTATGATCATTGGAAGATTTTGATACAAAAGCATGAATAGTAACCAATCGATCGGCATATTGACGCGATTGATCGCTGAAGCAGAAAATGAGATATACGCGATCGATCATCACCTTTCGATCGATCGTATCTACTAGAATTTTTGCATGAATAGTGCGCGATTGATCGGCACTAAAGTGATTGATCGCCGTATTCGACAAACTTAAAAAAAACCCTATTTTGAGTTGGAATTGGAAGGGGGTTTTGTGGTTTCTCTTCAACTCTATATATATGCCTTAAGGGAGAACATATTGGGATATCTAGAAACTCCTTGGAGGCTAGAGAAGAGTTCTTTTGGGAGAAGAAGAAGAAGAGAAGATTCATGCCAATGAATACACTAAATCATGCTTTTCTTTTCTCTAATTTCATGTCTAGCTAAATTTCTTTATCAAGGCTAGATGAAGCCCTAGATGTGTATTGCTACTCTTGATGGTTTAATCTAATAGAGTTGATATGGTTTATGTTTAATACGATTTCATGAGTTTTTCTTTCAAGTGCTTGACCATAGACTTAATTGATTATGAATGAGATTTGATCTTGATATTCCCTGTGTCTGACCAAGAACAGGACCAAGAACACGAGTTACCGTGTCATATCAATTTGTGCAAAATAATAATTGAGAGTAGTAATTGCATATTTAGTGGTGGATTCAAAGCCTTGGTATTTCTCCATATTAGCTAAACTCATTTTAATTAGATAAAATTTATTATTTTCTTGGAATTAAATCACAACAAACTTTTCTTTCTCTTGAGTTTGGTAGATTATTCATCCGTTCTTGAGGTTCGACAACCCTAAATACTCATCGTAGTAAAATTGTCTTGTGCACTTCCAAGGGTTTTAATATTTAAACGATCAAGTTTTTGGCACCGTGCCGGGGACGGAAGCCAATAGTTTACCAAATTCTTAGCATAGTTAGTTTTAGAATAATTTAGTTTTAATTTGCTTCCATTTCAGTAGTTAATTTGTGTTTTGCTTTCTTGTGTAGGATTAATAGAAGACGTGGAACTCTCGCCAACGTGGAAGGGCCACCCCTTCCCCTCGTTTGCATTCTCTTATCCTTTCTTTTTTTTTAGCTTAACTAAGTGTTGGGTGTTTGTTCTTTCTTTTTGAGATAGCTTGCTTGTGCTAGTTGTGGATATTAAGTTGCTAGTTCTGGATATCTAGGATCGCTACATGCTAGTTGTGGATATCTAGGACTGGTATAGGTTTTGCTTGCTGTGTGATTATGCATGCATGGTCGTCGTTCCCTGAACCCTGACCTTGCTGCCTTTGCTCCTGATCCTGAGCGCCTGTCTCGAATCCGTAGGACTCATAGAAACCCGAACCCTAAAATCCATTCCATGGCGGATAACATGAACCTTGGGGGTAGGAATGGCCTTAACTAAAATCCGGTAGTACCCCATGCTCGTACCCTACAAGACTACTACCGCCCCACAACCTACACCTCCCCATTCTGCATCTTACTACCTAACAATGTAGCTAATTTTGAAATTAAGCCCAACATCATCCAAATGCTACCCACCTACCATGGCCTACTGAATGAGAACCCTTATAGGTACCTGCAAAACTTCTGGAAGTTGACACTACCTTTAAGCTGACATTGTCTCAACTATTAGGAGGCCTTAGTGCCAGACCCCTGCGCCTTCCTCTCCGCTGTCAAACTAGCTTCTCCTCCTCAATGCGAGCGGGTCGCACCACCACTCTCATCATGTGGCATGGGAAATGTCGCATCTCATCTGAAATCTTTGGTTTCAACCCCCTCTTGAACATACCCACGAGTGTTGCTGTTGTCCAATTGGGCAGACGATTGACAATCTTCATGAATTCGGTATAGTAAGCTCTCACCGTGGTGGTTTGACGCAGGCTGGATAACATTTCATTGAAATCTTAGAATTCGTTGGGGTCGAATTGGACACAGAGTTCATTAACAAACGAAGCCTAAGTCAGATAGCAGACTTCTTTCTCGTAACACTGGAAACACACAGAGGCATCACCATCCAAGTGGAACGCTGCGATGCGCAGCCATTCGGTCTCTGAGTTAGTCCCCTGGTAGGCAAAGAATTTCTCTACCTTGTAAATTCATTCCACTGGGTCGTCTTCACTGTTGTAGCGTGGAAATTGGAGATGAGCCAACCGAGGTTCGCCCCCCCCTCGAAAGCCACTGTGATGACCCAGCGGATCCTCCCAATCATCCTCTCTATCTCCTGTTGTATATTTCGGAAAGGTGTTGTCATAGAGGCATTTGACCGAACACATGGCATGCCTCGTACCCCACAGCCTGGACGTCCCCATCCGCGGCCTGATGAAATGATCAAGAGTGAACCCCTTGAGAGTGGGAGTTCAAAGGAGGAACCCACGCCCCTGAGCCGTCAAGACCCCTCGAACCAACGGCCTGTGAAGTTTCGCCATTTGCTACGGAAAGGGGCGGTCGTGGAGTCAGCGCGACCCCTGTCTGATTGGCCATGGTTTGGGTCTGTGCGATCTACAGTTGTAACAACTTAGCCAGCATAGATTGGATCTCTACCATTTCATTCCCATCAGTAGCCTTTGGGATGGCAGCCATGTTTGCCACCTCTAGTTCCAGCTGCCCCTCAGCGGTCGCAGTCAGCTGTTTGCAAGGCGGCATCTTCGTCGTAGATTGAAACGGTTCTGATACCAATGTTGTGACCCCAAAAGATCACAAGGTACCCGATCATTTGAGGAGGAAGAAGGAACTAAAGGAGAGGAAAATAACTTGATTATTGCATAACTAATGAAGAGGACGAAAGCCCCCTTATAATAAGAGTTCGGGCGTGACTCTTAGGAAGGCGAGCCAACTAATGGGCCGAGATTACAAGCCATCAGACCTTTATTGCATCCATTAATTGAAATTCAAAAGCAAATCTAATCCTACTCAGAGATAGGCATGATAGCCTTACGTGTTGACATCCTGGATAATGACGTACACAACAGGATGTCTCATTCGGGGACATGAAGGTCAAACTCAACATCTTTAGTGCTGCCCAACAAACCACTAGTGAAGTTGAGTGCCTTATGGTGGATGACCTAGATGACCCAGTGCAGGAATTTCTACCCTTTGTCGTGCCGAGAGATGCCCTAGAGCATACCCTTTTCTACGATTGGATGGATGCATATGAGGGTACACCTGACCTCAAGGAGGTACATAACCACTTAGTGGCGACCCTACACTCTAGATCCGTCCCATGGAGACCCCAGCCCGAACCGCTACTTGTGTCTACCACCCCACCATTAAAACCATCTATAGCGTCCCCACCTACGCTTGAACGACACCCTTCCTATGATTATATCCTCAAGCTTATCTAGTGCACAGGAATCCTAGCTGTTGCAGATCCTAACTACCCACTGGAGACATATAGGATGGACAGTGGCCGACCTACGGGGTATAGACCCCTCTGTCTGTATGCATATAATAAACCTTTATGGCGGGTGTGCATTGATTACAGGAAGTTGAACTCCATGACCCACAAAGACTATTTCCCGTTGCCCTTCATCGACCAAATCCTTTAGAAGCTAGTTGGCCAAGAGTTTTATTGTTTCCTAGATGGGTACTCAGGGTATAATCAGGTGCCGGTTTATCCAGGGGATCAGGAAAAGACTAATTTTACATGTCCCTTCAGTACATTTGCTTATCATAGGATGCCTTTTGGTCTTTGTAATACCCCTGCTATATTTCAGCGATGCATGATGTCCATATTTTCCGATATGATTGATAAATTCTTAGAAGTTTTTATGGACAATTTTTCTGTTTTTGGTGCTTGTTTTGATGAATGTTTGCACAACCTTTCTCTGCTTTTGAAATGATGTGGGGATACGAATCTAGAGCTGAGTTGGAAAAAGAGTCATTTTATAGTTCAACAGGGGATTGTGTTAGGTCACATTATTTAGAAAAGGGGAATTGTGGTTGACAAGGCCAAGGTGGACCTTATTGCTAATCTTCCACAACCTACCTATGTTAAGCAAATACAGTCTTTCCTTGGCCATGCAGGGTTTTATCGACGGTTCATCAAGGGCTTTAGCAAAATTTCACGTCCATTATGTCACCTTCTTTGTCAAGACGTGCCATTTGAGTTTGATGACTCATGTAAAGAAGCTTTTACAAAGCTCAAGACCCTCCTCTCTAGCTCCCCAATTATTCAACCCCCTGACTATACACTTCCCTTTGAAATCATGTGTGATGCATCTAATTATTCGATAGGGGCAGTGTTAGGCCAACACATCAATACAATTTTTCATGTTATATTATGCCAGCAAGACACTCACCGATGCGCAATTGAATTACACTACCACTGAAAAAGAGTTACTTGCTGTTGTGTTTACATTGGATAAATTCAGATCATATCTTCTGGGGAGTAAGATTATTATTTTCTCTGATCATGCAGCCTTGCAGTACCTTCTTTCCAAGAAGGATGCCAAACCAAAGCTGATTTGTTGGATCTTACTCCTACAGGAATTTGATTTTGAGATTAAAGATAAAAAAGGTTCTGAAAATGTAGTGGTTGATCATCTCTCCAGAATTCCTACCCATGAACTACACAGCCATGAACCTCTGAGGAATTCCTTCCCTGAACCTCTGAGGGATTCCTTCCCTAATGAGCAGCTCTTTGCTGTTTCCATTCATTCACCACCTTGGTTTGCACATATTGTGAATTATCTTGTTGTGGGTCAAATCCCATCCCATTGGACTAAAAATGATAAAGATGTGTTTTTCTCACGAGTCAAACATTATTATTGGGTTGACCCTGATCTGTTTAAGATATGTTCAGACCAAGTCATAAGACGATGTGTCCCCGAGCGTTAGTTTCATAGTATCTTATCTTTTTGTTATTCATATGCTTATGGTGGACACTTCGGTTAGAAGAAAACTGTGGTCAAAGTGCTACAGAGTGGCTTCTGTTGGCCCACACTCTTTAAAGACGCCCATGCCTTTTGTAGATCTTGCGATCGATGTCAAAAGCTCGAAGCCCTGTCAAAAAGGGATATGATGCCACTACAACCCATTTTGATTGTTGAATTATTTGATGTATGGGGTATTGATTTTATGGGCTCTTCCCCACCATCCTTTGGTCATGCATATATTCTTGTTGCTGTTGATTATGTGTCTAAGTGGATTGAAGTTGTTTTCACTAGGACTAATGACCATAGAGTTGTGGATTTTATGAAAACTAATATCTTTAGCAGGTTTGGCATTCCTCGTGCTATAATTAGTGATGGGGGTACTCATTTTTGTAACAGGTCTTTCGATGTTCTTCTTAAGAAGTATTATGTCACGCATAAAGTTTCAACTCCGTATCATCCTCAGACGAGCAGACGAGTGGAGGTTTCAAATCACCAAATTAAACAGATTTTGGAGAAGACGGTGCGCCCTGATAGAAAGGATTGATCATTATGACTAAAGGATTGACATACGCAGGCACTTGTTTGATGGCATCTAAGAGGGGAAGGTTGATCTTAACCTGCTTGAACACCTCTAACATTTCCTCCATTCGTTGGTGGGACTTACTAAACGGGGAGGGTTGGTTGAGGCAATGGGGAAAAGGAGCCCTAGGGATATAGGATTTTTCATTGGTGGGTTCCGTAGGGGTTTCCTGTTGCGGTGGGAGACTAACAGGATTAGGCATGGTAGGAGTGGGTTCTATAGCTTTATCTAGGGAAGTTGTTTCACTCGCAATACCCCTGGATGGGTTCCTAACCTGATTATCAACTTGCTTACCATTTCTTAGGGTAGTAACAGCTTGCACCTGCTCATTTGGATAATGGGAACCTTCAACGGCGAATTGGCCTCTAGGGTTCTGCTGTGGTTGGCTGGGCAAGGTTCCTACTTCCCTACGGTTCATAGATTGGGCCAGCTGTCCAAATTGGGTTTCTATTTTGGCAATGAATTGTGTATGGGAATGGACAAGCTGGGCCTGGGTTCATAGCTCACCTGTCAGCTCTCTGTGTTTGGTTTCTATCTTGGCGTCCACCTTGGCTTCCATCACATTAAAAGCTGAGAGGAGGGTAGATTGGGTGGCTAGCATTTGGCTCATTCGATCTTCGAAGGATGGTTTCTTATTGGTTTGGCCAAATGGGGGATTTGTGGCTGGTTGGTAAGAGTGAGTTGGGTTTTGGAATTCTTGGCCTGATTGAAAGTGGGCCCCTGGTTGGGTTGTTTCCAGGCGAAATTTGGATGATTTCGCCACCCCGGATTGTAGGTATTTGAGTAGGGGTTATTGGCTCTAGGATAGGTTTGTGTAAGGTTGACATGCTCCTGTACAAGATCTGGATACTGGGAAGCAGAGGGGCAGTCAACAATGGTGTGCATAGGGCTGGCACAGATGGCACATGCATCTTGTGAGAATGGGGTATAAGGTGGAGTCTATGAGAAAAACCTGTCAAACCTCTCAGTTAGGGATGCCACTTGGTGTTCTAGGTTCGTGGTAGCTTTAACATCATACATGCCTCCCCTTGAGGCATTCCTATCAGGCATATGACCTTCAGATCTATAAAGGGTAGCACTGTGTAAATAGTTTTCGCTCAGGTCCTCTAGTTGATCCTAAGCATCATCCGAGGTTTTCTTCATGAATGTGCCTCCACAAGAGGCATCAATTAGGGTCTTGTGCTGATCGCACACACCCTCATGAAATCGTTGAACTAATTGCCACTTGGGCACATCATGGTGGGGACAGGACCGGAGTAGAGCTTTCATCCTCTCCCAGCTTTCATGGAATTGTTCATTAGGTAACTGGGTAAAGGTGATGATTTCATGGCGGATCTTATTGGTCCGCCCCACAGGAAAGTAGTTCTCGAGGAATTCGGCCTGAAGTTCCTCCCAAGTGGAAATAAAGTTATGCTCAAGGGAGTATAGCCATTCCTTGGCCCTAATTTTTAAGGTGAAGGGGAACAACCTAAGGCACACCTGGTCATCAGACAGTGTAAGTTTAAAGGTTGTGTTAACCTCTAGGAAATTTTGGAGATGCCTATAGGGGTTCTCATTTAGTTGGCCATAGTATGTGGGCAGCATCTGGATGATGTTGGGCTTAATTTCAAAATTAGCCACGGTTGTAGGAAGTAGGATACAGGAGGGGGAGGTGTAGGCAGTGGGATGATAGTTGTCTTGTAGGGTACGGGCATGGGGCATTAGTGGATTCTGGTTTAGGCCATTCCGGCCCCCAAGGTTCATGTTGTCCGCCATTGGATGGATTTCAGGGAATGGTTGGCTAGGAGTTCTACAAATTCTATATAGGCGCTCAAGATCAGGATCAAAGGCAAGGTCGGGGTTCAGGGAGCGACGACCATGTATGCAAAATAAAAATTAAACAAAACCTATGCAATCCTAATAGCGACAACTAGCAAGCATCAATCCTAGATAGCGACAACTAGCAACCTAATAATGACAACTAGCATATCATGCAATCTCACAAAGAAAATTGAAAACACCAAGCACTCAAATTATTTTAAAAGAAAGTTAAGAGAGTGCAAACAGTGGGAAGGGATGGCCCTTCCAACGATGACGAAAATTAGCGTCCTCTCTTAATCCTGCAGAAGAAGAAGAAGGTAATTAAGCTACTGAAAAGAAATCTCAATTAAACTAAACTACTCTAAAACTAACTATGCTAAGAATTTAGTAAACTATTGTGCCGTCCCCGGTAGCGGCGCTAAAAACTTGATCGTTTAAATATAAAACCCTTGCAAGTGCACAAGGCAATTGTACTACGGCGAGTATAGAAAAGGGTTGTCGAATCTCAGGGACGGATGAATGATTTACCAAATTCAAAAGAAAGCAGCAGTGTTGATTCTAGACTAAGAAAGCAATGAACTTTTAATTAAACTAACTGAGAATTAATCAATATGGAGAAGACCAAGGCTTCGAATCCACCACAATAAACTAGTGTATCATTTCTCTCTCTCTTTTGAATAAAGATTTCCAATTGGCTAGTATATTCCTCTCGGACATACACTTGTCAACTCAAAATATAGTGCTCTCCTCTCGGACGTAACACATAAAACAGTTAAAACATAGAATTATGATCTATCTCTCTCGAGTATAAACCAATAAAATTTTATTGATATATAACACCTTAGTCTACTCACGTTCCTCTCGGATACGCAAGTATTCTTCGGATTGAAACTCACAAGAATTCACTCTTGTCTCTCTCGAGTACAAAGAACAAACCTTTAATGAATTAACAACGATTACACAATAAAATCCATACACTAACTAGAGTAAAAACATAAGACGAGATAAAAGAAACTACACAACCAGATTATTAGGCTTCATCTATGCCTTGGAAAAGTGTTTAGCCTCGCATAGGAAGAGAAATCACCATCATGTTCTTCATGTTCTTTATCTCCTTCTCTCCTTTGCTCTAGCCTCCAAGGGTATCTCTAGATTCTCCAAGGGTTAGCCCAAAACGTTCTCTCATAAGGCCTATTTGTAAGTTTGAAGAGAAACCATGAAGTCCCCTTCCAAATCCAAGTTGAAATAGGTCTTATTTAGGTTTGCCGCACATGGTGATCGATCGCTCCGTATTGCCGATCATTTGCCTACTGATCGATCGCAGTTCCTTCGTTATTTTCCTCCTATCAATCGCTTTGCCGATCGATGCCGTGTGATACCGATCGATCATAGTTACTGTCTTGCACAGACCAAAAATTCTAGTAGATACAATCGATCATTTTTTGGTCCGATCGATCGTTTCCTTCAATACACTGCTTTTGCGGTTGAGACGATCGATCATATTGATATCTGATCGATCGTAGTTACTGTTCATAATCTTCAAATGGTTATAACTTTTTGCTCCGAACTCCGAATTGTGCGTAGTTGGTGGCGTTGGAAAGCTGACTTCTTGAATAACATGAAGCCTGAATCAGTCCAATCAAACATCTGTACACAAAGTTATGATGATTTAACTATTTGAGTTACTTTTCTCCTTATTTCTGTGTATTACTCTTGTTTTTTACAAAAACCAAAAACTATATTAAAGTAGTAGAAATTCTAATCAAACACTATCAGAAACATAAGTTTAGGAGATAATAAAATGCATATTTCATGTATAGATCAAGCTGCGATCAAGTGCATAAAAAGATTTGAATTTCATTTGTTGATGTGCAAGAGAAGACAATGTTTATTTCTATGTTTGTATGCTTTCTTACTGGAATCTTCAGTAGGAGAATAGATTGAATTCAAATTCAAATTCAAATCCACGTGTCGTATCCGCTTCTCCAATTTGATTCCTACAAAGGCACGAAAATCAAATGTCAAAATCCTACGACAAAGATAAGAAAAGTAGAAGAAATTCTAAAACTAAAATTATGAAAAGTAAAACCTACAAAAAATATAAACTAATTAGAACTAAGTTGAACCGTTACGAAGTCCCTAGCAACGACACAAATTGATTGATGTGATTGTTAACTATTTTTACTCGCAATCGCACGAGACTAATTATAGGCTAGTGGAAACGAGGTCGATCCCAAAGGACTTGGAAGATTAACCTAATTCTAAGATTATGCGTAACAAGTTGTAACGAAAAAAAAATTTAATTTAACAAAGCAAGGAAGTTTAAGCGAAAAAAATCTAATGAAAAATATACTAAGACTTCAAATCCACCCTAACTAAATAGCTTTCCTCTTCGTTAACCCGACACCATAACCAAACCATCACACATCCACAATACAAAACAACCCTAGATATCCATGACTAGCAATCAATAGTCCTAGATATCGACAACTAGCAATCCTAGATATCCACAACTAGCACTGCATGCTTTCACAAAAATAAAGAAAAAAAATATTAAAAATACCTAAATCTATTTAAAAAGAAAGGTTGATAGATTGCAAACAAAGGGAAGCAGTGTCCTTTCCAACGTTGGCGAGTTCCAAGTGTCACTATCCGCCTCTCCAAATTGACTCCTACAAAGACAAGAAAATCAAGTATCAAAATCATACAAAGACAAGTCTATAATAATTAGAATTAAGTCAAACTGTTACCAAGTCCCCGGCAACAGCGCCAATTGATTTATTGTATTTTTAACTCTTTTTACTTGCAATCATACGAGACTAAGTATAGGCTAGTGGAAACGAGGTCGAACCAAAAGGACTTGGATGATTAACCTAATTCTAAGATTATGCGTAACAAGTTGTAACGAAACAAAAAAAATTCTAATTTAACAAAGCAAGGAAATTTAAGCGAAAGTAATCTAATGAGAAATATACTAAGACTTCAAATCCACCCAAACCAAATAGTTATCCTCTCCGTTAACCCGTACAATTCCAAGTGATCAATTATCCGTGCCCCTCTCGAAGTAACGAATAATCGTAATGTGTGCAGCCCTCTCGAATATGCAACTAAACAAATAAATCTAACTTAATTAATGCCCCTCTCTCGAGCGAAGATTAAATATAAAAATGCAATTTTTAATCAAATAGTACCTCAGAATTTGCTAAGACCTCTCGAACATTAGCAAACCCTTAGTTTCCTTTCACTAACGATTACTTTATTATCCGTGCCCCTCTCGAAGTCACGAATAATCATAATGTGTGCAGCCCTCTCGAACATGCAACTAGACAAATAAATCTAACTTAATTAATCTCCCTCTCCCTAGCAAAGATCAAATATAAAAATGCAATCTTTATTCAAATAGTACCTCAGAATTCGCTAAGACCTCTCGAACATTAGCAAACCCTTAGTTTAATTTCACTAACAATTACTCTACTCTCTCTCGATAAATAGAATAATCATAGCAAAATTATTAAGCACATGGAATAAAAATAACTACTTTAGAAATGTAAATAAACATCGAGAGTCAAACAATTCAGCAGTACTTCATCTAGTCTCACTACAATAAAATTAGCTAGACATGACAATAAAGGAAGAAAAAGCCTGATTTGTTGAATTCATTGGCGTCTATATCTCTCAACTCTGTTCTGGTCAGACTCC
The DNA here is from genome assembly GCA_039654745.1 of Houttuynia cordata. Classification (NCBI taxonomy): domain Eukaryota; kingdom Viridiplantae; phylum Streptophyta; class Magnoliopsida; order Piperales; family Saururaceae; genus Houttuynia; species Houttuynia cordata. Next base: position 12,257,294 of record CM077504.1, read on the forward strand.
TTTGCCTAGCCAGCAGTTCTCCTTCCTTTCTCTCAACACAGCAGAACAGAACAGACGACCTTCTCCAAAGCACTGTTTCTCTCTCTTGGGCAGAAATAGAGCAGGAGTTCCTCCTGAACATAACATAGCCGCCCAAATCCCCTTCTCTACCTCTCGACAGAACAAATGACCTCCTCTCTCGAACTAGACAGAACGCTCCCCTCTATGCACAGTCGGCCCTCTATTTTATAGCTCTAGAATTCCCCTTTTCATCTCGCCCAATTTTCCATTTTTAACATTCTGAGACAACTGAAATTAAAGATTCCCGATTCAGCTTCCTCTATTTCGAAATCTTTCCAAATCAACAAATCCAAATCGAGCAATCTCTGCTATATGCCAATTGTGAGCAAACACCCAAGCAATCTGGAAGTTATAATTTTGGACTCCAAATCCTGTATCAAAAATTCATACTGACCCTTCAATTATGAGCCAAGCTTCCATTTTTAACTTTTGTTTCGAGCAACTTCCAAGAGCTTTCCAAATTGAGACGCAATCGGCCTTCCTTTTCTGTTGTCATCTCTATCTCGCCACCATGACCCATGGCCCTGTCGTTGCCGTCGTTCTCTCTGCCAATCGCCGCTCAAGCACAACCGTCAATCACTGTCGCCTGATTGCAGCCTCGTCGTGGTCGTGATCGTGAGCTCAACCCATCCATGGCCATCGTCCGCCATGAGCACCGACCGCCGTCAAGACCCATCGCCTTGCTTGTTTCTGTCATCTCCCCCGTCGCAGGCGTTTGAGCTCTGTTCGAACGCTCTGCCTTCTGAACCAGGCGCTCGAGCATTTGGCTCGGGTCGCTTTGTTGTTTCTTTTTTTCTTTCAAACCGAACTGACCACTGAACCGGTCGGTTCAATTTCTATTTCTCTTTTTTTCTTCTTTTTGCAGCAACCGTATCCGTCAAATCTTCGATCGCAGCACAAAACCCATTTGACGTTTGTTCACTTTTGGCAATATGCATTTGAAACTCTCAAACCTACATAAATAAAGTTAAATATAATTTAGACGCATTATAAATTATAAATCCATTAAATCCAATTAATGCATCTAAATTAATCAATTAAGCGCATTTATTTATTCAACTCCTAATTTCTCACCTAGCATGAATAACCAATAATTATCCTTACTTTCAACTAAAATTACAACTAACATATAGGTAGAAAGGCATATAAAATGTGTATATTTTGTATATATCAAATACCCCCAAACCTATATTTTGCTAGTCTTCGAGCAAAACAAAGCAAAATAAGGAAAACAAAAACAACTAAAGTAAACTAAACTAGAAATTAAATGCCACTTTCCTAGGGAACAAGATTGCATTGAGCGTATGCAAGAAACCGTTAAACCTTTAGGTGTCCCTAGTAGGACGAGTGTTGTCTCCTGAGGGTTTGCAGCCATGCTACCCACAAACATATACTTATGCAATTAACCTAATTAATCTAAGTGTAAAAAGAAATCAAAATAAGCATTACAAATCACAAAATCCTATTATCCCTTCAAATGCGTACCACAATACTTAAAAGAACTAACCACACAGACTTGCATTTATAATCAACTAGAATTGGTTTTATTTTACACCTTCATCTTGGAAATGTCTGCTCAATATGATATAACATGATAATTAAATAGTAAAAGTGTAGAACATTGTAACAATATATTCTAAATTTCTGTTTCATAGAGATCCAATGTGACTCATTAACCAAAGAACATCAGAAATTACATAGTCATCGTAATCTTTAGGTTCATGATAGCACAAATGCCTGCGCACCTCCTTCGGGTCCAACATTCTAGACTTGAGAGGATAATACACCATAGACCTTTTTTTTACAAGACTGTGTAAGGCCTGACTTCAAGATGCTTAGGTTTAACAATGACTTAGGCCAATGACTCCAACCAGTTGGCTTCGGGCATTAGGTTTTAAGATGGACCGCTTCGGGCCTAAGCATCAACCTAAGTTAATCATATAATAGTCAAGCAGCCCCTTTCTTTCTTTTTGTTTTCTCATTTTTTTATTTTTTCCATCATTCATATTTTCCATCGCATCTTTATTCTGTCTAGGCTATATTATACTCTCAACCTATTTCCGGTTCCAAGCCCTTGCCATTGCTAAGTAAATGGACTATCATGATCTTTTAAGCTCAACAAATAACCGAATATCATCCAATGACTCTGACTAAAGACATCCCACTGAAGATTAGTATTCAACAAATCTCTAGAGGGTGTTACTTTATGTACTAGTGTGTGTGAGTGAGTTTTCTAAGTTCAAGCACCTGATCCAAGAGGACTGTAACAGAAAGATACTGCTCAGTTAAGTGTTTCTATCCTCTAGTATACTTACTCACACTTCCAATGCAAATTAATCTCTTAAGAATTGAAGTATGCATCATCATAGGATAAACTACCAAAACCTAAAAAAAATACTAGCAAACAGCTTAAAAGTAATTTTTTTTCCAATTTTTTCCAATTTTTTTATTTTTTATTTTTTTAACACATGATATCAAGAAAAGGAACACATGACACCCCCAAACCTAAACTAAACATTGCCTTCAATGTTTACTAAAATGATACTACAATGACTAGTAAAAGAAAAGGAGTGTGAAAAGAGATCACCTGAATAGAGAGCCTTATGGTAAATGTAAAGCATGAAACACATAAGCTAAGAATGAGGGGTTAGTTCCAAAATATGGAAAAAAAATTAAAATACACCCCAAACCTAAACTGCAGCATCCCCACACAGGTAGAAAACAACTAAAATATTGAACAAATAGGAAATAAACAAGAAAATAAGGGTTGCCTCCCAAGAGCGCTAAGTTTTACTTCTTTAGCCAGACATAACCCCAAGAAGTCTAAACCGGATCAATTAAATGATTGCCCCACACACTCCTATCCTTGTTTCTTAAGTACAAAGCACACCGTGGAATGAAGGGGTGGAGTGGTGGTCGGGTAAGCTTTGGAAATAGGTACCCCTTCATTGGCCATGGGAAGAGGTCATTAGAGAATTTTAAAATAAAAGGCTCCTCTTCCACATCACCCAATTTGGCCTTAGTGGCCTCTTCTTGTAACATGCTTTGGAGAGTTTCATCAAATAGTGGATCGAATGTGCGATCGAGAGAACACTCTAAGTCACTTTTAACAATCAAAGGGTAGGGTTGGTTTAGACATTATATGAATGGTGCTTCGGGAATAGATGGTTCCGTTATTATTGCCATAGACAACGACTCCTCATAGATAGAAGATATGCTACTCCCAAAATTAGATTTGTTCTGTCGACTCACTTACTTCTTCTTTAATTTTTCCCCTTCTTGCTCATTTCTTACAGTACACCCAACCTCATTTTCAAATTTCTGGGCACTCCGAAGGGTTGTAATATTTTGAACATGGTCAGGGGAAAAACATATGCCCTCCTCAACAAATTGGCCCATCGGGTATTGTGGTTGGATAGGTAAAGTGCATACTTTATTAATATCGCCCCATGCACTACTATTGATCTCAATTAGATTATCCAACATGGACAAGACCTTGTCTTCAAAGCTAGGATTCCATGTGGGTTGGGCATATTGGGGTTGGGGCAGTGGTGGTGATAGAACAAGGCTTGACATACCTTGTTAGGGTGGACTAGTGCTTGGGTCAAACATGGCCCTTTTGTTAAGAGTGTGCTAAGAAAAATTAGATTGATCCTCCCACATATGAAGACCTTGGGCTGCATTTACATGATCGCGCACAAATTCCGGATACTCATGGGCCGAAGGGCACTCCACTAGGGTATGGGTAGGACTTAAGCAAATGGCATATGGTTTCAAAATAAAAGGGGTCGTGGGTTGTAGGGAAGATATGCTACTCCCAAAATTGGATTGATTCTCCCACCCATAGTTGTAAGTATCAAGATATGAATGATACGGGGGGAAGGGCTCTTCAAAGGGAGGGGGAATAAGTGTGTGTGAGGAATTATAATCATTAAAGTACATGTGTGGGTTCTCATGGCTAAATCCATAATTAGGGTAGTTTCATAAGTACATGTTTGTGGGTAGTATGGTTGCAGACCCTCACAAGACACAACTCGTCCTACTAGGAACACATAGAGGTTTAATGGCTTGTTGCATACGTTCAATGTAATCGTGTTCCCTACAAAAGTGGCATTTACTTTTATACTTTAGTTCCTTTAGTTATTTTGTGTGATTTCATTTTGTTTGTTTTGCTAGGGACTAGCAAAATTTAGGTTTAGGGGTGTGATCTATACTTGAATTATGTATTTTATTAGCTCCTAAAATTATGTTTATGTTAGTGTTTGATTATATTTTAGTGTTTTTTAATGTGGTTTTTGGTTTTTTTGTAGGAAAATAAGCGTAAGCTACAAATGTGGTGAAACATGACTCCAATGGTTGAATATTTATTACTTCAAGTGCATATCTATGATTGGATTGATTCAAGCTTTATGTTAAATTTCAAGAAGTCTACTTTCCAACGCTATAGACCGCGCACAATTCGGAGTTTAGAGCGGAAAGTTATGATCATTGGAAGATTTTGATACAAAAGTATGAATAGTAACCGATCGATCGGCGCATTGGTGCCATCGATCGCCGAAGTAGAAAACGAGATATACGTGATCAATCATCACCTTTTGATCAATCGTATCTACTAGAATTTTTGCATGAATAGTGTGTGATCGATCGGCACTAAGGCGATTGATCACCGTATTCGGCAAACTGAAAACAAGCCCTATTTTGAGACGGAATTGGAAGGGGGTTTCATGGTTTATCTTCACCCCTATATATGCCTTAAGGGAGAACTATTGGGATATCTAGAAACACCTTGGAGGCTAGAGAAGAGTTCTTTCGGGAGAAGAAGAAGAAGAAGAGAAGATTCATGCTAATGAATACACCAAATCATGCTTTTCTTTTCTCTAACTTCATGTCTAGCTAAATTTCTTTATCAAGGCTAGATAAAGCCTTAGATGTGTATTGGTACTCTTGATGGTTTAATCTAATAGAGTTAATATGGTTTATGTTTAATGCGATTTTATGAGTTTTTCTTTTGAGTGCTTGACCATAGACTTAATTGATTATGAATGAGATTTGATCTTGATATTCCCTGTGTCTAACCAAGAACAGGATTGTGTTAGTTCTATGTCCGACAAAAGATAGAGTTAATTGCATTAATTTATAGTGAATGTATTTTTCGTGTCTGACCAAGAACGTGAGTGTATTCACTTGTAATTCGTGTATCCGACCAAGAACATGAGTTATCGTGTCATACCAATTTGTGCAAAATAATAATTGAGAGTAGTAATTGCATGCTTAGAGGTGGATTCAAAGCCTTGGTACTTCTCCATATTAGTTAAACTCATTTTAATTGGCTAAAGTTTATTACTTTTTTTAGAATTAAATCACCACAAACTTTCTTTCTCTTGAGTTTGGTAGATTATTCATCCGTCTATGAGGTTCGACAACCCTTAATACTCACTATAGTACAATTGCCTTGTACTCTTGGAAGGATTTAATATTTAAATGAACAAATACACATCACCAACTTTTGTTGCATCGATGGTCAACACTATTGCTTGCTTAACATTTATAGTTGCAGTAGTACTCAGGTAAGGTTCTTGATCCTCTCTTTAATATGACTCTATTGAAGAGGAAACATCTAACAATAATTCAAACAGCTTACTAATTAGAATTGTACAGACTTAAATTTAAAGCATTTAGAACCCGAAGATTTGCCTCCACAAACAAGAGGAAGAAGGTGTGTCTATGAGTCTCGAAGAGGTAAGAAGAACACTATGTGCAAACAAATGTATGTATTTTATTAGCTCATAAAATATGTATTTTAATAGCTCATAAACTTATATTTATATTAGTGTTTGATTAGATCCTTTCCAAGGCCACCGACTGTGCGCAATTTGGAGTTCGGAGCAAAAAGTTATGACCATTGAAAAATTGTGCTGCTGGAAGAAACCAAGAAAGCGATCGATCTGCCCGTATTAGCGATCGATCTCCGTGTGCACAAAAGTGAGTTTTGACCTATTTTGACTTGGATTTTGAAGGGGTCTTTTGTGTTTTCTTTCCAACCTTATAAATACACCATAAATGGAACGCGTTGAGCATTAGAGAATATATCTTAGAGGCTAAAGAAGAGCAAGAGAAGGAGTCTTTTGGAGGCCAAAGAAGAAGAAGGATTCATGCCAATAGATTTACAAAAATAAGCTTTTCTTTTCTCTTTTTCTATGTCTAGCTAAACTCTTTGTCAAGGCTATATGAAGCCCTAGATGTGTATTGCTACTCTTTCTTGTTTAATTTAATAGAGTTGATATGATTAATGCTTGATTGATTATGAATGGAATTAGATCTTTTTAATCCCTGTGTCTAACTAAGAACAGGTTTGTGATTGATTTTATGCCCGACCAAGGATAGAATTAATTATATTATAGTGGATGAACTTTCGTGTCCGACCAAGAACGTGAGTAAATTCATTGTGATTTGTGTGTCTGACCATGAACACAAGTTATTATATCATATTAATTTGTTCCTAATAATAATTGAGAGTAGTAATTGCATATCAAATAGTGGATTCGCTGACTTGATATTTCTCTACATTGGTTAATCTTAGTTAATTTAGTTAAAATTCATTGTTTTCTTAGATTAAATCAAAACTGCAATTTTCTCTTGAGTTTAGTGAAGTATTTAACTGTCCCCGAGGTTCGACTACACTTTAATACTCGCCGTAGTTGAATTGCCTTATGCAGTTGTAAGGGTTCTTATATTGAAACGATCAGTATTCAAGGACATTACTAGGATTGAGGTCGTAAAGGCATATGCGAAGTTTATAATAAATAACAAAGTCCTCACGAAAGAAGATGAAGCTCATAATCATAATCATAATCAAGTAGCGCCTTTTTCCAACTATTTGGGGTCGGCAACACGAAGAAAGATAAAACTATATATAAAAAAATGTCCATGAGCCTTTTTTGAGGGAAGCTCCAACCTTTTTCTTTTAATAGATAAAGATTTTATTAAGCAAGGGAAGCTCCAACCTTGAATTGAACTTGTCGAGCCTTCATGTCTAGCATTTAGTTCCCAATACAATTGTCACACCCCAAATTTTTGGCTTCATCGGAGTACGAACATAATTAAGCCGCCGACTACTTGGGACGCAAGGTGGAAAACCACGCCTTTATTTACACAATCATTATAAGATGTATAAATGAATATTTACTTCATATGACACTATTAATTAAATGAAAAATCCATAATTCACTAAAACAATAATCCGACATAGTCTGCTATTGTTGCAATGTTTGCGGAATAAACTTGAAATGGAGAATTTAACTAATATTGTCTTCACGATCTTCAACTTCCTGCTACTCTTTCGATTCAATTCTAAGTTAAACCTGCATTGCAAGATGCGCGAGTACTATGAAGATATACTCAGTAGAATGCAAAACTATAGTATAGATATAAAGAAGATTCAAGAAAGATCATTATAATACGGAAGCAAAATTATATGAAGTTGAACAACAAAATTCCTATCAATAGGAAGCCTAGAAATTTCACCATCATAAAGGACATCAATATCCATCAAACTCCATCCAAAGTACATGGAGATTTACAATTTTTGCTATCAAATAGTGAGCATACAAAGTCTTGTTCTGCCATTAACCCTAGGGTTTTCTCTTTGAAACCCGCCATGTGTCTAGGATACGGGCCTCATCGATGCTCACGGGCACAATGGGTGAAGATTGTCAAACCTTCGTGATGTTCCAATAGAAACTTTCAACAACAATGTTCTATACTCATAATGAAAATCCTTTGACATAGAGAGACATGTGTCATGACCCAAAAAGAGATGAAGGGCTTTTTAAGGCTTTTACAATAGGGTTTTGGAAACAATTAATTAGATACCTTTAGTTATATAATTAGATACAATTAATTTGGGTTTTGGATACAGTCGGCTGGTTTTCAATGAAACCAACTGCAATTATTTTATTTCTCATAATTATTTGTAGAATGCCCTACTATCCCTACCAACAGGAATTTCTCATAATTATAATTTTCTGCCAGTAGCCACCTATTGTGTTCATGAGCATTGATGGGCCCTTATCCTAGACATATGGCAGGTTTCAAAGAGAAAACCCTAGGGTACAGGGCATAACAAGACTTTGTATGCTTACAATTGTTTGAGAGCATAAATTGTATATATCTCCTTGCACTTTGGATGTTATAGAGTTTGATAGATATTATGATGGTAAAATTTCTAGTCTTCCTATTGATAGGAGTTTTGTTGTTGAGTTTCATATTAGTTTGCTTCTGCATTACAGTGATCTTTCTTGAATCTTCTTTATATCGCTTCTATAGTTTTGTATTCTACTGAGGATATCTTCGAAGTACTCATGCATCCTGCAATGCAGGTTTAGCTGAGAATTGAATCGAAAGAGTAGCATGAAGTTGGAGATCTTCAGTTGGGTGTAGTGCTTTTGGGGAATTGAATCCTGCAACATGAATAGTGCTTTTGGGGATGCCCGACGGCTGCCTTTTTTGCTCTCTCCTTAATTTGGACACTCTCTCTCCCTCTTACGTTTACTCTCTTTCGTCTTGGCTTGGGATTTGGCGATCTATTATTCCATTCGAAGAGGAACGAGGAGATCTCTATCTCAAGGAGAATAGCGACTCTCATCCATGCAATTGGAAGAGGGCCCAAAGGTTTGTAGTTTTCAATCCGTAGAAATCTTGTGTATTGAATTGATTTTATATGTGTGTTCATACTATTGCTCATATGTTCTTGTATATTTTGTGTTGTTGATATTGTGTGCAAGAGAAAGATCACAAAAAGAGGGTCTAATTTGGAGAATTTGACATCACGACGGGCGATCCCTCGCGCTTCCGTTGCGACTTTGAACCCAATAGTGGTATCAGAGCCCTTGATACATTGTGATGCTAGAATTCCCAATACCCTAATTGATATTCTTGTGGAATTCTGAGCAATCGATTTGAACGGTCGAAGTTTTGGTATGCGATTGATCGCCAATATATTCGTGATTGATCGTGCCAGGTTCAAAACCGAGAAGAAAACCAATAAACAATCGATCACTTGAACTATTGATTGATCGTATCTACTGGAATTTTCATTAAAAGAGTCACGATTGATCGCCTGTGGTAGCGATCGATCACAAGTACTGGAAAGATCGACATTGAAGCAGCGATTGATCACTTGAGAGAGATGATGCACTAGTTTATTGTGGTGGATTTGAAGCCTTGGTTTCTTCCATATTGATTAAATCTCAGTAAGATTAACTAAAGTTCATTGCTTTCCTTAGAGTAACTAAAAATTGCAACTTTTCTTTTGAATTTGGTAAATTGTTTAACCATCCCTGAGGTTCGACAACCCTTTAATACTCACCGTAGTACAATTGCCTTGTGCATTTGCAAGGGTTTATATTTAAAAGATCAAGTTTTTGGCGCCGTTGTCGGGGACGGAAGCCAATAGTTTACCAAATTTTTAGCATAGTTAGTTTTAGAGTAGCTTAGAGTTAATTTAGATTTATTTTCAGTAAACTTGATTTGTGTCTTTGCTGCTATAAGATTAAGAAAGGACGTGGATTCTCGCCAACGTTGGAAGGGCCATACCTTCCCACTGTTTGAACTCTCTTAACCTTTTCTTTTAGAATAATCTGGGTGCTTGGTGTTTTCAATTTTTTTTTTGAGACTGTATGACGTGATAGTTGTCGTTATTAGGATTGCTAGTTGTCGCTATCTAGGGTTGATGCTTGCTAGTTGTCGCTATAAGGACTGTTACAGGTTTTGTTGCTTTTTATAGTGCATGCATGGTCGTCGATCCCTGAACCCCGACCTTGCCTTTGAACCTGATCCTGAGCACCTCTATAGAATCTGTAGAACTCCTAGCAACCCGGTCCCTAAAATCCATCCCATGGCGGACAACCTGAACTTTGGGGGTGGGAATGGCCTAAACCAGAATCTAGTAGTAACCCATGCCTGCACCTTGTAGGACTACTACTGTCCCACCACCTACACTTTCCCCTTGTGCATTCGCCTACCTGACAATGTGGCGAATTTTGAGATTAAACCAAACATCATCCAGATGCTGCCCACATACCATGGCCAACTCAATGAGAACCCCCTTATAGGCATCTCCAAAACTTCTTAGAGGTTAACACCACCTTTAAACTCACACTATCTGATGACCAGGTGCGCTTTAGGTTGTTCCCATTCACTTTGAAAGATAGGGCCAAGGAATGGCTACACTCCCTTGAACACAACTCCATTTCCACTTGGGAGGAACTTCAGGCCGAATTCCTTAAGAAATACTTCCCTGTAAGGTGGACCAATAAGATCCGAAATGAAATCATCACCACTACCCAACTACCTAATGAACAATTCTATGAAAGTTGAGAAAGGATGAAAGCCCTACTCCGGTCCTGCCCACACCATGATGTGCCCAAGTGGCAATTAGTTCAAAGATTTCATGAGGGTGTGTGCGATCAACACAAGACCCTAATTGACCCCTCTTGTGGAGGCACATTCATGAAGAAAACCCCGGATGATGTTTGGGATCTACTAGAGGACCAGAGCGAAAACACGTTACACAGTGCCACCCTCTATAGATATGAAGGCCATATGCCTGGTAAAAGTGCCTCAAGGGGAGGCATGTACAATGTCAAAGCCACCACTAGTTTAGAACACCAAGTGGCATCTCTAACCGAGAGGTTTGACATGTTTTTCTCTCAGACTCCACCGTATACCACAACCTGCCATTTGTGTCAGCCCTATGCACACCATAGTTGACTGCCCCTCAACTTCCCAGTATCTAGACCTTGTACAGGAGCACGTCAACCTTGCACAAACCTACCCTAGAGCCAATAACCCCTACTCAAATACCTACAACCCGGGGTGGCAAAATCATCCAAATTTCACCTGGAGACAACCTAACCAGGGGCCCACTTTTAATCAGGCCCCAAGACAGGAATTCCAAAGCCAACCTTAACATTACCACCCATCCTTAGCTCTTCAATTTGACCAACCCAACAAGAAACCATCCTTAGAAGACCAGATAAGCCAGATGTTAGCTACTCTAACTGAGATGAAAACTGAGACAAAAACTAAGATAGAATCTAAACACAGAGAGCTGAAAAGTGAGCTAGAGACCCAAGCTCAGCTAGTCCATTCTCATACACAATCCATTGCCAAAATAGAAACTCAATTAGGACAGCTGGCCCAATTTATGAACCGTAGGGAAATAGGTACCTTGCCCAGCCAACCACATCAGAATCCTAGAGGACAGTTTGCCGTAGAGGGTTCCCACTATCCAAATAAGCAGGTGCAAGCCATCACTACCCTGAGGAGTGGTAAACAAGTTGATAATCAGGTTAGGAACCCATCCGTTGGTATTGCGAGTGAGAAAACTTTCCCAAAGAGACCTAAAGAACCCACTCCTACCAAACCTGTCTCTGTTAGTCCTCCACCATAGCAGGATGCCCTATCTGAACCCAACATTGATAAATCCTACATACCTCGGGCACCCTTCCCTCAATGCCTCAATAAACCTCCCCGTTTAGTAAGTCCCATCAAAGAATGGAGGAAATGTTAGAGGTGTTTAAGCAGGTTAAGATCAACCATCCCTTATTAGATGCCATCAAACAAGTGTCTGCCTATGCCAAGTTCCTGAAAGACCTGTGCACCCAAAAGAGGAAAGCCAAATCTAATGTCACTCAAAAGGTCTTCCTGACTAACCAAGTGAGCTTCTTGCTGACCAGTGACATGCCACCTAAATATAAAGACCCAGGTGTCCCTGTTATTTCCATTGTTATAGGTGACCATCCCATTGGTAGAGCTCTCTTAGATTTAGGGGCCAACGTCAACCTCCTCCCATACTTAGTTTATGAACAACTTAGCCAAGGAGAGTTGCAGCCCACCTCAGTCACCCTTCAGTTAGCCGACCGATCCATTCGTCGACCTAGAGGTGTTATAGCAGACGTTCTTGTTGGAGTTGACCAGTTCTACTTCCCTGTTGATTTTGTCGTCTTAGACATGGAACCTGTTGCCAACTCCAAATCCCAGATTCCTGTTATCCTTGGCCGCCCTTTCCTAGCCACAGCCGATGCCACCATTAACTGTAGGTCAGGGCTCATGAACGTCTCTTTCGGAAACATGAAAGTTAAGTTAAATATCTTTAGTGCTTCCCATCAACCCTCGAGTGAAGCTGAATGCCTTATGGTTAACGACCTAGATAACCTAGTTCAGGAGTACTTTCCCTTTGATGTGCTTAAGGATGCCCTAGAGCATACCCTTTTCTATTACTGGATAGATACATATGAGGGCATACCTGACCTTGAAGAGGTCCATCACCATTTAATGGCTGCCTTACACCCTAGACATGTCCCATAGAGACCCCACCCCGACACTCTTCTTGTGTCCACTGCCCCACCACTACAACCTTCCATAGAGTCCCCCCCCCACACTTGAGCTGGAACCCCTTCCTAGCTCCCTAAAGTATGCCTTTTTAGGACCTAACGACACCCTTCCTGTTATTATCTCCTCGAGCCTATCTAGTGACCAGGAAGCCCAGTTGTTGGAGATCCTTACCACACACCGGAGAGCTATAGGATGGACATTGGCTGACCTCATGGGTATAGACCCCTCCGTGTGCATGCATAGAATAAACCTTGAGAACCAGGCCAAACTTTCTAGGGAGGGACAGCGGCGGTTGAACCCTCACATGAGAGAGGTGGTGATGAAAGAGGTAGTGAAACTCTTATGCGCTGGAATCATATATCCTATCTCAGACAGTGAGTGGGTGAGTCCCATCCAAGTTGTACCCAAGAAGTCGGGCTTAACTGTTAAAACAAACTCTGATGGTGAGCTTGTGCCTGTGAGAGAGACCACGGGCTGGCCGGTGTGCATTAACTATAGGAAGCTGAACTCCAACACCTGTAAAAACCATTTCCCTCTCCGATTCATTGACCAAATTCTGGAGAAGCTAGCTGGCCAAGAGTTTTATTGCTATTTGGATGGGTACTCGGGATATAATCAGGTGCCGGTCTTTCCAGGGGATCAGGAGAAGACAACTTTTACATGTCCCTTTGGTACATTTTCATACTGTAGGATGCCTTTTGGTCTTTGTAATGTCCCTGCTACATTTCAGCGCTGCATGATGTCAATTTTTTCTGATATGATTGACAAGTTTTTAGATGTTTTTATGGATGATTTTTCGGTCTTTGGCACTTTTTTTGATGACTGCTTACACAACCTTACTTTGGTTTTGAAACGCTGTGAGGAAACAAACTTAGTGTGAAGTTGGGAAAAGAGCCATTTCATGGTTCAAGAGGGGATTGTGCTTGGACATGCTATATCAAAAAGGGGTATAGAGGTTGACAAGGCCAAGGTTGACCTGATTGCTAATCTACCATCTCCTACATCAGTTAAGCAAATACGGTCTTTCCTTGGTCATGCAGGGTTTTATCGCCGATTCATCAAAGATTTTAGCAAGATATCACGTCTCCTAAGTCACCTTCTAGGTTAGAACGTGCAATTTGACTTTGATGAGTCGTGCAAAGAGGCCTTTACCACACTAAAAACCCTCCTCTCTAGCTCCCCCATTATTAAGCCCCCTGACTATACACTGCCCTTCGAAATAATATGCGATGCATCTAATTTTGCTGTAGGGGCAGTGTTAGGCCAACGCATCAACAAAGTTCCTCATGTTATATACTATGCTAGTAAGACACTCACTGATGCTCAATTGAATTACACTACCACAGAGAAAGAGTTGCTTCTTGTTGTATTTGCATTAGATAAGTTCAGGTCCTATCTCCTCAACAGTAGGATCATCATTTTCTCTGATCATGCAGCCCTACAGTACCTTCTTTCGAAGAAGCATGCCAAGCTATGGCTGATCCGTTGGATCTTACTCCTGCATGAGTTTGACTTTGAAATTAAAGATAAGAAGGGATCTGAAAATATCATGGCTGATCATTTATCCCGAATTCCTACCCATGAGTTGCTCAGCCATTAACCTTTGATGGATTCCTTCCCTGATGAGCAGCTCTTTGCTGTCTCCACCATCTGCCCACCTTGGTTTACACATTATGAATTATCTTGTTGTGGGTCAAATCCCGACCTTTTAGTCTAAACATGATAAAGACGTGTTCTTCTCACGCGTCAAACACTTCTATTGGGATGACCCTGATCTATTTAAGATATGTGTTGATCAAGTAATCAGACGATGTGTCCCTGAGAGTGAGTTTGATAGCATCTTATATTTTTGTCACTCTCAAGCTTGTGGTGGCCACTTCAGGGGAAAGAAAACTGTGGCCAAAGTGCTTCACAACGGTTTTTACTGGCCAACTTTATTCAAAGACGCCCATGCTATTGTCAATCTTGTGATAGGTGTCAAAAATTTGGAGTTTTGTCTAAAAAAGATATGATGCCCTTACAATCGATTTTAATTATTGAGTTATTTGATGTTTGGGGCATCGATTTTATGGGACCTTTTTCGCCATCTTTTGGTCATACATATATTCTTGTTGCTGTGGATTATGTGTCTAAGTGGATTGAAGTTGTTGCCACTAAGACCAATGACCATAGAGTTGTGCTAGAATTCCTACCATCTAATATTTTTAGTAGGTTTGGCACTCCTCGAGCTATTATTAGTGACGGCGGATCTCATTTTTGTAATAGGTATTTTGCGACGCTTCTCAAGAAATACTCTGTCACCCATAAAGTTGCCACACTATATCATCCTTAGACGAGCGGCCAAGTGGAAGTCTCCAATCGCCAAATCAAACGGATTCTTGAGAAGACGGTTCGCCCCTATCAAAAGGATTGGTCCTTACGACTGCATGATGCATTATGGGCTTACCGGACAGCATACAAGACCTCAATTGGCATGTCTCCTTACAGATTGGTATACAGAAAAGCTCGCCATTTACCTATGGAGTTGGAACATCGGGCTTATTGGGCTATTAAAGCATATAACTTTGATATGGATAAAGCCGGTGAACAACGGAAACTCCACCTAAGTGAGTTAGAGGAAATGCGCTATGAGGCCTATGAGAACGCCAAGTTATACAAAAGGAGGACTAAAGCTATCCATAATAAGATGATTTCCAGAAAGTCCTTTGAGCCTGATCAAAAGGTACTACTTTACAACTCTAGGTTGCACTTATTCCCTGGGAAGCTCCGATCTCGGTGGTCTGGGCCTTTTATTGTGAACGAGGTATTTCCACATGGTGCTGTTGAGATCTGCAATCCAAACGATGAGAGTACATTCAAAGTTAATGCCCACCGTTTGAAACCCTATCTCAAGGCTGTTAGTGACATGGCGGACACGATTTTATATTTGACTGCTCCACCATTTACCACATGATCATAGCTCCGTTTGGCTGAAGACATTAAACTTAGTGCTTGGTGGGACGTATTCAGGTGTATTCTCTCCATTTCTTCTCTTTATTGTTTTATTTTTCATTCTCAGTTTTAATTTGTTTTACATTGCGGACAATGTCTAAATTAGGTTGGGGGGAGGGGATATTGCTTTGGTTTAAAAAAAAATGAAGAACAGTAGATACAATCGATCAAACATAAATGATCGATCACTGTGCGATCGACCCCGTTTATGGACGATCGATCGCCAGGCAATACACTAATGCCATTCATCGGCAATCTGACGGGCGCTTTTTCTCGTTTTATAAAATGATCGATCGGCTAAGTATGCGATCGATCGCGGGTCGTCTTCTTCGCGCTTTAAATCCTGGCAGCTGCGGATAGAGAAACATATTTCCGCTCGCCACCGTCGTTCTCGGCCCCTGTTTGGATTGAAACTTTGGCCCCTAACGGATTTTTGCACTAAGATTCTAGATCCGGTGTCTGTTTTTGTGATTTCTCTCTCATTTCCTCGCAATCACGCATTTTTCTTCCAGTAAGCCGAAATCCAAAAGCATGATTTTTCTTGGTTTCTAGTAAATATTTTTGCAATTAGTCTCATCCATGCTCATATATTGACTATTGCGATGATTATACATGAATTTCCACTTCTAATTCTTTGATTTTAGGTGTTTTCTCTAATTTTTAGGATGTTTGTTCATACGGTGAACAATGTTCTTTTGAAAAAAAAATTCTGAAATTAGAACTCGGGATAAACACCCCTCTCATGCATACTTCTGTATTGATGATTGCGATTTATTTGCATGGTGCTACCTCTGATTTTGCATCAAAATTGTATTTATTTTATTTTTATTTTTGGGATTTTCGTTCATATTTTCTGGAAAAAAATTTGAAAATGTAAAGAGGATTTGCTGTTTGTGTCATCTACTGTTACATGATTGCTTTGGTGATAAAGCTTAAAGTTACATGCTGGAAAATTGCACTTTGCTGTGATTTTCATTATTATCTTTGGTTTTCAGGTACCATGCCTCAGAAGACGGTCGCTCAGAAATGCCACAGGGGTGAGGCGTCTACGTCACGCCTTGTTCCATCCACTCATGCACCTGAGACTCCGCCACTGCCTTGCCCGATTCAGTATGAGAGGCAGGTCATCCTTAACCCCTACATTACCGATCTTCTGACACAAAGATGGATCGAGGAGCGGCCGGACTAGGTGCAGTATTTCACCCACATAGCTGAGAAGAGACAGAATGTACATCCAATGGTACATGAGGATCCGGTTCGGGAATTTTATGCGAATGACACCATCGAAGATAGCGAGGATCCAGAACAGGTGGCCATCCGGAGTGTAGTATGTGACACTCCAGTCCAGGTTTGAGTCGCTGAGATTGCGAGTGCCATGGGGTGCGAATGAGGTACTATTCATAACCCCAATTTTGATGGATAAAAGTTTCCAATCTTCCGCACCGTCACAGGTCGATTGATGGGATCTGCAGTAGGGCCTAGAATCATGACATACCTCTCCGCCATCAGCATGTTACCCGAGTTCCGTTTTGCCTTCTTGATTCCACAGCAGGATGTATGGTCGGCCCGGAAGGAGAAAGTCGACCGAACTATGACTAATTTGCTATATATATTCGGCGACTACACCAGGCGCCGCAATCTTGACCTACCTTCATTCGTCTTTGGCCGAATGAAGCAGATGTTGGTAGGTCGAAAGGATGAGAGGTTACCATATCCGTACATTCTAGAGTGGGTATTTCTGGCTCATGGGGTACCATTTCCACATCATTCTAAAGTCTCTCGGGAACTGGGGCCCATTGGCATTGATGCTTATAACTGGATGATGGGCCATACTCGACGCCCAGCTTGGCCATGGGTACACTGTCCTGAGGAGCAAGCCGAGATACCTGAGGGTCAACCTGTTCAACAACCACCCTGGACGACTATGCAGCAGCAAATTACCGATCTCACTGGACATGTACAGGAGATTCGGTGTAACATCCGGAAAATTAGTAAGTATCTTAAAACTGAAATTTGACCCTCTTAATGATTGATTTGACTGTGTGATGCTTTGTTTAAATTAAAGCTGGTGAGAAGAGCTTTCCATCGACACCAATTTTGTGTGATTTGGAGTTCGGAGTAAAAAGATATGGGAAATTGAATAAACTTGATCGATCGCGCTGAAAACGATCGATCGGTTTACGGAACACGATCGATCGGCTTCGATCGGATACGATCGGCGCCATCGCGCGATTGGTAATCAGGGCAGGACGATCGATCGCCGTATTGCCCGATCGATTGCCAGTTGCGGTTTGGCGAATCCTAACCTAATTTTGAGGCGGATTTGTTTGGGAAAGATGTCATATCCTAACTAAACTTATATTGCACGTTCCTAGGGTGATTTAGGGAC
This sequence comes from Houttuynia cordata, assembly GCA_039654745.1. Taxonomy (NCBI): domain Eukaryota; kingdom Viridiplantae; phylum Streptophyta; class Magnoliopsida; order Piperales; family Saururaceae; genus Houttuynia; species Houttuynia cordata. The sequence goes on from CM077504.1 coordinate 12,275,130, forward strand.
TCTCCCATTGGTGGAAAGTGCCCAAGATATGGTAGAATTGATTGGGCAAAGATCTTCTAAAAACTCTATATAAACCCATAGAGTCTAGGCTTGTGCTTTTGAAAACTAAACCCTAGAACGTCCAGAGGCTTTCCCCTCTCCTTCCCACGTTCATCCCTCTCTTAGAAGACCTCTTCTTGTGGGAATTGCTCAAGAGCTTGGATCGGGAAGCTTTGAAGGAAGCGGAGGAGACGAACATCGCGTAGAAAGGCGACGTCTTTTGGTGATAAAGAGTAGGATGGTTTTTCCCTCTCTTCTTATTCTTTTCTCACATTATATGATGAGTATTCTTACCGATTTCCTTGGAGTATTGCTTTGAATCTTGCGGGATTAATGATTTATGTCTTGTTTTCCATGTGTATTGCGATACATGCATATATGCCTTCATGCTTCATGTCTAGATGGTAAATCACATCAAAGATGGATGCTTTATTAATTATTACAGAAGATAAAAGTTCTGATATTGTTCTGATTATGATGACTAATGATTGAGTCTTATGCTTTAATGATCGATTTGCTTAAATCGACTTAATTGAAAGATATTTGGTCTAAGGTTGTGTTATATGGGGAGAAACATGATAAAAAGGGAATCTTTTTGTAATTCTAGTTAATTCCAGGATCTGTAATTGATCTAGGAGGGGAGTACTATCATCTATCATGAGTATAATATCATCTATAAGTGGTACGGTATAAGTTAATTAAAGTTTAATCAAGTTTCTCACTTTCGGCCAGAACTGTTTCTGCACGGATAGTCGACAGTGAATAATTCATAACTAATTCATATGATATCAGAAAAATATAAAACCGGTGGGGTTAGAAACTAGACTCATAAGGGTACTCTCAGTAAAAATTTCAGAAGATAATATTAACTGTACAGTGTCTGGGAGTCGCCGGAAGGGGACTGTTGTGCATAAGACAGTGAGCAGAATCTAAGTGAAAATACTATGTACTTAAGTAAAACCACTTAATAAGATGTGAAGATGATATGACGTGCTAGTAACTAATACTAGACTATATTCTTATGATTATCACAGTAAGGTTGGGTTATGGTTAATATGATAGATGGGTGATACCTATGTTAAGAATACCGTAATCGTGTATTTGAAGATAAAGCGTTTGTGTCGGTTTGAGGTTCCATTTGGAATCCAAATCATCTAGGACTCATTAATACCTTGTCTCTGATTTATATATTTCAATAAGACCTATATGATTTCCATCTAGGGCTGAGCATGAACGTATGTATGGATTGTGTTATTCTCTTTGTGTGACATTCCCACTTATACTCTGTATGTGAGTCTGTTCCGGTGATTGACACCTTATGTGGTTAGAGCGTTGCGGCCTCTATTTCTTTGAATTATTATTCATCATGATTATTTGATTGATTCCTCCACTAGAGGTCTTGCGGGATTTCTCCGGAAGTGGATTCATAGTATGCTCAAATTATGCCATTGCTTGATCTTGCGGGGTCACTAATATTCGTGGTACTGCGGTTCCACACTGCCCAAAAAGAGGCAACATACGTACGTTAGATTGTTGACATTACGGAAGGTCATCAGTCTCCGCCCATCGTGCCCGTAAGCACTGGTGGGGCCAGCATCCTAGACGCATGGCAGGGTTCCAAAAAGAGGACCCCTAGGGTGGTTCTGGTATAGTCACTTGCGGGTGATCGGTTCAGCGAGCAGAAATTGTACTCCTTTCACTTTTAATGTCTGGAGCTTTTTAATATGATTATCATTCCCTCCTTACTCATATGTGTAGTAGGAGCCTTATTGTTGTTTTCCTTACTTGCGGGTTGGAATTATTATTGACTAACCTTTCAGGTGTATAAATCCTTGGTTTAGTCCCGATGTTGCGGCATCTTCATAAACCTTTGTTATTCTTATCCTATTCATATTGTTTGTCCTTATTCAGTGGGTTTTTACATCCTACTGAGTGTTTCTATGAAATACTCATGCATCCTCTGATGCAGGCGCAAATGGAATTTGAGAGCAGGAAGTTGCAGTAGTGAAGCGGTCGCAGGAGCCGTGAAGATTTAGAGTTTATATTATTTGCTTTGCTTATTTTGATGCTTATGACATTTAATGGCAATTGTGTGCCATAGATTTATAGGTTTATTTGATTTGACTTTCTTAAATGGATTATCAGTATTATTAAGTAAATTTCCATTCCATAGTATTCATTAATGTTTGTATGTGTATTGCACTGATTATGGGCATGACCGATTACACATCCTTTTGAGATGATCGTAATTGGTGGTTAATTCGACAGTTCGGTCTCGCGCCCGAGATTCTCTACCTCCAAATGTATATCATTGATTGGCTTCCGCACTCCGTTCGAGGTATGGGATTTCGGGGCGTGACATTCGGCAATCCCAGCAGGAGATTCGCCAATCACAGCAGGAGATTCAAGCATCACAGCAGGAGCTTATAGATTCTCAGCATTCTATTATGGAACGTCTCGACTCCATAGTCGATTTTCTTCATGCTTGGCGTTTTCCTCTGGGTGGTGCTGATGGAGATGACCGGGATTTGTAGTCTACTTCCTCTAGTGTTTTCCTTCCTCTTTCTTCTCTACTCTTATGTGATCATGTATTTTTATCTTTTTATTGTGCATTGAGGACAATGCTTATATTAGGTTTGGGGGAGAGGATGTGCTTCATTGTAAAATAAGAAAAGGAAAATAAAAATAAAAATTTGAGTATTTTTTAAGCTGTTTATTAGAATTTGTGTTAGGTTTTGATAGTTTATCCCGTGATAATGCATGCTTCAATTCTTAAGTGATTAATTTACATTGGAAGTGTGAGTAAGTATACTGGAGGATAGAAATACTTAACTGAGCATATCTTTCTATTATAGTCCCCTTGGAACAGGTGCTTGAACTAAGAAAACTCACTCACACACACTAGTATTTAGTCAGAGTCATTAGTTGATATGTGGCTGTCTGTTGAACGACCATTTATTTGGCTATGGCAAGGGCTTGGAACCGGAAATAGGTTGAGAGTATAATACAACCTGGACGAATAAAGATTGCTGAAAGATGCTTGAAAAAATGAATGCTGAAATGAAAATGAGAAAAATAAAAGAAAGAAAGGGGTTGCTTGACTATTATAGGATTAACTTAGGCTGATGCTCAGGCCCGAAGTGGTCTACTTAAAACCTAATGCCATACGTCAAGCTGGTTGGGAGTCACTGGCCTGAGTCATTGCTAAACCTAAGCATCTTGAAGTCAGGCCTTGCACAGTCCTATTGAAAAAAAAGTCTATAGTGTATTATCCTCTCAAATCTAGAATGTTGGACCCGAATGAGGCGCATGCATTTGTGCTTTCATGAACCTAAAGAGTACGATGACTATGTAGATTATGATGTTCTTTGGTTAATGGGTAACACTGGATCTGTGTGAAACAGAAATTTAGAATGTATGACTACAATGTTCTACACTTTTTACTATTTATATTATCATGTTATATCATATTGAGCAGAAATTTTGAAGATGAAAGTGTGGAATAAAACCACTTATTTAAGGGCTTCTATATTCCCGTTGATTATGAGCCAAGTACGTGTGGTTGATTTTGTTAAGCATTGTGGTTTGCATTTAAAGGGATAATAGGTTGAATTTTTTCCAATGTTTTATTTTGTTTTGTTTACACTCAGGATTAATTAGATTTATAAATACATGTTTGTAAGTAGCATGGCTGCAAACCCTCACGAGACACAACTCATCCTACTATGGCCACCTAGAGGTTTAATGGGTTGTTGCATACACTCAATGCAATTGTGTTCCTTATGAAAGTAGCATTTACATTTTTATTTAGTCTTTTTATTGCTTTAGTTCCTTCAGTTTGTTTTATTTGATTTTGATTTTTGTTTTGTTTTGCTAGGGACTAGCAAAATGTAGGTTTGGGGATGTGATATACACTTGAAATATATATTTTATAATCTCCTAAACTTATATTTATAATAATGTTTGATTAGAATTAGTGATAGTTTAATATAATTTTTGGTGTTTGTAGCAAACAAGAGTAAGATACAGAAATAAGATGAAAAGTGACTCAAATGGTTAAATCCTCATAACTTCGTGTGCATATCTCTGATGGGATTGATTCAAGCTTCATGTTAAAGTTCAAGAAGTCAGCTTTCCAATGCCACCGACCGCGTGCAATTCGGAGTTTGGAGTAGAAAGTTATAGCCATTTGAAAATTGTGAACAGTACTTACGATCGATTGGAATTTCATAAGTGATCGATCGCCAGAGCCAGAAAGAGTGCTATTGAAAAAAACGATCGATCGGCACTTAAAACGATCGATCGTATCTACTGGAGTTTTTGAGCTTTTCGATGTGCAAAATACAGTAAACACGATCGATCGGTAGTCGAGACAAAATGGATGATCGGCGCGACAACGTTGAATTCAACGAAGAAAAGTGATCGATCGGTAAGTGATCGATTGGTTTGTGCGGCAAAACCTAAATCATGCCTATTTTGATTCGGATTTAGAAGGGGACTTCAGGGTTTCTCTTCAAGCATATAAATAAGCCTTAAGGGAGAACGTTTTGGAGGATCTTGAGCAGAATTTGAGGCTAGAGCAAAGGAGAGAAGAAGAAGAAGAAGATGAAGAACACAATGGTGATTTCTCTTTAAATGCCAGGCTAAATACTTTTCAAAGGCGTAGATGAAGTCCAATAGACTGGTTGTATAGTTTCTTTTCTCTCATATTATATCTTACTTTAGTTGGTGTATGGATTTTATTGTATATTCACTGCTAATTTATTAAGGTTTGTTCTTTGTACTCGAGAGAGACAAGAGTGAATTCTTCTGAGTTTCAATCCGAAGAATATTTGTGTCTGAGAGGAACGTGAGTAGACTGAGGTGTTATATATCAATAAAATTTCATTGGTTTATACTCGAGAGAGATAGATCACAATTCCATGTTTTAACCGTTTTATGTGTTATATCCGAGAGGAGAACACTATATTTTGAGTTGACAAGTGTATGTCCGAGAGGAATATGCTAGCCAATTGGAAATTTTTATTCAAAAGAGAGAGAGAGAGAGACGATACACTAGTTTATTGTGGTGGATTCGAAACCTTGGTTTCTTCCATATTGATTAAATCTCAGTTAGATTAGCTAAAGTTCATTGCTTTCCTTAGCATAACTAAAAACTGCAACTTTTCTCTTGAATTTGGTAAATTGTTTAACCGTCCCTGAGGTTCGACAACCCTTTAATACTTGTCGTAGTACAGTTGCCTTGTGCACTTGCAAGAGCTTATATTTAAACGATCACATACTGAGGCTCATATCAGGTTGCTTCACACTCGCTATGTTAACATGAGAATGAGGAAGGCAAAAATGTGCTTGAGCACATAAATGCCATGTCCATTATTTCGAGTGAGTTGGAGATGCTTGGTGATCCTATATAAACCAATGATCCTAACTAGTCTTCCTCCATCATGGGAGCCTGTTGTGCACTGAACTTGAGTGATAAGAAACTCACTTTGGATGACCATACTGTCCAGCTGGGATTAGAGCAGGAAAGGCGAGACCATGTGAGAGCCTCTAATGCAACTGCCAACCTTGATCATCATGTTGGCAACAAAAAGGATGGATCCTATGCTATCCCCTTGAAGATGAATTTCAAGAAAAAGGGAAAGAAGCCTCAGTTTCAGGGAGGTGACAAAGGCAAGAACAAGAAAAAAAAGAGCTTGCTTTACTTGTGGCCAAATAGGCCATTATAACAGGAATTGTCCTAATGGTTCCTAGGGCAATGAAAAGAAGAAACAGCAAGGTGGGGGAAAGGACATTGTTTGCATGATATCTAAGGCATTGATTGTGAACATTAATACAAGAGGATGGTGGCTAGACTCGGCTGCAACATGACATGTGGCCATGACCAAGGAGTCGTTTGTGGAAATGAAAGAAATAAATCCTGGAGAGCACAAAATTTATATGGGCAATAATACTTATTGTGATGTGCTTGGGATTCATTCTATTCGTATTCCTCTCTCTAGGGGAAATACTTTGGTTCTTACTGATATCCTGCTTGCACCATCTATTAGAAAGAACCTGATTTCAGTCCCTCTGCTAACTCAAAAGGGATTTGAAGTTAGGTTTAAGGGTGACAAGGGGACTGTGGGAAAGAAGAACAATGTTTTATTTACTGCTTCTTTGATTGTTGGTTTATTCAAACTTGATGTAGCTAATGACTTTGCTGCTGATTTTAATAATATGGTTGATTTTAAGTATTTGGTTTGTGTTGTGAATGATTATGCCTATCTCATGTGAATGTTAGTAAATTACATTGTATGTCGGGTAGTGGTTTATTACCTAAAATTGGTAATGATTTGGACTAGGCTACATTTTTCTAAAGGTCAATGAGCTATAGACCTTTTAGAGGCCATTCACTTAGATATTTGAGGGCCTATAAACAACAAGACTCAAAGGGGTATGTTGTATTTTATTACGTTTATAGATAACTATTCAAGGTATATGTATGTTTACCTTTTGGCAAGGAAGTCCGATGCCTTAGAAAAATTCAAGGAATTTAAGGTTGAGGTTGAAAACCAATTAGGACAGAAAATTGAAGTTTTTAGAATAGACAGAGGTGGAGAGTACAAATCTGATTTATTCAAGGACTATTTTACCAACCAAGGAATAGTTCATCAGTATACATTTCTGTATACCCCTCAACAGAATGGAGTCGCTGAAAGACGTAATAGAACGTTATTGGACATGGTTAGGTCCATTTTAAACCACTATGAATTAGGAACACAGTCTTGGAGTGAAGCACTAGACACCGCTGTCTATGTACTAAACTGAGTACCCTCTAAGTCTATCAAATTGACCCCATATGAGTTATGGACGGGTCGACATCCAAATTTTTTGAACTTGAGAGTATGGGGGTCAAAGGCACATGTAAGAGTGCCTGATCAACTAAGAAGTAAGTTCGATCCTAAGACCATAAAATGTAATTTTATAGGTTATTGTGATCTGTCATGCTCCGATTTTTCAAGCCTTGACAGAGTGCGGAAGTCGGCCCTTAAGCGAGAAATTCTTGAAGCTGAAATTCAGGCAAGCAACCGAATACCCAATCACCAGTCAACTATAACATCTCAACAGGATGCGTAATTAAAACCACTCAGTCTTACGAATCAACATCATTAAACCATATAAAATTTATAATCTCAAGTTATCCCAAAATAAAAGTCATTAAAAATCTCTTACAGAAACACTAAAATTTCTTGGCACACAGGCCATTAATATCACATCTATTTAATTCCAAGAAAACATAAACTTCATAACTTTCTGACTGCAATCCTCAAGTTTTTCCTTCTATTGCAACATTTTTCAAATCTATTCTTTATCCAAGCCTGCATCACAGGATGCATGAATATTCCAAAGAAATACCCAGTAGGGTGCAAAACCCACACAAGCACAGTAGATATAATATATAACAATAAATCATATTTAAACCACAATTGATAGGTCTGCAATATTCATACTATACATAAGGATTGCATTACCATAAAATCATCATTCACGAAGGCTCCAAAACATCTATAATGTATGGAGAGAATATCTATAATCAATAATACAAACATCGAAAGTCTATAGAGAATATATCTATAATCAATAATCTAAATATCGAAAGTGTATAAGAAGAACATCATTCATTAAGACTCCAACTATCACAAGTGTATGGAGCTACAATTTCTACTCTCAGCTGTCACCACTCTCTCATGGTTTCTTTCCAGACGAACCTAGAGGTTTGTTGTGTCCTCGTATGGGACACGAACAGATGGCACATGTATATAGCAAGTTTTTTGGTCCTCTACCTTCATCAATTAACGAATTTGCATCATGTCTTCACCAACATTTCCCTTATATTATTGACACTAAGAACCTTATGAAGGTTCAGGTCCAGGCTGAAGGAATGAGGTCATCAAGCTAGAAAACTGGGGACAATCATGAAGCAGGATATGATGCCTTTATGACTGGGTCTTTATTTGCTCAAGTTTGCAGTCACCTGTGTGTCAATTTTAAAGATATCTCACTGGATGGTGACTGTAGTCACTGGACAAGAGATGTACAACTCCAGAAGTACATCAACTTTCTCTACCTTGGTTGGAACAAGGGGTCTTTGATTGACCTAAGAACTGGAAGCACCATAGAAGATTCAAATTTGCCAACGTCTAAAAAAAGACTTACAAAAATTATACATTCCAACATTGTTCTTATCTGGGGACTTTCCATCAAGCTCAAGTCAAGCGGATTAAGGCAATGCATCAACAAAAATTTTGGCCCATGCTCTGTTGTATCTATATACTACTCGGATGATACTGCTGCATTCATTCAGTTTAGCAAGGAGAAATTTGTATCTGATTTTCTCAAGCTCAAAGAGGACCTGAATAGAAAAAACGATCCCCTATCTGTATTGCGTCCTCTGGCAAAATTGCTGGAGGGTGCAAATACTCATGTAGCATGCTATGAAGCCTACACACAAATTGTCTGCTCACTTATCTCAAAGTTCACTTTTGGATAATAGGCACAAGCAGCGGGTGTTAAATGGAACGCTATAGTAGAAGAAATTTATCACTTGGTTGTGTCAAAGCTAGAAAAGTCAAATATTCCTTGTGGCTTGCCTCTAGTTATGGAGATCATTCTCAATGGATGCTTTAAGTATGATATGCACAATCGCCCTTTCGTTGCAGATATTTTGTAGGTGTTTGGAAGATGCCAGATTGCAGTCTCTGAAGATAACGGCTAGATTGATCCTGAACTTAGTAATCTTGTAGACAATAATTCAACATTTGGTGCTTACTCCAAGTGGTTTATGTCCAAGGATATCCTTCAAGTGAGTGATCTTGTCCACTCAAGAAAGTCACCTGATTCCTGCAAGCCAAAAAATATGTATGTTCCAGCAGGCAAAATTGTGGGTTCAGATAGTCATGGACATGTACTTGTGTGGGCTCATGGTATTCATGACCCTCTTTGATTTCACTCTTCAACTTTAGAGAGGGTGAACTCAGGTTTTTCTGTTGGGGACTGGGTTCGCATTAAGACAGACGGCAAGAAACACTTGCCAAGTTCCGCTCCGGAATTCTGCGACCATGGGAAGCAATTAGCGCTAGATTTAATTAGGGAGTGCTTCATTACTTGGCCGCCTTGAGGACAAGGCGGTAGCGGAAGCGTGGTGGAGTGTTGTGAACGTCACACACCTAAGGCACCTAATCTATCTTAGGCAATATTTCATTATTAGGATTAGTTTCCCTTTCTGAAATCCATTAGTGCTGTATGGAGGGAGAAGGCGCGGCAGATGGAGGCGGTCGGGGATGGGTACAGCCAGAGTCAAGATCTTGGAAAGGGCCGTTCAGTGTTCCGCTGGAGGAAGACCATTCCGGCAAGGATGCCCATGATGATGACTAGGCCGGTGGCGGCATCATCCGGGAAAGTGTCTGGTGTGAAGGAGGAGACGCAGTCAGTGGAGGGGGAATATAGTCGATGTTCCAATGATGATGGAAGAAGGACCCGACGTCAGATCCCGGCAATGGTGCCGGTGGCGGTAGAGCCATCAGCGGTCTGGCCGGTGGCTGAACGGCGGTGGCCGTTTGGCCCACGGTGATTCGATCAAGCCACCTTTAGATGTCAGCACATAGGTCAAACACTTCATTCCTCGTTCCAAGGATCGGAACAGCTCTGATACCAATGTTGTGTCCCCGTATGGGACACAAACAGTGCCAGCCATCATGGCCGGAGAAAGGGAAGAAGACGAGAGAAGAGAGTAAAGGAAAAGTAGTTTCTTTATTGCATAACCATCCAGGAGGAAGGAGACCCCCTTATAAATAGGACTCCTATGTGTCACAATGATGACATAATGATGACATGATATACATCATGAGAACATATGATGACATAATTACAACCCATGATTACAACTCGTTACATCTAATCAAGCATTTATTACAATCACTAATGGATTTCAGAAAGGGAAACTAATCTTAATAATAAAATACTGCCTAAGATAGATTAGGCGCCTTAGGTGTGTGATGTTCACTACAAGGTTCTCTCCTTGAAACTCTCTGTCATATCTAGAATACTGGCTCTATCAGTGCTTACGGAATGCCTCTCTCTTTGGGCGGGAACCTAATAAGGATCTAAAGATATACTCTCTTAACACAAGTACTTTTGAGTATCCTTAACTCTCACCTTGGCCGTATTTCTTAACACAGGTACTTTTGAGTATCATTGACTATAACCCTAGCCTTATCTCTTAATACAGGTACTTTTGAGTATCATTAACTCTCATCTTGGCCTTATCTCTTAACATGGGTACTTTTGAGTATCATTAACTCTCATCATGGCTTTATCTCTTAACACAGGTATTTTTGAGTATCATTAACTCTCACCCTGGTAATAACTCTTAATACAGGTACTCTTGAGTATCATTAACTCTCACCCTGGCTAAGTCCCTCCTAATCCAAGTGGTTTTGAGTATTATTAACTCTCGACTGGGCGGAGTCTCTCCTAATCCAAGTGCTTTTGAGTATTCTGCAACTCTCAACTGGACGAAGTCTATTATGGCTTTTTCTACCACATTATGGATGTTTTCACTCATAGGTACTATTGAGACTATACTTCTCTCACCCTGGGAAACCTATTTATTTGCCTATAATGGTGAATACTCGTACGGTCCTTTTTAAAGAATCTCTAGAGAAACTATTTGCTCAAAGACAAGGATATAGAAACATATTCTCTGTGCACTCTTCTTGCTAACTGACTCACGAAGGAGTACAACAAAGATCTCATAATCTCTTCCCACTATATCACTCACTAATGAGTACAATTCGAGATTTCAAACCTCTTTTCATGTCAGACTCCCGAGTGGAGTATTAACGAGATTACTTTATCCCTACTATATCACAACTCATCAGAGGAGTATCAAAATACAATCTCAATAACAAGAGAGTTACACAATACTTCATCCTAGATGGAGCAAATCCAATACCCAACTTAGTCATAAAAACATTGGTCCAAACTGCAAGGTTTGAAACACCATTAGCCCCTGATATTAAAGTATCATACTTAGTCCATTCTACTGTAATACTTACTAGAAAGTCTTGTATAACACATATTAAACTCTTAGTATACTTATTCTAACATAGGGTAGTATTTTACCAAAGTTTTTCCCAACTTTTACCTTGATTACAGTGTTCTGTCTTTGCACAATGGTTGATTTCCAGCACATCCTAGCATCAGCACAGATTGAATCATTCTCTGAAATTTTTACTGTATATACTCTTATGAGTCTAGTTTTCGATACAATAGACGCATATTTTTCTTATTTTTCTGTATTTAGTTATACATATTTTACTACAGATTGTCGGCGCAGAAGCAGTCCTAGCCGAGAACACTGTTAAGCCTAAATTGATTAGTGAGCCTAACTAGTCATCTTCCCTATTTAATTCCTCACAATTAGTGATTCCATATACTTAATAATTGTATATTATTTCATTATTGCCGCACCTTGCTCATCCAAATTTTGGAAATCTTTAATTGAATTTGGTTACTTTAATCACAATCCTTTAAGCATTGTTATTATACTTGAATTAGACTCCATATACAATTGGACAATAATTCTTGGACACTCCAGAATATACCAACACTTGATTAAGGTCATCATGAATCTCCTCTATACTAGTCAATCAACCCACATGATCAATTCACAACTCTAGGGTGTCAATAAACCTGATATAACCCAATATTGGATGGTAAATCTTATAACCAAAGCATTAGGTTAATAACTCTAACTCAAGATTCCTTAAATATTGAACCATAAATTTTGGACATAACTGACATCAGTGAAGGACACATCAACAAGGCTTCAAATCAAGGAATTTCTCATCTAGGATCCACATGTGTAACATAAAGATCAAACAAGTACACAATCATAGCATAAAATAATTGATCCATACATCTTCACGTATAAGAGCATGATCATTAATATAACTCACATTAATTCCATATCAAAGTTAACATATTTATCATCATAATTTGAATTATAATACATTCATATGATTGAAATAACTCAAAAAAAATAGTGGTAAAATCATCTTACTCTTAGTTTCGCAAAAGTCTCGCCCTTTACGCATCGTTTGCCTCATTTGCTTCGCAACGATGCCTCCGCTCCAAGCTCTTGAAGAAAACTCATACCAAGAAGAGTCTTGATAGAAGTGTGAACATGGGAAGGAGAAAAGAAAAACATAAGGCTAGGATTTTGGCATGAATAGCACAAACCAACCCCTCATGGGTTTATATAGACATTATGCCTAAAACTAGGATATTTTTCCTTTAAGATTTCTTCCCAATCCTATCTCTTAATCCTCCAACTAGAAGCTTCTCATAGGTCGAAAGGACATCCTAAAATTAATTCTCCTTGATTAGTTAGGATTTGATATCTACCTTAACTAGGTTTCTCAAAAATAGCACTTTCTGGATTCTATCTTAGCCTGTGCGATCAATCGCGTACCCGGCAATCGCATACCAAAATTCAAACTAGCATAACTTTTTGTTTTGAACTCCGAATTATGCACTATCAGTGGCATTGGAAAGCTCTCTTCACGAACTTTAATATCGACATCTGTCTTCTTATTGGTTCGCAAATCCACTTTTCTTATCCAAATTTTTCGGGTGTTACATGATCATTCTTAAGGGTATCGTTTCGTCATACATCATGATGATGGGACAGTAGGGGTAATTGAGTCTAGGGATGCTTATTTTCTTAGTGGCTCTCGTCCATGCAATTGGGTCCTTGGTGATCTCCGACATATCTCTAATCTTGTGAGTATTTCTACGTGGATTGATCGTAGGGCACAAAGGCCCAAAGGTTAGTAGTTTTCAATCCGTATAAATCTTGTGTATTGAATTGATATTATATATGCATTCATACTATTGCTCGTATGTTCTTGCATATTCCGTGTTGTTGATATTGTGTGCAAGAGAAATATCACAAAAAGAGGGTTTAATTTAGAAAATTTGACATCATGACGGGCGATCCCTCGCGCTTCCGCTGCAACTCTGAACCCAACAGGACCCGTATTTTTTACAAATGCTGACAAGCTTCATTGGATGGTGGGAGTATCATGTCACGTCAGGGTTTTCTTTGGCAAACATGTTTCCATCAGGTTTTGGCAATCTAGTCGTAGAAACTATGTGGGTAGATTTTTTGCTGGGCAGGTGAACCTGTCACTATTGATCAGGTGAATCAAAATCTTTCCACACTCCTGGTGACAAAGGTTGGAAGGGATGACAGGCAGTGGCCATGTAGAAAACCAAATGGCTTCAGATAACAGTGACCATATTGCACAAATTGTTAATATCCATGCAACCACAATAAAGCTGCTGTATTCTTCTAACAGCACATGAGTGTTTGAAGAGAGAATTGCTTGAAGGGTGCTTTCATTTAGGTCTTGCCTCTATCTGCTGCCATATACTGTTTTTCGAATCCACACACACACACACAGAGATCGGATTTATAGCCGCAGCTATTCTTGTGTCTTGGGCCAGTCTGTTGAAGACATAGATAATGAAATAAGTGCAAACTGCAAACGGATAGTTCAATGCTTGCAAGTAACAGCTACATGATGCGGCCATTGGCAACTGATTTGCCTACTATGAGGAGTGTGATCAAGTTTAATTAAGTAAAACGATGCTATAGTGACATTGAGCGTGAGATGCGATAACTCTATTTCATCATTCAATTCATGTGAGGTCCCAGTTTTGAAGCCACGGTTAGCAGTGGACACTCACACACAGAACATAAGGCTAAGATCCCCCTTATTGAAGTGCCTGGGTCGAGATTCGAACCCAGGTCTTCTTATACACAGGAGACTGAAGATCTCTGCGCCACTGCATGTTGGGGAAAACACATTTTTTCTTTTAAGAAAGTGTGCATGTCAAGTCCTAAAACTAATTTTCTCAATTTTTAATTGTAAGAATATTCATGTGGATTGTATGTGTAAGCCAGGCAAGAAAATTTATTTCAAAGCAAGTTGATAAAGTTGAAATAGGAAAAAATTATAATATGAACCTGGGCTCACGCCGGCGTAGAAACAATCTGAGTCGTTAGATTGAAATTCTATGGTGGTTCAGGATGGACAATTAATTATTCAAACCTGCCTACCCCTGTATTAAACCCACTGCCAGATCAAATCCAACGGCCCAGATCATCTTGGCTCTCTCAGACGCACGTGGTTCATACAAACAAGCTTCATCAAGGAATTCCATATCGGCAATATATTGCCGATATATCGATATCGGGCCCCACCTGATAAAACGAGACGGGTAAATATCGTTGTTACAATTTTTTTTAAATATCGCCGATATATTGGTTTCGGACTGATATATCGCCATTTTAAAAAAAAATATGTTTTAAAAAAAATTGGAAAAAAATTTTAAATTTTTTTTTTTAAAAAAAACAACATTCCCTATTCTTTCCCATCTTAATATGCATATTTTGAAATCTATACTTTATTTAAATTAGTATAACTCATTTTAGAAGTTAGATTGTGAAAATATACTGTAAAAATTAATTTTCAACCACTAATATTTTTTTACAAATATCTCCGATATTTTGCCTCTTAAGCCTACCGATATCCGATACGGAATTCCTTGAACTTCAATGAAATACATAGGCTACAACTAGGCCATTTGGGGCGTGATTAAAAGCAAAACATGGATGTTTTGCTATATTGTAGCATTCATGTTTTTTACACTTTCAGCTGAAACACCTCAGATCATGTTTCATGTTGGATAGTGAAAAAACCGAAATGCTACAGTGGACATAGAAAATGCACTGTGGATATTTGGGTTTTTTAACGCCCCAAACGGCCCCTAAGATTAAAGATGAAAATTGGCAGTAACGAACGCATTTAGACTGATAACAATTAGAATCTTGTTGGTATGCTCGAGCACATCTCCCACTCCGTAAATACATGAGACATCAGATCTTGATCCTAGATAGCAAGATGCACCCCGCACAAACAACACTTTCTCTATAAATTTGGAGAACTTCACGAACTGACACGTTCTAAAACACAACTTGGAAATTTTGGCATCCATGATACACACCATAAAAAACGAACCAATGGCACTTTATGAATAATTACCATAACATATCAATAACAAATCTCTAATTTATTTAAGCAAGGAGTGAAAGGGTAGACCGAGATATGATAAGCAATATCAGTATCCGGATCAGAATGGCTGCAGAGGCAGGAACAGAAAACTTCTTGCAGCACCAAGCAACCAAAATTATATGCAAAAACCCTGCAGTGTGCCTGGAGGTAAAGAATATCCGAATCCGGATGAAGGGCCAATATTTGAAATTTACACTGGCTTTCCTTGTAACAAATGCTCAGATGTGCTTTCTTTTCTAGCTCTCCCACAGTTGTCTCATGCTTGAGGATCCATTCCTTCTTGCATCCATCTTTAAGCAACCATACTTGTATCAAACACCCATCATGGGTGGCATAGTGGAGACCTCCACTTGCCGCATTTAATATAGAAGATCTTTTTGTATAGTTTCTTTCCTCAGGCAATTCAATTTCTTGGCAGGTTCCTTCCTTGATGTTGATTGCCAAAATAGAGCGCATATCAAATTGAGCATACAAAGTACCACCATAAATATATTGAGCTGGTGGGCAATATGAGGGATGCTCGGAGAGTAATCTGGATATGACCCACTTGCCAGTTTGGGAGGAAAAGACTTCAAGCTTCATTTGTGGAGGAGGACATGTGTGGCTAGGTAGATTTACAACTTGGAAGTGTGGTGAGAATTTGGAATCTGATACCAATTTGGCATTCCCCCATATCCCCCATCTCCATTTTCTAGTTGGCAAATCCACCCACTTCTTCTTGAAAGGATTACAGACATAGAATTTCTCTTCTTCTTGAGGTAGGTGGGGTATGCAAAGGAGCAGTCCATTGCAAGAATCTAATATATGAAAGTTGGGGTGGCATGGCAGAAATTCGAGGCTGAAATCCATGTTACTTGCCCTGCCATTGATTGATTTTCCAAGCGAGACAAATGTGTGTGTATTTTCCTTAAGTTTGATGTAATCCTTGGACTTGTTATACATTACCATGTGATAGAAGAGACCAGTGGCATTTAGGAGCAATGTGTGTTTGAAGGAATTGTCTGATATTGGACTTTTGTGGAGCTTTGTTATGCATTTAAATTTGGCAATGGACTTTGGTGGCATTGAGCTAAGATCTCCATCAATAAATCATCCGGGCTGGCATCATCTCCATCTGTATCAGCATGGTGCTTGATTTTGTTCCTTTGTCTACTCATCCCTAATCAAAGACAAAGAAGAAATGCGGTATGCAATTTGATGAAAAAAGAGAAGATTTCAAACAAAATGGATTTGGAAAGCTGGGAATAGCATGATTGGTACCTTAACACAAAAGGTCAATACTATTTGTGCTTGAAAACAAAAGCTTGCCTCCTTTGATCGCTGAGAAAGCTCCACCACCCAAATCCAGGATATCAAGCCAAAGCTCTCGCTATTTGTGTTATGTAAGAATCAAATAACTATTGGACTATTGGTGCAACTAGCTATTTGTGTTAGTATACAGGTGGGTTGCTAGCTAGCTTTTCTTGGGTGCCAAGCCACCAATAGTTATTTCCAGTTGACTGCCAATGTTTAAGGCTCATCAAATGTAGTTCACATGTTTCTGCTACTATATCAAATAGTTATTCTTCCATACAATTCTACTATATAATACAGTTAGTCAACAATAGATATGCTCAGAGCAAAATATAAGTCGAAGAAATTTTTTCGAGATAGTGGTTACCCATATAGTGTATAGACGGATGATGAACGATGAACGGAAATCAAGCACATGAGCCAGAAATTTGCAATGTTTTGTTTAAATGGGGTGTCCGGATGCGAAGGGGTGTCCAAGTCCTTAGGAAGGATGGTAGGACCCAACTAGAAGCGGCACGCAACCAAAATCTTAGAGCACCACTGTAACCTGCAGCCGATTCCCTTGCACGTACAAGGCCCACCCATTATGTTGACTTATCTTTTTTATTGTTTTTTATTGAACTTGTTTTATTGGAAGAACAACAATAAAGTGTTTTCCATTATGACAAGAACACGCTTACTTAAAGCCGACGTACTGAATTCGAATGCCCAACCCGTTGGCCACCTACCCTAGGGGTATATATCCCGGTTTATAATAAAAAAAACAGGAACTCGGGATCAAATTATTTTTTGACATATTTCTAGGAACAAGTAGCTACTTAATTAGTAACTTTATATTTTATGATATTTTTATAATGACACATAATGTAGATTGTTTAATACAAAGTAATGTAGAATCATGACAGTGTATCATTTGAAAAAAAAACTGTCAATTAAAAGTGACTCGAGGGAGTACTATTTTTTCTTTAATTTTTTACCTTCTTGCTATGATTTTACATGCCGCGCTTCATAGATGCTTGCATGTGACGGCGATGATAGAATATGTAACAAGTCGAGCTTTTTAAAAACTTGGTTATCTTACAGAAAGGGCACATCTTGCCAGAGTTGGTTGGCGTTATCGGAATTTTGACAATGCACTCGGATTCGGATCCCATTTGCCGATCTGGATGAAAATCGGGTTCGGATTCTCAAAAAAGTTTATTACTCCCTCTATCCACTTATATAGATTATTCCAATGAACTGATTCTTTAGGTGATTTGAAAAAAAAAAACTGTCTCTATTAAAAGTGATTGGATTGAGTATAAAAAATCGGACTACCGATCAATAAAACAGTCGAGTTAGCATGTGGCCTTGCACTGTTGACAGCTGCTTGCCATACATCTCGCTAGCGCTATAGTGTAGGCTAGATTTTTCCTCGATTCAACCCAACCCAAAGACATTCCAAGCATGAAAAGTTGCATCGCCGATATATCGGAATCGGTCTTCAACCAATAAAACGAGATTGTATAATCTTAATATTGAGTATTTTTTAAAATATCGGCGATATATGACCGATATATCGGTTTTTAAAAAAATAAAAAAAATACATGAGAGGAAGATGAGGTCATCCTAGTGCAGGAGTAGACTTTGGAAGGTCCAACTGATTGCAGGATGGCTCAAGGCCACCCTTCGTTTAGTCATGTCATGTCTTGTCTATCTGCCTCTGCAGCTGCCCTCAGCATGGTTTTGAAAACCGGACCGGACCGGCCGATCGGACCCGGTCCGACCGGAGCCGGCCTCTTTCTCGGTCCGGTTCGTCTGGGTCAACCGGGTAGGTTGACCCGGCCGGGTCATTTCAACCCGGCCGGTCGAACCGGTGACCCGGCCGATCGGTCCGGTCCGGGTTTTATAACCTCACCCCTCCCCAGTCCTCCCCGACTCCCGACTCCTTAGCCTCGTTCCACTTCCCTCCCGGCTCCCCCTCTTCCCCCCGCCCCCTCCCCTCTTCCCAGTTTCTTGCGCCGCCGCTGCCATCGCCTCACGTGGCCAAGTTCTGTCACCGTCGACCCGCGCCATCGCCGTCGACCCGACTCGTCGCTGCTCACCCTCCGCCGCCATCGCCCCGCACGGCCAAGTTCCTCCACGCCCACGCCCAGTCTGACCCTCCTCTCTCCGACGGCCAGAGCCGAGGCTCCGTGACCGGAATCATCATTAATCTTTATTGTTCGTCGGCGGGAGGACTTCGATTGGCGCCGGAGTTGCATTCTCCACAAAGGTATTTCAAAACCCTAGCTTCTAATTTTGAAAGAGTTTTACAGTCTTAGTTTTATACTGCATCCAACGTCTGGCTTTTTGTATACTGTTATTGAACTCTTGGAAGGGGAAGCTAGAATAAGCAGCTATTTATTTAAATGGTTGGAAGGTTCTTTACTGCTTTGTTTTGCTGATACAATGGTCTCAGCAAATATATCTTGTCAAGCTGTAGTGATTGTGATCGAGGAGAAAAGATTATTACTGCAGCATACAGGCTCTTGTTTCTCAGAAAAGTTTGATAAGACTCTTGTTTGCCTTTTCCTCTGCATTCCTTGACTTCCATTGTTGTTGTTGTTGTTGCTTTCGGTCACTTGTTTTAGCTTCTGTTGTTGGTGGTGTTTGTCGTTGGTTGTGAGACTGTCTTGGTTAGGTGTAGCTGTTCTAACTCATAGTGCCCTATATCAAGGTCTGCGTGAGAATTCATTGCAGCTCCGGTGTATGACAGCTGAGTGACAGATAGTCTTGATTCAGGTGAGCATTGATTTATTCCATTGTTGATTTTCCCTTATGTTTGTTGGATTCCAAGGTGCTCGAATCCACAAGTGTGAAAGCTCAGATCTTTCTTTGTATCTACATCTAAAATGGCTAATTGTGCATGGGAGTGATCTTCCTTTTGGTTGCTGTCTTGGAGTTCTTTTTCAGAAAATCACTAAATGAGCTTGAGCATTTTGAGGAATGACTTTATTGATTTTGGGTTTTGAGTTGTTTCTAGCTGTGTAAACTTGTAAGCTTTGATCCATAGCAACAACCTGGATTTGTCACTAATGATGAGAGAACATGGTTTTCATCCAGATCTTTGATTATGTTTCTGGTTTCTTACTTTCCATCTATTTGAACTCTCTACCAGTTGATCTTTCATAGTTGATTACTTGGATCTCTGTTGATTATGAGAGGTGGATTTTACTTGTCTATGGTGAAGTCTGAATTGCCTAATCCATGTGGATTCTAGTTTCTAATCACTGTCATTTATTCTTCGATTGATTGAGCATCAGCAACTAATGCAGATTAGAGCTTTACTATTTTGTTTTGATGAAATCTTGAAGGCTGTATTTTGATAACACAAATGTTATTGTATCATTGTAGTTCACATCATGGCATCAGGATCAGCTTCAGGTTCTAATTCTAGTGCGTCCATTGGGGCATCCTCTAATGCATCTACTGGAGCTGCTTCTAATCATCCTAGTCAATCAGTGGGGTTGGAAACAATAGATAAAGCATTTAGGGTAAAGGTTGATCCTGGATGGGAACATTGTCAGTTGCTTACCCTTGCAAATGGAAAAAAAGGAATTATGTGCAACTATTGTTCAAAAGTTTTTCATGGTGGGGGAATCCATAGATTGAAAGAGCATTTGAGTAAGCGCAAAGGGCATGTTATAGCTTGCAAAGATATTCCAGCTGATGTGCAATATCGAATGGAACTTTCATTAGATCAAAATAGTTTAAATAAGTCAAAGAAGAGAGAAACCATGAGTGAAGAGATTTATATGGATGTAGATGATGATGAAGAACAGGAAGAGCCAAATCAGCCAAAAGGGCCAAATGAGGGAAGTGGAGGGAATTCAAGAGGGAAAAAGGGCATAGGTAGTTACTTTCCACCATGTACCACCCTGGGTGCCCAACCTGGTATCAAGAGTGTGATGGCTGGAAAAAATACTCTTGAAAAGGTTGATATTGCAGTTGGTAAGTTCTTTTATCATGCATGCATTCCATTAAATGCCATTAACTCAATATTCTTTCAAGAAATGATTGATGCAGTTGTTTCTGTTGGTTGTGGTTACAAGGCTCCTACATATCATGCTCTGAGGGCGAAAATTTTGCAAAGTGTTGTTTCAGAAGTTTCAACTGAGGTAGAAAAATATAGAGAGGATTGGAAGAAGAATGGCTGCACTATATTGACAGATGGATGGACTGACAACTGAAACAGGACTTTAATTAATTTCCTTGTGTATTGTCCAACTGCAACTGTATTTTTAAAATCAATTGATGCTTCTGATTTGTCCAAGACGGCTGAGATGTTAAGTAGTCAGATTTCTGAAATAATAGAATTTGTTGGACCAGATAATGTTGTCCAAATTGTGACAGATAATGCATCTAACTATGTGGCCGCTGGAAGGGATTTGATTGAGAAGTACCCAAAGCTCTATTGGACATCATGCGCTGCACAGTGCTTGGATTTAATGTTAGGAGACTTCTTTAAACATGTATCTGAAGTCAAGGAAGTGGTTGATGAAGCAAGAATTGTCACAAAATTTTTTTACAATCACCTTGCTATCTTACAATTGTTAAAAAAGTTCAATCATGGGAGAGAGATTATTAGACCAGGTGCCACCCGTTTTGCTACCAACTTTTTAACCTTACAAAGTATATACAATACAAGGATTCTTTAAGAAAAATGGTAGTTGGAGAAGAGTGGTCTATGCGGAAGATAGCAAAGTTAGCAAGATCTCTTAAAGGCAAAGAGTTTGAAAGTGTGGTGTTAAGCTCTTCATTCTGGTCTAAGTGTGCTAAGGTGATTGCCATTAATGGGCCTCTTGTGAGAGTTCTTAGAATGGTTGATGGTGATGAATACCCATCAATGGGATTTTTGTATGAGAAAGTAAGAACAGCTATGGAAAGAGTAAAAGTGGTATGTGGTGGAAAGAGGGAAGACTATGGCCCATATTTGGATATCATTGAGAAACGGTGGAAGAACCAACTTTGTCAACCTCTTCATGTGGCAGCTTACTATTTGAACCCTTGGTTTCAATATGCTGAAAAGTCAGAAGCAGACACCCTCGCTGTGCAAAGGGATCTTTTAGATGTGATTGAGAAGCTACACCACGGGGATTTAGAGGCACAAAAGGAAATTGTAAATGAGCTTCTTTTGTTTAAGGATGCACAAAAAGGGTTCTCGCGTGACATGGCAAAAGCTACACATACTACTATGAAGCCCGATAAATTATCATTCCATAATAGTTCATTATCCTATTAATTCATATTTATTGATTATGTGATTAATATTTTTCTTTTGTAGCTGCGTGGTGGGCCACATTTGGAGATTGTGCTCCAACATTGAGGCGTATGGCAATAAGGATCTTAAATCAAACTTGTGCTTCTTCCAGTTGTGAGCGTAATTGGAGTGTTTTTGAAAGAATTCATACTAAAAGAAGGAATAGATTGGAGCACAAAAGACTTAATGATCTCGTCTATGTGCAACACAATCTACACATAAAGTAAGAGAACCTAGTTATAGTAACTCATCACTTCTTAATTTCTATTATTAATTATAGTTTAACTTTTGTGTTGGAACTTGGAAATGAAGGCATTTGCTTAAGACTGGTAGGAAGGAGGAAAACATAGAGAGCAACTTTGATCCTATATCCATTGAGTCATTTGACTTGATTGAAGAATGGGTAGTGGACAAAAGTATTACCGCAGAAGATATTGATGATGATCAACTAAGGAATGAGACTAATGAATTAAGATTTATATTTACTGATCGGGAAGGTAATGATATTAATAGAGTTGTTAGTTTAACCTTAATCTCATTATAATTGTTTGTTGTCCTATTGTGTTTAATAAACAATTTTTTTTTAGGGAATACAGTAGAGCCAACAACTAATGAACGGGATGAGGAACATATGGGACCTGAAGATTTTGGATTTTTGCAGGAAATTTAGAAGAAGATTATAGACCTACGAGCTCCATATGAAAGTTTGTAATTGGTAATTCATTTTTCCTACAAATTTGTAAGTGTTTCACTCCAATACTCATCATATTAATTGTTTATTGCATTTTATTTGTTGTAGGAAATTGGAGATTGTAACTTTTGGCTATTGAAACTTGGGATGGAGTTTAGCGGAGTATTGGACTTTGGCAATTGGCTATTGAACTTTAACTATTAGACATTTTGTTTATGGGAACGTTGATTATTGAATGTGGAACCCCTTTCCCCTCGTTTGCATTTTTTGTTTGGTATTTTTATATTTCTTTCTGTGACTGCATGCTTGTGCTAGTTGTCGCTATTAGGGTGTTAGTTGTTGCTACCTAGGATCGATGCTTGTTTGTGGTGGATATTAGGATTGCTACATGTATCTGCTTGTTAGTGATGAGCTTTTATTATACAATATGAAACTTTGATTATCATTGTGGAACGTAGAATATTGATTTTTAGATTTGAATATTTCGTTATAAAATGTGTAGCTTTGACTAGTGAAATTGAAAATTTATAGGTGATCAGGGATCATTGGATTATAATTTTTTATTAAATTGCTATACAGGGATCATTGGGTTATGTAAAAGTTTTTGTATGAGGAGAGGATTTTTTTATATTATTTTGTATTAATGACGTCAGCACCCGGGTCAACCCGGGTTGACCCCCGGTTCGACCCGGTTCGACCTACTCCGTCAGATTTTTGGGTCGATGGCCGGTTCGGTTTTTAAAACCTTGGCCCTCAGTTTATTAGGCATGCCTCTACATCTACATGGGGGTCTCTTCACTTTGTCCATGTCAGTGTTTTTCCCCCCTCTCCGCCCGAAAAAAAAAACCAAAACAGCAATGGGACCATCTTGGGCTTACTATTGCCAAAGTAACTATCATTTACACTCAGCTCCCTGG
Source organism: Houttuynia cordata (assembly GCA_039654745.1). NCBI lineage: Eukaryota > Viridiplantae > Streptophyta > Magnoliopsida > Piperales > Saururaceae > Houttuynia > Houttuynia cordata. The sequence continues at coordinate 12,298,536 of CM077504.1, forward strand.
CTCTAGTTGAGTCCATTCAAAGTTGTGTCCGCAATATATGGATATTGGACTTTAACCGATAAAACAAGATTGTGTAATATCAATTTTGGGAGCTTTTTAGCCATCCTATGCTAAGTATAAGGATATGGGTTTAAAATGTAAACACATATTTTAAATTATATATGTATTTTTATGTATATTTTAAAATTTATACTTAATTAAATTAGTATCACTTCTTTTAGAAGTTATATCATAAAAATACATAGTAATTTTTACACAATATCTTCGATATTTTGTCTCTTACATCGACCGATATTTCACCGATATCCACATTCCTTGCTTCCAAAGTACATGTAATAAAAGTCTACCAAAAAACTCAACCTGTTTGGAAACCGAAATTTTTATTCATTTATTACATATTCTAACAATTTAACTTCTGAATTTCTATTCATCAATATCGATGTGCTTAGTCCAACTGTGGAAGACAAGATTACGAGCCATGTATATAGCGCTCATGTTATCACAAAAAATTGAAGGGGCAACTTTGACAGGAATTTGTAGGTGATGAAGAAGATGAGATAGCCACAAGACCTCAGTGGTGGTGGTTGCAAGGGCACGGTATTCAGCTTCAGAACTCGATCTATACACTATGGGTTGTTTCATGGCACCCCAAGAAATGAGGTCGGGGCCTAGATAGACAGCATAGCCCGTGGTTGTTTCATGGCTGTTCGGACAGCAGGTCCAATCCGCATCTGAGAAGGCCCGTAGATGAAGATGAGGGAATCGTTGAAAGTGAAGCCCGTAAGAGAGTGTACCCTTGGCATACCAAAATATCCATTTGACCGCCTCAAGATGAACTTGATATGGGGCATGCATGAATTGACATACATGATTGACCGCATAAGCAAGGTCCGGACGGCTAAGAGTGAGGTATTGGAGACTTCCAACCATTTGTCGGTACAAGGTGGGGTCGGTGAGAGGTGGAGAGGCCTGAGTGGACAAGTGCAAACTAGCGGCGAGAGGGCTCTTGGCAGGCTTGAGGCCTGTGAGATGAAAGCGCTCCAAAAGTTGTAGAGCATAGTGGGCTTGAGATAGGGTGAGTGAGGGTCCATGTCGTTGTACCTACATGCCAAGAAAAAGGTTATCCCTCATGTGAAATGCCTTGGAGAGACAAGTGACAAGACTGCAGAGGAGATCTGTGGAGGTGCCCAGCAAGATGATGTCGTTGACATGAATGAGTAATATGATAGTGTGGAACTGGTGCTACCAAGTGAATAAAGATGTATCAAAGGGGCAACCAGTGAAGCCAAGACTAAGGAGAAATGTGGTGAATTTCATGAACCACGCACGAGGTGCCTGCTTGAGTCCATATAGGGCCTTATGAGGTCGACACTTTGGGACGGGCGAAATGAGTCAATGAAGCCCCAGGGCTGCTCTAAGTAGACCTCTTCCATGAGGTCACCATGGAGAAATGTATTTTTCAAGTCAAGTTGGCGAAGTGGGCAATTGATAGTGACTGCAAGGGTGAGGACCAGTCTAATTGTGGCAGACTTCACAATGGGGCTAAATGTCTCGTCGAAGTTGAAACCGGCCCGTTGATTGTAGCCTTTTGCCACAAGTCGGGCCTTGAAACGATCTATAGACCCGTCGGCACGTTACTTAATCCGAAAAACCCACTTAGAGCCCACAACATTTATGGACGGCTTGAAGGGCACTAAGGACTAGGTGCCATTTTGATCAAGGACACAAATTTCCTCTTCCATGGCAGCGAGGATTTCGAGCAGTCTGTGCGTAGGTACGAGACTCTTTGGGTAGGTGATGAGATGCGGCAACAAAGGCAACAGGGAGAGGGTGGCGGCTGGCCATAAAGACTGGCATGACGAGTTCCATCAAGTGTCCTTATAGTCATGGGGTGGAGGTTGCTGCGAGGTAGCACTGCAACTGGTAATGGGAGGTCAACCACATTAGGAGCAGACGAGGTAGATTTCAGCATCGGAGATGGAGTTGGTGTCATGACTAGCGATGGGCTTGACGAGGATCGATATGGCTAGGCAAAGAGGAGGTGGAGGTGGTGGCAGGAGCCGGTGGCAAAGCAGTCAAGAACATGGAGCCGGCATCAGTCCGAACATTGGAGAAGGGCAGTGGGGCGAGGTGGCATGAATGTCGATCGTAGCCTGTGCAGAGTCAGACCGAGAGGAAGATGAAGTCGCGGAGGATGCCACCGAGATGATGGCAGCGGCTGGTATCAGGTGGGACGCCGCCAATGGGGCAGGGTTAGAGCGGGCTGGAGCTGCAGAGGGCACTATGGAAATGGGGTCCAAGCTACTTGCCTTGAGCAAATGGTCAAGTGGGCGGACCTTGAAAGGAGCACCACGTCGAGGAGGGGCAGAGATGGTGCCAGCGGCGTGGGAAAATACCTGCTCATCAAAAGAGACATGGCGTGAGATATAAACACGGCCCGTGGCTAGATGCAAGCATCGGTGCCCTTTGTGTTGGCTACAACAACCAAGGAAAATGCATCAGATGGATTTGAAATCAAGTTTGCCACGTCCAAAAGGCTGAAGATATGGGTAGCATGCACACCCAAAAGTGTGAAGATGGTCATAGGATAGTGGGCTCCCAAAAAGAGCTTCATATGGTGACTTTCCATTCAACAAGGTGGAGGGTAGCCGATTAACCAAATAGGTTGTTGTGGCAAAAGCATGCTACCAATATTCCTTAGGGAGGCTACTGTGAGCTAATAGAGTCAAACTCATTTCCACTAATGATCTATGTCTGCGTTCGGCTAAATCATTTTGCTCGGGCGTCCTAGGACAGGAGAGGAGGTGAGAAATGCCATTGGCCTTGAAATAAGTCTGAAAAGATGCATGCATATATTCACCTTCCCCATTAGACTGGATTGTCTTGACAAGGGCCCCGTGTTGGCGGTCAATTGATTTAAGAAAATCAATAAATATGCTTGTGACATTAGATTTGTGCCGTAATGGGAAATACCAAATATACCGAGAGCATTCATCCATGATCAAAAGGTAGTATCTATTCCCATCAAGAGAGACAACTGGCACGGGCCCCCAAACATCTGTATGAAGAGTATTAAAGCAAATACTAGAATAAATAGTCATTCGTTCAAATGGTAGTTTGGACATCTTGCCCAACTTATAACTATCACAAAAATATTTATTTAAATTATTTGGTAGACTAAGAGAAGATGCAAGTGTCTTAACTATTTTGGAGGATGGGTGGCCTAGGAGGTTGTGCCACAAATCACCATCAACTTTATTGCATAATAGTCCCACATGTTGTTGAAACTCAGGTAGAATGCTCCCAGCTCGATATAAGCCACCTGATCGTTTAAAATTAAAACCCTTGCAAGTGCACATAGAAATTGTACTACAGTGAGTATTAAAGGGTTGTTGAACCTCAGGGACGGATTAATAATTTACCAAATTCAAGAGGAAATAGCAGTGTTGATTCTAGACTAAGAAAGCAATGAACTTTAACTAATCTAACTGAGATTTAATCAATATGGAGAATATCAAGACAAAGAATCCTCCACTAGACATGCAATTACTACTCTCAAGCATACATTGACATGATATGGTAATTCGTGTTCTTGATCGGACACACGAATTACTAATGAATTCACTAACGTTCTTGATCGGACATGAAAGTTCATCCACTATGGTGTAATCAATCCTATCCTTGATCGGGCATAGAATCAATCACAACTCTATTATAATGTTATTAATCTTATCCTTGATTGGGCATAAAATCAATCATAATATCTAATTCCATTCATAATCAATCAAGTCTATGATCAAGCACTCAAAAGAATACTCATGAAATCGCATTAAGCATGAATCATAATCAACTTTATAGAATTAAACTATCAAGAGTAGCAATATACATCTAGGGCTTCATCAAGCCTTGAATAAAAGTTTAGTTACACATAGAAAGAAAGAAAAGAGAAGCCTATTTATGTAGATCCATCGTCATGAATCCTTCTTCTTCTTTGCTCCAAAGACTCTTTCTCTTGCTCCTTTCTAGCCTCCAATAAAGCTCAAAAGTCTATTATGTGGTCTACTTTGTAATGCTCAAAACGTTCCTTCATAAGGCCTATTTATAAGAGTGAAGGAAAACCACGAAGTCCCCTTCTAAATCCGAGTCAAAATAGGTCTTATTTCGGTTTTCCGCACACGGCAATCGATCGCATTGTATAGTCGATCGTTCGCCTATCGATCGATCGCATCCTCCGATCGATCGCTTTGCCGATCGATGCCGTATGATACTGATCGATCGTAGTTACTGTTTTGCATGATTGAAAAAATTCAGTAGATATGATCGATCATTTTGAGGTTCGATCGGTCGTTTCCTTCAATACACTATTTTTGCGGCTGAGGCGATCGATCGCAATGATAGCCGATCGATCGTAGTTACTATTCATAAACTTCAAATGGCTATAACTTTCTGTCCTGAACTCCGAATTGCGCGTGGTTGGTGGCGTTGGAAAGCTGACTTCTTAATCTTTAACATGAACTTGAATTAGTCCAATCCGATATTTGTAACACCCAAAAAATTTGTGCGCCTACTAAATTTAATTGATCTAAAAATATTAAATTTTGATGCTTGTTTTGCCATGTTTTGCACTTTGGAGTTAAAGTATGTGAAGAGAACTTTCCAACGCCACTGACGGTGCGCAAATCGGGGTTCGGAGCATGAAGTTATGTTAGTTTGAATTGTAGTATGCAGTCGGGGTATGCGATTGATCGCTGGGTTATACGATTGATCTGGCGGGGTATGCGATTAATCGTCGGGATATCGCGATAGATCGCAACGGCATTGAATACGGAAATTGCGTTTTAAGTGGATTTTCTTAAGAAAAAGATACCAAATCCTAACCAAACTTGGAGAGGACGTTCATGAGGAGATTTTGGAGGATTTTGGAGGATTCCTATTGGTGGAAAGAGTCCATAATTTAGGAGGAATTATTTAAGAAGAGATTTCTCCAAACTCTATATAAACCCATGAGAGGGAGGGCTTATGCGATTCATATCAAACCCTAGCTCTACAAATCTTGTGCTTTTCTCCTTCCCACGTTCACCCTTCTCTCAAGCCTCTTCTTGGTGTGAGTCTTCATCCAAAGCTTGGAGCAGAGGCATCGCTACGAAGCGAAGAAGGCGAACGACGCGTAAAGGGCGAGACTTTTGTGAAACGAAAAGTAGGATGATTTTATCATTATTCTTTGTGATTTATTTCAATCATATGAATGTTTATGATTCAAGTTCTGATGTCAAATATGTGACCTTGTTTGGGAATGAATATGTGTGGTATTTCTATTCATGAATTGATTATGATCATGCTCTTATATGTGAAGATGCAGGGGTCAATTGATATATGATATGTAACATGATAAAAGGGTATACTTTGGTAATTTGAGACAATCCTAGGGTCTATAATTGATCTAGGAGGGGAGTATGGTTGTCTGTTTAATAATATATTATCACCTATAATGTGTTATTAAGTGAGATAATCGAGTTTAATGAAGAGTCATAATCTCGGCTAGAACTATTTTTGTGCTGACAGTCTGTAGTTAATAATTCATAACTAATTCAAATAAACTCGGAAAAATATGCCGTCTATTAGGTTAGAAACTCGACTCAAAGGACTATATACAGTAAAAATTTCAGAGAGTAATTCAATCTTTAATGACGCTGGGAAGAGCCGGAATTCAACTGATATGTAAAAGCAGAATACTGTAATTAGGGTAAAAAAGTTGGAGAAACTTTAGCAAAACATTACCCTATGCTAAAATAAGTATACTATGAAAGTAATATGTGTTATGGAAGATCTTCCAGAAAGAATTATAGAAGAATGGACTAAGTATAATACTTTAATATCATGGGCTAATGGCGGGTAGTTTGGTGTTTAGTAAATCCTATGTGTTTCATTGTTGATATTGACTAGACTGCATTTTCAATTGGAAGCCGAACCATAATCCCCTTTTACTAAAGTTTTAAACCTTAAAGTTTGGATCAATGTTTCTATGACCGAGTTGAGTATTGGAATAGTTCCACCTATGTTAAAGCAATGTGTGACACTTCTGTCGTTGACACTTTATTTTGATACTTCTATGGTTAGTTGTGTGACGATAGAGATTAAGTAATCTCATTGGTACTCCTTTAGTGAGTCAGACTTTGGAAAGAGTATCGAAATATTTGTTGTACTTCTTTCGTGAGCTAGTTATCAGAATGAATATGTTCTTCATAGAGGATACCTTTCCTTTGAGTAAATAGTTACATCAGAGATTCGTTATAAGAACCTTGTGAGATTTTGCCCAAGAGAGGTAAATTAGTTCCCAAGGATGAGAGATGGGTAGTCTCAATAGTACCTGAGTGAAGACATTCGTGGTATGCTAGTAAAAGCCATAATAGACTCCGTCCAGTTGAGAGTTGTAGAATACTCAAAAGCACTTGCATTAGGAGAGACTCTATCCGGTTGAGAGTTGTAGAATACTCAAAAGCACTTGGATTAAGAGAAACTCAGCCAGGGTGAGAGCTAATGATACTCAATAGCCCCTGTGTTAAGAGAAACTCAGCCAGGGTGAGAGCTAATGATACTCAAATAGCCCCTGTGTTAAGAGAAACTCAGCTAGGGTGAGAGCTAATGATACTCAATAGCCGCTGTGTTAAGAGAAACTCAGCCAGGGTGAGAGCTAATGATGTTCAATAGCCCCTGTGTTAAGGGAAACTCAGCCAGGGTGAGAGTTAATGATACTCAATAGCCCCTGTGTTAAGGAAAACTCAGCCAGGGTAAGAGTTAATGATACTCAACAACCCCTGCGTTAAGGGAGATTTAGCTAGGGTGAGAGTTAATAATACTCAAAAGCCCCTGAGTTAAGAAATTCAGCTAGGGAGAGAGTTAATAATACTCAAAAGCCCCTGAGTTAAAAGGCTCTGCTAGGATGAGAGTTAATAAGACTCAAAAGTCCCTGTGTTAAGAGAGTATATCTTTGGACCCTTGTTAGGTTCCTGCCCAAAGAGAGGCATTCCATAAGTACTGATAGAGCCAGTATTCTAGACATGACTGAGGGTTCCAAGGAGAGAATCTCTAGGATAGTCTGGCAAGAAACCACATGGAAGTGGTATATATGACAGTGAGAGTTGTAACTCCATACGCTTGTGATAGTTGAAGTCTCTGTGAATGATGTTTTTCTTAGGCACTCTCAATGTTTGGATCATTGATTAATTATATTCGCTCCATATATTTTAGCTATTTTGGAGTCTTAGTGACTGATGATGATTTCTGGTAATGCAATTCCTTATATTGGATATCGATATTGCTGATTTGTCAGTTATTGTTGAAATCTTATACATTGTTATATATTGTATATTTTGTGTTGTGTGGGTTTTGCATTCTACTGGGTATTTCTTCGGAATACTCATGCATCCTGTGATGCAGGCTTGGATAAAGATTAGATTTGGAGAATGTTGCAGCAGCAGGAAAAGCTCAAGGATTGCAGTCAGAAAGTTACGAAGTTTAGGTTGCTTTTGAATAAATAGCTGTGACATTAATGGCCTGTGTGCCAAGAAGTTTTAGTAATTTTATTAAGAGATTTTAATGACTTTTATTTTGGGATAATTTGATATTAAATTTTTTTATTTCATATGGTTTAATGATGTTGATTCATATGACTGAGTGGTTTCAATTACACATCCTTTTGAGATGTTGTGGTTGACTGGTGAATGGGTATTAAGTTGCGTGCCCGAATTTCGGCTTTAAGAATTTCTCGCCTAAGGGTCGACTTCCGCACTCCGTCGAGGTTTGAAATTTCGAGGCGTGACAATATTTGTACACTAAGTTATGATGATTTAACCATTTGAGTTACTTTTCACCTCATTTCTGTGTATTACTCTTGTTTCCTACAAAAACCAAAAACTATATTAAAGTAGTAGTTTTTCTAATCAAATGTCAGCATAATCATAAGTTTAGGAGATAATAAAATGCATATTTCATATATAGATCACCACCTGATCTAGGTCCGGCTAGCAAGATCTTTCCGTACTGCAAAGCTTTAACAGTAAATCTCCAAGGATAGAATGTAAAATAACAATGATTATCTTGGCAAAATTGTGAAACACTAAGTAGATTCTTAGTCAAGTTGGGAACCACTAGTACTTTTTCCAACCGATGAAAGTCCGACAATAGATAAACCCGTGTGTGAAATATTTAACCCAACACCATTTCCGACAACAACATGATCGGATCCACAATAAGGGAGAATACCTTCCACGTTACCCAAGTCAGCAGTCATATGATGCATGGCTCCTGTGTTGGGGTACCAAGCACTATCAGAGTGGTCTGTCTTGTGCAAAACAGTAAGACCTTGAACTGGGTCTGGTCCAGCAACAGCTTGGGCCTGACTGACATCAGCTTTATGATTGAGATAACCACAACGATAATAGTAGACATTGTTGTAGTCTCCGGTGACCAGACGAGCCGCGACCACGAGAGGTGGAACTATCAGATGGGCGGTGGGTAGCAAGCTGGGGTCCATGGGAGAAACTGCCACGCCCCCCTCTATATGAAGCACCACTGCGAGTGGGGTGATCTATACATGAAATACACATTTTATTATCTTCTAAGCTTATGATTATGCTGGTGTTAGATTAGAATTACTACTACTTTAAAATAGTTTTTGGCTTTTGTAGGAAATAAGAGCAAGATGCAGAATTGCGGTGAAACGTGACTCTAATGGTTAACCTTTATTACTTCAATTGTATATCTATGATAGGACTGATTTAATCTTCATGTTAAAGTTCAAGAAGTCAGCTTTCTAACGCCACTGACTGTTCACAATTCGGAGTTATGAGCAAAAAGTTATGACCATTGGAAATATAGCACGCGAAAGAGACGTGAGTAAATAGAAGAACCGTCAAGATGAGATCGATACAATGGGTTTTTGTTTAATAAAGAAAAAAAGAATAGAATTGAACTGGTTCCATTCCGGTCTGGTTCGGTTCAGTAAAAGAAAAGAAAAAAAAGAAAGACCCGACCCGAGCTACAGCTCGGGCCTTTCATTCCAGACAGAGCTCGAGCTCGAGCTCGAGCTCGGGCCTTTCATTCCAGACAGAGCTCGAGCTCGAGCTCGAGTTTGGAGGTGGTCCGGCGGCGGAGCTCGAGACGGCGAGGCTGCACTCGACGGAGGCGGCGATGGATTGAAGATGACGGAGGCTGAGCTCGAACGATGAAGCACGATGGCGATGGATTCACGGCAGAGCAGCCCATGACGAGAGCCTTGTTCAATCGGGAAACTAACAAAATAGTCGGCCGGATTTGGAAAGTGCCGGATTTGGTCTCGATTCGACTCCAACTTCGAATGGGAATCGATTAAGAGTCGGATTTGGGGTTAGAATCGCATATAAAAACAAGAGCTTTGAAGAGAGAAATTTCGGCCGGAAAAATAGAGGAAAAAAAGGCTGATTTTTGGACGCCAAAGCAGAGACATTCGTGGGAGATTTTTGCCGAATTCCGGCGGGGCTTTGGCTAGAAAGAGAGAAGAGGAAGGAAGAAGGCCAGAGGAGAGAAGAAAGACTGGTTTTTGGAGTGAAATTGCAGACGCTACAGTGAATTGCATATTGCTACAATAGCCGCGGCTAAGTGGAGAAATGATGAATAGTACCTGCGCATGAACAGTACTTTGCTTCAGTGTTTTTGAATAGTATTTTTTGGTGAATAGTAAATGATGACTCCGTCAAATCAGCAGTGTTCTCCTCATCCGATGGCCAGCTAAATTCCTTGTCTTAGGCGTAGATGAAACCCGAGTAAATTGGTTGTATCGTTTTCTTTCTTTCATCTCAACTTTAATTTTATCTTAATTGGTGTATGGATCTTATTATACAATCACTGTTAATTTATTGAGGTTTATTCTATGTGCTCGAGAGAGGCTAGAGTGAATTCTTGTGTGTTTCAATCCGAGGAATACTTGCGTGTCCGAGAGGAACGTAAGTAGACTAAGGTGTTATAAAGGAATAAGATTTCATTGATTTATGCTCGAGAGAGATAGATCACAGTTCCATATTTTAGTTGCTTATGTGTTACGTCCGAGAGGAGAGCACAATATTTTGAATTGACAAGTATATGTCCGAGAGGAATATACTAGCCAATTAGGAATTTATTCAAAAGAGAGAGAGAGAGAGAGAGAGACGATAAGCTAGTTTATTGTGTGGTGGATTCGAAGCCTTGGCACTTCTCCATATTCGTTTAATTAGCTAAAATTTATTGTTTTCTTAGATTAAATCAAACTACAACTTTTCTTTCACTTGAATTTGGTAAATCATTCATCCGTCCCTGAGGTTCGACAACCCTAAATACTCTGTAGTACAATTGCCTTGTGCACTTGCAAGGGTTTAATTTTAAAAGATTAAGTTTTTGGCATTGTTGCCGGGGATGGCACAATAGTTTACTAAATTCTTAGCATAGTTAGTTTTAGAGTAGATTAGTTTAATTTAGATTTCTTTTCAGTAGCTTAATTGCATTTTTTCTTTTTGTAGTATTAAGAGAGGACACTGATTTTCGTCATTGTTGGAAGGGCCATCCCTTCCCAATATTTGCACTCTCTTAACTTTCTTTTAGAATAATTTGGGTGCTTGGTGTTTTCCATTTTTTTTTGTGATTGCATGACATGCTACTTGTCAATATTAGGTTGCTAGTTGTCGCTATCTAGGATTGATGCCTGCTAGTTGTCGCTATTAGGATTGCACAGGTTTTGTTTGATTTTTATTATGCATGCATGGTCGCCGTTCCCTGAACCCCGACTTGGCCTTTGACCCTAATCCTGAGCGACTCTATAGAATTTGTAGAACTCCTAGCCACTCAATCCCTGAAATCCATCCAATGGTAGACAACATGAACCTTGGGGGTGGGAATGGCCTAAACCAGAATCCACTAATGCCCCATGCCCGTACCCTGCAAGACTACTACCATCCCACTGCCTACACCTCCCCCTCCTGTATCCTACTTCCAGCAACCGTTGCTAATTTTGAAATTAATCCCAACATCATTCAGATGCTGCCCACTTACCATGACCAACTAAATGAGAACCCCTATAGGCATGTCTAAAATTTCCTAGAAGTTAACACAACCTTTAAACTTACACTGTCTGATGACCAGGTGTGCCTTAGGTTGTTCCCCTTCACCTTAAAAGATAGGGCCAAGGAATGGATACTCCCTTGAGCATAACTCTATTTCCACTTGGGAGGAACTTCAGGCCGAATTCCTCAAGAAATACTTTCCTGTGGGGCAGACCAATAAGATCCACCATGAAATCATCACATTTACCCAGTTTCCTAATGAACAATTCCATGAAAGTTGGGAGAGGATGAAAGCCCTACTCCGGTCCTGTCCCCACCATGATGTGCCAAAGTGGCAATTAGTACAGAGATTTCATGAGGGTGTGTGCGATCAGCACAAGACCCTAATAGATGCCTCCTGTGGAGGCACATTCATGAAAAAGACCCCGGATGATGCTTGGGATCTACTAGAGGACCTGAGCAAAAACTCTTTACACAGTGCCACCCTTTATAGATGTGAAGGCCATATTCCTGGCAGGAGTACCTTAAGGGGATGCATGTACGATGTCAAAGCCACCACCAGCCTAGAACACCAAGTGGCATCCCTTACAGAGAGGTTTGACAAGTTTTTCTCTCAGACTCCACCTTATACCCCAACCTCTCAAGATGCTTGTGCCATCTGTGCCAGCCCTATGCACACCATAGTTGACTGCCCCTCAGCCTCCCAATATCCTGACCTTGTACAAGAGCATGTCAACCTTGCATAAACCTACCCTAGAGCCAATACCCCTATTCAAATACCTATAACCCGGTGTGGTGAAATCATCCAAATTTCACCTGGAAACAACCCAACCAGGGGCCCGCCTTCAATCAGGCCCCAAGACAGGAATTCCGAAACCCAACTCAGTTTTACCAACTAGCCACAAATACCCCATTTTGCTAAACCAATGAGAAACCATCCCTAGAAGATCAAATGAGCCAAATGCTAGCCACCTAATCCACTCTCCTCTCAGCTTTCAATGCGATGGAAGCCAAGATGGACTCTAAGATAGACACCAAACACAGAGAGCTGATAGGTGAGCTAAGAACCCAAGCCCAGCTAGTCCACTCTCATACACAATCCATTGCCAAAATAGAAACTCAATTAGGAGAGGTGGCCCAATCTATGAACCATAGGGAAGTAGGAACCTTGCCCAGCCAACCACAGCAGAACCCTAAAGGCCAGTTCGCCGTTGAAGGTTCCCATTATCCAAATGAGCAGGTGCAAGCCGTTACTACCCGAAGAAACGGTAAACAAGTCAACAATCAGGTTAGGAACCCATCCTTTGCGAGTGAGGATACTCCCCTAGAGAAACCGAACCAACCCACTCCTACCATGCTTGATCCTGTTAGTCTCCCTCAGTAGAAGGAAGCACCTACGGAACCCACCATAGAAAAATCTTATATCCCAAGGGCCCCTTTCCTTCAATGCCTCAACCAACCCTCCCCATTTAGTAAGGCCCGCCAACGAATGGAGGACATGTTAGAGGTATTTAAATAGGTTAAGATCAACCTTCCTCTCTTAGATGCCATCAAACAAGTACCTACATATGTGATCGTTTAAAATTAAAACCCTTGCAAGTGCACAAGGCAATTGTACTACGGTGAGTATTAAGAAGGGTTGTCGAACCTCAGGGACGGATTAATATTTTACCAAATTCAAAAGAAAGCAAAGTTTGTTTTAATTAATCTAGAGAAAGCAATAAAATTTAACTACTTTAAAATAGATTTTAACTAATATGGAGAAGTGCCAAGGCTTCGAATCCACCACCCAATAAACCAGCTTATCGTCTCTCTCTTTTGAATAAATTCTTGATTGGCTAGTATATTCCTCTCGGACATATACTTGTCAATTCAAAATGTAGTACTCTCCTCTCGGACGTAACACATAAGCAATTAAAATATGGAACTGTGATCTATCTCTCTCGAGCATAAACCAATGAAATCTTATTCCTTTATAACACCTTAGCCTACTTACATTCCTCTCGGACACGCAAGTATTCCTCGGATTGAAATTAATAAGAATTCACTCTAGCATCTCTCGAGCACATAGAATAAACCTTAATAAATTAACAGTGATTCTATAATAAGATTCATACACCAATCAAAGTAAAATTAAGATGAAAGAAAACGATACAACCAAGGTACTCGTGTTTCATCTACGCCTTGGACAAGGATTTAGCTGGCCATCGGACGAGAAGAACGTTGTTGATTTGAAGGAGTCATCATTTACTATTCACCGGAAAATACGGTTCAAAATCACTGTAGTAAAGTACTGTTCATGCGCAGGTACTATTCATCATCTTCTCCGTTCGGCCGGTTATTGTAGCAAATGGCAGAGTTACTGTAGCAGTCCAAAATTGATCCTTTTCTGGCCAAAGTTGCGCCCTTTCTTCCTCTCCTCTGGCGGCTCCTCCTCTCTCTCTCTCTTCCGGCCAAAGCCCCGCCGGAATCCTTGTTTTCCTCTGTTTTCCCGGCCTCCAAAAACCAGTTTGTAAGCTCCTATTTTTCTCCAGCCAGGCGTGTTTTTATAGGCGATTTCAATCCAAAGAGTTCTCTTACTCCTCCAATTGCACAACCAAATCCCAGTCGAAGCATGCCTATGCACCACGCCCTTTTCCGGCACTGTCCAGGTTCAGCACGACTCCACAGTCCCATTCCGACACGATTCCTATTTCTGCCTTGCCGTCTTGCCGCCGGAGTTCTCTCGCCGTCAATCGCAGGTTCTACACCGCCGTTTCGAGCTCCGCCGCCATCATGACCCGCTGTCTTCGCTAGCCTCGCCGGCGTCGTCCGGCAGAGCTCGAACTCTTTTTTTTTTCCAATCGATATTTATTCCTCGCCTCTCTGCCGTCCATTCTCGCCGGCGTCGTCGTCGTTGTTCTGCCGTTGAATGGCCCTGCCAGCGTTCAGCCCGGCCTCGCCTTCTTCCCCTTCACTGGCGCTCGCGAGCGCCTCTGTTTTGTTTCGGGATGAAAGGCCCGAGCTTTGGCTCAGGCCGGTTTTTCCCTTTTTTTTTTCTTTTTCTTTTAACTGAACCGGACCGGACTTTGAACCGTTGAACCGGTTCATATTTCTTTTCTCTTTTTTTTTTCTTTATTAAATAAAAACCTGTTGTATCGATCTCATCCATCCAATCTCATCTTGACGGTTCTTCTCTTTAATTGTGCCTCTTTCGCGTGCGATATTTCAAATGATCATAACTTCTTGCTCAGAACTCCGAATTGTGAACAATCAGTGGCATTGGAAAGCTGACTTCGTGTACTTTAACATGAAGCTTAAATCAGTCCCATCAGAGATATGCAATCGACGTTGTGAATATTCAATCTTTAGAGTCGCGTTTCATCCCATTTCTCCGTCTTGCTCTTGTTTCCTACAAAAACCAAAAACTATATTAAAGTAGCAATAATTCTAATATAATACTAGCATAAACATAAGTTTAGGAGATAATAAAATGTATATTTCATGTATAGATCACACCCCCAAACCTAGATTTTGCTAGTCCCTAGCAAAACAAAGCAAAACAAAACAAAATCAAAGAAAACAACTAAAGGAAGTGATGCATAAAAGTAAACACCACTTTCGTAGGGAACATGATTGCATTTAGCGTATGCAACAAGCTGTTAAACCTCTAGGTGGCCGTAGTAGGACGAGTTGTGTCTCGTGAGGGTTTGCAGCCATGCTACCCACAAACATGTATTTATTAATCTAATTAACCTAAGTGCAAAAACAAAAATAAAATAAAAACAGTGCAAAACAAGAAAACCTATTATCCCGACAAATGCAAAATACAATGCATAAGAAAATTAACCACATGTACTTGGTTCATAATCAACAGGAATATAGAAGCCCTCAAGTAAGTGGTTTTATTTCACACTTTCATCTTGGAAATTTCTGCTCAATATAATATAATATGATAACATAAATAGTAGAAAGTGTAGAACATTGTAGCAATACATTCTAAATTTCTGTTTTATACAGATCCAGTGTTACCCATTAACCAAAGAACATCAGAATCTGCACAATCATCGTAATCTTTAGGTTCATGATAGCACAAATCTGCGCCTCCTTCGGGTCCAACATTCTAGATTTGAGAGGATAATACACCATAGACTTTTTTTTTCTTTTCTTTTTTTTTCCGCTAGGATTGTGTAAGGCCTGACTTCAAGATGCTTAGGTTTAGCAATGACTCGGGTCAATGACTCTCAGCCAGTTGGCTTAGGGCATTAGGTTTTAAGAGACCGCTTTGGGCCCAAGCATCAGCCTAAGTTAATTCTATAAAGTCAAGCATCCCCTTTTCTTTCATTTTGTTTTCATTTTTTTTTCATTTTTCAGCACATATTTTTCAGCACATCTTTATTTTGTCCAGGCTGTATTATACTCTCAACCTATTTCCGGTTCCAATCCCTTGCCATAGCCAAGTATATTGTCTATCATGATCTTTTAAGCTCAACAGATAACTACACATCATCCAATGACTATGACTAAAGACATCCCACTGAAGATTAGTATTCAACAAATCTCTAGATGGTATTACTTTATGTACTAGTATGTGTAAGTGAATTTTCTTAGTTTAAGCACCTGTTCCAAGAGGACTGTAATAGAAAGGTATGCTCAGTTAAGTTCTCTATCCTCCAGTATATTTACTCACACTTCCAATGTAAATTAATCTCTTAAGAATTGTAACATGCATTATTATGGGATAAACTATCAAAACCTAACAAAAAAAATACTAATAAACAACCTAAAAATTAATCAAATTTTTATGATTTTTTTTTAATTTTTTAATTTTTCTGATTTTTTTTTATACAAGTAATATTCCTGCCCCCAAACCTATTATGAACATTGTCCTCAATGTGAACAAAATATAGCATGACAATGAGCATATAACAAAGAAAATTCAGATAAAAGAGAGAATACACCTGAATACGTGGGTTGCCTCCCACCAAGCGCTAAGTTTAACGTCTTCAGCCAGACGAAACTCCATTAGTCCAACTTATCCACGGTCTTTCAATCCAATGTTCAGTCCATCTGTGGTCCTACTGCGCACATTAGGGTTAACGAAAGAAATCGCTAGTGGATCATCAGAACAAATCCATGGAGGTGCACCATCCACCAGAGTATCAATCATATGAACTGCATAATAATCATCTGGCGGTGGATGTTGTTTTTGGGCAATAAAAATATTCAGTTTGACATTTAAATTTCCAAAAGACAATTGCAACACCCCATCCCAACAATTTATAATAGCGTTGGACGTCACCAGGAATGGACGTCCCAAAATTACTGGAATCTGACTACCAGTGTTCGGTACAGGTTGTGTATCTAGGACAATAAAGTCTATAGGAAAGAAAAATTTATCAACCTGTACTAGAACATCTTCAATAACACCACCTGGAGTTTTAATGGATCGGTCTGCAAGTTGTAGTGTTATTATAGTCAGTTTCAATTCTCCCAACCCAAGTTGCTCATACACAGAGTAAGGCAACAAATTTACACTCGCCCCCAAATCTAACAATGCATTTTCCACAGTATGGTTCCCTATCACACATGAAATTGTTGGACATCCTGGGTCCTTATATTTCGGTGGAAGGTTATGTGTCAATAGGGAACTCACCTGCTCAGTAAGGAAGACCTTTTTAGTCACATTAGATTTAGCTTTTCACTTTTGGGTACAAAGGTCTTTCAAGAATTTGGCATAGGCAGGGACCTGTTTTATTGCATCTAGCAAAGGGAGATTGACCTTAACCTGTTTAAATACCTCGAACATCTCCTCCGTCTTTTGGTGGGATTTACTAAACGGGGAGGGTTTGTCCAGACATTGTGGAAATGGTACCCTGGGAATATAGGATCTCTCTTTCTGGGCCTCGGGTTGGTTATCCGGTGGGGTTTTAGAACTAATAGGTATAGCTTTGATGGAATTGGGTTATTTTTCGTCCTCATGGGAAGGTGTCTCACTCGGAGGGCCAACAATGAGATCCTGAACCCTGTGTCAACTTGTTTACCACTCCTCAAGGTGGTTATGGCTTGCACTTGTTCAGGAGGGTAATGGGAGGCCTCAGCTATAAACTGGCCTCGAGGGTTTTGCTGGGGTTGGCTCGGTAAGGTTCCTGCTTTTCTACGGTCCATGGATTGGGCCAGCTGCCCTAATTGAGTCTCTATTTTGGCAATAGATTGTGTATGGGAATGGACAAGCTGGGCCTAGGTTCGTAGCTCTGCTCTTATCTCCTTCTGTTCAGTTTTAATCTCGATTAAATGGGAGAGGAGCATTTGGCTCATTTGGCTCATTTGTTCTTCTAATGAAGGTCGCCTATTAGATTGGCCAAAGGGAGCCGGTGCAGGTTGGTTGGACTGGGCCTGGCTTTGAAATTCTGGTCTTAAGGCTAGATTGAAAGCTGGCCCCTGGTCAGGTTGTTTCCAGGCGAAATTGGGATGATTTCGCCACCCCGGGTTATAGGTATTTGAGTAGGGGTTATTGGCTCTAGGGTATCCTTGTGCAAAGTTGACGTGCTCCTATACAAGATCTGGATACTAGAAAGCAGAAGGGCAGTCAACTATGGTGTGCATAGGGATGGCACAAATGGCACATGCATCATGAGAGGTTGGGGTATATGGTGGAGTCTGGGAGAAAAACCTGTCAAACCTCTCTGTAAGGGATGCCACTTGGTGTTCTAGGCTCGTGGTGGCTTTGACATCATATATGCCTCCCCTTGAGGCATTCCTACGAGGCATATGGCCTTCAGATCTATAGAGGATGACACTGTGTAGAGAGTTTTCGCTCAGGTCCTCTAGTAGATCTCAAGCATCATCAGGGATTTTCTTCATGAATGTGCCTCCACAAGAGGCATCTATTAGGGTCTTATGCTGATCGCACACACCCTCATGAAATCTTTGTACTAATTGCCACTTGGGCACATCATGGTGGGGACAGGACCGGAGTAAGGCTTTCATTCTTTCCCAGCTTTCATGGAATTGTTCATTAGGCATCTGGGTAAAGGTGATGATTTCATGGCGGATCTTATTGGTCTGCCCCACAGGAAAGTATTTCTTGAGGAATTCGGCCTGAAGTTCCTCCCAAGTGGAAATAGAGTTATGCTCAAGGGAGTACAGCCATTCCTTGGCCCTATCTTTTAAGGTGAAAGGGGAACAACCTAAGGCGCACATGGTCATCAGACAATGTGAGTTTAAAGGTTGTGTTAACCTCTAGGAAATTTTGGAGGTGCCTATAGGGGTTCTCATTTAATTGTCCATGGTAAGTGGGTAGCATCTGGATGATGTTGGGCTTAATTTCAAAATTAGCCACATTTTCTGGTAAGATTATGCAGGAGGGGGAGGTGTAGGTGGTAGGCCTGTAATAATCTTGTAGGGTACGGGTATGAGGCACTACTGGATTTTGGTTTAGGCCATTCCCACCCCGAAGGTTCATGTTGTCTGCCATAGGATGGGTTTCAAAGATTGGGTTGCTGTGAGTTCTAAAGGCTCTAGACAGTCGCTCAGGATCAGGATAAAAGGCCAGGCCAGGGTTCAGGGAACGACGACCATGCATGCACAATATAAAGCAACAAAACCTTTAGCAATCCTAATAGCGACAACTAGCATGTCATGCAATCCCACAAAGGAAATGGAAAATACCAAGCACCCAAATTTATCTAAAAGAGAAAGGATAAGAGAATGCAAACTATGAGAAGGGATGGCCCTTCCAACGTTGGCAAGGATTCCACGTCTTCTCTTAATCCTGCAAAAGAAGAAGAATGCTATTCAGCTACTAGAAAGCAATCTTAATTAAACTAAACTACTCTAAAACTAAGCTACGCTAAGAATTTGGTAAACTATTGGCTTCCGTCCCCGGCAACGGCGCCAAAAACTTGATCGTTTAAAATTAAAACCCTTGCAAGTGCACAAGGCAATTGTACTACGGCGAGTATTAAGAAGGGTTGTCGAACCTCAGGGACGGATTAATATTTTACCAAATTCAAAAGAAAGCAAAGTTTGTTTTAATTAATCTAGAGAAAGCAATAAAATTTAACTACTTTAAAATGGATTTTAACTAATATGGAGAAGTGCCAAGACTTCGAATCCACCACATAATAAACCAGCTTAACATCTCTCTCTTTTGAATAAATTCTTGATTGTCTAGTATATTCCTCTCGGACATATACTTGTCAATTCAAAATGTAATGCTCTCCTCTCAGACCTAACACATAAGCAATTAAAATATGGAACTGTGATCTATCTCTCTCGAGCATAAACCAATGAAATCTTATTCCTTTATAACACCTTAGTCTACTTACGTTCCTCTCGGACACGCAAGTATTCCTCGGATTGAAATTAACAAGAATACACTCTAGCCTCTCTCGAGCACATAGAATAAACCTCAATAAATTAACAGTGATTCTATAATAAGATTCATACACCAATCAAAGTAAAATTAAGATGAAGGAAAATGATACAACCAATTTACTATAATAAGATTCTATAATAAGATTCATGCGCAGGTACTATTCATCGTCTTCTCCGTTCGGTCGGTTATTGTAGCAAATGGCAGAGTTACTATAGCAATCCAAAATCGATCCTTTTTCGGCCAAAGTTGCACCCTTTCTTCCTCTCCTCCGGCGGCTCCTCCTCTCTCTCTCTCTTCCTCTCTCTCTATAATTGTTCTGCCTCAATATATTGATACCAAATCAAAGTATCACCAGTGAGATGGAAGTAACCATTAATTTGTCCTCATCGGATCATGTGTCCTGATAACGGAAGAACTTCTCAGCTTGGTACAACCAATCCACCGGATTCTCGTCCCCAAAGTACATTGGGAACTGGAGTATGGCAAGCCGTGTCTCGGCCACCGGCCTGGAACCCTGGCGCGCATCTCGCGAGTGCCCATGGTGGATCCAACTAGATTTGGCCTGGTTGTTTGTCTAGTTCCAATCGCGCTCCTCGTCTACTGGCCCCCGACCATTCTGTGTGTGAGTGAAGGGAATCGACGTAGCCTGGTGTCAACCCCCTTGCAGGCCAGCGGCCCCAACACCCATGGAGCATTGAGTGCCCACGAAAGGGGGGTGCTGATCTTGGTGGCAATTGGTCGAGGGAGGTCCTCGTGCAAAAGGACCACCCAGAGGGGGCGACAACACCCCTTTGTCTGACCGATCTGGAGGAGGGTTTGCTATTGATGATGAAGCAAGACGATCGAAGGATTCACGAAGCATCAGCTAGCTCTGCAGAGTGGCTTGTAGGATTTGGTTATGACGCACCACCATGTCACGAATATCATTCTCCTTGGGAGAGAGGGGCGGCACCTCAGTTTTGGAGTTCGCTGGCATGGCTGGTTCAGCCACTGCTTGAGGATCTGTGTCAGATCGCTTGACGCTTCTGGCCATTGCAAAAAGCTGTTAAGTGCTGAGAATTCCTTTGTACTCCCTTGAGAGTCTAAGTTCTGAAATTGTCAATTCACGAAAATACCCTTAGTTGTGGTTAGTCACTCAGTTCCATGTAAACTGCTTCTCCACTAAGAGCCTTGTTGAACACTCTTAGGTTGGATCATAGTATGCTCACAAGCCATAGCTAGACCCAGAGTGGTCTCCGATGATTATGAACCTCTGTAGTTCAGCCGAGTACGGCAACGCGTGCGCTTTAGATTGTCAGACATTACGGAAGTTCTGCAATCTCCGCCCATTGTGCCCGTAAGCACCGATGGGGCCAGCATCCCTAGACGCTTGGCCGGGTTCCTACGTAGAACCTCTAGGATGTTCTGGTATTAAAGTCCATAGAGGAAGTGGACTGAACAGAGAGCAGAAATTGACATCTTCGACACTTTGGTTGTCTAGATCAGATATTTGTGTATCTCCTTACTCTTTGGAAGTCTGGAGTCATATTGATTATTGTAATTTATTTCCACCCTGATCGATGAGATATTTTGGGTGCGGTATCTTTTCCTGGTAAGTACCATCTGCGTCATGTTATTCTGAGTTATCGGATCTGGTTGTTATTGGTTTCTTTATTGCTTGTTTCTACTATGAGTTTTTCTAGCATCCTACTGAGTATTTCCTCTGGAATACTCACGCATCTTCTGATGCAGGGCGTAGAGCTGAAGAGGTGTGAGTGGCATTCTGGTGACGTGGAGGTTGGTGCTCATGGAAGTCGTGGAGACTTGTTAGCATAGAATTTATTTATTTGATGTTAGTGGATATTTTGATATTTAGTCATTTTGTGGCCTGCATGTCACTAGCTTTGATTATTGTGCTTTCGTGGGTTTATTTGGATTGTTTAAATTGGTTAGTCTTATTTTGGTAGTTTTGGAATAATTATTTACGTCATTTTGATCCGGCTATTCCCACTTTTGTACATGGGATTTATGGTGATGAATCGAGTATTCGGTCCGTCCCAGGTTTCCTACCCTTGTAACCATCGTTGGATTATCGCTTCCACGCATATCGGGGTTTTGGAAATTTGGGGCGTGACAGCTTGGTATCAGAGCCAGGTTGACCTAAATAATTGTTCTAAGATTAGAATTGACTTTGGGATTTAAAGTGTGAAACCCTAGAATGAGAGTTGAACCATAATTGTACCTAAGGACTAATTAGTACTTTGCTTTAGGTAATGGCTAGAACTCGTAGCGGACGAATTTACGAGAAGGAACGTCAGGAGGCAGCACGCCTGTGGCTAGATGAGTGGAAGCTTCAGGACGTTGGGCACGGAACTGCGGAAGACCCTTTTTTGATTGACGTCGAAAAAGAGCCTGACGTTGAGGAAGAAGATCCGGAAGAAGACCCGGAAGAAGATCCTGAGGAAGAGCAGCAGTTCGTTGGTTACGTGATACTCCAGGAGTTTCGGACGGTCTTAGAGCACCCAGTTTATGTGTGTGCGAGGGATGATCCTGATCTTTTCTATAAATTATATCTTAGGTTTAAATCCCTAGGTTATAGGTGGCCTCACATGACTGATTGATAGATAGATTGGTATGCGGACCACCTAGTGTTTGCACTGATGCATGTGTCTTTAGCAATTCTAGACGAGTACCTCTGAGATGTGGTGTTCAGGGACTCGATTAGGAAGCTCTTTAAATTGAGTAGGATTTCTAATAACCCTGCGTTCTTATCAGGGATTTAGGTGTAATTGTTTTTTTCAAAATTGAATAAAAGACTCCGTTTTATTTGTGTTACTGATGTGTTCCTTGTGTTGTTTGCATTCGTTGGTTGTGTTAGTGTGGCTGTTTGTTTGTCGCACTAGGAGTCTTGGACTGAAGGAAGAATTAAAATGAAGCATGGTGTTAAGTTCTAATTCTCCTTCTTTCCTTGACTGTAGATTTTCGGAGATGGCAACAACGGGAGCTCGCGGCAGACGATCTGGTACTAGACCAAACTCTCAGCAGGAGGAGGCGTCGAGCCAAAACCTGTCTGATGTGGTGCGCGAGTTGGCCAGGGAGTTAAGGAATGATCGTGGATCTAGCAACACTCCAAATGTGAAACCACCAACGCTGGAGCGATTCAAGAGAGCTGGACCCGCATTCTCGAGAGACGACAACCCTGAGAAGGCAGAGCGCTGGATTGTGGAAGTGGAACGTCTCTTCAAGGGGATGAAAGTTCCGACAGATGAAAGGGTGATCTTCGCAACCTAGTTTGTGGGAGAAGCTGTCTTCTGGTGGGAGTCAGCAGAACGAAACAACTTCGGAACTGGATAAGACATTACGTGGGAAAAGTTTAAGGAGGTATTCAACAGGAAATACTTTCCTCTGCATGTGCAGCGCAGGAAGGAGAAAGAATTTCTGGAGCTGGTTCAGGGATCGATGTCTGTACTTCAGTACGAGACGAAATTTGAGCAACTGCAACGATTTGCAACGGATGCTTGCCCTAACGATCTTGTGAAGGCAAGAAGGTTCGTGGATGGTTTACGCGACGGATTAAGGGCGAAGGTGCTTGTTTCGCAACCAGCAACTGTGGCAAAGGCAGTTGAACTCGCTTCTATTTTAGAAGACGATTACAAAAGGACCCAGGAGCGGAAAGGAAATGCCGGTAAGGGTCAGGATAGTACTGTCAAGCGATCCGGATTTAAGAGGTTCGGGAATAGTGGACGTTTTAATAATCGGCCAGCCAAACAGCAGAGACAGCAACAACCTCAGCAAAACCGCGGGAATGGACAGAATCGGGCGATGGTTCCTTATCATCAGCCTCAGCGTATCGATGGTTCAGGAGCGGGAGGCAAGTGCAGATTTTGCGGGCAGCAATCTCATGCAGGGAAGCCGTGTCCACAAGATACTCGGAGGTGTTATAGCTGCAATGAAGTTGGTCACATTGCGACCTACTGCCCTAATCGTGACAAGAAAACAGGAAGGGAGTCAGGTAAAAAGGCTCAGGCGCGAGTCTTCGCTCTGACTTCGGCGGACGCCCAAGCTTCGGATGATGTCATCGAAGGTACTCTACTTATCTTGAATAGATTAGCTAGAGTGTTGATAGACCCGGGATCGTTTAGATCCTTTATTTCTGTGGTGTTTGCTGCTAGTCTAGAAAAGAAACCTTCTAGACTTGGGTGTGATCTTTTCATTTCTACTCCTGTTGGGGACTCAGTGATAGCAACTGAGTATATGGAGGACTCTCCTGTTGTGATTGATGATGTGATGCTGACTGCTGACCTTGTTCTTCTTGAAATGTTTGACTTCGATGTGATTTTGGGTATGGATTGGTTAGCTAGATTTGGCGCTACAGTCGATTGTAGTAAGAAGAGAGTATATTTTAGAATTCCGGGTAAGAGAGAATTAATGTTCCGAGGAATTCGTTTAAAGAAAGAAAATTTTCTAATTTCTGCGATGAAAGTTCAGAAATTAGTAGCAAAAGAGTGTAAAGCCTTTTTGGCTACCGTAGTAACGGAAAAGAAAACTACTCCCAGAATAGAAGATATTGAAGTGGTAAACGAGTTTTCCGATGTGTTTCCGGAGGAGTTGCCGGGTTTGCCACCAAAACGGGATGTTGACTTCACTATTGACCTATTACCGGGAACTGCACCGATATCGAAGGCACCATATCGGATGGCACCTGCGGAATTGAAGGAATTGAAAGAGCAGCTACAGGAGTTGCTAGATAAACGTCTGATTCGACCAAGTGTATCTCCCTGGGGAGCGCCAGTGTTGTTCGTAAAGAAGAAAGATGGATCCATGAGATTATGTATTGACTATCGGATGCTGAATCAAGTAACTATAAAGAACAAGTACCCGCTACCGAGGATCGACGACTTATTTGATCAACTACAATCAGAAAGAGTTTTCTCAAGGATCGATCTGCGGTCAGGATACCATCAGTTGAGGATCAAGGAGGAAGACATCTCCAAAACAGCTTTCAGAACCCGATACGGACACTATGAGTTTCTGGTGATGCCGTTTGGTTTGACAAATGCCCCTGCAGCATTCATGGATATGATGAACAGAATCTTTAAGGCACTGCTGGATCAGTTTGTGATTGTGTTCGTCGATGATATTTTGGTCTACACTGCAAGCCGGGAAGAGCATAGAAGTCACTTAGCTCAAGTGTTACAAATTTTGCGAGAGAACCAGTTATATGCTAAGTACAGCAAGTGCGAGTTCTGGTTGGACAAAGTAAACTTCTTCGGCCATGTGATATCGAAAGATGGGGTTTCAGTGGACCCGACAAAGGTGGAAGCCGTTCTGCATTGGGAGCAACCAAAGAGCGTAACTGAGATAAGGAGTTTTCTGGGATTAGCAGGATATTATCGAAGATTCATTGAAGGATTTTCTAGCTTAGCACTGCCAATGACTAAGTTAACTAGGAAGGGAGTGAAGTATAATTGGAACGAGGATTGTGAGAAAAGTTTTCAAGAGCTGAAAAGAAGAATGACTTCTGCATCGATTCTGAAACTTCCATCAGGATCTGGTGGGTTTGTTATTTACAGTGATGCATCGAGATGCGGTTTGGGCTGCGTTTTGATGCAGAATGGACATGTGGTGGCTTATGCGTCGAGACAATTAAAAATTCATGAGCAGAATTATCCCACTCATGATTTGGAGTTGGCGGCAGTAGTCTTTGCTTAAAAAATCTGGAGGCATTATTTGTATGGAGAAACTTTCGAAGTATTCACTAATCACAAGAGTCTGAAGTACATCTTTTCTCAGAAAGACTTGAATATGAGACAAAGGCGATGGTTGGAGTATCTGAAGGATTATGACTTCTCTATCCACTACCATCCTGGTAAGGCAAATGTGGTTGCGGATGCATTAAGCAGGAAGACAGGAATAGTAGCATATATGATGGTGCAAGAATGGCGAATGATGGAAGATTTAGGAGCATGTAACCTAGAATGGCCAACTACAAAGAGAGCGTCATTTCTAGAAAATATCTCGGTGAGATCAACGATGTATGAGAAGGTGCTTGACGCACAAAAGAATAGTCCTCAGTTGCAAAAGCTATTTGAAAAACCAGGATTCAAGAAAGGGATTGATGGAAGCATCTTATTCCAAGGAAGATTGGTCGTGCCAAAGAACACGGAGTTGAGACAAGAACTTCTCCAAGAGGCGCATCACTCACGGTATGCGATTCATCCCGGGAGCACAAAGTTGTACCAGGATTTGAAGAGGAACTTTTGGTGGAACGGAATGAAGCGAGACATTGGAAGGTTCGTCTCCAAATGTTTAACATGTCAGCAAGTAAAAGCAGAACATCAGAGACCGGCAGGATTGTTACAACCGTTGGAGATTCCACAGTGGAAATGGGATCATATTACCATGGATTTTGTGGTAGCCTTACCAAAGACTCAGAAACAAAAGGATGCAATTTGGGTGATCGTGGACCGACTCACAAAGACAGCGCATTTTCTACCGATTCGATGGAAACAGAACCCAGAGAGTTTAGCTGAGCTGTATATCAGAGAAATAGTAAGACTGCACGGTACACCGATATCAATTGTATCTGATCGAGATCCAAGGTTCACATCCAGAACATGGAAAGGTGTCCAGGAGGTACGAAGCTTAGTTTCAGTACAACATTTCACCCGCAGAGCGATGGACAGTCAGAAAGAACGATTCAGACTCTGGAGGATATGCTCAGAGCATGTGCCATCGATTGGAAAGGAAATTGGGACGATCATTTACCACTGATCGAATTTGCCTATAATAACAGTTACCACTCTAGTATTGGAATGGCACCATTTGAGGCACTATATGGAAGACCGTGTAGATCACCTACATGTTGGACTGAAATTGGAGAGTGTCAGGTGATGAAGTCAGAGTTGATGCAGTATTGTGCAGAGAAGGTGAAGCAGATCCGCAAAGAATACAGACAGCGCAGAGCAGGCAGAAGAGCTATGCGGATAATCGACGACGAGAACTGGAGTTTCAGGAAGGAGACAAGGTATTCTTAAAAGTTTCTCCGTCAAAAGGAGTTATGAGGTTTGGTAGGAAAGGGAAGCTGAGCCCGAGGTTCGTTGGACCCTTTGAGATCTTGGAAAGGGTTAGGCCGGTTGCCTACAGACTGGCCTTACCCCCACAGCTGGCAGAGGTACACAATACATTTCACGTATCGATGTTGAGGAAGTATGTGCCGGATGAGTCTCATGTATTGGATTATACCACGATGGAACTTGAGGCAGACTTTTCATTTCCAATGACACCGATCAAGATTTTGGATAAGAAGGATCAGGTTCTACGGAGGAAGACTATACCGTTGGTGAAGGTTTTGTGGCAAAACCAGCACTCCGAGGAAATGACATGGGAAACCGAGGATGAGATGAAGAAGTCCTACCCTCAACTCCTTGAAGAATAATTGCTGCATTTCGGGGACGAAATGTTCTTTAAGGAGGGGAGGATGTAGCGACCGTATTATTTTATTAAGGTAAAATTTCCTTGCTAATTGGGAGTAAATTTGAATCCTGGGAATTTCATTAAAAATAAAAAATTTGAAGTTTTTCCGTCAGACCGATCGATCGCCTTCAAACGGCATCGATCGGCAGGCGATCGATCGTTTTTGTAAGGCATCGATCGCAAGGCGATCGATCGCGTAATATGGTCCGATCGATCGCCAGTGGATTTGCGATTCCCGAGGCAATTCCGTTGGGAAACGTTTTAGGCTGATTTTGGGGGATTTCCTTGGAATGTATCTTGCCTGATTCACCTGTTTAAGGGGTTCTAAACGTGGTAACTTGAGTTAGTTTCAAAACCCTAATTGATATCTATTTGGAAATCATTTTAATGGAAGATTTAAATTGCCTAAAATATAGTAATTATGGGCTGAACGTGGGAAACCCTTTTGGAGGTGTGAAGTGACCCTCTCTTGTGCATGGGTGGCGCCAAGAGGGGTAGGACTTAAACTAGGTTACTTGCTTTTTCTTGGTAACCACTTAAGAGGAGATAAGATCCTATCATGCAATCAAATTAGAATAATTTTGTGGTTAGTGGAGATCTCAATCTGGAGATTTGAGTGGGCTGGGTTTGTCCTTGGCCCTTGGATGAAGTGGAGATGGACGGTGGAGATTTAGGAGAAAAATCTATAAAAACCTAAAATTTGAGGGCCGGCCATCCCTTTGGGAACCGGCAGCCCTCTTTTCCCTTTTCTTTGGTAATTCTTTCTCCCCTATTTCATTCTCCCCCTTCTCTACCAACCCTTAGTGAGCCTCTCCACGTGGTGTGTGAAAAAGTGGTGCTTTGGTTTGTGTGGAGATCGCGAAGAAGCGGGTTTCGTTTCAAACCGGTTGACGTGCAATTTGGTACCGGTTCGAAGGTAAGATGCTCTTTTTCTCACAGCATATTTGCATGAAAGTTTTGATCTTTATGTTGAGTACCACGTGCTGATGATGTGTGACAAGTTTGACTCATTTTCGTTCTGGATTAATTGTCCTAATTTCTGAGATCTATTCAAGTGTTAGCATACCGATCAATTCATTGTTATGATTCTCTCATGCACTATTAGATAAAGACATCCCTGATGTATACCATTCTTTTGATACTCTTTTGATCATGTGTTTGCTGTCTATATCTACTGATAGTACTATGTTTCGAATGGGTTAAGGTTCCGGTCATGAAAAGTCGTCATCTTTCTTGATATACATCAACCGATGTTATGTTATTACATGCTTTGACCTAATTGTTTTAATGTGGGTGTAATCCATGTGTTTCACATCCAAAAGCAGCAATCTTTCAAAGTTGAACCAACTCGTGGAGTGCGTCCTTTTGTGACAGAAGTCGTACCTTGAGTTGTGGTTCTGTGTCCGGATAAAGTTGTCCACTTTAGGTAGTATATGCCTTAATTGATATGAGATATGAGTAATAAGACTATATATAAGAGATTAAGGGATATATTAATAAAGGAATGTGTAAATCATTATGGATCTTTGCTCGTGGACCTTAAGACCTTGTTAATGGGTCTGACCAGGAGCCGAGGTGTCCTGGAATAATTGTCCAGTTTGCGAGTTAATGAGCCATTAAGACTAATTGGTAAAACAGTTTTTAAAAGAGACTTGTAGGCTGATTAAGACACATTTAATAGTCTGACGGAAGCTAATAAAGGCCTAATATGAAGTGGTCTGGAGTCTAAAAGACTTGGGTTAAGGTTAGAATTAGTAACAACAAGTGAAAATCGGATTATTGTTTAGTGTAGTGCTCTCGGCCAGGATGTATCCTGCGCTGACAGATTGCATTCAAAAATTCATAACTAATTGTAGAAAATTCATAAAAATATTCTGTAAATTGAGTAATGATCTACAGACATATGTCTGTCTGCAATAAAAATTTCAGGGACTTTTATGTTCTGTGAAGACTGGAGGAACTCCGGGAATGGAGCTGTTGTGTCAATAACAGTGTCCTTTCACGGTGATTAAATAAAACGCTATACTAGAACTACTTATATATATATATATACATACATATATTATTATAATATAACATAAGGAGGGTACTATGGTGTAAGAATTCCAGAGAGTATTTATGGTAATAATACGTGTGGAGTTTGTCTCTATTCCAAATGTCATGATCATCAATGTCTTTCCTCGTGGTACCTAACATCGCGTATCTTCTACCCTTGAAACCCTAATGACAGGTTAGAGTTATCCTTTTCTATTCTACCAGCAAAAAGCTTTTGAGATACCTTGTTTCATAGTCTTGAGGACCAGGGATGGCCTTGATTGAAATAGTGTATGGTGATGTCGTTGATGGAGTCTACACCGAAGAGTTCGGTTTCGAGTCAGCTTGTGCTTAGGCACCGACCGGTTATTGGTTAATCTCTTGAAAGTTCGTCACTGTTAAGTGCTGAGAATTCCTTTGTACTCCCTTGAGAGTCTAAGTTCTGAAATTGTCAATTCACGAAAATACCCTTAGTTGTGGTTAGTCACTCAGTTCCATGTAAACTGCTTCTCCACTAAGAGCCTTGTTAAACACTCTTAGGTTGGATCATAGTATGCTCACGAGCCATAGCTAGACCCAGAGTGGTCTCCGATGATTATGAACCTCTGTAGTTCAGCCGAGTACGGCAACACGTGCGCTTTAGATTGTTAGACATTACGGAAGGTCTGCAATCTCCGCCCATTGTGCCCGTAAGCACCGATGGGGCCAGCATCCCTAGACGCTTGGCTGGGTTCCTACGTAGAACCTCTAGGATGTTCTGGTATTAAAGTCCATAGAGGAAGTGGACTGAACAGAGAGCAGAAATTGACATCTTCGACACTTTGGTTGTCTAGATCAGATATTTGTGTATCTCCTTACTCTTTGGAAGTCTGGAGTCATATTGATTATTGTAATTTATTTCCACCCTGATCGATGAGATATTTTGGGTGCGGTATCTTTTCCTGGTAAGTACCATCTGCGTCATGTTATTCTGAGTTATCGGATCTGGTTGTTATTGGTTTCTTTATTGCCTATTTCTACTGTGAGTTTTTCTAGCATCCTACTGAGTATTTCCTCTGGAATACTCACGCATCTTCTGATGCAGGGCGTAGAGCTGAAGAGGTGTGAGCGGCATTCTGGTGACGTGGAGGTTGGTGCTCATGGAAGTCGTGGAGACTTGTTAGCATAGAATTTATTTATTTGATGTTAGTGGATATTTTGATATTTAGTCATTTTGTGGCCTGCGTGTCACTTGCTTTGATTATTGTGCTTTCGTGGGTTTATTTGGATTGTTTAAATTGGTTAGTCTTATTTTGGTAGTTTTTGAATAATTATTTACGTCATTTTGATCCGGCTATTCCCACTTTTGTACATGGGATTTATAGTGATGAATCGAGTATTCGGTCCATCCCAGGTTTCCTACCCTTGTAACCATCGTTGGATTATCGCTTCCGCGCATATCGGGGTTTTGGAAATTTGGGGCGTGACAGGGCCAGAGGCTAGACGTCAGAAAGACTGGGCTACTTCCCTAAACTGGGCCGAAGGCCAATAATACAAATAGACTAAGTCAATAGACTAATAGATGGAGCATAACAAAATCCAACTTCGCTTATGCCTTTTCAATTTTATTTATTTTTTTCAGGTTGGTAGCCCAAGGGCTTTATTCCTCAGTGTCAGCCCTGCATCCCCTTACCACCAACTCCACAGCCACTAGCTCCCCCACCACGGCCACCTCCATCACCATCACTACTGGTGATGCTTCTGTAACACCCGAAAAATTAGTAAGTATTTTAAAACCCAAATTTGACCCTCTTAATATTTGATTTGGTCATGTTTTGCCTTGTGGAAATTAAAGTTGGTGAGAAGATCTTTCCAACGCCACCTATTATGCACGATTTGGAGTTCGGGGTAAAAAGATATGAGAAATTGAATTTTGATCGAAAGTTACTGCGATCGATCGCCATAAGAACCGATCGATCGGAAAGCTGAACCGATCGATGCCTTATCAAAACGATCGATCGTAGTTACTGTGATTTGTGACTGTTTTGGTTCATGTAAAGCGATCAATCAGCAATAATAGCGATCGATCGCCATAAGAACCGATCGATCAGAAAGCTGAACCGATCTACGCCTTATCAAAACGATCGATCGTAGTTACTGTGATTTGTGACTATTTTGGTTCGCGTTAAGCGATCAATCAGCAATAATAGCGATCGATCGGCTGTAACGCGATAGAGTAAAACAACGCATACGACGATCGATCGCCGTATAGCCGATCGATCGCCGGTTGCGGTTTTGAGATTTCTAGCTTATCTTTGGGGTGGATTTGCATGGGAAAGATACCAAATCCCATTGGGACTTGATTTGCACGTCTCCAGTAGGATTTTGAAGCCTTTCCATTGGTTGGAAGTGTCCATAATTTGGAAGATTAATTTAAGATTGGATCTTCCCCCAACTCTATATAAAAACACTAGAGATTTAGCTTGTGCTAACCCTAGAACGTCCAGAGACTTTTCCCTTCTCCTTCCCACGCTCACCCATCTCCTTGGAGGCTTGTTCTTGTGGGAGTTTGCAAGAGCTTGGAGCGGGAGCTTTGGAAGAAGCGGAAGAGACTAGCAACGTGTAGAAAGGCGAAATCTTTGGAGAACTAAGTAGGATTGTTTTTCCCCTCTTCTCTCTTTTGATTATATATGCTTCTGACAAGTGTTTTGATTCAACACCTTAGTTATTGTTTGGATTCTTGCGAGATGAACAAATTGTGTCAATATTTCTATGCGTAGTGCATCACAAATCATATGTGCATTCATGTTTCACTTCTAGACGAGAATTTGCATCTAAAGTCTAATGCTTTATTAATTTTCCAAAAACTAGAAGTTCTGATATTGTTTAGTTGATCATGATTCACGTTGAGTTTGTGCCTTTAAGGTGTGTCTTACATTAATTGTCTTATTTGGGGTGTATTAATGTTTATAAACTATGTTATATATTTAAGAACACAAGAAAGGAGTGAACTTTAGTAATTCCAGATAATTCTAGGTTCTGTAATTGGTCTAGGAGGGGAGCATATGGTCTGTTATTGATGTATTATTATTTATAATGTGTTACTAAGTAAGATAATCAAGTTTAATTAAGAGTCCTAATCTCGGCCAGAACTGTTTCTGTGCTGACAGTTGGTAGTAAATAATTCATAACTAATTTAAATAAAATCGGAAAAATATAAAATCAGTGGGGTTGGAAACTAGACTCACGAGGGTATTATCAGTAAAAAGTTCATAGGTTAAGTATTACTGTACAGAGTACAGTAGCCGTCGGAAAAGGACTGTTGTGCAGGAGACAGTGAGCTGAATCTGAGAGAAAATACTAAGTATACAAATAACATCATGTAATATGATATGATAACGATTAATATGTTAATACCAGTAATTGGACTATATACTTATGGAATATCACAGTAAGAATTGGGTTAGAAGTTTTCTAATTAGGAGGGATAATCCTTTGAGCAAGTGATTCATAACTATCTATTTTAGTCGGGAGCTTTGTATTCAATTCAGGCCTATGGAGTATGCCGACTTCAACAAACTCCTCAGCTCATTACGGTAGACATCCACAGTGCGTGCGTGCTTACCAGATGGAATTCATGCGAATAGCATGAAGTTAGAAATTTCAATCGTATTCCATATTGGACTCTGGAGGCCCTAGTGGGTAAGTTCATGCAAGGCTTGAAGTTAGAAATTTCTGGTGCTATTCACCATTACCTGCGCACTTCCATGGCTGAAGTGATTAAACATGCGCGGATTGCTGAGGAAAGCCTCACCCGTCAACGGTGGGCTTGGAGGCCCCCTTCAAGAGCCCCTATGTCGGTAGCCACCTAAGCATTCCCGGCTGATCCTCTTGCTTTCCCAGTATCGCAGCCGGCCATTCGCCAACTGACACAAGCCCAATTGGAGGAGCGTCATTCTAAGGGTCTATGTTTTAATTGTGACGAACATTTTGTTCCACATCATCCCTGCAAGACACGTGCCCTCCTATCCTTGGAGGATCAATGGGACGAGGGCCCTGAGGACGACGATGGGGCTGGGTTTGCACCAGACCTGCCACCTGCTAATCAAACCGAGATCTCCTTCCATGCCTTCTCGAGCATGTACATGTCCCAGACTATGCATGTCCAAGGAGCTATTAGAAGTAGAAGGTATCAATCCTTATTGATTCCAGTAGTACTCATAATTTCCTCAATGATAAGGTAGCTTTGAGGCTGGGATGTCCGTTGCAAGCCTCATCTCCCTTTGACGTTCGGATTGGTGATGGCTCCAACCTTCGCAGCTCTGGCATGTATCTAATCTGCACATGAATTATGCATTTTATTAGCCCTTAAACTTATATTTATGTTAATATTTGATTAGATTAGTGATACTTTAATATAGTTTTTTGGTTTTTGTAGGAAATAAGAGTAAGATGCATAAATGAAGTGAAAAGTGACTTCAATGGTTAAATTGGACTGATTCAAGCTTTATGTTAGAGTTCAAGAAATCAGCTTTCCAACGCCACCGACTGTGTGCAATTCGGAGTTCGGAACAGAAAGTTATAACCATTGGAAAATTGGGCTGAAAAGGAATAAACCGAGAGAATGATCGATCGGAAACAGACGATAGATCAAACTTATAGAAAATACGAGATGTGCAAAAACTGAGATAACGATCGATCGTCAGCCAAGTCGATCGATCGTCCGTCGATCAATAGTCAAACCCAGGAAAATAACGAAGGAGTTCGTCGATCGATAGTCCTTGTGAAATTTACCTATTTTGACTTAGAATTGGAAGGGGTCTTTTGTGTTTCTTTTCCAACTATATAAATAGGCTTTAAGAGGAACGTATTGGGTGTTAGAAAATAGAGTTTTGAGTCTCTTTGGATATTTTGGAGGCTAGAGCAAAAGAGAGATGGAGAAGAAGAAGATGAAGAATATGATGATAGATTCTCTTCCAATGTAAGGCTAAACTCCTTTCCAAGGCGCAGATGAAGCCCAAGAGACTGGTTGTATAGCTTCTTTTCTCTCATATTATGTTGTACTCTAGTTGGTCTATGACTCTTTATTATACAATTAAAGTTAATTCATTGAAGTTTTTTCTTTGTACTCGAGAGAGACGAAAGTGAATTAGTTGGATTTCAATTTGAAAGAGCACTTGCATATCCGAGAGGAACGTGAGTAATATGAAGTGTTATATACTAATAAAGTTTCATTGGTTTATACTCAAGAGAGATAGATCACAATTCCATGTTTTTAATTGATTTATATGTTACATCCGAGAGGAGAGCACTACATTTTGATTTGACAAGTGTATGTCCAAGAAGAATATGCTAGCCAATTGGAAATCTTTATTCAAAAGAGAGGGAGATGATACACTAATTTATTGTGGTGGATTCGAAGCCTTGGTCTTTTCCATATTGATTAAATCTCAGCTTAGTTTAGTTAAAGTTCACTGCTTTCCTTAGAGTAACTAAAAACTGCGCTTTTCTCTTGAGTATGGTAAATTATTTAACAGTCCCTGAGGTTCGACAACCCTTTGATACTCGTTGTAGTATAGAATTGCCTTGTGCACTTGCAAGGGTTTAATTTTAAACGATCAGTGTCACATGGTGGAGTTAACTATACAAGGTCACGCCTTCCTTTTAGAACTATATTTATTGCCTACACAGGGGGCTGATGTGGTCCTAGGCATGTAGTGGCTCCTTGATCTCGGTGATGTGGTTTGCAATTTTGACACCATGACGATGCAGTTTACCATAGGCGGCTAGTCTGTCCCGCTCTCAGCCGGTCTTCCAGGTGCCCTCCATTCTATGTTCTCGGTGGATTCATTATCGCATGGTACTCCACAAGGTTTTTTCTTGCAAATGATATCGTTGGAGGGCATTACTCCTTCGGGGAACCCCCCTGACTTGGCCGCCCAAGGGTTAGCCCAGGCCCACTACATGGGAAGTCTATGTAAAGAGCTAGGCTCTCTTGTTTGGATTATTAAGAAAATTTACCCTAATCTCTATCCTCTCTGGTCTCTCCCCCCTCGTCCCCCTCTGTTGGAGCCACCGGCTGCCATTAGAGGCCTCCTTGCTCGTCGATCCTCCCTCAACTCCTCTCTTATCCTCTATCTCTCGACCCCCTTTTCTCCTCAAATTCTTCCATCTCACGACCCCTACTCTTGCTGAAGTATTGGGTCATATCAGATTTCTCAGTTCAGGTGGCCTTTGGCCCACCAATTGGGGAACGATGAAACAAGCACGAAAGAAACAAGTTTTCCATGGGGAAGAAGAGACCTTTGTTGTGCAGAAAAAAAGACCTTTGTTGGTGAATGGAAGAATATTACATCCTCCCAGTTACATCTTCTCTCAAATACTCCACCGATAGAATTTAGCCATATCATCTCAAGTGACAAAAATCTGATTCTTTTGGGTATTCTCATGCGATGACATGGTCACATGCTATTGGGTGAAGTATTTGGGGGAGGATGTAATTGGAAGGATGTACATTTTTTCTGGGTGAAGCACTGCTGATTGAAGGGGTCAGTTTTGTGTTCAATAATCAGCATCAGCTCAACTAAATTTTTGAACCGGTCTAACTAAATTAGGTTTGCTATACTTATACCAGGCCTCTTACTACGACCAAAGCAGGATGTATATACCTTAACTGAACATAAAAATAGAATTCCATTTATATGAGCCCAGACTCGCACATGTTTGCATGAGCCGATATGATCTGGATCATTGGAGTTTGAGCCAACGGCATGTTGGTTATAATGTATGGGTTTGGCCCATATTACGTAACCTAATAGATAGAGGAGTCGGCCATCTCGTGTGGTGCGTGGATGATCATTTAAAATTGCTATAAGGGGTATCAAAGGGTTGTCGAACCTCAGAGACGGTTAAACAATTTACTAGCATTAGATGGAATGAACTTGGAACCAGTTTACAGGATTTATAAAATCAAGTGCCTCTTCTACTAGTTGTGTGTGTATTCTTTTGTTTAATTGTAATCCTAAACTGTAACCCTAAACCCAAAAAACTACGAATTTGTTTCCAGTCACCTTTCTGATTCGGTCTTTGAATAGCATTAGACGGAATAAACTTGGATAAATGGTTACAACCAATAGGGAACTACAAGTCTACCAATTAGACAGAGGGTTTTAGGGGTCTAAAATTTGAGTATGTTACTGAAATAAGTTAGAGGCTTCAATTTTTCCATCGAATTAGTTGTGTATATTCTCTATATTATACCATAAGCGGAAGAATATACACACAACTAATTAAATGGAACAAATTTGTATGGAGAATTATAAATTTCTTATAGTATAGTGCCTCTTTACTAGTTTTATGGAGAATACATACAGTTAGATGGAATGGCAATGTATGGAAGAATATATACGACTAGTAAGACAGAAGAATGAAATAAATAGTGGATTTCAACATTGTAACCCTGTTAATTAGTTATGTATGTATTCTTCCATATGCTTTCGTATGGAGAAACTGTATGTATTCTCCATAACAAACTTAAATTTCAAACCCTCAAAACCTTCATATTTAATAAAAGCTAGATGCTAGCTCATGAGGATGGTTACAGTATCCTCACGAGCTAACATCTAGCTTTTATGGTAAGACTAGTTGTGTGTATTCTTCCATCTAACACATACCGATTGTAATACAAGAGGCACATACTAGTCTATGTATAGAGGCTGGATAGAGGCACGGTCGGATTGGGTGCATTATTTCACCCACATCGCCGCAAAGAATCAGAATGTGTACCAAATGGTGCATGAGGATATGGTCCGGGGGTTTTATGCAAATGTCACCATTGAAGATAACGAGGATCCCAAACCGGTGATCATCAGGGCTCTAGTATGCGACACTCCTGTCAATGTTTGAGTCACCGATATTGCCAGTGCCATGGGCTGCAAACGAGGTACAATTCATCATCCTGACTTCGATGGGTTTAAGTTTCCAGTTTTCTATAGCATCACAGGTGGCTTGCGGGATCGACTGTCGGGCCCGGGCTCATGACTTACCTCTCAGCTATAAGCATGCAACCCGAGTTCTGCTTTGCCTTCTTGATTCTCCAGCATGATATCTAGTCGGCCTGAAAAACGAACGTCGACGATACCAGGCACCATGATCTTGATTTACCTTCATTCATCTTTGGCCTGATGAATCAGATGTTGGTAGGGTGCAAAGATGAACGGTTACTATATCCTTATATTCTCAAGCGAGTATTTCAGACCCATGGGGTGAGATATCCAGATCATTCAAGGTTATCTCGTGGACTTGAGCCCATTGGAATTGATGATTACAACCTTATGATGGACGTCACGTGGCCTGGCCAAGGGTCCACCAGCCTGAGGCACAAGCCGAGATACCCGAGGGTCAGCCAGCCCAACCACCACCCTGGGCAAATATGCAGCAGTAGCTCACCGATCTCACTAGCCATGTGCAGGAGCTTCGGCAATCACAGCAGGAGATTCGAGCCTCACAGCAGGAGCTTCAGGATACTTAGCATGCTATTACGGAATGCCTCGACTCCATAGTCGTTTTTCTTCATGCGTGGCGTTTCCCTCCTCTAGGCGGTGCAGATGGTGATGACTTGGACTTCTAGTCCACTTCCTCTGGTGTTTTCTTTCTTCTTTGTCCTTTACTATTATGTGAACCTAAAGATTATGATGACTATATAGATTCTGATGTTCTTTGGTTAATGGGTGACATTGGATATGTGTGAAACAGAGATTTAGAATGTATTGCTACAATGTTCTACACTTCTACTATTTAAATTATCATGTTATATCATATTGATCCTAAGTTTAATTTATATATCTTTCTGTGATCCTAATGAAGGGGAAGAGGAGGAAAAATAAGGAAGAACACAAAAAAATGGGAAAAACGGATGAAAAATGAGTGAGTTATCACATTTTGAAAATTCCTATTTTATCGTGTCGTCGAAGACACGAAAAATATCCAAGTCGTGTCTTGGAGACACGACTAGAATTGAGTCGTGTCTTGTAAGACATGACTTGAATATTTATCGTGTCTTCGATGACACGATAAAATAGGAATGTTTAAAATGTCATAACTCGCTCATTTTTTATCCGTTTTTGTCCATTTTTTTACGTTCTTCCTTATTTTTCCTCCTCTTCCACCTCATTAAGATATATTAGGATAAAAATATAAGAAGAAATAAGAAGAAAGAAGAAAGTGGAAGCTCTTCGCCGGAAAGCTTCTATTTTTTCTTTCTTCTTATTTTTTTTCTTCTTTCATCCTAATATATCTTCATGAGGTGGAAGAGGAGGAAAAATAATGAAAAACACAAAAAATGGGTAAAAACGGATAAAAAATAAGCATCGACACGACTATACTGCAAGTCGTGTCTTTCAAGACACGATTTTATTGGAATGTTTAAAATGTTATATGATATGTCCCAGTAATCTGAGACAATAAGGCTGGGAAATTAGGGGACTAGTGAGAAGAGAAGAGAAAGTAGGGGGGTCAAGATTGGGAAGAGAATGAGGGAAAGGGAAGGAGTTGAGAGGATCGAAGGAGGGAGGAAAGGCCTCAATGGCAGCTGGCGGCTGCAATTGGGGAGGACGACTGGGGAAAGGAGGAGAAGAGATAAGATTAGGTTAACTTCTTCATTAACTCAAACAAGAGAGCCTATGCTCCTTACATAGTCTTCCCATGCAGTGGGCCTGGGCTATTCCCTCTAATTGGGCCAGAGGCCTTATTACATAAGACGTCATACCTAACTGGGCCAGAGGCCAGACGTCAGAAAGACTGGGCTGCTCCCCTAACTGGGCCGAAGGCCAATACATAAATGGACTAATAATATAAATAGACTAAATAGACTGATTGATTGAATTTTTAACTATTTTACTCGCAATCGCACGAGACTCAGTATAGTCTAGTGGTAACGAGGTCGAACCCAAAGGACTTGGACTGATTCAACTTAATTCTAATGAAAGATTTGATTTTTTTATGAAACTAGTTATAACAGAATGAAAAGTTCTAATTTAACAAAGCAATGAAATTTATGTGAAAATAATATGATGAGAAATATACTAAGACTTCGAATCCACCCAAACCAAATAGCTATCCTCTCCGTTAAACCCGTACAATTCCAAGTGATCAATTATCCGTGCCCCTCTCGAAGTCACGAATAATCGTAATGTGTGCAGCCCTCTCGAACATGCAACTAAACAATTAAATCTAACTTAATTAATCTCCCTCTCTCGAGCAAAGATCAATCATAAAAATGCAATTTTTATTCAAATAATTCCTTGGAATTCGCTAAGATCTCTCGAACATTAACAAACCCTTAGTTTAATTTCACTAACAATTACTCTACCCTCTCTCGAGCAACAGAATAATCATAGCAAAGTATTAAGCATATGGAATAAAAATCACAACTTTAGAAATGCAAATAAGTATTGAGAGTCAACCAATTCAGCAGAGCTTCATCTAGTCTTAGTACAATGAAATTTAGCTAGACATGGAATAAGAGAAAGAAATAGCCTGATTCGTCGGATTCATCGAAACACTGCTCACAAAATCACTATTCACAGTACTGTTCACAAAATATTGTTCACGGCACTATTCATCGTCTCTCCCACTGAGAATGCACACTGTAGCACGAAGAACAGTACTGTAGCAGTACTGTTTTTCGTCCAAAATCCGGCCCTTTTCTTCTCCCTTCCTCCTTCTTCCCTTACTCCGGCCTCTTGCTCCGACCGAGACCCACCGGAAAGCCTGGCTTTTTCCGGTGACAGTCCAATCGTCAAGCTCTGTTTTTTTCTGTGTTTTTCCATTCTGTCGGCCGCTCTTCTCCTCCTTTCGCTCTGTTGGCTTGGGTTTTTATAGGCCTTCCAATCCAAGTCCATTTCCCAGTTGAAATCGAATCGATTTCAAGCCTTTCCAGATTGAGCACAAATTGCCTTTTTTAATTCCGGCGATCGACTCTGTTTTCCCGATTCAGCACGAGTCTCCATGATCTGCTCCTCCGGGTCGCGGTCACCCTTGTCCTTCAAGTCTTCGCTGACAGTCGCCGTCCATTGCCGCCGCCGTCGTTATTGTCGAATGCTTTCTGCCGTCGATTTCACCGCCTTTTCTACTTCGCTGCCTCGAGCTCCGTCGCCATCTTCTTCTCCGTCGCCGTCGTGGCCGTGCCGCCTCTCGACCTATTCCGGCCTCGCCCAGCTCACCGCCGTTGAGACCCATCTCCTATGCCGTCGTACCCATCGCCGGTGCAGAGCTCAAACAGAGCTTGGCTCTGTTCGACTGAAACGAAGGCCCGAGCGCCCGAGCTTCGGCTCGGGCTGTCTTCAATTTTTTTTCTTTTCTTTTCTGAACCGAACCGGTTCAGTTCAATTTTTTTTCTTTTTCTTATTAAAAACCTGCCGTATTAATCTCCACCGCCGGATCTTCAAAACCCGTTTGACGTGCTCCACTTTTAGCGATTTGCAATTTGACTCTGAAAACCTGCATAAATAAAATCAAACATCATTTAGACACATTATAAAATATAAATCCAATAAATCTAATTAACGCATCTAAATTAATCAATTAAGCGCATTTATTCATTAAACTCCTAATTACTCATCTAATCATGATTAACAATTAATTATCCTTACTTCAACTAAAATTATGACTAACAAATAGGCAGAAAGGCATATAAAATGTATATATTTTATAGATATCATAGACTAAGTAGTTGGAACATAACATTCCACTACGCTCCGCTGCAACCTTGACCTCAAGGCGTCCAACCTGGATATTGAGCAAAAAATGCGTCCTCATGAACCCAAGAAGCATCCTCCAATGGTCGGTCCTGCCAAGCAATGAGAACCTCAGTAATAATGCGGCAGGATCTATGTACACGACGAGAATCTACGATCGCAGCGGGCACTAAGGGCAAGTCAGCCGGCATAGAAGGAGGAGGAGGAGTAGGGACCAAACGAGAGGGATCACCCAGAACACGACTGTGAAACATGAAAAACCGGATGAACTGCAGAATCGTCTGGAAGCTGCAGGTGGTAAGCAACTGGGCCAATGCGCTCCGTAACTTGATAGGGCCCATGAAACCGATGGGCCAATTTGACGCTAGCTGGTTGATACAAGGAAGATTGGCGTGCAGGAAGGAAGTTGACATAGACCCAATCACCCACACAGAACTCACGATCAGAATGGCGCGTGTCATAAATTTGCTTCATGCGATTTTGAGCCCGAGCCAAATTGCCTTTTAATTGCCGCAGAATATCATCGCGAGACTGCAGGAGAAAATCAACCTCACTGACCGAAGAACGTTGAGGCACATAATGGAGTAAGGTGGGCGGAGGCCGGCCATAGACAACCTGAAAGGGTGAGAACCCGGTAGAAGTATGGTAGGCGGTGTTGTAGGACCATTTCGCCCAGGGAAGAAACTATAGCCAACGCCTAGGATTGTCACCTGTAAAACAACGTAGATACTGCTCTAAGCAGTGGTTAACCACCTCTGTCTGACCATCAGTTTGCGCATGATAGGCTGAACTCATGAGTAGACGCGAACCCTGAAGAGTAAAAAACTCTTGCCAAAACTGAGTGATAAATACGCGATCACGGTCCGAAACTATAGTGCATGGCATACCATGGAGTTTGGCAACATCCCTCACATAAATCTCTGCAACACCTTTGGCCGTATAAGGATGTCCCAAGGCTAAAAAATGGGCGTATTTGGAAAGTCGATCGACCACCACCATGACCACGGATTTGCCCTGAACAACCGGTAACGCCTCAATAAAATCCATGGAGATGTCCTCCCACACTAGATCCGGAATAGGTAACGGCTGTAAGAGACTCGCAGGGGTCGTAGTCGAAGCCTTAGCACGCTGGGAAATCCCACCTTCAGCCACAAATCGCTGAACCGCATGCTTAATACCACGCCATATAAAACATTGCGAGACCCACTTATAAGTCTGGAAGGAACCCTCATGACCCGCAATAGGAGTAGAATGGAAGTGGTCCAAAATCGTCCGACGAATGCTGTCACAGTGCGGTACCCACAACCGATCCTTCCAATAAATAATATTGTCCTTCAGGACAAAAGACG
Source organism: Houttuynia cordata (assembly GCA_039654745.1). NCBI lineage: Eukaryota > Viridiplantae > Streptophyta > Magnoliopsida > Piperales > Saururaceae > Houttuynia > Houttuynia cordata. The sequence continues at coordinate 12,340,537 of CM077504.1, forward strand.
GATCAGTAGAAGAGTTGGCCTGAAACCGGTCCAATATAGCAACCGTCGCAGGGTCGTCCTGATATGCTTTCCGTAAATCATCAAGGAAGGGAAAAGAAGGAGCGGACATACCAAGGGAAGAAGCCTCCTCGAACTGACGAGACAAGGCATCAGCAACAATGTTCTCAGTCCCGCGCTTATAAACCAGCTCATAGTCATATCCCAAGAGCTTAGTCACCCAACGCTGTTGAGCCGGAGTAGCAACCCGCTGGTCCAAGAAATATTTAAGTGGCTGATGGTCCGTGCGAATAATAAAATGTCTCCCCAATAAGTATGGTCGCCACTTAGTCACAGAATGCACAATAGCCAACATCTCTTTCTCATAGGCGGAAAGTGACAATGATCGGCCAGACAAAGCCTTGCTCCAGTAAGCAATGGGGTGGCCATCTTAGAGCAACACTGCACCTAGCCCATGTCCTGAGGCATCCGTCTTTACCACAAAGGGCCGTGAAAAATCAGGAAGGGCTAAAACAGGGGCAGAAGACATAGCGGATTTTAAGGCTTCAAAAGCTTGCTGGGCCGTCGGGGACCAAACAAAGGCTCCCTACTTGAGCAAGCCGGTCAAAGAAGCCGCCAGAAACCCATAGTGACCAACGAACCAGTGATAGTAGCCAGTCAACCCTAAAAAGCCTCGAAGACTCTTCAACGAAGTCGGTACCAGCCAATTGATCATAGCGACCACTTTGGAGGGATCGGTGGACACTTCCCCATGAGCGATCACGTGGCCCAAATAATCAACCTGAGAGCAACCAAAAGAACACTTGGACCATTTGAGAAATAACGAGTGGGCACGAATTACCTCAAGGACGGTGCGTAAATGCTGGAGATGTTGCTCCCAAGAAGAACTGTAAACCAATATATCGTCAAAGAAGACGAGAACAAACCGCCGTAGAAAATCCCGGAATAAATCATTCATAAGTCCTTGAAATGTGGCCGGAGCATTAGTGAGACCGAAAGTTATAACCAAGAATTCATAGTGGCCATCATGTGTGCGAAAGGCTGTTTTGTGGACATCCTCGGGATGCATGTGGATCTGATGGTACCCCACGCGCAAGTCTAATTTAGAGAAGACCCGCGCATGGGTGAGTTCATCCAACAACTCTTCGATGACCGGAATGGGGTACTTATTTTTTAGAGTGATCGCATTGAGAGCCCTGTATTCTACACAAAATCTCCATGTACCGTCTTTCTTCCGGACCAACAAGACTGGTGAGGAATAGGAACTAGAGCTCGGTCGGATGATCCCGGTCAGTAGCATATCATGGACCAATTTCTCTATCTCAGCCTTTTGGATGTGGGGATACCTATATGGACGCACATTGGCCGGGGCGGACCCAGGTATGATAGGAATATGATGATCATGTGACCGCGGAGGCGGCAACCCCGAAGTTTCATGAAATAGGTCCTCAAAACCTGACAGGAGGTCGGTCAGATCAGGAGGGTCCGCTTTCGAAGTAGTGCTCTCAGATGATAATAGTTGCAATAAAAATCCCTAAGGAGAGCCATGTGTAAGTGAATCCACCGAAAACATAGAATGAAGGGTACCTGGAAGGCCGCCCGAGAGCATGTCGGTGTGGCCGCCAACAGTAAACTGCATTGTCATTGTGTCGAAATTCTAAACCACATCCCCAAGACCACGGAGCCACTGCATGCCTAGGGGCTAGGACCACATCAACCCCCTGCGTGGGCAATAAGTATAGGTCCACAGAGAAGGCGTGACCTTGTATAGTCAACTCCACGGTGGGACACATGCCATCACTACGGAGGTTCGATCCATCACCAATGCGTACATCAAAGGGAGATGACGCTTGTAAGGGGCATCCCAGTCGCACAGCCACCTTATCGTTAATAAAATTATGAGTACTGCCAGAATCGATAAGGACGGATACCTTTTGTTTCTTTATAGCTCCTTGGACACGCATAGTTTGAGGCATGTACATGCTCGAGAAGGCATGAAAGGAAATCTCGGGCTGCTCAGCAAGTGGCGGGTCTGCTGCAAAGCCAGCCCCGACATCGTCCTCAGAGTCCTCGTCCCAAAGATCCTCCAAAGCCAGGAGGGCATGGGTCTTGCAGTGGTGGCCGGGAACAAACCGTTCGTCACAATTAAAGCAAAGACCTTTAGAGCAACGCTCTTCCATCTGGGCTTGGGTCAACCGTCGGATAGGTGGCTGAGATGCAGGAGGAGTATGAGAATCACCCGGAAGGGCTTGGTTGGCCGGAGACATGGGCGACCGAGAAGGGGGCCGCCAAGACCTCCGTTGCCTGTTAAGTTGCTCCTCTGCAATCCGAGCGTGCTTAATGACCTCAGCCATGGATGTTCGCGGGTAGTGCCGGATGGCATCGAAAATTTCTAGCTTCAGTCCGTGCATGAACTTACCCACCAGTGCTTCCTGGGGCCAATACGGAAGACGATTGGCTATTCGCATAAACTCCATCTGGTACACTTGCACGGTGGAAGTCTGCCGTAGGGAGCTGAGAAGCTCATTAAAGTCGGCGTACTCTGTAGGTCTGAATTGAACGCAAAGCTCTCGAACAAAGTGTTGCCATGAATGACGTGGGTGTTCTTGCTCAAAATACTGATACCAAATCAAGGCATCGCCGGTGAGATGAAAGGAAGTTACCGTTAGTTTGTCGTCGTCAGATCATGTGTCTTGGTAACGGAAGAACTTCTCAGCTTGGTACAGCCAATCCACCGGATTGTCTTCTCCGGAGTACTTGGGAAACTGGAGTCTGGCAAATCTTGGCTCGGCCACCGGCCGTGGTCCATGGCGATCTTCTCGCGAGTATCCTTGATTAGTCCAGCTAGACTCTGCCTGGTGCGTGTTCCAGTCATCATCCCGATCGTTCTCACCTAGGCCCCTCCCGGAATAGTGCTGCACAAAAGGGGTCGATGAGGCATGGGGCCGAGCCCCTTGGGGGCCTGAGACGCCGGCGCCCAGGGGGTGGTGTCCTGGCATAGTTGCTTGCGAGCCCAAGATGTTGGCGTTCGTGTCTAGGCATCAGGCCTGCAAGGTAGGACCATGCACAAAGGGACCGCTCAGAGGAGGCGGCAACACCCCCTTGTCTTGCCGACTTGGAGGGGGAGCCATAAATACAGCCAGGCGATCCATTGAATCACTGATCAGCAACGTCATATCTTTTTGGTGTTGCTTAAAATCTTGCTGATTTTGATGCTGGCTCTGTAGGAGGGCTTGCAGGATCTAATTCTGGTGTGCTATCATCTCACGCAACTCATCTTGTCTGGGTGATAATGGAGGCGCCTCTGTGTGGGAGTCCCTAGGTATAGTTGGTTCTGTCGCTGCTTGGGGGTCGAAGTCAAAACGCTGGGTACTCCTGGCCATCGTGATGGTTTGTTGTGCTTCCAAGGACCGATGCTCTGATACCAATGATATGTCCCAGTAATCTGAGACAATAAGGTTGGGAAATTAGGGGACTAGTGAGAAGAGAAGGGAAAGTAGGGGGGTCAAGATTGGGAAGAGAATGAGGGAAAGGGAAGGAGTTGAGAGGATCGAGGGAGGGAGGAAAGGCCTCAATGGCAGCCGGCGGCTGGAATTGGGGAGGACGACTGGGGAAAGGAGGAGAAGAGATAAGATTAGGTTAACTTCTTCATTAACTCAAACAAGAGAGCCTATGCTCCTTACATAGTCTTCCCACGCAGTGGGCCTGGGCTATTCCCTCTAATTGGGTCAGAGGCCTTATTACATAAGACGTCATACCTAACTGGGCCAGAGGCCAGACGTTAGAAAGACTGGGCTACTCCCCTAACTGGGCCAAAGGCCAATACATAAATGGATTAATAATATAAATAGACTAAATAGACTAAGTAGTTGGAACATAACATCATAACTCGCTCATTTTTTATCCGTTTTTGCCCATTTTTTTGTTCTTCCTTATTTTTTCTCCTCTTCCACCTCATGAAGATATATTATGATAAAAGAAGAAGAAAAAATAAGAAGAAAGTGGAAGCTCTTCGTCAGAAAGCTCCCATTTTTTTTGCGTTCTTCCTTATTTTTCCTCCTCTTCCACCTCATGAGATGTCTCAAAAGGGTTGTTGCAGAAGTCATTAGTAGCATTAAGATTTTGTATCAGACTGAATATAAGGCATTGCATATTTATAAGCAGAAAAGTCTACATAGCCTGCTATTGATATATTTCTTCATGCAAACATTGAAAATGATAGTGACATAGATGTATTGAATAATTCACACTGCCCCTCACATTCAAGTGTTTATTGAGAAAATAAATTGACAAGCCTTCCAGTAAGTCACTGTTGTCACAATTAAACTCTTAGAAATTTACTTCAAATGTGAAGAACACATTCTTCGTGACTTTTCTGACGAAAAATGAATGAATTGTTCTTTTCAAAATTTTAAATGTAGGACATCTTGTCCAAAAAGCAACTTTAAAATGAATTCAAGTCGTGTACTCGACGACATGATTTTACTGCAAGTCGTGTATTTCAAGACACGATTTTACTGGAATTTTCAAAATGTCATAACTCGCTCATTTTTTATCCTTTTTTGCCCTTTTTTTGCGTTCTTCCTTATTTTTCCCCCTCTTCCACCTCATGAAGATATATTAGGATGAAAGAAGAAGAAAAAATAAGAAGAAAGAAAAAATAGAAGCTTTTCGACAAAGAGCTTCCACTTTCTTCTTTCTTTTTATTTTTTTCTTATTCTTTTATCTTAATATATCTTAATGAGGTGGAAGAGGAGGAAAAATAAGGAAGAACGAAAAAAAATGGATAAAAAATGAGCGAGTTATGACATTTTAAACATTCCCGTTTTATCGTATCGTCGAAGACACGATAAATATTCAAGTCGTGTCTCAATTCAAGTCGTTCTTCTTGGATATTTTTCATGTCTTCGATGACACAATAAAATAAGAATTTTCAAAATGTGATAACTCGCTCATTTTTCATCCATTTTTGCCCATTTTTTTGTGTTCTTCCTTATTTTTCCTCCTCTTCCCCTTCATTAGGATCACAGAAAGATATATAAATTGAACTTGTTACTCGCCGACGAGTATTTTACACTTTTGCCCATTTTATTCTCTTATTTCATATCCAGGAGCGGTCCAACACCAATGGGTGTTCTTTATATGTGTTTCTTTGCATATAGATCTTAATTTTTGTAGTTGGGAAGGCTTCTCCACTGCTTTTACATCAAAATCCCTTCATCCCGCTCGTTTTCTCACTTTTTGGCGCGAAAATTACCTTTCCCGATTTGGACGGCGCCAGCGCCGGCGATGATATGGGCGGAGATGCAGGACGGAATGCCTTCTTCTCCGACTGAACACGAGTTTCTCCAGGTACCTCCTCAGATTCCGGGTAATATAGAAAAATACAGAGTGTGGGTGCTTATACCTAAACCTAAGGGTATTTTGGGTACTTTTTGGGTCATATAGAAGAAAGAAACAGATTCAGGGTGATATGAGAAATCGAAAGTTGGCACCAGGTCATATGTAAAGACCTCGTGGGCGGGCGATTCAAACTGCAATGCCTCAGGCCAAAATGGAAAATAAAGGCTAAATCAGATTTGAAACGACACTTCTCTGTTTGGTTAGCACTTTTAGGAGTAGGAAATCTAAATTTTTTAGATGAATCTAGGTTTAAGAAAAGTGGTGTTTGGTTGGCCAAAATTAACTTTATTTGATGAATTTAGGTCATAGTGGCAAAAACTATAATTTTCAAAAGAAGACAAAGGCATTTGATAACAAAAAACCTCATCATTAGTTTTTTTAAAAAGAATGCCCCTATTATTTTTTAAAATTTACACTAAATGCCATTGAAAGAAGCTCTTATGACTTCTTTTGAGTAGGAGATTTTCAATCCAGCTTCTTTTTGGGCAACCAAACAGGGCCTTGGTGTAACCACTTCGTTAAAAGTAACAACTCAACAGCTGTGATTGTCCTCTTAAAATCAGATGACATGACCAACAATCTAATGAATGTAATGATTCAGGAAAGGGAGAATACAAAATTGTGAAATATGCAGAATCCATTCAACTAACAAAACAGAGAGGCCTTCACGGATTGCATAATTGAGATAAGAATATATTATAGTATATGGTTTTTAGTCGCTGTTGCACAAGTTATTCTTTCAAATCCTCTCTCTTTGATCATAATGGGAAGAAGGTAGAAGAAAACCCAAGAACCTTAGAGGGTCTTAAAATAGGAGAAACCTAGCCGCGCTGCAACTTCAGTGCGGGCTACAAATCTGTACTGCCGGCTGTTAGATCAAGGCCAAGGGCTTGTCCCTTCTTAAGGGCGCCTGGCCTTGACCTGATGGCCAAGGGACCTCTACGGCTGTAGCCGGTTAGTCGGTTCTCATCTGAAACACTGTCATAACCATGATTGACGATGCTGATCACATTCCTATTTGACTGAGCCCGTGTCCGATTGTCCAATAGACACAGACATGAACACAGACTATCCAATTCTATCTTTTACTTTTCATTGCTTTTATTTGTCTGCATAAAGTATGTTGTTGAAGCTAATCAAAATCTTATTGTGTATAAAAAAAGCCTTATTGTATTTTTCCAATAATACATCAAAATAGTTTTTTTGTACACAAACATCAAACTAGTTTCCATTATCAGAGAAGCTTTTCAGTGTAACTCCCATTATCCGTAAAAGATAGGCACATTGTGGAGAATTGATTTTTTTAAGCCACAGTGAAGTTCCAAGTGGGAAAACGCCATTGTGGCCGAGAAATAAGACTCTGCACCTCCAAATTTTCGACGGAGGGAGAATTAACTTCAGTTGCTTAAGTATTGATTTGAGCCAATCAGGGAGAAAACTTGGATCAGCCTGTTAACAAAAAAAGTAATGAAATTTAACTAATTTAGTTGCTAGGTTTGCAGCTGATATGACATTGGGAAGCAACCCAGTTCATTATCCAAATGATGCTTGTGACTGTTGATCATGAGTCTTTATTGCACTTCAAAACAAAAGTTTGATCGATGTCAAAATACCACACGACTGTCGTGAAAGTAGATGAGAATACAACAGTCATAAGAGGCCGTAGGATTCATTTGTGTAATACTCTCTCCATCTCATATTAATTAAGTGTGCACAGTTGAAAAAAATTCCATATATAAGCAATTTAATTTGTTAACGTTTTTACTCCATCCACTAATTACTATGAAATTGATAAGAAGAAACAAGACAATTAATATTGGGCAAAATTCTTTCTCAAATGCACACAATTAACACAGTACGAAGAGAGATTATTTTTCTTATCAAATCATGTCTTATAAGTTGTCGATCGGCAAGTCAATTGCCCGACCACTTTTGAACGTTGGATGCTCATTGACAGTATTTCCAAGGAAGATCTTCCCAGGACCACATATCCGACCGTACACAGTGAGCATAATAGTGGGTGCCAACTTTGAAGTGTACTCACAAGAACAAAATACGAGACTAGCAATTAGTTTTATTTCAAGTAACATTAGCCATCATATGTAAGGTTCGTCAAAATTTATCTTGTGGAAATCATAAATGCGAGCAAATGATCTTATTTGCGTCAAAGTTTCACAAAGCAAATATGATCTGCTCTTCCACCTTGAATAAAAAAAGTTGGGCGTTCATAATTAACAAGCTTATTTAGTGAACTAAATTATACATGTCTTAAGAACTCCACAAAAATAGTAACAGAAAGCTGCTACAGATAGAAAGTGGGTTCTACAAATGGGAAATGGCAACACGGGGGGGCATTCAAGACTAATCCTCATCATCAGCATCTAAGACAACAAAGCATAATCAAGATATTAGTACACACAAGATCAAAAGAAGTGTTTCTGTGTAAGCATTTTGACATTTTGTTAAGTTTGACATCTGCTGTCAAAAGGCACTAAAGGCAAACAAATCAGATTTCAGGGTTACCACTTGAGATGCTAGATTTAGGGTCAGATCCAGAAGAAAAGAAATCAGATTTTTATAGCCATAAGTTTCCACATCACTATTTCTAAATATTAGCATTCATCATGGATGTAGGATGATGACAGCGTTAAGGTTTTCATAAGAAAGACAAAATGACTGGACAATATGGTCTTATTTTTTCAAAGCTGAAATTTTCATAGTAAAAGGAACTTAGATACAATTCATCTAGAAAAGCATAAAAGAGGATACATTTCATCACTATTTCTTGCATTTAACATAATGTAAACATAAAAGAGGATACATAGATTAAAGTTGGAAAAAGATGAACATCATGATGAAAAATTGAATACGAACTTTATCCATCACAGATGCTCACTTTCATGTACTCTAGGTCATAAAATTCCAACATTTACCATCGATTTAGTTCTATGTTCTCTGACATTAGCTCTTTATCCCTATATTCCATAGTTATCATTAAAGTGGATACATCACTAGAAGTTGGAAGCATATAAACATCATCATAACAATTGATTATTAAGATTATTGATGCAGATGCCGATTTTCATGTATTCTAGCAGTCTAGCTCATAAACTCCAACATTTATCATCAATTGAGTACTCTTTCTCTAACTCTTAGCTCTTTATCCCCAGATTCCATAGTAATTCATTAACAATCTATTTGATTAATAACAAGACACTTGTACACAACCAAAAAATTACAATGGATGGGATGGACGTTCATCTCCACAAATTCAGAGAACTATCATGATCGCTCAACCTAGTTGTTTCTATCTCTTGGCTCCTGGAGTTAACCCTTTTGATAAAGAACAAATCACTTTTACACAACCCAGAAGATTACAATGTACGGGATGATTATACATCTCCACAAACGTAGATAACTATCATGCTTGTCTAACATAAAAATTTGTACCTTACTGGCTCGTGGGAGAATCCTTTATAGGACAAGAGGATTGGTGATTTTAGTTGTACCAAGAAGTGACAGCCAAAGGGTCCCATAAGTAAATTATTCTCAAATTATCTTCCCACAATAAAACTCCTAGACCTATCAAACCAAATGGTCTGGAAGTTCAGTAGGAATGAAATTTGATCACCCTACCATTCTAAATTATCATGCGAACCAGACTTATACATCAATTGCACATCATCATCAAAACGCCAAAAACTTAATCCATATCATGCCTCAAACTTTGACATCATATTTTTTTACTAAAATTTTTGTCACTTGAACCAAACAAAGTTTACATGTCCAGCATAAGAATCCAAAACTAGCATAACTGAACACCAAGTAGGATGATAGACAACGATCTATAATCTGTGTAATCACTCAGCAAAATTTAATCATTCGGGTGTCGAGATTGTAGATTTCTAATAATATAATATTATGAGTTGTCCCTCTACATGTCATGAGAACGTGGCTAACTACTACAAACAGAAAGGTCTGACTACGGATGGGGCAAATATCTGATGGTGTCCAGAGGTCCAGAGTATTAAGCCATTTCATGTAAGTGAGGCTGCTGGATAATGTGACCTTTGACAATATAGCAATACCCTGCTAAATATTTTACTCTAGAAGAAGGAAAAATATAGACAAATGCAAGAAAATACTATTTCACACAATTCTCACACATTGAAAAGCATATCGCTATCCAACAAATAGCTATATTTACACAATATATTTGTCCGAAAAAAATAGCTACATATGAGAAACTGGAGGGGGTATGCTCCGAGCCTAAGGTTTTAGGCTTTTCCCACTTGTAATCCTCACTGTGGCTTATTAAAAGTAATTTCCCACAAGGATGAGACTTTTGAGAACCCTGATTTTTATCAGTAGCACCTCATTATAACCCAACATATTTCAACAACTTCTAAGTAACACACCTTTCAGGCAGGAGGAGGGGAGGGAGAGGTTGTGGATTTTAGGAACCACGCATGGGGGTGTTACTAAGCATGCTCCCTAAAGAGTAAAAAATGTGGTCTTTCTCAAAACACACTTAAAACCTGGGTGTTTTTGAGAAACATTAGCTGAAAAGTTTCATCTTTCCCATAATGTAGCTATTTTTTGGGACAACATATCCATACGGAGCCGCATAAAAACAAGTAAATGTTTTTTCCGTTCTTGTTGTAAGACAAGATATCTTCTGATTGATCAAAACCAACATACTCCTATTAGCCAAAATAGTTCAACACACAACCACAAACAATACAGCATATGCATTTCTCTTCTCCTTTAATTGAGCAAAACAGTTTCATATAACTGGGCACTGGTCTAGATTGAACTGAAGCAAGAAATTGAGAGCAAAGTTTACAACAAAAAAATAATGACAAAACAAAATAAAACGATTTTACTGAACTGGGCACTGGTCTAAATTGAACTCAAACAAGAAATCGAGAGAAAAGATAGCAACAAAAAATAATGAAAAAACAAAATAGAGGTTGCTAACCGAAGTATCTGCGTTCATTGGCGGCCTTGGCCTTGTCAAGCATCTTGTCAAGATCCTCCTGCAGCTGGGCGTCCCATTTTACCAACTGGTTGGTGAAGATCGCCCCCAGCCCCATCCCCAGCACATGCTCCCATGGATCTTCATCACCACAATCACCCCCATTTCAAAAAACAACTTTGACAATTGACATGATAAATCAGAATAGAAATTCCAGCTTACGCCGCATCAATGGGAGTTTGCGAAGGGCGTTGGAGTAGATTTGGGTGCCGAGGCCGAGCAAGGCTCCGATGACGGTGGCGCTCGCCGGCATCTCTCTCTCTCTCTCTCTCGCTTCTTGGCACCAAAAACGGCTCTTGAGCCCTCCCTCTGGGAGGAAGGACAAGGCTGCGTTGGCTGATTTGTTGTGTCCAGGCCCAGCTAGGGCTGGCAAACGAGCTGTGTGAGCCCGCTTGGGCGGCCCAGCCCGAGTCCGTATGTCGTGATTTGGGCTCAAATCTGTTGGGTTCCACCACTGCGGCCCAACGAGCTTTTCTTGTACCAGTTTTCCTACTTGCGAATGCTAGTTCAAACTTCAAATTCACCATAGTCAAATAGTCAGTTGGATTCTGTCTGAATGATGCATTGATTTATATTGTGGTTGCTAGTTTAAATTCACCAGGATCAAGTACTTTAGTTTGAAGGTAAAGTTGGTTTCCTGCCAGAAAGTTAGACTGGCTTAATTATTCATTACCGAGCCCCTTTTTTCAGTAGATGTTGAAATTATTGTGACCTTGATACATAAGAGTTTGTAATTAGTATATACAATTGGTATTTTAAGAATGGCTACACCAGATTGTATGTGTAATTCATTCACGATGCTTTTGTTGTGGCATTTCAAGTGACTAAGTGTACGTTTAGTTTTAAGTGTGGAATGGTATATGTGAATGATGCTCTAACCTGTGAACTTGCATGAGATATTTTATTTATAATTTGAGAAAGTCTATACCAAGGGAGGGAATTAGGCAACGTTGTGAGGAGGGGACTGATATATGCTGAATTTCCCCCGAATTTTCCGAAACCAAAATGACGACCCCTTGGCGAATTCAAGCCGAATCGCTAACATGTCACTATGCTTTGAACTGAGCTCAGACTCGACTAGACTACGGGGCTGCTTGGATAGTGAAAGAGGGCTAAATTCACAGTCAATTCAGCCCTCTTTCACAAGAAAAAGGTTTGTTTGGTAAAATTCAAAGTCCTCGGGAGGACTTTTACCTGAATTTGTACGGCCTGAAACTAGTAGATGAATTCAATTCATCCCCGGAAAATACAATACTACCCTCCTCAGCTATTCTCCCTTTTTCTTCTCCTCTGGGACAAATCGACGATCCAGCTTGAGCTCTTCGACGACAATGCTGCCGCCACTACCGCGCTCACTGCGACATTCCTCATTCGCCGTTGCCTCTTCACCTTCCCTGTCCCGCTCTATCTCTCCCTACATATGTTTATTCTTCTCCTCTAGGGTAGGCCCATGATCCATTGCTCGAGCATTGAGACGGCGCAGCCTTCTTCTGCAAGCCAACTCTCACCGCGACGCTTCTTCTCCAACATCGGCGAGAAGACCAAAGGTCCTCTCTACACTTCTTTCTCGCCTTCTTCTGCATCTGGTGATACTGGTTTGAGCGCATATTCGGATATGCAGGGTTGAAGCTGAAGTTTTTAATGGCTTGTGGCAGGAATAATTATGAGCTAGATGTCAATTTTAGTTGATTTCATAGCTGGATATTTAGATGCATTTGTCTTGACTCAGAAGTGGTCCCCTAAGAAGCGGAAATTTTTAGGAAATCCAGTGTTTCAAATGTCCTTCTCACCTGGGAACAGTTTTAATTATTTAGTTGATTAGCTAGTCAATATTATTTTATTTTATTATACAAACAAGATATTTAGGATTAGAACGAATAGCTGTTGCTCTGACATTGGCTTTTCAGTGAGGATTACCATCAGCTTGTCTATTGCCAGCTTTTCTACTTCTAGAGACTTCAGGAATCACTGAGAATTGTCATATGTAGGATGATCCTTCTTTTCACTAGTTTCTTTTACATTGACATGCTTTTCATTTGATTGTTTGGGCAGAATATATCCAAGATCAACAAGCTAAGCTTTATAATCATGTAGAAATCTTGAAAGATGAGCTTTGTTTTGGAGATAACTTAAAGATAAGCTAGCCAACTTCATCATGCCAATCACTAGTGCATTCAAGAAGTGAAATGAATTCGAATATTTCTCTCTCAGAAAAGATAATTTAGTGATTATGTATCCATATAATGACACTGATAATTTGGAAAGCATTTGACTCTTGTCATTTCTGCAAGTGGCCGACCATTGCATTCTCAGTTCTTTATGTTCTTGGATCTTTCAAAATCAGAAAAAAACTGATTTCATCTCTTGGAGCCATTTTAGTTGTCGCTTTGACATAGTGAATTGGCTAACTACAAGAACCAAGAAGGAAGTGCGGCCAGATCAACCAGCTACCCCTTTCATATTTTCGTATATTTGGGCTTGATCCCTCCCTCTTATAAATAGGAAATATTATAGTTCCCAATCAATAGTAAAGTAAGCATTTCATGACTTACAGCTCTCAGAGCTCATTCCAGCTATAATACATTAAAAATATCGTATTTACAAATTGCATTGAGATACTCATGATCATTTGACCATTTCTCTTCCTACATCAAAAACATTTTCCTATGACATCTGTGTAACCTGTGGAAGTTTTTTTTTTATCACACTGACAATATGAGAAGTTCCTAGGCTGTTATATTTTTGCTCGCTAGTATGCCTTTCGTGCAATCTGGTTTTAATCAATGTATGCCTACAACACAGACATTAACTTCAGATTGATACAACATGTAGAATGAATAAGGTTTACTAGAAAAGTGTAATCACTCCCTAGCTCTGTTGCATACATTTTGACTATTTTGTTCATGAAAAGGCTAGAATAAACAAACTAAGTAGCTCTAAGGAAGCAAACTACTCCCTACTGGATTGCTTCATAAATTGAAATGAAATCAAGAAGAGCAACTTACATCCTTATGCGCATTTGTCTCAGCTGAAAGGCACCATTAAATGGTTGTGCTGTCAGCTGAGAATTTCTAAAACACAATGCATTTTCCTTGCAAATTTTTGACGTGATGCTTACTTTAGTACATCTAATTACATTAAAGTCCTTGTTTTATTCAAACTTCCACATTTCTATGTTTGAAAATTGGGAGGCTTTGGTCTTCTGTCTTTTTTTTCTTTCTTTTAATCCTCCATCCTTTTCAAGGTTGATTGAATTGAATGACCATAAACTGGTTTAATGCTTTAAGTCCCTTCACTACTTGCATCACTTTTTATGTTTTCAAGGTTGATTGAATTGATGAGAGGACACCTATGGAAGTTTATAGTAACTTCACGGAGAGCTTCAGTTTGTTCTTTCTCCAATTTCATTGGCTCAACTATCACGGTAAGCGAACTTTCAAGCCTGAATCATATGGACCATGGAGTATTTTCTGTTAGTACAACTCCAAGTATCAATACTCATCTACGAATGGGTTTTGTTGTTTTTAATTTTCAGGACATATCAGTGGGCTAGGACCCAATAGTGAACTTAATATCCATCCTTCGCATTGCCTGTAGTAGCTTCAAATTGTATCCATACATTGTATAATCTTGTGTATAATGTACCTGAACCTGACTAGAACCGTGGTCAGAGTGGGAAGGATTTTAGTTGGTCTCGGTGTAAGGATGGCTTTTATGACTGCACCACTTTATATTTCTGAAGCCTCTCCCGCCAATATTCTCTTTGTTATTGTGCTCTAAGATATGCCTAGAAATGCTTTAATGCTGATAACTTCTTTTTTGTACTCTTTGTTATTGTGCTCTAAGATATGCCTAGAAATGCTGCTTTTTGCAAACTATTCCCATGATGATGATAGCAGTCACTTTTTGTTGAGGGCCAAACCGCTATCAGAAATGTATGTGGCTAACTCATAATGCTCAAGTCTGAACACGTATAGACGAGTCTTATTAGTTCTTCTTGTACTTTTAGCTCGTTCATAACTCAAAATAGAAAGATTTTTCAAAATGAACTACTTATAGTTCATTTTCAAGAATGTTATGGTGATAATAATTCCTGACAGAGGGAGCAAATGTTAAACCTGCGTACCTCTTCATAATTGTGAATTCAAGGCTTATAGGAAAATGAATAACAAGTTGAGTCCATCTAGCGTGACCGATTTTCAATACCAGATTAAAACACTAAAGCCCATGTGGGCATGGGGCCCAGGAATTGAGCATGGGGCCCTGCAATCATGCCCACATGGGCCTTGTGCTTTAATCTGGTATTGAAAATCGGTCACCAAAATATTTCCCTAACAAGTTCGAAGTAGACTAAGTTGAGTGTTGAACACTCTGCCCTTAAAAGAAGTCTTCCCACAGGTGCTAAACTGTTTAAAGCCCCAATGATACACCCATCCCACTTCTAGGTTTAGTTTTATGGTTTGAAAACAAAAAACAACACTTTTCTCCTCTATTGTTGCTGCCACTGCCTTACACGGCTAGATCTGGCCGCGGCAGAGGAGCACAGGCGGAAGGGCAGCGATGACAGGGAGGCAGTGATCGTGAAATCAATTTGAACATGATACATTTTGAAAAAATTAAATGGAAAAGTGTGCTTCTTTCGTAGGTAAATTTATGGCCGGCTTTATGTATTTTGAAAAATGGAACAACAGGAAGAAAAAATAACTTTTGGGGATTTCATCAAAGAGAAATTCATGTTTTATCTTCTGTAGGCATTGTTCTCAATCTCTTACTTAATGTGTAAAATTTCAACAAGGTTTAACTTCTTACATATACAAGATATGAACTCCCTCCTTTCCATATTAACAATCCTATCTAGTTTTCCAAATGAATCGATCTTATTTTGAAAAATTAAATAGGACTATTAATATGAAACGGAGGGAGTATTAGTTTTCCTTAGGTCTCTTATTTCATTTGAAAATTCAGGGTAGAAAACGGCAAGCTTAATGAGATCTAAGGATGTAGCCATGTAAGCCTTCCATGCAAATTTTAACTAATTGAATGTTCTGAGCTTATGAGGGAGAGAATTATTTGCCTAGGTCCATTTTCATGTACTAATAAACACATTTCTACTATTGTGCACACCAAGAAGATCACAATACATAAAAATAAGGTTACATTCCTAATATCTTTGCTGGATGATGAGAGTCATTTATTTCGTACTAACATTCTTGTCACCTAAAACTGGGAAATTTCTGACATGCTCCTAGTGAAGCATGGTCTCTGCAGTTTTTCTAGCCTCTTATCAGAGGCAAGCCAATAGCTGTAACAATGACGGTTGACGGAACTCCAAAACGCAGGTGGCTCCAGAAGGACAAGGTGTATCCCCCAGACTGTGCTCTCCGAGCTTGCTCACAAACAATTAAGTTTGCAGCTGAACCCAAAAGGGAAAGGTTTCCAGCCACAGTACTCACCCATGCCAAAATCAGCCACGCCTTTGTCTCATAAGCTGCAGAAATAGATGCTGCAGAGGCTGCTACATGAGCTCCCAGGAGAAGAACTGAAACAAGTATGACCTTGAATGTGGTTAGCTAGTTTTTTTACTTTTTTTTTTCAGGCAGACCGTAACAAAAATGGTTAATGAATTATAAAGCAATCTAACAACTGATTAGTATTACAATCAAAACTGTAAGGTCAGAATTTTGTTTGAAAAGAAGAATCCCGTATATTAGACCTGGAGATTCAGGTAAATAATAGTTGTTTTTTTAATTCAATATAATAGTTATTTTTATTAATGTTAACAACAATAAATAAGAGTTGTTGTTAATTATTACTCTGCCCCTCCAAAATTATTACTAACATAGGTCCTCATGCTCTTATATGAGAACAATTTCATATAAAAGGCCGAATAATCTTGAACTGTCATGTTAAGATTTGACAGCCGTGATGGTTCACACTTACCTATCAAGTGATTTTACATCTACCATCAGATCTTGACGGATGGAGATGACTTAGCTCATGCAAGCGACATGAGAACGACTGTAAACCGTTCTCATTTACTAAACTACCAAAAACTTGAACATGAAGGGAGCACAAATGACAAACCTGTGGGCACATTAGAAGCAATATTTGAGAGCACGAGTATGACAATAGAAAGCACTGTCACCCCCAAGGGGTGATTAATTCTCGCATGTGGTTCCATGACATCCCACACTTTACTTGGGATGCCTGTCCTATTGAAGCCTTCCACTGTTATGAACATTCCACAGAAGAATACCAGAAGAGAATATGAAACCTGAGGAAGGAAAAAAAGTAATCACAAAACTACATCGTAGACAAATTAAGTTTATATTTTGGAAGTGCTATTGTTAATTGTGTACACAATATTATGTATGGAAATAGTTAATATGTGAAAAACATATGCGTCAGGTGCCTCGTGATCAATTACATCACCATCCAACAGCACACATGTAGCAAGGAGTAGGCGCATGGATCAGAACCGGCTTGGCCGTATATCAATAGTCACCATGATCAAAAGGACAATGATAACCTTACATCAGTTTTCCTACATCATGTGTATGTCAGTGATGTAGGAAAATTAATGTATAAATATCATTTTCCTGATCAAAATTGTGCGGCTCCAAAGCACGAGGAGTAAGTTGATGCATATATGGGGGAGCTATATTTTAATTCTTTTTACTATATTTTAATTTTTTTTTTACAACGACGGGGGTCTAAGTCTTTAGGTGCCGACTACAAGGGGCAGGAAACCAGCCTCTTACAGCCCTATATCCGCCAAAGGAGTGGACTCCATCTTAAGTGGTCAAAACAAAATAATCAATATGTATGTTTACCTTATCGAGGCATGGCATGGCATCCTTGAAGTCGAGAACTATAAGAGCAAGAGCAGCTGTAATGGCCGCCCATGACATGTTGAGCCCCATCAACAAAGAAATCAGCATCCCAAATGTAACAAGATACACACAAGCCTTCCAGATCATCCTCTTCCATTTTCTTAATGCTTTTCTATTCCAATCTAATGCTCCAAGCAGGCCACCTTCTTTCAATCCATCCATGTAGCCTTTATTCTTGCTTGAGACATTGAATGAAGCTTTCTTTTGCTCTCCTTTCACCTGAGGAGAAACATTAGGCGTTTTGGAAGTGCTCACTGACTCAGGGGTAGTACCTGCCACCCTCTCTATATCACTCATGCTAGAAGACCGGTTCCTAAGCATCTCAACTGTTTTTGGTCCATCAACTGGTGATGGTAGATAAGACAAGCTTGCAGGTGAAAACCTATGAGAGATGACATCATCTTCAACCACCACTTCAGGTAAGGCCTTCTCTTCATCTTTTTCAGGAGACAACTCCTTCCAATACATGCACAAAATGATGACCACATTGACCATCACCCCTATAAGCATTGAAGGCAGTATCCTTATTAGGAATTTTCCAAATGATATTTTGCTTTTCAAAGCTATGACCAAATTTTGTGGATTGCCAATAGGTGTGGCTGTGGACCCTATGTTGGCACTCGAGGCTAGTGCTAGAAGAAATGGCAGAGGGGGCAGATTGTTCTGCCTTGCAACTTTGAGCACAAATTCAGTGAGAACAACACAAGTGGTGTCATTGGTGAAGAAGGCACTTGAGATGGCTGAAATGAGGCTGATTCGGAAGAGCAAGTCCTTGCCCCCTCTGCTCTTGAAAGAAAGCAACATTCCCAAGTACTTGAACATGTCGGCTTGTTCAAGGAAGACACTCACAACCATTGTGCCAAAAAGGAGGCCAAGGATGGGGAGGTCTATGGCCTCATAGGCTTCATCAGGGGTTATGACTTGGAAGATGACCATGAGCATGGCTCCGAGGAGGGATCCTGCGGTTCGGCCGATGGGGAGGAAAGGAACAGCGGGGAAGACCGCCAGGACCCAGAAGATGGCGAAGGCTATTGAGCCTAGAACCACCTCTTTAGTGTCTTCCATGGCCATGTTTAGGGTTGCTAGAAAGTTTAGTTGTGCCAAAGAGTTGATAAGAGAGAGGACAAAGGAAGTGAAGGCTGTATTTCTTTTTCACATGAAAATATGAAATATGAGTCATCTGCCTTCTATATTCATTCTAATAGGATAGAACAAATGTACTCTGACAATTTTAAAAGAAACAGACAATAAGAACAGAATAATTCCTAGTACACATGAAACTCTAAACAGTTAGAAAGGCTTAACGACATAGAGGTCATGGTTAAGATAAAAGGAGAAAGCTTTGCTAATCCAATAACTGGTAACTACACAAGGAAGTAGTCTGAAAGCATTTAAACAGGCAAAAGAGTAATGAATTGAAAGGCCTTCTCCAACAACCTCTGCCTTTAGATTAGCAACCAGAAAGCTCTAAAAGCAAGTTGAAGGAGAATTCATTTCAGACAGAAGACTGAGAACGAAAGTTGGTGAAAGCACCTACTTAGCTAGAAATCAAACAAGAATAAATTGAGAGAGCCCCATATGGAACATGAAAGAGTGAAGATCACTTTTATAGACTGATCTTGCAGAAGCGATGAGTAAGAAGTTGAGCCAGCAATGCTTATATAGACCCCATATCGGACGTTCACTTTGTAATTTCTTTTGTTATATGCTCGGTCTCTGCATGCTGAAATTCATGAAAGTGATTTCCGCATTACTAAAGTAAGATGACCTAAGTGGCCGGCAGGAGGGCAGGAATGTGCAGATATTTGAGGGCTATGCCAACTTGCCGATCTCCTACAACTACAAAGAAAGTGATAAAGGATAACTGTTTTGCCACCCCCTCTTTTAGGCAGCTCACCCCATTGATATTCCAAACACTAGGAGAGACAAAGCAAGATTCAACACCGCATTCCATTTAATCGCACCACATGGTTGTGGTGAAAATGGTGAAATTGTCGGTTCTGACGTGACGTGTGTTGCATAGGAGAAATTTTTCGGTGTATGTCACACACCATGATGTCCATATACGTTAGTCACCAAGGTCTGCATGCGGGCCTGATAAAAAGTGTCAAGAGTTATAGCCTCGGTGATTTGAAATGGTGAAATACACGGGCTGTGTGGTGTGTGAAGTACACCGAAAAATTCCTCATCTATAGACAGAGCAGCACAAACATTTTCTAGCCATGGTGACTAAAAGATTTATGGCCGCTTCCAACTAGAAAGATTTGGCCGTGGATGTCAAGACATCTGACAGCCAAAGCCTGATCCAGAATGGGGCCATGGCCAGGGAGGGGGTGGTAAAAAAGCTTACATCATAATTGTTTTAACATGGACTCCAGTTATCATCGAGACATCGCTCGTGCAGACTGCATGAGACAAATCACCTTGAGTTGTGAGATCTTGGTTCGACAGTGAATGTCAAATCAGGGTTAGGTGAGTGTGAATCACCACCTGGCCAGAGTGCCGTCAGACCAAGATCGGTAGGCTCGAGTTGACTCGGTTTATGCAAATGTGCGTGAGCGAACTGTCTCATTTAAACTTTTTCCTTATCATCACTAATTAGGAAGTAGGGATACGAAATAGGATATGACATGAGGATATGTCAAAGAGTAGGATATGATATGGCTAATATAAAAAATTATGTATATAATTTTTAAATACATTTTTTTGATATTATAGCACTACATTTTTTCTTTAAACCTTGTAAATATTACTAACTTCTCATTCACCGTGTATAGGTAAAAGAGCATATACCAACTGACCACCTTTTTCTAGTCTCCTTGCCGTCATGTGAATTTGTATAAGCATCCTACAATGAGGTTTTGAGGTTTTTAACCATTTTGTCATTGTGATATTTTCTCATACACCAACTGAGCAGCCAGGATGTCCAGTACAACAAACCCCATAGACTTGAACACAATAATCTCCTCCTCCCTTCCCTCTACCCCTTCATCAAATCCACCACCATCCCCACCTCTTCTCGCCCTATGACTCCTCAGTGCAAGGCCTCCACCAGCTCCCTAGCCTCATCCATCACCTCTAGGCCACGAGCACCCGCCTCCTCGTCACAGTCCCTCATAATCGGGCTGAACAACCCTATCAGACCCCCAGGTGAGCTCCTACCTTCAAGACCCCGCCTATCACCAGCGGCCGGTCTACTCCTGTCATGCAAACCACAATATCCCCCATCGCCACTGCCTTGTCGATGTCGTCCACTGCCGACACGTTCCCAATATCCCCCCTATCACCACTGCTCAATTCTCTAGCCAGATTGCAAGCTTTCTTTGTCGTGCGATTCCAGACGATGATTTTCTGCAAGGTGGGGATGGTGGCGAGGTGGGCTCACACGACGTGCGGGGCGAGCGATCTGGCGTCGATCAAGGAGGCGACGCAGGCGCTGGGCGAGAGAGGCGGTGTGGCAGAGGGTGAGCTTGGAGCCATCGAGGACAGCGAGGTGGCGGAGTCGAAGAGGAGGTAGGACGAGTGTCCTAGCCTATCCCATCCGTATCTGATACGTATCCATCCATACGTGCTGTTTTTTCATTTAATTCCGGATACGCCTAGGATAAGCAGGTAGCTATGTCGCTGCCATATTAGATACGGATATTGATCTGGCAGCCAATTTGCCGTGTCCATGCTTCCTAGACCGCTACCTATGTATTCTAAATTGATATGGTGCCACCGTCATTTTCTTAAATATTAACAGCCGACATACACCATCCAGATGAAAAGCTTGTTTTCCAAAACGTAATGGTGGATATCTCTGCGAGTTGTAATGTATTGTGGCCATGAAGTGAAGTCCAGCATTGTTCTCTGTAGCCAGCGGTGAGGAGTTCGGATGAGGTACCGTTCGAAGTTAGAAAGGAGGGTGGGGTGTGAAGACTGTTGAATGGGGTGTGTATCTATTGATTGAGGGCGAGGGAAATAACTGGGTTTTTTAAGTAGAATGACATAAGCAGTTTAGGGTTGGCTCCGTAAGCCATCCTTCCAATCCCCCAAAATATAAGTGTAAAACAAATGAAGATGGTCATGCTATATAATGAACAAAATTTTTAAAGAAGAAGGGTTACTAGCCACCTACGTGATTGGAAGTTGCATTAGTCAAGTAAAATAAAAGCTGGAGATAGCACCACCCACGGAGTATATTCCATTATGGATGTAAGGCTGAGAGTTGACTCTTCTACGGGTGGTAAGTACTAAAATACCAAACCGGCTAGGAAGCTGCTCATGGCTCAACGTGCTGGTTGGTTTACTTAATCAACTGAATTTAGCCGTGATAGAATGCTAAATTGGCATAGAGAAAGAGCTCTTTTGGGCAAAAATCCCCTTAATCAAGGGAAAAATACTGTTGTTGGAAGTCAATTAAGCATATGTTTCATTGTCTACCCAATTTGTCCAGGAGCACGTCTAGTCTGACCAGGCACCATAACCAAAATAATGTGACCATTCTACATAGAGTTCTAAAGTAGAACATAGGAATTCTTCTACTTTAGCTCATGGGCGTTCGCGCAGTAAAGAGATATCTATGTGCACTACTTTAATGCTCTCATGATGTTTGGTCACGAATACATTTTGGTTGGTCCATCCTCTTGATTTATAGGCAAACCATAA
The DNA here is from genome assembly GCA_039654745.1 of Houttuynia cordata. NCBI lineage: Eukaryota > Viridiplantae > Streptophyta > Magnoliopsida > Piperales > Saururaceae > Houttuynia > Houttuynia cordata. The sequence goes on from CM077504.1 coordinate 12,362,518, forward strand.
TAATTTTAACCAGCAAACAATTGGTGGGACGCTAGGACCATGCTGCCCCCCAACCACCTTAGTAACTAGAAATAATAATGCTAAAAGTAGACATAAGTTTTAATTAATCCTTTTCTATCCATTAAATCAATTTGTTAGTAATTAAATACGGTGTGGTGTCATTAGTAGTAGAAGAGGCACCGAATCAAGGATGTTGGTTAAAGTTGTCGAAAAAGGAGGGACTCTATTAGGAATTTTGTCAACAAAGTTGAAGAGAAAAACTATTTGGTCTTTTTTAATTAGAGATTACTACTTTCTCTCTAGTGCTTTAATGAAAAATTCTTATCCAAAAAAATATAAAGATCAGCAGAATGTTTCAAACAAGAGCTAAAAAGATTCGAAAAACATTTATTCATGCATCAGTTAATCTCATTAAACCCAGCCCGAATTTTAGCATAAGTTTAGTTCCAGGATCAAGTTCTAAAATCATGCTTGTTTCTGGAGCTATTAAGTTTGGCCCAGCTCAAATCAGCTTGTCTCAATTAATTCTTTTCTTCTTTGCACATGTTTCAATTAATTCAATTACAGCAATTACCAGATAAATGTCTGTTCTTCTATTTTATTATATCAGTTTTTCTTGGTAAATTAACGCATTTAACGAGCTGATCCAAGTTGAGCTCAAGCTAAGTTCCTTCGAGCCGGCGAAAGCTTTACTACAATGAACAATCATCTGCTCAGTAGCACCCTTGACTGTAGTAAAAAATGTTAGGCCACAATCTTTTTATTAATAGTTAAACGTCAATGAAGACAAGACGATCGTGGGCATCCAACAAACCCATAATCTTAAATCTACTTCCTTAATCGGACAGGAAAGCAGATTCCCTTCATGTAATCAAGGTGACGTAGTAGATAAGATAGCTAGCCTCGTCACAACATTTAGTGCTGCTTTTTAGTCTTTTCACCTTGTGGGTAAAAATCTTGAGTGTTTTTTGCTTTCATGGATGCCATTTGATGGTCGGCCATAGGCCCTCCGGTTGCATCTTGGGTAGGGTGGGATCGGGTATTGTAGAACCTGACCCTACCCATGATAGGACCCTAGAATCCTAAACCCAACCCTACCCGAAATTATACATGCAATTTTGGGAACCTACCTTACCGACTCTAGGACCAGCAATACATGGGAACTGAGATTTTATCTTGAGTCAAATCGGTTCCAAATCTAGAATTGAACCTATTTGGTCTCACATTAAACTATGTGGAATAACTACACTCATTCATATATACACTAAATTAATATAAAGAATAAGCAATATAATTTTTGACAAGATAATTAATATAATTACAATAATCCCAAAAGACTAAACATAGAGTGAATTTGATTTGCATATACTAGGGAAATTAGGGATTTATATAGTATATTTCAGATCGGGTCGATTCTTGGGTACTTTACAACCAAATCCAACCCTACCCGAGATTGAAGCGGATTTTTTATTCTTAAAACCACCCCTACCTGAATTAGGACCCAACCCAGGTCAATGCCCAGTCGGTTCTATCCGGTTAGGGCCGGATAGGGTTTTTTGGTGAAACCCTAAATGGCCCAAGGGCCACAAGTACAAAATGATGTTATCCATAAAAAAATCATTTAGAGACTAAGATTATGTTGTATTTGACAATTTTCTTTCTTTTTTTTATACATTTTGATAATTTTCTTTGCCTAAAAGATAGAATGTACCCTCTTTCTTTATAGCCTAGTGAGTCAATTTTTGTTTAGCCATGGTATTTCTCTATTTGTTTTCCCTTTGACGGGTTATACACACACCTTACACCATATGCGCCAATAGGGTTCAAGGTTGGGAGTCTTGGGACCTTCCTAAAACTGAGAGATCCAAAAAGGGCATTAAAGGCTGGATCAGCAGTGGCACCACAGTATATTCGCAAGAGGGTTACCTCATAATATTTCATTAGGTTGATTTAAAATTGCTCTCTGATACCTCTAACATGCAAAACTGCTCCTCCTTAGCACTAATTTAGGCGCAAATATCGAAAGTGGCATAGAAAATGTTGTCCTTTTTGAAGCAGGGTTTTGAATTTTAATGATGAAAATATACACCCTCGTTCCATATTAGTTGGCCATAATATTTTTATGGGTAAACCTAAAAAATTTGTTTGCAGAAGCGAAGGGTGCAAAAGATTGAAACAAAAAATACAACCCCCCAAGCTCTGCCACCCCATGAGACCAATTTTCTTTATTAAAGGCTCAATCAACTGCACATCTATAAAGAAAAGTAACAAACAACTCAAGACTTGTTATTCTTCCTACAACCACTTTTTTTTTGTTTTCTTACTTTTTTCCCCTCTTAAGATAGTTATTGATTGGACAATATACTGGCTAAATGTAACATCGAGACCATCATCTACAATGTCATCCAGCTTCCCTTGGTGTAGATTGATCGTATAACTAATTATTATAAAATTTGACGATGTAGTCTTGAATAAATTTACAACCAGGATGTAATAATTAAAACGTGAAATTGTGCGACATGATCTTGTTGGTCCTACTCTTTTAGCAATAAGCATTTCCTAAAACATGTCTTCCTCAACTCGAATTTTGAGTTTGCTACATTTGACAATGTGATATTTAAGTAAGTCAATTTATTAGCCTTTTTTTACTAAATCCACTTCCTTTTTTTTACTCCATATACTAATTAGTATGAGAAGGATAGCATGAGATCCAACAATTAATATAGGACTAGTTTTTTTTTCCCTAATTGAGACAATTAAAATGGGACGAAGTGACTAGTTTCCAATCCATGTATTAACACCTAGGGAGTTGTGAAATGCTTGTTGGTGAGGATCTACTGGCCTTTCGTGCAAATCCGGTAGCGTAATAGTAGATCGGTAAACTTTCAAATGCTGCCAAGTTTTTTTTAATGCAGGGAGTACTTCATTTGTCAATTGATGATACATTTCGTGACAACAAAAGCTACTGAGAAACGTTATCCAATACCTACTCATCACCCTCGTCATAGTACCGCATGCGGGAACAAGTGTGATCGAGAGATAAGGTTTGACGCATACTTAGTGATTCTCTTTTTCTGGTCCGCTCAAATCAACAATTGCTACTGAATTGGCCTAATTAGTAATCAAGACCTCTCTCTCTCCTATGTTAATTGAGGGGAATTTACTAATTGTCAGGTCAAGGTTGCCAAATTGACATATTAACAAGATGTTTTGCACATATTAATTATCACTCATTAGCAGGTTTCAACAGTTTATGATATGAATTACGTTGTTAAATTGCCTTGCTGTTATCGTTGAATCGACTTGCCAAATAGAAATACTCGAAGAAAATCCCTGGCAATTTGTAAATTTGGCCAATCTGACCTGCCGATGCCTTTTATTTTATTTTTTGATGAAACCTGCCAATGTATGAATCATCCTTGCTAATTTATAGTAGAGTTTTATATCAAATTCACCATAAGAGGAAGTTACGTTGTGGAGAAATGAATTTTTTTCACAAGTGGGAAAGTACTTTGTGGCTGAAAAATAAGCTTAATTATATTGTACCTATTGTGAAATGTACCTATCTTTTTCTAGACCAATTGAGCTTGGTTCATTGATATCAAGCCCAATTGGCATGATATGACTCATATTATCTACTCCCTCCTTCATCCTTACGACGTGGCCGCCAAAAAAGAATGAGCGTGGTTTACTGGGAGTGAGGGCAGCATCCTCTTTCAGCTTTGGCTACTCCAGAGGCCATGGGTGAAGCGGCTTAAACTTTGTTATGTGCCACCAATCCCAGCATGCTGCAGCCAGGCTTTCCGCCTAACTCTCCAACTAGGGAGATTTGGGCTGACAGCAGCTGCAAGCAATGTCTGTTTCACTGCAGAATAATTTTATACTGTAAACATGATAGCAAACACTGAAGTGGGCAACCTCTACACTGAGGGGGAATTTTCATCAATGTTTGCGCTCCCGGGTTTGCAGTAAAACTTTTTTCTTCGCTTCGATACAGCGAATGCCAAACGTGCTCTCAGTGAAATGCTGCCAAACGCAGCGTGACCTTTCCACCAAAGCGGACATCCCTGTATTAAATTCAATTAAAAAGTTCAAAAAGATAATGAACTTTTTTTGTAATATTATTCCACGCAATGCAGCATTGGGCATCTGAAAGCCTAGCTACCCACTTGAGAAAATAATTAACTTCCTGACATTAGGGACCCTATAAACTATAAAGGGCACAGCTGTTGTTTCCTTCCATCCATACTGGCCTTATGAATTGGAAATTAAGGGCCGTTTGGTTCATGAAAAATCCAAAACATCCACAGTGAAAGTGAATTTTTCACTGTAGATGTTTTGGATTTTTCACGAACCAACCAAACGGCCCCTAAATCTTTGCAAGCTCATGCTGAGATAAGATACCCACTATGAGGATTTATGAATGTACGAGGATCATGATGGCGGCTAAGGAAGCTGCTGGCCAGAAATTAGGAGGCACATGACATAAGAAACCAATTAATTAAGACCATGAGGCAACTTTCTTTATTTCTTAGACAAAATTTTAGGTAAGAAACTGGCGTTCTTTCCTCATGTGAGCTTATGTTTGCACAAAAAGCCCCATGTTGTAGTTTCCTTCCACACCACTTTCATAACGGAGAGAAAATTTCAAATAAGGAACCAAATCTTGCTTTTTCAGGTTTCGGGTATCTTTTTAATAAATGATAGAGTTCCTTATGGTACACGAATCCTACTAGATGTAATTAGTTCTTAAAAAAAATCTCCTCCTCCATGCTCGTTGTGGCAGCTACCATTGGAATCGTTCGGGGCCTGACCAGGTCTAGTCGCCTGGTTGTTGGTGCCAGAGGTGACCTCCCAGCTAGGTGGCCAACGGTGCTGGTTATGGATCTGCTAGCTACAATTCTGTACCTGTCTGTTGTTGCACTGCTAGCATGCAACTAGTCGGTGAAGCCCAAGAAGGTATTGTTTTCAATGAAGTTTGGATGCGGGTTGTGCATGGCAAAAATTTGACACGAAACTGAGGAATTCTGTCTTATGCGATTAAAAACATTGGAGTAGCTAGCGTTTGTGGGAAAATCAAGAAAATCATTTTAAGGATACATGGATTGCAATGTGTGGTTTTATATTGGACTCATTAAAAATAAATTACATTTAAACATGTAATTACAAAACACCATTCCACGGGTTACCATCCTCTAAACTAGAATTAAATAACAACAAATATATGTAAACATTTTGATTACATAAATACAATGCAATAAATAATTTTTTAATTTAAATTAGTCAGCTAGTTCAACCATCTCTTGTGCACTATCATCTTCTCGTATGCCTTCAACATCATTAGCCGCCGAATTATGCATCTCTTCATCATTTACCTCATCGTCTTCCTCATCATTCACAACCGCTTGAACTAGCGTAGGTATAGGGGTTATGAAATGAAGTTTGTATACTAAACCATTCACCACCTTGGGCCATGCCAAAATTCATAGCTTCATGAGCATGAGATGTGTGCCTAATTTATTCTAAAGAAACTAACAACATCGATAAGAAGTCAAACAAAACATAAGTTGAATGGTTAAACTACATTTTCATCCTAAACTTACCTCTAAGTGTGATGGACAAATCATCTTCTTCATTAGCGGCCACAAACCTTCCCTTCAACTTTCCACTTGACCTACTTCTGCCTTCGCCATTATTTACAAGGTGCATGCTTCTTTTTCTACAAATAGCTCGAATGCATACAAACGAGGCACAAGATAGAGCATTTGTTGCGTAGAGTTGTCATCATCAATTGGTAGTATGGTGGTTGTTGTTCCAAAAAGAGACATATTACACTTGATGCGAATTTTTTAAATTCTTTGGTACCATCCCATTTTGTTTGTCACTTGCATATCTAATTCCTAATAAATGTTTGACTTATTAATAAATAATCCTACAATTCATATTGATCTCTATCGATTGCAATTCTCCCACTATGCCTTAGCACAAATAAAACCATTTCTCCCATCATCTCTACTCACATAATATTTAATAAATACTAACAAAATACAATTCAAACACAACCAAATATACTAATCAACAATTTTAGTAGACAAACCACTATTTGATCAAATACTAGAGCTAAATCAATCTCAATCTCAAACGATAAACTATTTGCTAGAATGTATGCATTTCAACTGTGATTGAGAGATTGAGAGGAAATTACATGCGGGCACAGGAGGCAGAAGGTCGGAGTCGCAGTCACTTACCAGTGGATAGAATTGGACGCAAACTGGGGGAAGAAGGCAAGTCAACTGGCGAGGGCGAGTTCGTGTTGGTGGAGGAAGGGAGGGGCACAGGGGTAGGAGGGGCTAGCCGGAGAAGAGAGAGGGCACCTCCGCCATCGCAAGCACAAAGCGGCCTACGAGGATGACGTCGAGGCCAAGCATCCCCAGGCCACCTGGATGGCCAATGGTACCCACTGGCCTGGAACTTGGCTAGACCCAGAGCCAGACCACCGCAAGGGCGACCACACTGGTGTAAGATATTTTTATATCCCACGTATTGTGGCCCATGTGCCACTTAAATGGGTCAATATGAAAAAATAAGATTTTTTATTTAAGATATACACGTTGATGGAACGTGTAGTTAAAGGTAGTTATCTTGAACATGTAGATAAGGATAAACACAGTTATAGTCCTATCAGGAACTAGTCCTCTCCCTGCCTATAAAAGAAACATAGAGGTTTGATTTCCATCACGTAAGTATTGAAAGCTCTCTGTAGAACAGAAATGCTAAGATAGAGAAACTAGCTCCTTCTTCAAGCTTTTGATTTCTTCTAACAAGGCTCAAGGTATGTTTTCTACCTTAAGGTTTATATTTATGAATTATCTAATTGAACTTCACATGATTATGATGATTTCATAACCTCACCATCATCCAGATTAACTACAAATTGCACATTTGAACCACCTCTTTCAACTCCAATTTCTCTAAGTATCTTGATTGAATAATCCCAAAGTCGCTGATACTCTTTATTTGTCTATGTATGAGCAGGGGCCACGGTAATGGAATCCCACCCAATCGGGATCAATATTTTCAATGGAACATATAATCAACACATTATCTGCTAAATCTCTCATCACTTCAAGGTCGTACTCTTTCCATCCCACCAACGACTTCACCACCAAAACCTACGAGGTCAAGCTCGCTGGAAGACCCGCTATACAAATTGTTTCAAACTCCGCCCTATTATAAGCAATCCCGCCACCTATTCCGCCTAGCGAGCAAGCTAGCCTGATAATCAATGAAAACTCCCTGATTGACTTTGCAATATCGAAACACTCTTCTAAAGTGGTTCCAATACCTTAAGGAGGCGTCTTTATCTCAATGCTCTTCATTGCTTGCTTGAACAAATCTCGATCCACGACCTTCTTAATCGCATCAAGCTTCACCCCAATTAACTCCACCTCGTACCTCTCAAGTGCGCCGTTCTCAGCCAAAGCCACTGCCAAATTCAAGGCGAACTGGCCGCCCATGGTGGGAAGCAGAGCGTTCAGCCACCGAAGCCATTTGGATGTGGTTGGTTCATGGCAAAAATTTGACATGAAACTTAGGATTCTGTCGTAGCCCAAGTTCTCATAAAACATATCTTAAGCGATTAAAAACATCGGAGTAGCTAGCGTTTGTAGAAAAACCATGAAAATCATTTTAAGGATACTTGGACTGCAACGTGTGGTTTTGCATTGGACTCGTATGTAAACATTTTAATTACACAAATACAATGCAATAAATAATTTTTGAATTTAAATTGGTCGGCTAGTTAGGACTAACCGAAGCGATTTGTCGGTTAGCCGATAACTTTGGCTAGGTCACCGATGAGGTTAAATTGGAATAACTTGATCCCTAAGCTACGATCTCAGTTTCAAGAGGTATAAACACATTCACCGAAGGCAGAGGGCGGAGTTTTGGCTCCTGGAAACCAGAGAAGGGAGAGTTTGAATCAATGGAGAGATTAGAGAAGGTTGAGGTGATTTTGGTGGAATCAAGTGTATTTAGACAACTGATCATTAGGAGCAAGGTAGGATTCTACTCTATAATTGATTGAAAGTCTTTTCAAGCGATGCATGTCTGTTGAAGAGGAATTTATATAGGTTTGTATTGAGAGTAAGGTTATAAAGCATAATTATAATTCATAGGATAAGTATGTAGAAGCTTTATGCACATTTTCTATAAATGTTTTTAAGGGTTTTGGAAGTGTTTTAGCTACATATGCTAGTGAGTAATCGAAAAATTCTTTATATATATGTACATGGGACAAATAATAGTGACAGGTTGCCGACAGGTAAATTAAGAGAAGTTTTCTTTTCCTTGTGTAATTTTCATAATTTGATTTATATAGATATTATCATAAATATATCACAAAGTGCCTTAGGATATGAATGGTGTGTTTGTGATTGAGGGTTGAAGATATTGATATGTAATTAATTTATCTTAACTAAGATAAATGATCATTGTAATAAATTGTAATTAAAGCTGTACAGTAGGTGGATTACCATCACTACAATAAAATAGAGCTATAGCGACGGATTTTTATTGGTTTTTAGCGACAGAAATGTATCTACAACATACATCGGCCATTTTTTTGACAGATTATAATATGCCGTTAATCACTCTCTTTAGCGATAGATTAATTTTGTCAAAATAAACTAATTCTCACGGGCCGATGACTCCTTTCAATGAAAAAATCAGCTCTCTTTCCCAGATCATGAGGTGAGGTTCGTCCCCCTAGTGTTCACCTGCCATAGCTGAGGAGCCCCCCACCCTGATGCTGCCCCGTTGAGTCGAGAGACCCCGTGCCCCCCCCCTTCCCGTCGTCATCGCCTCGTTGAGCCCCTCACCTCGACGTTGCCGCTGCCCCGTTGAGCCGAGGGAGCCCGTGCCACCCCCCCCCCCCCCCCCCCCCCTCCCGGGCAACTGCTCAGATCGTCTAGAACCCCCCCTCACCCTGGATACATAGTACGCAGTGGTTCAACATATTTATGATATCATCATTATAAGAAAGAGCACTAAAAATGAGGGAAAACGAAAAAAATGGGCGAAAATGGATTAAAAATAAGTAAGAAACAAATCATTGAAGTTTGTCCTATTAAAAAACTATTGTGTAATCAATTACACACCATCCTATCGTGTAATCGATTACACGACATCCATTTACACGAATATTCCTTTCCAAATATAAATTAGTATGATTTATGTTCAATTCTCAAACAGATTTCGTCTTTCATAAATCAGTGTGAAAATTTTCACCCTGAATTTTCACCCTAACCTAATAGTATTTCGCCTTTCACAAAAACATCTCGACGAGCCGACTCTATTTAACTCCGGCTCAGTTCCATATTCTAAAATGAACCGAAACTAGATAAACCAGATTTTTTAAAAAAATATGAATACATTTGGACGGCCACGATTATAATCAATCTAATAACCGTAGGTTCTCTATCTTCCCCGCCGTTGTCCTCCTTTTTTTCCATGCTGTCCTCGTCGCCCCCAACTCCTGCTCCTCCGCCCACCACCACCGCCACCATCATCATCATCTGGGTCGCTCCAAAATCCCATCTTTCCTCGACCACAAGCAGAAGGTCATTTCCTCCGCCGGCGGCGCCGCCGTCGTCCTCAAGCGTAGCCGCTCCGTCGCCGTCCCCAGGTACTTGTTCGATCCCGCATCCGACGACAGCCCCCGCCGTTGGGGCTTCTGGTAGTTCCTCCACCCCTCCCGCCGCCTCGCCTCCGCCGGAGGAGTTGATAAGGCGCTGGCAGCGGAGGGGGTTGTGAGACACCGCCGCCGGGTTTATACTGGCATTGATCATCCCGAATTTGCTGATTTCCATTACTTTGACTAAACAGGATTTAATGATTTGGAATTTTGTGTGGATATTGCAGACATGGATGTATCTTGCTGTCCCTGTTCTGCTTTATGCAGGGGAGAGGATCCTGAGAGCTTTCAGGTCTGGCTACTACTCTGTCCGGCTTTTGAAGGTATTTTGTGTCCTCAAATGCCAGTAGATTTGTATCTTAATTGTTTGAATGAGTTTTGTGGGTGAACTCTCCCAAGTAATTGATGGTCGACACACTCAGGACAAAATAATTGATTGCCATTTCACATATTACAAAATTTCTCATGCATATACAATGGTGAACCATGATACTTCGCTAATGGATAACATATGTTCTAAAGTTCAACTAGTCGTTGTTGAAATCTGAAGTACCCCAAATTCAATAGTGGTTTAATTTGTTGGTATTCTTAAATCTCATAACCTCACTGTTTAGCCCGTCAATGACCAAGATGTCTTAGTCACATATTAACCATGTGGTTAACATGTAGAAAAATTTCATGTATGTCACATTTCCTACATTTAAAAACACCTGCTTCTCAATGGGCCATATGGAGCCCCAGCACAAGATTATCACGTGTGATGTCTTGTTACTAGTGGGTCTCGGAATTGGAGCAACACCTTTCATCAGAATCTTGAAGGATTTGCCCAACAATATCCTAAAATCAGAGGAGCTGGCAGCGAGTCCCTTAAATGTTTTTTAAAATCTTTTCGAAGATGCCTACCCTATTTGTAATTTGATTCATTGTAGCCCACCTACCATACTTTATTATGCTAATTTTTGCACATCCTGCCACCTCTTTTCCTAGCAATTGCACTTTAGATTTGTTTATTTTGAGCATTTGGTATTGTGATCTCTGTTGTCAACTTGTCACCATATTTGCTTATTCTAGAAATTCAAACGGTGATTTGGCTGAGAAACATAAATTCTGCTTCTCCTTATGTTCTCCTTCCAGGATTCAAATTCAGAGTCCAGAAGGATAGTGGAGCTCAGTCCTGGAACAAGTGAGTCATACTCGTCCAATAAGGTCTTCCCACGAGGAAGAAAAACTCTAAAAACCACCAATGCATATATTTATTGGGTGACTCGGGAACAAGGCTGGTTTGATTGGTTCAAAGGAGTCATGAATGAAGTTGCTGACCTTGATCAAAGGGTAAGACTAATTAAAAAGATAAAAATGAACTCTATATTTGCTTTGATTTGGGGTTTATATTGGCATTGATCAATTCTAAAATGCCGGCGGCGGAGGGGAATGTGTAATTTTCCTATTCTTAGTGGATTATTATGACTTCAGAAGATGCTCAGCAGATGGAGACCAGTAAAGCTAGTGGTGCAATTGATGCGGAGGTAAATCTGATAGTACCATTAGGTTTTATTTGGTACAGAAACTTATATGTGTGAATTTGTTTTGCAGTAAAGCAGTGTCTGGCCTTTGAGAGGATCATGGATGCTACTTAGACTTCATTAATTTGAAGAACGTTGTTTGTAGAATCACCTCTTTGTGCGGAGCCACTCGGGATCCCTCTTTGATGCAGAGCCATAGTGGGCCCCATTAAAAATATTTTTTGTATTTATTTTTAGTGATTTTATTTAGTAAAGATTGTTATTGAAGATAAATTTGATTTGAAAAATATTTTATTTTAGTTATGATAGATTTAATTTGGAGAATATTTTATTTCAGTTACGATATATTTGATTTGGAGAATATTTGATTTGATTTAAGATAGATTTGATTTGGTTCTCTATGTTTAAAAGGAATTCTAAATCTATATTTTATTTTCTGTTTAAGTCTTATTGTAAGCTTATAAAAGGCCCCAGTTTAAGGAATAAACAACGGATGATTTTTTAAATAAAGTGTTGTTGTTTCTCTATTGATGGAGACCTTAATTGGCGTTGAATCCAACAAACCTTGGTGGTGATTCTGGTGGTGGTTGTTCGGTGGTGATTCTTGCAGTGCGTTCTAGCGGTGATTTCATAAGTTTATCTTCTTCTTTCATCTTTATTTTTCCTCCAAATTCCTTATTTTTCCTCTTGTAAAACTTTCTTTTACATTAACTTGGTGGCCCATCAAATAACTTGCACTAACCAGTTCATCTCCGTCCCCTCGTGGAAGCTCTACTTCGTCAATTAGAGGACCTAAATGCCAAATTTGATTTGGAAATTCAGGAGCATGCCAAAATCAACACTTCCTCGAAGGCTTATGAACTCATGTGTTTCAAGCCTCCAAAGAAGCAGCACTAACTATGATAGATTCACCGGTTCCATCACCACCCATACTTCCACAACTAGGGCTATCAACGGGTTGGGCTCTTGCGGGCCAAAGGTTGGTCTTGACCTGATCCTATTACCAAAACCATCGGCCCTAGTCCGGCCTTGGCCCTAAGCTAGCTTCAAAAAATCAACCCCGACCCTAAAATTAAGTGGGCTAGGGTCGGGCCTTCGGGCTTTAATCTTTTAAATAATTTTATTTTTCTAAAAAAAAATGATCTCTTTGTATATAATTTCAATTGTTGTGCAATAATTCCACGATCCACAACTCGGGCTCTTGAAATCTACATAGAAACAATTGGATTCAATTTAGGTATATTAAAAATATTTCTATTCAATAAATTAAGTGCATCTAAATTACTCAATTAAGCACAATCAATCATGTAAATTTCTAATTCTTTACTTAAGCTAAATAATTATTAATTAACTTTAATAACTCATAATTATTAGAAAACTAATTTATTAAGGTATATAATTTGTATAAGTTATGTGTTTATCATATACTTGATGATTAAATCGAAGGAGTGGCAGGAAGTGAGAGATTGGGAAATCAAGGTTACTTAAATTTTCTATTTCAGTTCATTTCACAAATGTTGTAATAAATGACATATGTGCCAACATTTGACTATTTTGTATTGTTGTTAGTACATTTTGAATTTTTTATTTAATTAATAGTGTCATCACAAGGTGAATATTCAATTATAGATCTTTTGATGATTGTGTAATAGATAACACGGTTTATCAGGTCGCGTCCTAAAATTTTTGACATATTTAATCGTATTCGTACTTGATGATGTCGAAAAATTTGGGGCGTGACATGAAGAGTAGGATTAAGTGGGACGTGGGCAATAGCGTGAGGCTAGAAGCAAAAAGCATAATAGAATGCAAGTTTCCTTAGTTAATTTCTTTAAATTAAGAGATGACTTAGGCACATGTGTGTGCCAAAATAATTTCTTTATTTTAATAATTGGTAATTTATTGTGGATTATGACATACATTGACCCAAAGATCCTGTTTATTTTTTAATTTAATTAAATTATAATAGTTGGTTTTAATTGTTGATGTTTGAAAATTGATACAAAAAAATAATGCCCCAACACTCATAATTATGTTTTTGAATGATGATGGGTTCGTGTTTTTGCTTTATGTTTTGAATGTGGTGTTTACACACTTTTTGTGTATTCAAAGTAGGGCGTTACATTTTCTAAGATATAGAGTCCCGTTTGAATGAGATACAGTTCATGTGGGCTGCATGAGATGAGGGCCCTTGAGCCTTAGATTTTGATCTCATGGCGGACATCAAATCATGGGGCAAATGGGTTCAAATCATCCACCTCCCTTTTTACAATCAGATCAAAAGCAGATATACATGAGCCATTTCTCATATAAACTTTTCTCACACATATATCACCCTAGTTTTTTATTCAATCAAGCCATATTTTTTTTATTCAACCTTATCCTACTGAAGCAATGGGAGAAACCTATTTGTTGAGTTAGGCAAGAGGCTTCTCTAATTAGTTACATAATATATAGCCCAATCTAACAAAAAATGAGCAATCAATGGCAAAGAGTAGAACTTGAGTGAATTATGCTACTTTAAAAGTAGTATTATGAGTGGAATGGACAATTTCAAGTGAGTTCCCTAAAACACCCATTTATTAGTCAACTACCTAATAAATACACCAAGATATACATATTCCAAGACAAATGATATAATTAATTAATTAGATTACTCTTTTAAGTAGTTAGGAATCTGCATAGATACATAAAAATGGAAAGAAATTATGAAGTTATACTTTTCTAAGATATTAAGAGTGAAACACAAGTTCTTATGAATTCTTTACTACCTAATCACGCACTAGGTTCACCCTCTATATGTATATGAGAACAATTTATATGAGATCATTCTCATATAAGGAGCATGAGAACAGTCTTTTGGATCGTTGGATTCCTATTCCACCGTGAGTATAATTAGTGGGTAGGTAAGTGTGGCCCATCATTCGCCCGTGTAGCCGTCAGATTAAGATCCAACATCTATGACTTGAACTTGCCTCATATTATAAGGCAGATGAGAGCGATCCCATTTTAACTTTTTCCTATGTATATATACTCTTTTCAATTGGAAGTGTCACATGAGATGGTAAAGTATTCAATTCATGCTTCTTATAATAGAATTCTTAACCGACCCATGTCTGCATGTGCATCAGGCTTGAAAAATAAGGTTAATATTATGGCGTGAAAGATAATGTTACACATTGTTATTTATTTACCTGTCATCGTTAATGAAGTCAAAAAGATGTGAATGTGAAGTAAAGGTTAGAGTATAAAGTAGATAGGCACCAGCTCTATGAACAAACTTATTAAAACAGACAAGAAACAAGTTGGTGAATGGACATGTCCAAGGTAAATAACTTATACTCGAATAAAGTTGACTACAAAAGCTAGAGAAGATGATGATATTTTTTGCTTATTTTTCTGACCGATATCAAAACTGGCCCTCATATTAGGTGGACTCCTAGGAATGTATGCAATTTGTCCGAAATACTAGAAATGGTTGCACACACATAATAACGTCCACACCTGTAGCTAAAAGGTACCTAAATGCCCTTGCCCACTTCTACGTCCACACATGTGGCTGAATGCTACCTAAATGACCTACTGCCTCCTCCACCGGAGCTAGTTCCACTGCCGCCAGCTCCTCTGTCAATGCCGTCTCCTCCTCCTCCTAATCTTAACCTTTTAAAGCATTGATCTAGCATAAGGGGAAAAAATCAAACAGTTGTGAACCTACAAACATTGAGACTAGGAGCCCATGGATGCTCACTTTTGGGACATTGGAGGTTTTTTATAATAATAAAGTCCCCAACATCACAATCGCGTGGGAACAATAGTGATTAGTTGAAATCGATAATAAATATAATCATTGTAGCATGTGGGAGGAGTGTTCACTTCTGTTTCATCTTTCAACCATTTAGTATTGCCTTATTTAAAAATTGAATTTTGTAGGAAACTTTGAAATGAGATCTTTAATGCAAATTAACAATTTTTAGTGGTGCTCTTGACATTTATTTACTGATGTTTAAGCTTCCTTCAGTTAAAAGTATGTTATCCATTGCATATAGCTTTATTATTCTTGCAAGTATAAGAGTAACTTAAGGTGCAAAAATTAAAATACTTGAGCCGCATGACTCCGTCTAGACTCCAAGTCAGACTCGGCTCCATGGCATGTAGAGTTGAGTCCGAGTCTTGAGTTTGAACATTGCTTAGAAATGGCTACAATTCGTCCAACATTATAGAAATGTCCCCCATGTACTTCATCTCTACCAACCCACAGAACCAGTATACGCAGCCGTGCCCCCGGCCAGAGCCACACCCTACCACCTTTGTCGCTGTTGCGAGCTTCTTTTTCTCCTTCTCCTCCTCCTTACCTTGAATCCGGCGAGACTGGCCACGAAGCAGCTGTGCAGCCATTTGTTTCTTCTTCAAAAGCTCAAGTAACTAAAAATTAATGAACCCATAAGCGCGCTCAAGTACTTAAATAATTATAATGTGTTTTATTTTAACTTGATTACTTTCTTTCTCGAGCACATAAGATTCACATTACTAGAGGCTTGTGATTTCACATAGCCAACAACCGGAAGCCGACATCTGAAAGAGGGAAGATAATGCAAGTTCCAATTTGGCCAAAATGTCATACTATCTACTGTCAGCAACATCTTCGTCTTAGGAAGCCTTCAAGCATGATAAACCTTATTGATAATTTTAAGTAGTTGAAACATTTGTGGGTTCTCTTTTAAATTTTTGAACTTGTGAAAAGGAAAACCAAAATGTTAAATGGTCCATGACTGCTTTGAGCCAGTTCCCATCCGTCAATTGCACATGCATCAATGTCTCTAAACATCATGTTAGCCAAAAAATTGTGATAACGTAAACAAATACGAAAAAGACAAAAAATTGTCATTGTACTCGGATGATATGGACAATGGAAGTATGTAATTTATTTAAATTATTGTAGACATGACAAGAACAAAGGCATGGCGAAAATGTAACTGAAGCCATCTTAAAATAGAGTCATTATTCTTAAACATATTTTAAATATTTTTCTTTCATACAGTCTTCTACATAATGGATATGACTACTGTGTTAGCAAAACGTGCAAAGTTCTTTCTAGAAGGTGAATGCTTTGATAAGAAAATGTTTTCAATACGACTATTTGTAACATCAACAAGTATCATCTTTATCTTTATAAGCAGTAACCTTTAAGGTGCGAAAATCTTATTAGAATGTGGTCAAGTAAAGAATATTATGGGGCTGTTTGGATAGTGAAAGAGGGCTGAATTCACTGTCAATTCAGCCCTCTTTCACCTGAAAGAGGGTGAAATAGGTTTGTGGGGTAAATTTTAGGTGAATTAGAAAATTCACCTGAAAGAACAAATTCAGGTGAAAGAACACTTTTAGGTAAAAATATAATTTTACCCTCATCATGATTCATGAACAGTGCTCCATCCGTCCAAAATTTGTACCAACATTTAGTTTTCCAAATTGAACTAAAATCAATCCATTTGGAAAAATTATATGGTATTACTAATGTCAGACGGAGTGTAGAAAAGAGGTCATGCAGGGGTTAAATGGTCATGTTTTAAAATTTTACTTACTTCATCACATTCACTATCCAAACACATGACCAATTACATTCATTTTAAGAATTTCAGTATCCAAACGAATTTCACATTCATCATGAAAATCAATAAAATTTTTCACCCGAATTTGATTTCACATTCATTACTCTTTCACTATCCAAACAGCCCCTATGTGAGAAGATGTAAATATTCTTATTTATATCAAGGGTAAATTACACTTTTACCCCTATGAATTATGGAAAAATTGCACTTAACCCCTAGGACTTATGAAAATAAGCTCATAACCCGTATGCACCTTCATCTTTTCTCATTTAAGACTATTTGACCCTCGGAATACCCCTCAACACATGGCAGCCATGATAAGCCACTGGAAGGCATGGCCGGTGCAATATCGTTATCGGGGACAAGTTTGGTCTATGGCCGCGCATCCACTGCCTAAGTTGGGCTTACGCGTAAATTGTCTTGTTTCACAAGTCAAGCGCCTAATTCCATAAGTCATGGGATTACTTGCAATTTCTCTATAACTCAATGCAATTTACCCGTATATGAATTCTATTTTAGTGATTCATCGAAGTCTAAACACTGGTCCACTAAATGAAAGGTCTCGAGTAAACTATAGAAATCTTACAGCACACGCGGCATCAGCATAATCTGAACTTGAGATGTTTTCAAAAAGCTTAGGGGAATCATATAAATAGCACGGCCACTTGCATATTATTATACAATAGGTTAAATGGATGGAGTATATTATGCAAGAACTTGCTCAAATGAACCACTGACCCACTTCCGGAAGTTTTATAAACATGGTGAGTAGTCCGTACAAATTATATGCGTAAATGTTGTTAAAGTTCAAATACCTTTTGGCTTTGAACTAATTTTGTTATATCTTTAACATGACTAATAATATTCCATAGTGGCTATAGCTGTGCAGATTGACGGATGTGCTAGAGACAACCAAAATATACTATCTACCATGATTGAAAATATTTTAGAGGTTCAACATGCAAAAAAAAATATTCAAACGTTCATTGGAAAGAACTAAACTTAAGGCTTTCATAATCTTGAAAAAAGTGCACTTTGACTATTTCCGCAAATGAAAAATGTGTTATGCCAATGGGTGCTGACTCAAGAATCACCAATTTCAATTAAGAATCACTTCGGTGATACAAGACACTCATGGCTGTTCAATGACATTAATTTCTTTTGCTTTATATTTCTCATTGATGCCTATTTAGTAATGAATGTCAACAGTATTATTTTGGAGAAATTAATCTTCGTCAAATTTTTATGACCGGATGGATGCCAGAAAAACGGAAGGGGGACCAAGTAAATTGCAAAAATCTTCTAGGGTCCTTCCTAAAAGGAAAAAGAATTAGAAGAGACCTGCAGTTCATCTACCTTTTGTCTTTTTAAGTTTAGAAGTCACCCCCGCTGCCGCCCGTCCTTTCTCTTCCATTAGCATTCTCATGTACAGCAATAGATAGGTGCCTCGAAAAATAAAGCAAAAGATCTAACTTTGCGTCATTAAATTATGATTATATGTTAAAACAGTAGGGTGAGAAAAATGGCATGATTTTATATAGGTCATAATTTATCTTCCAACAGTAGTAGTCCAGTAGTAGGGTAGCACATATTGAAGAAGCAGTTCACACCAGAATTGAACCTGGTTCACAGTTCCATTAAACAGATTTACAGAATAAACCAACCTAATCTTCCTGATTGGTGATTTTAATGGTTCGTCAAATGTAGTACTCCCTCCATCCTGTTTTAGATGCACCACGTGAAAATAGGCTGATTTTTATTAGATGGTGGAAAAACCAATTTATGGGGGAAGAAGAAGTCAAAATCCATTTAAATTGACGATATGGAGCATCTGAAGCAGGACTTTCCTCTTTTTCAGATGGAGCATAAAAAATAGGACGGAGTGAGTATTTGGTATACCGTGGAGTCATGGACTGCTCTTTGTAGTAGAATTAACAATAGGAAGCCCACATTCAAGGTGTTCCTGGAAAATTATGGTTGCTTCCATGGTGATTCAGGTTCATCTAAAACCTTAATTGTCTACGGCAATAGCGGTCCAAGCTCTGGTGGTTTCATAAGACTCAGCAACAAAGGTAGCTTCTACTGAATGGGCATGCTATCCTTATGGAGCATTGAAGATGGTATGGAGCACATAAAGCTTCTAAAGTATATAGTGATGAAACTTACACTATTAAGCTTTTAGTTATAGTCTAAACGTACACTATTAAGTGCCCAGGGCTCTTTTATCTGAAGCTATTAAGTGCCCAGGGCTCTTTTATCTGAAGACAAGGCAAAATTCGCTGCCTAATGGGCTCATCTATCTGTATGTCGTATACTCTCACGTGGTGAGTTGCACCAAACTGTCAAATGCTTGGAGCCAGTAAAGCGGCTTTGCAGCTATGCTGTCTAATTGAGTAAATGAAATGGGCCCTAAATTGCAAAATGTCTTACACACTGCTATCCTTGATTCAGGATGACAGTAATGGCTCTAGCTATGCTGTCCAATTGAGCAAATGAAATGGGCCCTAAATTGCAAAATGTCATACACACTGCTATCCTTGATTCAGGATGCCAGTGATGGCTCTAGGTGCTATAGTAACCTACATTTGCATTAATATAAAATAACAAAAGAGAACGTTCATTCTGTAAATAGGCTGTAATATCAGCTTTTTGAAGACCGGCATTTAACAACCAATAGGAAAACTAACTTACCCAAAGAAATAGGAAAACTAATGCAAAGGAAAAGGATTTTGCATCAGAGGAAAGCATCAATCATTGCAAGTTATTCGAAAAATGACAGCCAATAAATTAACATCCTTCCTTCATTACATCTGTTCATTTCAATATAGGGCCACAACATCCAGCCATCAATTATGTTACCCTCTCATTTACTAAACATGCTGGTGAAGGCACAAAACCTGGCATCTTCATTCAACCAAAAATAAATGCACGAACTTGTATTGGTATTTATGTACAAGTCAAGGTCAAAAAAGATATTGTACAACAATTTCTACTGAATCATCCATTAAAAGAGTAAACAAGTTGACTCGAGCCAAAAAATCAAAATCCACCAATTAGCTCCAGGTAAACCACTGAATAACATCATCGTGTCTTAATTCAGTTCCTTTGCGTGGATTCAGCTCAACCTCATGCTTTTAAGAGCATTGGAAAATTGACATCAGAACACCAAAAGAAACTGCAGGATACATATAGAATGAACAGATGAACCTGTGCAGCGTAACGGACATACTTTGCATTACAACATAGATTATATAGCCAGCGTCAGAACCAAGCGTTTCACGCAGATATAATCTGTCAAGCTATGTGAATAACAAGATCTGCAGCTGAAAGTTGAATCCATGGGAGTTAACTATCCAGTAATAGCATGTCTCAGAGCCAAATAAAATGGACAAGATGGACAATCATTTCTGGCAGTCATAATACATAAACCTCCTCCACGAAAGCTATGCCTTCCCCCAAATGCAGATAAGAACTTCAATCAACAGTCATACAAAATAATCAGACAGCATAAATCTTGCATAAAATTATCACTCAAAATGAAGTAGATTACATATATGACTTATAGAACTTGAGATAACAAAAAGAAAATATTCAGCTACAGCTTCATCGGTCACTCAACCTTCAGTTTCTCTTTTTTCATCTTGATAAAGTCTTTTAGTATTACTAATGACATTCTATGCATACAACCTTTTCAACTCTGGTAAAGAATCATCCCCACAAAATAAAAAGAGAAAGAGAAAAGTAAAAAACAATTGTGCAAATAACAAATAACAAAGAGTTCATATGGCCACACAAAACAAAAATCAACGATTAGCCACAAACCACCAATTTCTTCTCGAAAAATAAGCTCAAATTGCTTATACAGCCAATTACAAAAATCATCAGAGTCTACACACTGGAGTACATCACTGTAAACAAGTGCTTTTGGGGCAATCAAAATAAAAACTCCAAAACGAAAATCCCTAAGAATATCCTTTCTATGTTAAGAAAGTTTCTGGCAGAAGATTTAAGAATGCATGAGATTTGATTTCTAGAATTATCATGTAATATGGACTCCATTTACACCAACGAATATTTGGCTTGGAGTCAAAACATAATAGAACTTAAG
The DNA here is from genome assembly GCA_039654745.1 of Houttuynia cordata. Classification (NCBI taxonomy): domain Eukaryota; kingdom Viridiplantae; phylum Streptophyta; class Magnoliopsida; order Piperales; family Saururaceae; genus Houttuynia; species Houttuynia cordata. Next base: position 12,383,449 of record CM077504.1, read on the forward strand.
TACTGCCTCTTTGTTCAAGAATTTGAGACATAGAGGGCAAACACTTTAGATCTGGATGGTTAACCACCTCAAAATTCTCTGCAAAAAATGAATAGCAGGAATTGACCACCTGCTCAAAAAAACACAGAGGAAAAAACCACATTACAAGAAATTTAAAAAAGTAAATGTTAAAAAACGCTCCACCTATGTGGCAATGCATATAAAAGAACGAAGCCAAGATTACAAGGAGATTCTGAAGTACAAATGATTTCCGCTCTTCCAACTCAATAAGCCAATCCACCATGTTTATTCTCAAATTTGCCTGTGGAAACAGTTCATATGTACATGTAATTTATAAAAAATATTTATGAGTTATAATCAAACATGATAAGGCTGCAACCTAGGCTTCTAGAGCCAATAGATGTTTAAATCTTTAATGAAATCAAAAGTAAAGGCAAGACCGACAACCAAGACCAAATCAAAGACAAACCCACAGCCCAAAAAGCAGCCTTCAATGTCTTTCTATGAAAACAATGAGTCAATCAACAGATGGTTAGCAAGGATAAAAGCATAATTTAACTGTCAAAGAAAGGCAAAAAGAGAAAAAATTATAATGTAAAGGCCAATGGGAAAGAATAAAACTTCTCAATTGGAATTCTTGACATCCAACTTTAACACCATGTTTTTCACGAACACTTTCTTTCATATCATTTTTACTTAGATCTGGGGTCTAAAAAAGGTCTGGAGTGTCAAACAGATAATCAAAGAAAAGTGTAAAAGGGCTGGCATGAAAAAAAGTACTCTGGTTAATCAAACTCTGGCTAATCAAATTCAGGCTCTAACAATCGAATGGGTCCAACCAACAGGGTTAATTGCACCCTCTGCTGCCATAGTGAAGTAGCAAAGCGAATAATACCATGAGAAAGAAATCTGTGTTATATAGGTGGAAAATAGAACATCCATATATGCAATGCATCACTTTTATTAAGCAGGAAGAGCCAAGTTGTTCAGACATGTTTGGCAAGCCCCATATCTCAAACAGGGCCAACCAGACCAGGTGAAAAATGACCATATATTAATAAATGGTGATAAGATCTACAAGAATACTACATGGCAAAACTTTCAGGTTATCAGTGTATACAACAACATTCAAGGAAATTTTCTGGCATAACTTTCAGGTTATCAGTGTATACAAAAACATTTAAGAAAATTTTCGCTTTCAACTCGTGTGAAAAGTCCAGTAGCAATTAGTCATTATCTACAAAAGACAATGCTGCATGGCAAAAACTTTCATATAATGAAATTAACAATTTAGATAGAATATCTTAAATTACTAACTAGTAATTATCTAAAGGGAGTAGACTACCCTACCTACTTATCCTCTGAGAGACAATGCTGCAACACAATCTCCAACACTTTTGAAGACCAGCTCAGTTTCCCAATGAAATATATAATGCTTTGAAATTAACTCTATTCAGAACCCTGATCTTCGAGCAGATTTTACAAAACAAAAACCAACGGTTTTCCATGAATTTCAAACACCTTTAACTCCGAGTTATCCACTAATTGCTTACTCACACGAACAATGTCAGGACACAGCTCATGTCTAGATTTTGGCTCAAATAACTCAACTACCTTTTTTATATGAATCGAAGGATCATCATGAAGGAGGCGCTTTGCTGGTTGAACATGTTTCCACCACAAATCTGACAATGCCGACTTGACAAGCTCCCAGTATTGCTTATCCCTATAAATCCTGAACAAACTACTTCCATTAAGAGTCCAGCAATAAAGATCCATCCAATCCTTATTCATAATTTCCATTAATCCTTGAGCTTGTGGCATGCAATGAAGAGGAATCCTTGACCAAGGACGACCCCTCCCCACTTCTCCACGAAAAAAAGGGCACTTTATTTCTACGATCCCACCAAAAGGCACCCCATGAACCATATGTTCAAGAAGCCCATCTGGAGATGCTGCTAACCAATCATCTTCAGGACTGGTCTTGTTATAAGGCTGAAATTCAGTAAAAGATATAGTGGCCCCAGTAATTAATTTGTAGCGCGCTAATGCCTCCTCTTCTTTAATATTATTCCAACATACTGCAAAGTTGCTACTAAATGGAGCAATCAAACCAACCTTTTCTTGCCACAGCTGAACTCTACGGTGAGGCCAAAAACCAACTGCTCCACCAAAGGTGCTTGCAGTAAGCTTGTTTCTTCGCAAATCTTGCCAGTTCTTAAACCAATGTTGAAAGCCACTGGATTGAAAAACTGAATAGCTTCCCGAAGATGAAACCCCATTAAAACTACAAAAATGTCGTGAACCATATCTCAAGCAGTTGACACTGGAATTTCTGCGTAGTGGGCTCTTTTTCCATGATAATTTCACTAAGGAGGTGGCAGAAACAGAATCTGTGCACAGGCAAACAATGAAACTTTGAGCATTTGTGATCATGTGGTATTTTGTGTGCTGGATGGAGAGACCTATCAAATACGAACAATGGATTTGTCTGGAAAGGGCAAACACAAGTCTCAGAGTTAATAAAGTACGAGTATTAACAAATACATGGCTGCAAATTATAGAATGTATATTCTCACTGCATGAACGGAAGGAAAATTTGTTACCATACAACTCCTCATATCCCTAAAAAATTTGTGGTCATAAACTAAGTAGAGAAAGAAAACATGAAACTGAAAGCAACTTTGTCCCATTCATGCAAAACATTATAAGATAACAAATTGCTCCAAGGTTAGTCATCTGGATTCTCGATGAAATTTCTAAGTGCAAAAACAAGATATCATGACATTTTATAGAGCAAACTATTTCTAGATATTAACAACACATGTATATATCCTAGTTAGTGTATACACACAATTAATGCAATATTTGGCAAATAGGAAAAGATACATGTTTCTCGATATAATAAATATACATATGAATGAAATATTGTCCCCTTTTCGGAGGGCTGCGTCAGGAAGGGCATCCGGCGTAAAAACTTGCCACTATGTTTCTTTGTATGGATTTTGTACCATTTTGATTCCGATAAGAGTCAAATGCGGTATATAATCTATGCCGCCGACCCCAGATAGCTGGGATAAGGTGTATGATGATGATGATGATGACATATGAATGAAATTGTGTACTTTTGTATGCATGTATGTATATATAGTGTGTATGGACAAATTATAGGAGAAACAACCCTACATGAGCTAGATGAGCAACATCTACAACAGCCATCAATTTCTCATGTGCCAACTTAGATTAGGGTGGCGCTTCATTAACCAATATCGTACCTTCTACAAGAATTTGACTAATTCCTCATATGCCCCTCCCCAACAAAACCCCCTTTCACTCGTGTCTTCTCCTATTTCCTACCAGAATACACCTCTGTTTACTCTCCCTGTACGGCTTTCCGAAGCAAACTATAGAAAAGTCACAGAGACGGAGAAAATGGATGAATTATTTCCACACCTGGGAGGGCTGTCCTTGAGAAATGTACCTCAAAAATAGTCATGGAACTACTAGTTGCAGCTGGGAAGTAAAATTTTAATGGAATCGAAAAGGTTTATGCAAATATTTTGAGATCTGAGGGCTGGAACTGCAATAACCCATTATGCTTGCTGTTTTTTCATTCAATACACCTGCAAGTGGTTCATAAGGGACAGTTCTGCCCTGCCAGTAAGCCCAATCATATAATATCGCCACATTCCATTTTTACTTCAATTTATGAGAATTCGTAAACAAAGCCAACATCAATATATAACTTCATCCAGCAACAGGATAGGCAAGAGAGAGAGAGCTATTTGGTAAACGTTGTTGTAAACATGTACCGCCCCGGAATTGTGTCAGGGTTGATTGAATTCAATAGCCACTTACCAAGATACTAAAAAAACAAAAAAACTTCAATACAGAAGCAAAGCAGGTGCATGGACAGGAAAGCCTTCAACAATACAATGGACCTAAAATATCTAACACTTCATAAAAGAAGATTCCTATTTATAATAACATCAAGCTGCAAAGGGCTCGAGTCAATAGCTTAAATGGGTTAAATAACTTAAATCAGTGATCTGCCCAGGAAAATGACCTGAATAGTATGAGTAGAAATGCTTGCATAAATTGAACCACATATAAATGAATAGACATAAAACATTTTATTTTCAACCTTTTGTATATTTTCAAATAAATAATCATGTATGGATGATGTCTTGAGTTTTCAATTTTCTCCTGGACATGCATCTGTATCTAGACATATATTATATCTAAACTACACATTCTGATTACACTTTCTGCAAACTTCATTTCCTATCGCCTCTGTATCTTGTGGTCACAACGTATTTAGTATTTAGCGCTATTTACTCTCAAACTTCACATGGGTAAGTTTGTAAATACAATGTTTTCTGCGCAATCTTCTTTTTTTTTTTATAATTTCAATTTTATCCCCCCCTACACCTTAAAGTAAGAACCTGGTAACACAAAGCCCAATTCCTTAACTTTGACACCATGTTAGTCAACAATCTTAGTTTCTACATATAACTTTCCAAAGATTGCGTACATATATATAAGGCATAATTTCATACAAGTTGTTAACTCAACTTTCCAAATCACAGTACCAATTACTATAAATGGCTTTCATTGCAATTGACAAATACAGCCCATATTAGGGAAGCCAATGATTCTAAAATTATAGTATAATACAATTTAAAACATACTATAATTCAAAAGGTCAGACCTCAAAACACAACCCATATTAGCGAAATAAAATATTTATTTACCTGCAGAGCATGATAAAAAACGCAATTGCCATCAAAGATGCAGCCTGCCCTTTGAACCAGAAGTCCCCCCTTCTCGTACTCTCCGGTTTTCTCTGCCATCATACTATCCGACAAAGGTCAATTTCCCTATCAACATCTAATTTCTTCACAAAGGGCTTGAATATAATCCTGGTTTATCGCCATCAGACAAATTGACAAAGCTCCATTTCCCTGTCAACATTTAAATTCCTTTAGAAAATGTCTTAAATATTTAAACCAGCTTTTTCTGTTTACTCTTTAACCAAAATTCTTTTAGAATGTCGGGTTAACTAACTAACATGTAGTATTAATATCCTTAATTTTATGTTTCTCCACTTCACACATTGTATCCTCCATCACTTATCTAACATTGTTTCTCACCTAAGATCTTAAATCACTTAATCTTCCATTACCATAAGTATTTAACAAGGAAAATATTCCCTCCATCCAATGAGCTCGTCGGCATTGCAAAATGAGTGAATCTTCTTGGCCATACAAAAAAGTTTTTTGTTCTTCTTTCATGTTTTTTGCTTTGAAGGAGCAAAAACAGCCTGTAATGATGGACCCGCATTTTTCCTGATGTAGACGAGCTACATCGTATGGAGGGAGTATTACCAGCGCCCTGGTTCTCAATATCTAAGATATACAAGATATAGGGAAATTGTATCTTCCCCAATATCTCAGATATCTCTAAAATACTTCAGATATAACTGTGACATTGGAAAAAATCTGAGATATATGCCAATATATTGAACCCACCCCCACCTTCCAGCGCCCTTTCAAGTACCAGACAACAACACTTGGACACTCAGACCCCCTTCCCAGAACCTTCTGGTGCCGATGACCAGTATGCTATCATGTCTTTTATGCTATGTTCTTGTTTTGACTTTTTAAGATGTGCATTATCATGTTCTCCACTTAATTATCGATATTGCTTTCAAGTTTTGTTCTTCTTTGTCACAACTGATCATGCTTTTCACTTGATAGACATAACTCATACTCCCTCTGTAATAAGTGCCACATCCTAAAAAAGCGGGTAGTGTAACACTACACGCTTTTTTAGGATGTGGCACTTATTTTAGGACGGAGGGAGTATTAGTATAAGTGTATTTACATGGTGCTATGATTGTTTAAGATTGGTATTAGGGCTTGTTAAAATAGACTTAAAATAACAAGATACTCCCTCCGTCCATATTACCTATTTGGATTAGAAAACGAAAATGAACTGATTTTTAGTTCATTTTGGTTTTCTAAATTTTAGATGGAAGAGTCCATTTTAAAACACACTTTTGGATCACCGATAAGTTTTTTCCCAATATTCTGCGAGATATCTCCGATATATTTTGTCTTTAGGTCATTGATATATCTCCAATAAAGATATTGCGAACCATATGTGCTCTCCCAAACGCTGATTATATCTTTACTTAGCGGCCTCCCGAACGCGCCCTAAGTTTAGATGGTTTGGTGTCTCACGGCCTATGATCCTATCTTTTATGTTGGGGCACTTGCAATGCAGACATATCCCACGGATAGTAAGCAAAGATATAATTCTCGCAGCTAGCCAAAGGAGTAGGGTTCAACCTCAGGACCTCCGCTTCCCAAGGCATGGCCATAGTAGCCTTATTATTATTCAAAGTGCCCATGATGAGCACATCATCATCATACACCTTATCCCAGCTATCTGGGGTCGGCGGCATGGATTATATACCGCATTTGACTCTTATCGGAATCAAAATAGTACAAAATCCATACAAAGAAACATAGTGGCAAGCTTTTATGCCGGATGCCCTTCCTGACGCAACCCTTAGAAGAGGGGACAATGATAAGAAGATTCAACATCATCATATTCATCATACACCTTTCCAAATATGTAGATTGGCTTCATGACATGATGGTTGCACATGAAATATTAATATAGCCATCTTCCATCACAAAGCTGGTAACAATGAAACCAGTCTGCTTTTACACGGAAGCATGGCTTAAACAACAACAATCAAAGAATAAATCTCCCGTTCTCAAGATCCCAAATTCATTATGGTGGTTGACACATTTAATCTCTATTATTGTCGTCCCTTTTATTTTCATTTTCCTCAATATTGTTGAAACTGACTTGGCCATCAACTCATGTTGGTCAAACAAATCACGTCCGCTCGTCAGTTCACCTTTCAATGGCATCATATAGCATAAATTCATAATCTTATACATACACCTACTAATACAAAAGAAACATTAGTGGAGAAACCAAAGATCAAATCACCTTATAAAAAACATGAATGCTCTCTATTTCATTAAAGGTATAGACGTTAGAACATCATTTCTCACATTTCCCCTCCATTAGTCATATCCATCTGAAACCAAAAGTTCCGACACCCATCAGTCCCTCTCCTTAACCCACAAACAAAGCAAAAATGTGAAGTTCTTGCCAGTAGCAATCAACAACATTTTCCATTGAAACACCATTCTTGCCCCTAGTATCCTCCCAAACTTCATTTATTTCTATCTAACACTTATCTATTTCGTTTTCAAAAGACATATCCCTCTGTCCGGAATTCGTAAGTGCATTTGGTTTTCCAAAATGAACTGCTATGGGTTCATTCTGGAAATCAGTTCGTTTTGAAAATCCAAGTGCATCTACTAATTCCGGACAGAGGGAGTACAAAAGAAGACGAGTAAAAACATTTCAAAAGCCACAGAAAATTTATAAGAAAGATCCAGTACAGCATAGAGTCCACAATTCCCTGCAAGGAATAACAGGTGAAAACGGAGGTAGAACAGAGAAACAATGTGAAGACCGTACCAGGTTAGGTAGGAAATGGATGTACTTTTTCTTGCGGTCGCCGCTGCCTTAGGCCGCGTCCTTGACGGGGAGGAAAGCAGCTGCTGCGGCAGCTTGGAACAATTTGTACCGACGACAAGGGGAGAAGAGCGGCGGCCGGCGGCGACAATGACAGAAGAGGAGCGGGAGAGATGCAGGCGGAGGCTAAGGGAGAAGAGCGGACGGCGGCCGAAGACAAGGCGGCGGCAGTGTCCTTGCTGCCAACTGTGCGCAGGGCTCGGGGGAAGGAGGACTGTTCTGTGGCTTGGCCTTCCGGGATGTGGCAGATAGGTCTAGGGTTTAGGGCTTGGCGGACGCGGACGCGGACGCGGACGCATGAACAACAGGCCTCCGTGTTCCCTAGGAACGAACCGGTATTGGACCGAACTGACCGGACTAACCCTGCCTGTCCGGCATATTTGACATGAACAGGGTTCTCCGGGTTGGGAGATGAAGATTTTTTTTCTATCAAGACACATGGGAGATCTAAAAAATTTAACCTGAAGCTACATGGGAGATGAAAAATTGAATGTGAAAGGCTTCGTGCTAGTGCGTATACACATCAAACAAAAATATTTCCTCAACTTTACTCAAGATTTAATTTTGGCGTTCCTATCGTCCCTTGAATTCGAGAACACTAGTTCTTCACATTGTTCTCCTAAACTGAATTCACTATCACTATATAAAAAAAGAGTGAACCACTATCATTTTGACATTTTGATTATGTCCATACTCTAGACTTCCACTCCTACTACAGGAATGACAATTGAATAGTAGATACCAATCAAAGTCCTTCCAATCAAGGACAAATTTAGGTAAGTCGAGGGATTTGAGAAAGGGAGAGGGTTTGTCTAAGATTATTCTAGCATTGAGAGAAGCCAACATTAAGTTAAGTTTCTCCAATCTGCCAAGATTGCTCTTTTCTTTTTTTCTACTACCTCCTTGGACAGATTCTCTATTATTGTTCTTCCCTATTCTTGTTGCGAGTTTGTGAAAGTATAGATAGAACAAAATGTGCCAAATAGGCTTGGAGTGCACATCTTTTCTTAGTGGGTTTCATAGGATGATCTGGATGTAATCCTGTGTGCGGCTCGAAGGAAGAAACGCTAATTATATATACTTGCTGAAGGTGGGAGATGGAGGATCTTATGAGAAATTAAGCATGTCGGTCATTCCCTTTGTGAGGAGAGTGGTTTTGAACCCTCAACCCAGCTTCTTGAGGGCATGAACGATGAGTGGGTTTCTTTGGTGGTAGTGGATATTTAGCTACATGATCATTTTAATATTAAACCCTTGCAAGTGCACAAGACAATTGTACTAAAGTGAGTACTTAGGATTGTCAAACTACAGTGACGGAAAATTATTCTACCAAATTCAAGAAAAAAAGTTGTTGTTTTAATTAATTCTAATAAAATCAATTAATCCTAATTACATAAAATGAGTTGTACTAATGTGGAGATTATTAAACACTTATTAATCCATACAAAATGAGTAGCTTATCATTTTGATGTTTATGATTAATGATTTTTTAAAAAAAGTATGATTGGTAGAGAACCATGTCGCCTAAATAATCATAACCCTTCCCAAACCTCTTAAGTGGATATGGGTACCATGGGTATAAATAATAAGTGCTTGAACCCTAGCACATTTCTAGTCCTCACTCTTCCTTCTTCTCTAAGGCTGCTACCCAGAACTCTTGAGGTCATTAGGGAGATCTAGGGAGCTGAATCCAAAGTAGAAACCACCTTGGGAGTTAGATATAGAGTCATCTCCAAATCTAGACCATGGATAAGCTCAACTCCAACTCTTTCTCTTGTTTTTCCTCTTGAAACTTTACTTCTCTAAGTGTGATCGAAGAAGATGCTCGGTTTTGAGCTGGATCTTGCCATTTGGAGCTCCAATCATCATCATCAAGTGAGCTACAAGTGATGAAAGTTGAAAAGGTGGTTTGCTAAGGACCGAGGAAGGTGGTTTTATGTGTATGGAAGCATGTTAGCTTATATGAATGCGTTTCAAATACCTTCAAATTGAGGGAAATGCATGATTTATGTAAGAAAGTTCATAGATTAGCTTAGTTTTTCAAAATTGCATGAAAGGGGGTCTTTCCCTTTCGGCAAATTGAGGGAAATGTCAATTGATGGATGATGCTTGATTATATGATTTACTCTTGTTGAAATAGTATGTTTGGCAATCGAATGCTTTGAGTGAGATGCATGATTTAAAGGTTTCTTCTTGCTAAAATAGCATGTTTGAGGATTGAATATCTTGGGTAGATGCATGAATTCATCATTTATTGTGGCTGAAATAGCTCACTTGATTATTGGCTGATTTGATTAGTTTTGTATGCATGTTTTAACGATGATGGCTTGGCAACGGATTTCAGCTGAAATGAATTTAAAAATATATCTTTTTCATGGGTTTCAAATTTTGACTTGCGATGAGGGTATGCGGATGCACATCCTAGGTTCGCAAGGGAAAAGTCCATGGTAGATGATGACCCATAATTGGTCATAGTGGCAGCTCCTTGGCACGTGATAGACGTGGGTTGCATCACACTTTTTTCTATAATGCAAGCATGCGCGCATGTGGAGATCAAGTGTGCATCATGAGAAGGCAGAGAAAGAGGTGGTTGACTCAGCTTGAAAAAGCAACCAGCTTAGGTCGAACCGCCCGGGCTGATCCAGGTTGTAAAACCATTGTCGTAACCTTACAATGGCAAGAAAGAGATGGAGATAGAGTTGGTTGTATTTCTTCCTTTTCTATTGCAGCTGGCTCTACTGCCATCTCTCGGGGGGCACCTCTACCTACTTGTCCGTCGATGGCTTCTCCTTGGGGGGCACCTCTGCTTGCTTCTTCGTTAGGGGCTTCTTTGCCCTCTTCTCACCTTCTTTAGGTAGCCGCCTTCAGTTAACTTTTAAAAGCTTTTGAGCCTTCAGTGTGTATTCTCTTGAAACATCTACTTCGTGTACACACAAGTTGTCTACTAGCAACCTTACTGTGTTAGAAGACTCCTTCATTCATTGAAGAACCTCAATTACAGGTCTTACCCTCAAGCCTTGCTCATCCATCATATCTAACTTTTCTAGGGCCACCTCAATCAGAGTACATACCCTGAAGAATTCCCTACAAGGCGGTTGTTGGATCTGCTCAGCTTCTCCTTCCTCTGTCTCGTGAGGAGCTGTAGGAGGCTTCTTTTGCGCTTCCTTCTTTTACACCTGATAGGAATGTGCAATGAGGCCTGTCTCTTCACAAATTGGGCAGATGACATCCACAAATTCTTTTTCGACATGCAACCTTTCAGAGAAGTCAACCTAATATTGGTGAAATCGATGGTGTAGTTTGATTCCCTTATTGGCTTCCACCTTGAGACACTCATATCTGGGCCACCTTCTAATTCTTGGACTACAAGGACCCATTATAGAGTGAAAGATGGTTGTGTGCTTGAACAACCATATCAAGGTAATCAATTAAACATAATTAGGCAACTACTGAATGAGTGCTATCGTTTTCGAGGACACAATAGAATGTTATCGTATGAGTGCTATTGTGTCCTCGAATACACGATAGCACTGTTATTGTGTATTCAACTACACGATATCAGTTCTATCGTGTACTCGATTACACGATAGATAGTGTAATCGAATACAAGATAGTTGTGCTATCGTGTCCTCGATTACACAGTAGCAGTCTATCGTGTAACTAAATACACAATCGCAGTAATACAAGTACTTCAACTCGTAAGCATTACCTGTAATATGTAAGTTGCTCCACCTAGAGTGCCGCCAACACCCGCATCTCCTTCATATCTACGTTGTATACTATTGTATCCCCGTAGGGAACAAGAACAGGCCAGGCGTAATGGCCGGGAAAGGGGAAGAAGACGGAGGAGAACAAGAGGAAGAAGAACTAAATTTTCAATTGCATAAAAACCTAAACAAAGAGAAGGACCCCCTTATAAAGAAAGGGGCACGCTTCCCAAGAAGATGGGCCAGATCATGGCTTGCTGATAGGCCACGATTTGTGCCATCAATTAACCCATTACAATATTCGTTCCCCGATCATTTGCTTATTACAATTATTGACTGATACTGAAAAAGGAAACTAATCATAACAATGAAAGTAAGATAATAGTGACTAAATAAGATTATGCGCACTAGTTGTGCTGGCATACACAACACTTCACCACGCTCGGCTTTCGCCTTGTCCTCAAGGCAATCACGTAGTAAACGCCTCATAAATGGTGCACTGAACTTTAACAAACAATATAGCTACCGAATCGACATTGGCACCCAAATCCACCATCCGATAGAAAACATCCAACGCAGATGCATGCCGATCATCCATTGCATACAAACCCACAAGCATAGTCCACGAAACAGGGTTCTTCTCACACATTTTGTTTAACACCCGTTATGCAGTCTCAATACCATCCAATTGCCCATACACAGCCATGAGAGAAGTAATCATGTATTGATCTCCAGCAAACCCAAGTTTCACAGCATGTCCATGCACCCTTTTAGCATATAACCATTTCCCTGGAAGGCGGAACGCCGCCAAGACATGCGGTGCATAGCCATCTTTAATTGTCCCTCACAATGCTTCAAGTACTCGATGTAATGTTTCATCTGAAGCCTGCCTCATAAGGTCGATTAAAGATGAAAGCAAACCCATAATATGCGGATGAATTGTGCTCTGGTTTGCTATTAGCAATAGTTTTGATATTGCCCGACAAGCACCCACTTTTACTGGAGAAGGGACATCCACAATAATTGCTTTAATAGCAACAGAAAGAGACTGGTCAATAGACCTTGGAGTAACCAAAGATGCAAGCTTGGAAACTGTAGAAAAAATGCACGCATGGAGGAAAGGTTGTTTAGATAGATCTGCCCCTGTGTCTGTATGAAGCATCTGTTCTATAATATTGACTATTTCGATCTTAGCTGAATCTGCAACCTGTTCTTCCGTCACAGGACCCAGAAGAGAGCATAATGCAAAGACGATTGCCTCCTGTAATTTCCACCAGTCTGCAGAACCTGATACTTTTGCTAGACAAGATTAAGCAAAACGCCTTTGAACAACCTCTATCACAACATCAATTCCATCATCCCCACATGAAGATATTATCTCTTCCAGTAATAAAATCCTTGAAAAATGACAACTAAATGTACCAGTATCCTCGTCATAAACATTCAGTCCAGAATGAGGAGCAGCTGCAACTAACAGCTTATGCAGCATCCATGGTGGCAACCACTTGAACCCAGAGACAGAGACAAGTCCATCTTCAAAGAACTTATCTACTGATACTTTCAGATCATCCCTCTCGACAGGCAAAGCCCGCGACTTTGAAATGTCAATACAATTAGCAATGTAGGCAATCAATCCCAACTTCAAGGCTTTCAGCGAGAGAGGAGCAAATACTTCTAGATAATTGCATGAACACATGGTGCAGGGCAGTTCAATTGAGGCCATTCGTCGAACAGCTTGTGGGCATCATCGTACCTGCCAAACTTACCACACAAGGAGATGAGACGGACGACAAATCCCTCCTTGGAAATATCAAAAATCTTTCTATGGGCGTCGAGGATGGCCTCGATTGAAGAGTGGCGACCGGCTACTGAGAGATGGCGATCGATGAGATCGTAGACGTTGCTGTCGTGATGGACGCAGAAACTGATACCTTCGTCGGAATCAACGACCACCACCTCACTGGGGTTGGCCTCGCGCTCGTACCGGGCCTCAATGAGGTCGAGCACGCAAGTCTCAGAGGCGAAGGCAACGGCTCCATTTGCACGGCGGCCCATGACGAGTGGGCGGAATCCGTAAGGGTCACGGGCGGTGACGATCTTGTCATCGAAGAGGAATACGAGGGAATAGGCGCCCTGGAGCTGCTCGCAGGCATCGACGGTACGGGCAATAAAAGGGGATGGGGCTGAAGTGGAGGAGGACCTCAGTGTCAGAGGTTGAGCTAAAGATGGGGCCACCATCCTCGAGAAGGTGGCGGATGGTGTGGTAGTTAACGGGGTTGTCGTTGTAGGCGATGGCTACAGAGCTAAAACGGTAGCCGGTGACGAAGGGCTGGATATTTTTCACCAACGAGGAGGCGCCGACGGTGGAATAACGGAGATGTCTAATAGCGGAGGAGCCTGGGAGGCGGCCGAGGTCATGGGGGGCGGTGGCGGAGAAGTCGAGGCCGGTGACAGAGGTGACGAATCCGCCGATCTCCTTGGACTTGTAGGATCGCCAGAACTTGGGCGCTTGGGTAAGGGTGGCACGGTCTCGGGACGGCAGTGAAAAGCTTGAGTTCACCGGAAAGATGCCCGTGGAGGCCATGGCGGTGGCAGGGGCTGAGGAGACAGGGGTAGCAACGATGGAGGAGACCGCAGAAGAACCGTTGAAGGAAGGGGAAAGAGCGATGGAAGTGTGGATGACTCCATCAACTCCATCAGCAAGGTCATCGTCGCCGTCCTCGTCCTCCTCACTTTCTAAGTAGTCCTTGTCTTCCGTGCCCATCTCGATCGGAGCCGATGGCGGCAAGGCCAGCAGATGAACGGCGGTGTTCATTTGGGGGTGCATAGGCTGCCAAAAATGGGACGACCACCTGGGTGAGTTGTTTGATGGTTATGCGGCCGGCGGTCGGGACATGGCCGGCGGCTAGACAGAGAAGCATGGCGTTGATGACGCAGGGGTCAACTGGGGTGGTGGCCTGCATGTTGAGGTAGATGGGTCGGGCAGAGATCTGGACGCCCTTGACGATGACGGGACCCTCAGCGGCGGCGTCAAGAAGAGGGTCAATGGCAGCGGCGGCGGCCATGGGTAGGGGAAGACGGTGGCGGTGGAAAAAATGGTTGCTTTCTGTGCGACTGGAATCTGAGCCTGCGTCAGGGAGAACTGTTGAATATGCTTTTGTAGCGTAGCCAACATGGAACGTATCTTCGTCCGCATACAATAGCAGAGTCCTCTCGTCCGTGGCCTTTGGGCTGGCAGCCATGTTTGCTGCCTCGGGTTCCAGCTGCGCCTCAGCAGCCATGGCCGGCTGCTTGCGAGGTGGCATAGCCGATGCAGATCGTGATGGCTCTGATACCAATGTTGTGTCCCGGTAGGGAACATGAACAGGGCCAGGCGTCATGGCCGGGAAAGGGGAAGAAGACGAAGAGAACGAGAGGAAGAAGAACTAACTTTTCAATTGCATAAAAACCTAAACAAAGAGGAGGACCCCCTTATAAAGAAAGGGGTGCGCTTCCCAAGAAGATGGGTAAGATCGTGGCTCGCTGATTGGCCACGATTTGTGCCATCAATTAACCCATTATAATATTTGTTCCCCGATCATTTCCTTATGACAATGATTGATTGATACTGAAAAAGGAAACTAATCCTAACAATGAAAGTAAGATAATACTGCCTAAATAAGATTATGAACATTAGTTGTGTTGGAGTACACAACATATACTCTTGAATGCTTGGGATAGCTTAGCTATGAGAATTTTTTGAATGGCTAGAGGACAATTCTACATTGACACTTTTGAAAGGTCTTCGATATAATCACAAAGCTTTAGTTGGCTGATCTGGTGGATTGTACAAACAACACAGAGTAAAACATGTGGAGGATGATCAGCTGTACTATATCATCCTCTTCAACAAATTTCTCCCCCTCAATATTTCATCTAGGATTTCTTCAATGTATGGTTTGTCAGGTTTCCTCGTGGAGAAAAACTTTTTATAGAATTCACCTTTTACGAAGAGGACTCTGCCATCATGAGCTATAAACGTCAATTTCTCACCTGATGCCAGCAAGCTAGTGATGAGGATAACATCCTACTTAGTAAGGGGTAACCCTCTCCCTTTAATGTTAAATAACTTCTCGGAGTCATCCCAATACTTCACCAGAACATCAAGCAGATTTCTAGCAACCATTACCTTTACACATTCGAAGATGCAAGCAAAATTCATTTGTTGTAGTCGTTCTTTACACTGTGAGTACTTCTCTACAACTTTTATACAGTTACTAAGAGCTCCTGGGTTACATTGTGTCCCGATACTTGGCCGAGAGTTATATCTCCTCTTCTTCTTCTTCTCCTGGGTTTTGTTGTTTGTGTATTCATTTGTTATGAAAGAAGACAATATCATGTCATCGTGAACACGACTATCACTACGGTCATGTTCTCAATGATACAATATCACAATGCACCGTGTCATCGGATACATGACATCAAACCAAAGCAAAAATCTAACATTTAACATATTCACAAATAGATATGTGAAGCTTACCAGTGCAGATGAGTGGTCTTTGGTGGTTGCATTGGCAGTTCACACGAACCCTAACCCTCTTCCACCGCACCACCAAGATTTGTTTCCAATCGTCGGATGTAAACCTTAAACCTCTTCTGCTGCACTGCCAAGATTTGTTTGCAATCATCGACGGCAAACCCTAATCCTCTTCTACCGCACTGCCAAGACTTTCACAGGGAGGGCATCATGTAATCCGACATTTATATAATGTAAGCGGCACGATAGATGGCAGGGAGGGCAATTTAGGAATTTTACCATCGAGGCTTCCATGACACGCTTCACTGCCCAAACACACGATAGCACTGCTATTGTGTATTTGAGGACACAATAGCATGGAGGATGCGATGGCAGTACTATCATATATTCGATGTCATGTATTTGAGTACATGATATCAACTCTATCATATAGTCAAATACACGATAGAGCTGATATTGTGCTATCGTGTATTTGACTATATGATAGAGTTGATATCATGTACTCAAATACATGATTTCAGTGGTATTGTGTATTCGATTACCCGATATCAATGCTATCATGTGTTTGAGGACTTGATAGATGTTCGAAGAAACGATAGCAAATAGCACTAATATCGTATAATCCAGGACACGATAGCAGTGCTATCGTGTATTCGAATACACGATAGTAGTGGTACGCTTAATTCTTGTGTTTCATTTGCATAAAGATTGTTACTTGTAATTTATAATATAAAATATAAATTTAAAATTACACGCTTAAATTTCTTTGTTCTATTCATATACACAATAAATTTGAATAAGTCATTGTCTGTTACTTGTAATACTGACTGTCATTAGATTTCATTTATATGAAGAATGGAGGTGGATGCTGCAATCCAGAACTATGTTTCTGTGAAGTCGAATTTGTTTCATTTGCGGTTGATCGCTATCTTCCATGCTTAGCCTATTTCTAAATTGTAAGGTTTTTGCAATTGTTTCGGTTGTGCCCAAGCTGGCAACAGCTACCACATCTCCTTGGGTTCTTAGGGGATTCTGGTTGTGACTCAAATTCGCCTATTTAACTTTGGTAGAACTAACTCTTCATAGGTTGTGCAGTAAGTCTTCGTGTAGTACCACTTCTTACAATATAGCATTGGGTCCAAACTCCTCTGATCAATTGATGCTAAAACATGTTTACGAGAAAGTCCCATGCTTTGAAACTCTCTGCATGTGCATGTCTTCTTCAGAAGGTTCGTGTAATCTTGAGAAAGCACATGTCCAATAAACATTATGTGTAGTTGTGAGCATTCAGACACGACCTAAAACAAGTCGCATTTTATTTACACAATAATTAAGTGAGGATCACATTGAACGTACCTGATGGTGGAGAGAAGTCATTTGAAATTTGTACAATGATATGGCATTCACTCGCACTGTACCACTTTGATCCCTCTTATCGTTTATGTATTTCTGGGCATATTTGGTTAAGGGAGTTGTTAGCTGTTGGCCTTCGTATCTATGTCTCCTAAAGTGAGTTGTAGTGATGGCATGTGTTTGCTCGATCAATCTAGTGATTGACCAACTCCATGCCTTCAAGAACATACTGTTCGCACTCTCCAATCTACTTGAGGTGAGAGTACCACACCTTCTACAAAGAAATTTAACGTTAGCTCAATTTCTATAGTTAATGTTATTAATATATTTGAATGTCTGACTAAGAGGTTCTTTAAATGTCTATCTATATATCTGTCTAGGATGTTCTATCTTATATGATGGAGGTAAAACCCATGATGAGCCTCCGAGAAGATATTGAAGACTACTCTAAGAAGTCCCTTCTGTCTGTCAGAAACAATTGTATCTAGTCTTGAGGGCAACTCCATGAAACTAAAGTACGAATTAAATTTAGGAACCATGTCCTAAAAGTAACATAGGATAAGAACTCTATGAGAAAAACATGAATGCAATTACCATAATAAGTCATTGTAGTTGTGTCATCAAGGACACGACTCCTGCTAACATATGCATGATAGTGTGGTTGTGTGATATACACATGAATTATGCATTTTATTAGCCCTTGAACTTATATTTATGTTAGTGTTTGATTAGATTTATTGATACTTTAATGTAGTTTTTGGTTTTTGTAGGAAAACAAGAGTAAGATGGAAAAATGAGGTGAAAAGTGGCTCTAATGGTTGAATCTTCATAACTTCGTGTGCATATCTCTGATTAGACTGATTCAAACTTTATGTTAAATTTTGAAGTCAGCTTTCCAATGCCACCGACCATGTGCAATTCGGAGTTCGGAGCAAAAAGTTATGACCATTGGAAAATTGGACTGAAAAAACCGAGATGACGATCACTCGGCCTGTATTGGCAATCGATCGCCGTGTGCGCAAAAGTGAGTTTTGACCTATTTTGACTCGAATTTGGAAGGGGACTTTTGTGTTTTCTTCCCAACCTTATAAATAGGTCTTAAAGGGAACGTATTGGGCATAAGAGAGTAGATCTTAGAGGCTAGAGAAGAGCAAGAGAAGGAGTCTTTTTGAGGCCAAAGAAGAAGAAGGATTCATACCAATGGATCTACAAAAATAGGCTTTTCTTTTCTCTTTTTTTATGTCTAGTTAAACTCTTTGTCAAGGCTTGATGAAGCCCTAGATGTGTATTGCTACTCTTGGTAGTTTAATTTAATAAAGTTGATATGATTTATGCTTAATGCTATTTCATGAGTTTCTTTTCCATAGACTTGATTGATTATGAATGGAATTAGATCTTGTTAATCCCTGTGTCTAACCAAGAATAGGACTGTGATTGGTTCTATGCCAGACCGAGGATATAATTAATTACATTATAGTAGATGAACTTTCGTGTCCGACCAAGAACGTTAGTGAACTCATTGTGACTTGTGTGTTGACCATGAACACAAGTTACCATATCATGTCAATATGCGCATAATAATAATTGAGATAGTAATTGCATATCTAGTGGTAGATTCGCTGCCTTGATATTTCTCTACATTAGTTAAGCTCAGTTAGAAGTAGTTAAAGTTCATTGCTTTCTTAGATTAAATTAAAAACTGCACTTTTCTCTTGAGCTTGGTAAAATATTTAACCGTCCCTGAGGTTTGACAACCCTTTAATACTCTCCGTAGTACAAATTGTCTTGTCCACTTATAAGGGTTCTTATATTAAATGATCATTGTGTCGTATAATTGAGAATACGATATGCAATGCTATCGTGCCATCGATGACACGACTCCTGCACATTGTGTTCAGAATGAAACGACTGCAATAATGATTGTTCTTCAACTTACCATGTGTTTTTTGTCTCTGCCTCAATAACAGCATATGCAACGCACACCATTTGTTGATTGCCATCAATGGTTGTAGCAATCAGTAGACATCTGAGATACTTTCCTTTTAAGAATGTTCTATCCACAGTTAAGAGAGGCCTAAGTAAACTTTTGAAAGCTCTTGCAATGGGGCCAAACATCTAAAACACACATTCGAAATCATATCCGCCTAACTCTATTTCAGGTATATCATAAGACCTTTCCATAACCACATAGGTTCCTGGATTAGACCTTTATAATTCCTTGTCGTATGCGGGCAAAATGTGATATGAATCGTCTGGGTTGCCATCAATCAACTCTGATAAACTTTCGTCTGCTATATTTTCTTATAGTTGACTTTGATGCCCCAATGTTTCTCAATGTACCTTATGATAATGTGGTAGTATTTAATTCCTTATGTAGGCCATGACATATTCCTTGCAATCCACAGGTTTAAAGCTAAAAGATGATCTTTCATTCCCAGCTTTATATCACATGTATGCTCAACCTCCCTCCTTGTCACATTAACCGCACCTAACTTGTTTGACACCCGAATACACTATTGGTACCCATTCTCCTTGCACTTTGCAACAAATGTATCCTTGTTCTCATCAACCACAGTATAAGTGAACCTCCTTTTTATTGCCAAATCAACAAGAGTTTTCTTGAAATGTTTGATGCTTTCGAACCAAACCCCTAACACAAGAAGAGCCTCATAGTCAGTTGCTTGTAAACTACTACTCAACATCACCTCCTCCTCGTATGTTGATCGTTTAATATTTAAACCCTTGCAAGTGCACAAGGCAATTGTATTACAGTGAGTATTGAAGGGTTGTCGAACCTCAGGGATGGTGAATACTTTACCAAATTCAATAGAAAAGTTGCAATTTTTAATTAATCTAAAGAAAGCGATGAACTTTAGCTAATCTAATTGAGATTAATCAATATAGAGAAGACCAAGGCTTCAAATCTACCACAATAAACTAGTGTATCATTTCTCTCTCTCTTTTGAATAAAGATTTCCAATTGGCTAGCATATTCCTCTCGGACATACACTTGTCAACTCAAAATATAGTGCTCTCCTCTCGGACGTAACACATAAAATAATTAAAACATGGAATTGTGATCTATCTCTCTCGAGGATAAACCAATGAAACTTTATTGATATATAACACCTCAGTCTACTCACGTTCCTCTCGGATACGCAAATATTTCTTTGGATTGAAACTCATAAGAATTCACTCTTGTCTCTCTCGAGTACAAAGAACAATCCTTTAATGAATTAACAGTGATTATACAATAAAATTCATATACCAACTAGAGTAAAAACATAAGATGAGAGAAAGAAACTACACAACCGGATTATTGGGCTTCATCTACGCCTTGGAGAAGGGTTTAGCCTCGCATTGGAAAAGAAATCACCATTGTATTCTTCATCTTCTTCTTCTTCCTTTGTTCTAGCCTCCAATATAGCTCAAGATGGTCTCCAAGATTGTCAAAACGTTCTCCCTTAAGGCCTATTTATATGTTTGAAGAGGAACCACAAAGTCCCCTTCCAAATCTGAGTCGAAATAGGTCTTATTTTAGTTTTGCCGCATACAGCGATCGATCGTTCCGTATTGCTGATCGATCGCTTCCCGATCGATCACAATTCCTTCGTTATTTTCTGCCGATCGATCACTATGGCGATCAATGCTGTATGATTCTGATCGATCGTTGTTACTGTATTGCGTGAACCAAAAACTCCAATAGATACAATCAATCGTTTTAAGTAGATACGATCGATCGTTTTAAGTTTTGATCGATTGTTTCCTTCAATAACACTATTTTGCGACTGAGACGATCGATCGCGTTGAATGGCCGATCGATCGTAGTTACTATTCATGAATTTCCAATGGCTATAACTTTCTACTCCGAACTCCGAATTGCGCGTGGTTGGTGGCGTGGAAAGCTGACTTCTTAAACTTTAACATGAAGCTTGAATCATTCCAATCAGAGATTTTCATACGAAGTTATGATGATTTAACCATTAGAGTCAATTTTCACCTTATTTCTGTGTATTACTCTTGTTTCCTAGAAAAACTAAAAATTATATTAAAGTAGTAGTAATTCTAATCAAACATAGCATAAACATAAGTTTAGGAGATAATAAAATGCATATTTCATGTGTAGATCATATGTCTCTACATCCACATCCAAACCATACTCAGCGCCCCAATCCCAACCTCCATCTTCTTCAATATGAATAAACTTTGTGTTAAATGATTCCTGATTATCAGATACAACATTCTTCCCTTTCCGCGTGGATGGCTTTGTAACAGCCGCATTTAGAATTTCTTCATCCTCAAACAGATCAATTTCTAGTTGTCCCCTGTCCAGCTTAGGGGATTGTGTGTGTAGATGTAACAACCACTCATCCCCTGACCATGGATTGTCAATATCAATAAATTCTCTGTCTCCATCAACACCTACCTTTGAAAATTGCTCATCATTTCTATATTTCTCATTCTCTTCATTTACTATTTTTGCCTCTCCTTCTACTGTATTAGATCCAACCTCCGGGGTAGCGAATGTCCTCACATTTTTATTACTTTCTCCCATGCTGCAAGATATCAAGAGGGCATTTCAGCATGAGTCATGTAGACAAGTACACGAAATAGTAAGGCTATCGTGCAATGCTATTGTGTAATCGATTACACGATAGCAGTGCTCTCGTGTACATGATGACAAGATAGCAATTCTATCATGTACACGATGACACGACTATCGTGTACACGAGGACATGATAGCCTTCTATCATGTCATTAATTACACGATATCCTTGCTATCGTATTCGAGGACACGATATCCTTGCTATCGTGTAATCGAGGACACGATAATACACGATAACTTGAAGAGTTGTGTCATAGATGATGATAAATTGTGTTCTTACCTTGTTGTCCCAAATACAATCTCTGGCTGTTTTCTGCCATCACCTCCTGATGATTACATGTCATCATATGTCAAGTGAACAGGTTGATCTGATGGGGATATTCTCTCCTCATTGACACTAGAAGTCCTCTCCACATACAACTCCAGCACTGCCTTCCCTGCTATCTTATGAATGTTGAAGACACTTTTCAAATCTTCATCATCCCTCAGGACATATGGTATGCATGGAGATGCTGACGGAACTAAATATTTAAGGGATAGGTTGCCCATTGTAGACTCGAATCCCAATCTTTGTTCAACTTGAACCAACAGATCTTCAAACTTCACCCGTCTGTCAATGCTCATCAGCTTCACTTTCCCACCTATGCACTCATGAGCACTTCCAAATAATCCATTGTAATGTAGATAAACAACAACCTCTTCCATTATGGCGCAACTAAGGGCGGGCTGAATGACTAGGTAATATGGAAAAGGTCGGGATTAGGGTTTTAGGAGGGCAAAATGGGAAGACCATGTCCCAAAACTAGGTAATATGGGATGAGACCAGAAAATAGGTAATATGGCATTCCGACCTCATTGGCCAGAAAATATGAAAGATACTTGCTGCTTATGCCAAAATATAGCTCCCGAGCCTATAGGGCAAGTGATGAATGGCTACTTATCTTTTTTTTTCTATAACGAGGGTGTTTGAGTCTTTAGGACATGACTAGAAGGGGCAACACAACTGATCTCTTAGAGCATCATATCCCGCGCCAATCCCCTCGGATGCATACAAGTCCCATCCATTATACCAGGTGGGTGACCAATGGAGTCTGGGTTTGAACTCAGGACCTCCACTTCAAGAAGTGTGTACCCCGTTGGTTATAGTTGCTTATCTTGAAACCCGGCCTTTATGCAGGGCCCCCCAAATTCGCGGCTTGCGTTGGTAAGTTTTGTAAAAATTCATCTTTTTTCTTTTTCTCGAGGCACACATGATATGAGGTGTTTTGCTCGGACCCTCAACATTCAATAATTTTATTGGCAATCTTAGGGGGCAACCATGAATAAAAGGGAAAGGAAATGGAAGGTAATTTTTCAATAATTACTAATTGTTACATACCAGAATTTTGATATTCAATAAAATCAATTCAAATCCAAATTTATGATCAAAATGATGCAATGTATTAAATAGCCGTAAAACAAACTTGATAAAGCATCATGGTATGTGACCAGAAACCAAAAGGGAAACCATAACAAGAAGCTAATTAAATATTATTATAGGATCTGAAACATACATCCTTGCCAAGCGTCTTAATATACAAGCTAAAAGTAAAAGTTAAAATTACATCTCAACCTTCCAAAACCAGAGCTACAAAGCTTTAGGCTAATACTCTGATCTTTCCAAATAGCTACAATAGTTGCCTCCACCTAGCATGAGAACCTACATTCCCAAGGATGCATGAGGATTTACAATACTCAACAAGAATAGTACTTAGCATATAACATATCATCAATAGCTTAGATAATTAAATACTATAAGCATTCTACCCAATTGGAATCCAACAAAAGGAACTACATACTTGTCATGGCAATTACAGCACACCATTCTATCGCTTGAGGATTCACTGGTTCATCTTGACCACTCTTGAGCCACCATCAAGTTTCACCATTTTTGCCTCATAAGGGTTGTTTATGGGGAAACCTCTTTCTAGGTTAACCTCCTGCTAGGTGTTCAAGCCTCCAAGGGCTAAGTAGCCATCATCCACCAGTTAAATTCTCTTCATGCACTCCAGAACTTACTAGCTTGTTCACACTAACACAACATCTCAAACGTAAACTAGATAGGTATGCACCAACATTCAATACAACATTAGGCAGAATAATCAAATGTTCAAAAATTGTTATTCATGATAAGCTCATGTATAACCTCTCATGGAGATCATCATAGAATCCAAAGTACTCTAGATAACTAGAATACTCCATTTTACCAATAGAGTCATAGAATGTTTCATGCTATTTAGACTCATCTTATTCCATAGCATATAGAACCTGCAAGGCTTAGCAAATCCATTCAAAATCCCTAACCTTGTATGTAATATCCAAATTACTAATTAAGAATTAGGATGATTATTGATCATGTACTCCACTTAATGCTATGGAATAATTGTAAGCAAGGAATATGATCATGGAAGAGCAAGGTATGTCTCATTTGACTTAAAGCAATGATTTTGACAATGGATGATGTCATGGAATGTATAAGTATAGAATTTGAATCATGTATATATATGAAATTAAGATTATGATTCATGAAGTATTATTGATTATTAGGTTGTTAGATTTGCTTATGATTAT
Source organism: Houttuynia cordata (assembly GCA_039654745.1). Lineage (NCBI taxonomy): Eukaryota > Viridiplantae > Streptophyta > Magnoliopsida > Piperales > Saururaceae > Houttuynia > Houttuynia cordata. Next base: position 12,407,867 of record CM077504.1, read on the forward strand.
CATGTTATAAATGTAGAATTAATTAATCATTTGATAGAGACGTAGAGAATTCTGTTCTGACAGGTTTTTTTCTCTATCATAGTCTGTGACAAGTGCCAACGACAAGTCAAGAGTTGTAGGACGACTTGTCATTGAACTATAAAATACAGTTTGTTAGAATACATTTGTAGAAGTAATTAAACCACTAAGTAAGGCATTAAATGGTTTAGTGGAATTAATATGAATAGTTGAATCCTAGAAAATAATCTATAAGTTCAATGACAACACACTCAATGACAAGTCATGTGTCATACGATAATATAAATGAGGAGGGGAGTGAATGAATGAAACCTTAGGTTGTATAGAGAGCAATTAATGAGGTAGTATTAGTGAGTTGTTTGAGAACTAATGTGATGGAGATAACAAACTAAAGAATTAGACATTAATAGTAATGTCATAATCCACACTAAGATAGATAAGTTGGATTAAGAGGATTGAGAGTTGGACTCTTAGGTTCCACAAGAGAACCCTCAACAGCAAAAAGAGAGAAAGAAGATTCAAGTGCCAGATGGAAGGCATAACGCCCTGTATCAAGGTTGGTTGTCTTGAGGGTTTTGATCCACAAGAGATCAATAATGCATGCATAGTTACAACAAAGTTCATGGTGCATGCATCTCTAACTTGTGGGAACCATGAATTACCCTCGGGATCATTCGCCGAGTGTGGCTGGTTGTGATCGAAAAGAAAGGATAGGGAATAAAGTTGACTCCACAAGAGATGAGACCTAGAAGGAATTACTCTTGACCTGAGAATTAAGACTTAGGGTAGCATGCTGATAAACACTAGTAATAGAAGAATGTAAGAAGAATTTACCCATGATCTTAGAACTGATGCTTATGGTAGTGTGCTAGTATGCACTAGTAGGAATCGAAGAATGAAAAGTAAGAATTGAGTTGAATAAATGAGTTAATGCTCGAATAGTTGTAACACCTGAAAAATCAGTATGCTTACTAAAATTGATATATTAGGAAGTTGATCTAAAATAGAAAGTTTTGATGCCTATTTAGATTATTTTTTTGTGTTTCATAATTTGATGTTAAAGAGCACGAAGAAAGCTTTCCAACGCCACCCACGGTGCACAATTTGGAGTTCGGAGCAAAAATATATGAGCATTTAAACTTTTGAACGCGATCGATCAGGACAGTTTCAGTAAAAAAAATAAGGTAGACGTGATCGATCGTCTCAGGTGACGATCAATCGTTTTTACTGTAAGTTGGAGTTTTGTGTAGTGATCGATCGCCATCAGGAATGATTGATCGTAAGTACTATAATTTGGCGTAACGCATGCAGCGATTGATCGTAAGTACTGTGATCGCGCGAAAGGAAGCAGCACAATCGATCGCACTGGCAAGACTAAAAATGGCAGTTGCGTATTTTGTGAGGATTTTCATGGAAAATGATACCAAATCCTAACCAAACTTGGAGTGGACGTCAATATTAAGATTTTGGAGAATTCCTATTGGAGAATGAGATCATGATAAGGAAGGATTTGCATAAGAGGAGAAATCCTAGAAATTCTATATAGACACATGAGAGGGGGCAGTTTGTGTTATTCATGCCAAAACCCTAGTTTGAGAAGGCTTGTGCTTTTTCTTCCCTCCTATCCACGTTCACCCTTCCTTCAAGCCTCATCTTGACTTGGGTTTTCTCCAAGAGCTTGGAGTGGAAGCATTATTGAGTAGTAGCCTTTAGTTATCTATTTAATTCTTTTTACTTGTAATTGTAGTATTACAAGGTCGATCCTCAGAGATTGACTAGTGTGATTGAGAAATCAGTTCAAAGTAGCAAACGAATGAAATCAAGAGTAAAGTAAAGTAGATAATTCAATAAAATAAAACACTAAGGCATCAAGGTAGGTCATTGTAATATCTAATGAGGTACTTCATGTATCAATGTTTCTCTATTAGGGGCGAATGAAGATTCTCCCTAATTGGATAATATGAACATTAAGAACGAACAACAACACGATCACTTTGGTTGAAATAAGGATTATAATATTTAAATCTTCAAGAGTTCTATGTATCAAAATCACAAAGGATCAAGAAAGAAATCAAGTATCCTATGTATTAAGAAAACAAAGAAACGAGAGATAAATAATAAAACATCACTTTAAATATCCAACACATAATTATAGTTCAATAAATAACATGAAAAGAACTTCATTAAAGTATCACAAATCCCTCCCTCTAGCCTTAGCTAGGGGCTTAGCCAACCATTACAATAAAATAAAATAAAATAAAATAAAAAAAACAATGAAGAAAAGTTGAGGAGAGAAAGAAGTGGTCGTCCTTGGAAGAGGTAGAGAATTTGATGACTTAAAGAAGAGCTTGGGTATTACTTATATAGTGGTTGAAAAAGTTTAACAATGGAAAGGCTCCAATCATATTTCCTATCATTACTCCATGATTGGGTCTTGATTGATTTTGAGCATCACTAATTGATTTTGTCCAGCTTTCAATCAAAGAATGTTGCCTTTTCTTCTTCCAATCACAGCTCTTCATGGTCATTTCTTGATTGCCAGAATTATCTCATAGTTGATTGACACTGATTGCCTTGATTAGCTCATAGTTGATTGCCACTGATTGCCTTGATCATCTCATAGTTGATTGCCACTGATTGCCTTGATTAATTCATAGTTGATTGCCACTGATTGCCTTGATTAGCTCATAGTTGATTGCCACTGATTGCCTTCAGCAGATCTTCACAATCTTTTAAGTACGGGCTTTAAAGCTTCAAGATTAACATCAAAGAATTACCTACAACACACAATGGGCTTACATAAGTTGATATTAAATTCACACACTAGATCCATAGATATAAAAATAGTTATGGCTAATTTATTTCTGCACATTTAAAGCCCAAATAACATTGAATGTCACATGTTAATGCCTTAACTTAATAAATGCCCATTTTGCCTAAAATTCTACCTAGCCTTTAACTAACTATAAAATAACATAACAAACATGGAGTTCAAGGCATCTTAAATTAACATAATTTTGAGCACATCAATTATTGTGAAGCAAACGAGGCGAATTACGTGTAAAGGAGCAAGACATGTGCAAACAAAGAGTAGGATGGTTTTTCCCTTCTCTCTTGTTTTTCCTTATCATATATGAGTGTTGTTCATTCATATTATTGTTACATATATTGATGTGATCAAATAGAACTTGATGATATATGATTCCCTATGTTATCCATATTGTTGATGTGATTCTTAATGTTTTCATGCTAAAGTCCTTAGATGGGAACGTATCCATGTATGATATTGTATTGATCATATTGATATCAAAAGTTCTAAACTTATTTTGTTATCCCTTAATCTCATTGGTTCAAGTAGTCACAATTGATGTCTTGATTTAATAGTCCTTATGATAAAGGGTTAGTTATCTAAGACTACTATATATGATAAGAAACATGATAAAAGTGTATAATTAAGTAATTCTAGAACATTCTAGGATCTGTATTGAACCTAGGAGGGGATTAATTAAGTCTGATAATGCTTCATTAACACTAATAAGGTGTGGTTATATGAAATACTTAAGTATGATTAAGAATTATTATCTTGGCCGGAACTGTTTTTGTGCCGACAGTCAGTATTAGCCATATGAGTCTAATTATATAGAGTATAGGTCCTACTGTACAGACTATGGGAACAGTCGGAAGGGGACTGCATGAGACAGTGTGTTGTAATTAGGGTCTAAACACTAAGACCCAAATAACACTATGTGATATTATATGAAAAGAATTATAGTGTTATTAATATTCATTACACTACTGAATATGGATTATTACAGTAAGTTGGTTAACTAAAAAGACCAATAGTATGGGTAATCCTAATTGACAAGTGATTAATTATGTAATTAGCATCAAACTAAATTATGTTTGAAAATGGCTGGAAGTAATGCCCTAGATAGTTTTGCCATAAATTTTTAATGAGATGGCCTTGAGCTACAACTCAAATTTATTGTGATTTATTGTTGTATTCAAGTCTTCCACAGAACTTTACTCCGAGTTTTCATACAAAATAAATTTCAAAAATCTATGGCGTTACATTGTACATCTCCTTCACCGTACATACACTTAAATATCTTGAGTCTCCTCCTAAGAATGGAACTCCTTTTAGTAGAGTAACTATGTATTGTATCAAATACACAAGCTGCTTATATCACTTAGACAACTAAACATAATTAATGAGTTAACATCTCAATGGAAAATGAGTCATCCTTAAATAGACCTATCTCCACTCTCTCTACATATCCATAACTTAACTACAACAAGATTATCATCATGATTAAGAGATATGTACAGAGTCTTTGACATGCTTTAGCTCATCAATTTCTTCTAAGCTCACTTAGCTATATCCCTTCTCTCTCTAACCATTTGATTCTTACTGTATCCAATACTGACATTTAGGTATTTTATATCCTTATAGTCCATTTTCTTAGGTATTGCTCTCAATTTACCCATTCCCATTAGTTATTTTTGAATTAGAACAAGACTAGTCATAACTCATATATGTTGTCAGACCCATCAGCTAGCCGAGCATAGCCGAGGGATACACCGACAATTCACACAAAAACTGTTACACATTCGATTCCACCACAGATCAGTTCTTTACCAATTCCACTCATTCAAACACATCACAAATCACTATACAAAGCTTCAAACCCACTTACCTCACTTACCTTTCTCCAGATTGCATCAACACCACACAAGCTTCTCTAAAAGCATGAAGTCTTCCAAATCGATGATCCAACCATCATAATCAACTATCCATAACCTTAACAAGGTTCAAAACATCTTGATTACACTTAGCACTAATTCTTACCTTAGCTGATAGCCTCTAACTTGCATGAATCAGTCTCCTATAGCTTGGAGTTCATACCATCTCACTCAATTCCTTGACTTTGCCCTTAAATTCATCAAATCTCCATTCCGATAGAGCTTCCACCCACATTAGACCTCTCTTAAGTTTTCATTTGATGAGGAAAACACCTTCTATAGCCCCTGGAAAGGGTCCAAAGTGAGTTGACCGAAATATACTCCATTGGTGACCTCCTCGAAGATACCTTGTTGGTTGGCCCTTCGTGTAATAGTACAACATTTTCAAGGCTTTTATTAAACGGTAAAATTAATGGAAAAAGGATTTTAAAGAAAAAGAAATGGAAAATAGGAAGAAGTTGCCATCGATGACGTATCAGTTAGCCGACAGACAAACCGATAGAGTGCAAATGAAGGTCGACAGATTCCAAAAGGAATTAAATGGGAAAAATTGGAGTATAAGAGGCTGGGAGATGAACCCTAACAACCTTAATTTAGTTCCAAAGTCCATAACTCCACATGGAGAGCTTGGATCTTGAGGGTTGTGAAGGAGAATGAAGTGATACATAGTGGAAAAGTGGGAATGATCAAGATGATGGCGTAATATATGAGAAGATGAGTGAAAAATAGGTAGGACTCAACCTGTAGGTTGATTAGCTGTGGTAAAGACTATGGTATTTGATGATTTGAAGTATTTTTATGATTTGGCATGAAATGAGATGTGATATATGTGAAAGAATGATTATTGGTGTGTTTGGAGATAAGGAATGGATTGATGGGCTTGAGATCTGATATGTAGATTGTAGAATTAAGGTTTATGAGGTTGTGTTATAGTAGATAGTGTCTGCATATGCATTAGAGAAGAGAATGTTAGGTGATAATACTAAGGAGAGTAAAAGAGAAATATGTATAGTAAGAGGGTCTGTAATGTATGGTTTGAGACAGACAAGAGTGATGGAAGACATGGAAATGTGACTGTTGGCTAGCCCTTAGGTAACCGATAGGTCTACTGACAGTGTAAAGCACGAACTGTGATGGAAACTAAGTGCGTTTGTTTGCTGAAAGATGAAAAATCGTCAGGGTGAAAGAAGTGACTTTTACAACTTAATATGAAAATTTTTCAGGCCTAAAACATACATTGAGTGCGTTTATTTAAAATTATCCAAACACATTTCACTTTTTACAAAATTTTAGCACTTCTTTCACCTTGACGATTTTTCATCTTTCAACAAACAAAATGTAAGGATAAGGCGATTCAGGGTATGCAAACAATGTAAATATAGTGAGACCTGGATTGTGAGACTGGAACATGGTTGAAAGAGATGAGATTGACATGTCCACGTTGATCTATGTTTGCCTAGGTTCTAGGAATTGAAAGAAGGAAATTGGCATTTCAAATCAAAATTGTGTATCCTATCATAATGCTAGAGAACCTGTTGACCATTTATATTTCCAGCGCTCCTATGCGACGGGGATCGAAGGTTTAAAAAATCAGCAATAACCACCAATAATATATAAACTTCGTGAAAATATTAGTCCATTTACAATTTTACAGAATGGGCACACCAGAAACATTAATTTACAAAAAGAATCAATTCAATACTGAATTCCACATTTTATATGAATCACACTCTTGAGCTTTGCCACACTTCCACACACTGCTGATCTCTTCTGGTCAGGATCATCTTGTTACCACCAAATGCCATGTTTGTAATCCTAGATCCACCCATATCCTTCACTCTCCCCACAAAGTTCTTCCTGAATACTCTGTCTTCCAATTCATCCTCCCTTGTCACTGTAGACCCCATCAGCACCTCAGACCACAACTCCACATCCCCACCTTTGCTGCAGAACACTTGATTCCCATGGCTCTGGATTCTGCAGCCAGCACCCTCTTTCTTGCCATTCAACTTCCTCCCTTCCCCAAGACACACCCATGGCCTCTCTGCATCTAACTTCCTCAAATCAACCATGAATACCTCCCCAGAGTTCACCCCAACCTTGAACATTGCATTCAAATCACTGGAAACAGTGACATCAGAGAAGCAATCATTGTTCTCCTTCAATTCCCAGGCCACAGAGGATGATCTTATGTCCCACAGCCTAATGTTGCCCAACAAACCAGATGGACCTCCATGAGACCCAGCTGCCATTAGCAGATTATAGCCAGAAACCCACTCCAGTTTCGTGGCAGGAAGTGCAGAATCGATCTCCGCCCCATATATCTCCTGCCGCGCAATCTCGGCTACTGGCTTGAAGCTCCCACCAATGTCCAAGACCATAATCGAATTCGAATTCCTGCGGCCCGACTCAAAGCTGGTGAACAAGTACTGGGGAGAAGCCCCAATTGCCTGCACTGTGGAGCTAGACTTGGTCTGATTCTCCCAGTTGATACTCTCTTTCACCAGGCCCTCTTCCAGGTCAAGAATCTGCAATCCGGAGAAATCCGTCGCGCCCGCCGCGGCGAGTTCTGGACTAATAGAGAAGAGCGAATCAATGGCGGAAAATTGTGTCAAAATCGTAGCTTTTCGGCGTAGAGACCAATCAAAAGAAGTTATCTTGCTGCCATGGGCGACGTGGATGGAGCCCAAAGGAGTGGTGGAGACGACGGAGGGACGGTCACGGCCATTGAGAGGTAGGAGGACCGACTTCTCGAGGTTGAAGGCATCGAACTGGGAAGGGTTGGACTGGGCGGCGACGAGGTGGGACTGAAGATTGTAGAAGCGCGCCTCGGAGACGAGGTCCTGGATGTCGAAGGACTTGGCCCTGGAGGGGAGGTTGCCGGTGCGGAGGAGAGACAGGAGGACGGCGAAGAGGTCGGGGTCCCGGTCGATGAAGAAGGCTGGTTCGGAGGACTGGACGGAGGCGAGGATGGACTTGGGGCCGGCCAGGGAGAGGGTCTGAGGCGTGGTCTGGAAGAGCTGCCCTCCAACGTTGAGGGTTACCATGCTCGGCTCCATTTTCTTCTTCTGAATTGCGGGTAAAACGCCGGCAAAAGGTGGCATCTTTGGGCTCTTCAGCAAAATTGGTTGCTGTTTGAAAGCTTCAGTTTTTAACATAAACTTATCCCAGATAGGGAAAAAAAACCAGTATTTTGGTCAAACACAAGAACTTGAGCAAACAGAAGAAATCCAAGATCCAGAAAGCCACAAACCCTTTCAGATGCTCTCTTTAGGCTCAATAAGAGAAAGAATGGCTGGAAGATCCTGGAAAGGAAGGGCTTTGGTGGAGATTGGAAGATGGGGATGAGTTGAGGGGGAGGAACTATAAGGTGGTTCAGTTATATATGAGGATGGGAGGAAGGTTTGAAGAAAGAGCATATCTAGATGGTCAAGACAGGACTAAACGGTTTGGCTAGTCACGCATAGGGCGTTTTGTTGTTATTATATTGGCAATTGGTATGGGAGTCTTTTGGGAGGAAAGCCGCCAGAACAACGTGAGGCACGAAGGGAAGCTTGTCCGGAAGCTTCCACGAGCCGCCAAGGGAGAAGTCTCACAAGTTGGGGTTGGTTGGACCTCGGTGCTGGAGTGACTGAACTCTAGACGGAGGAAGAACCTCCTGTTCAAGTAACCGCTGTAGGCCATTTCAAAAAAGAAGAAGGTAAATTGCACTTGACCCTTATGATTTACAATGAAATTGTATTGAACCTCCATGATTTATAAAAATATATACTTAACCTAATTTATTTTATAAAAAAATAGATAATTTTACCCCAATATGACATTTTAATTTTACTCTATTATTAAGGCCTAATGGTAGTAATAGAGACATAACAAACAACTATTTTTTCTAAAAATAGGGAAGGCAAGGCCGGCACATGGCCGATATTAATGAATACATTGGCGATCTGTGTCCATAACCTTTGCGATGACGAAAAGAGGGGCATGGTGGAGCGAGGTAGGAGTTGGATTTATTAAAAAAAAAAAGAACAGTAAATTTATCTTCCTTTATAAGTCAAGTCATAGGGATTAAATGCATATTTGCGTAAGTTATGGGGTTAAGTTCAATTTTATTGTAATACATAGGGTCAAGTGCAATTTACCGAAAAAAAGTAAGGAATGTAAGGTCAAAGCTTTAAAAAAAGTGACCATATGGACTATTAGGCTCTACCAAGAAAGGGATAAATTCTCTCTAGTCAATATACTATGTTATTCTCGTGGAGCATGAAGCTATATTTACCTAAATTTTAATTTAGTATTTATTCACACAAATGCTCATTTTGATGGTTAACGTCTATCAGTTAGTTTATCTTAAGCTTGGTACACTTTACCATGTAACTGATGTATGATGATGACCTCTTTCCAATCCAAATACTCCCGTGGGTCTTTTTATATAGATGCAATTTTTCAGAATGAACCAAAATATTAGTTCATTTGAAATCAATTGCATCTATCAAGAAAGAGGGGAGGGGGTACTATTTTGTTGCATGAAGGTATATTAGCCGAAAAATACTTTTCATTTTTATTTTCGTTGAGTAGGGATAAGGTTCCTTGCAAAAATCTATTAGGGTACGTTTGGCAACGTGAATTTAGGCCATGTGATTTTAAGAATCATGTGATTGTTCTAAATCCTGTGTTTAGTAACTCCTTTTTTGGTACGATTTAATTTTTCCCCAAAATCTCATCCCAAAATGACGAAATTCTAATTATGACTTGAAATAGGGTCACATGAGATTCTTTCAATGACGTGATTCAAAGAATCATACTTCTAAATCCAAATCAAGGTTGTCAAATGCACCCTTTAAGTATTTTATGTTAATGTTCGGCAACTATTCATAAAATATTTTTGCCAGGGGAAAAACAAACTACTCATAGATGCCTCCCTAGCATGCATGATTATTGCGTTGAAATAGTTTATTGTAGGCAGTTGCTCCACTGCTCTTACCTGGATCTGCCCTTATTAAAGAACACGATTCATATAATATGTTTTTGTCTTTTACTTTTCATACCTTATTATAGGTGGTGGCCTCGTTCGCGGAAATGTGAGCTTCATTGTTGTTTATTTTGACTAGGAACCTGGGAAGCATTTTGGTCCGCATGCAAGATGCCCGACATGATATCATCCAGCAGAGGGGAGCCGTAGCCGTCGCTCTTGATGATCGAAGGTGCACAACCATGTACTGCACACTCCAAAAAAATGCACCTTTTTTTCCTAGAGCACAGAGCTAATGCTTGTGCGCTATCGATCCTGACGATCGATGGCTCCAGTGAATGTAGTATAGTATATCATGGCGGACATCTTCCAGGTGAACATCAAACTCTTCCGTAACCACGCCAGACTCATTATAGTATTTAGTAAAGGTGAAAAGTATGGAACATCATTATCCTAGCCACATCAAATAACTATGCAAAGGTTAGACATTTCTTTTGAACATTCCGGCAGTACTCTTTCTTTTTGGTGCAGTACTTAAAGTAGCTCAGTTTTTTTTACCAATCATTAGTGAGCCTTCTATACAAAAAATCCTGGCTGCTTTTAAAAACGAGTTAAAAATTCATTGGCCCGTAGGGCCAACAGCATTTCAAGCCACCTCCCCTGCATATACACATTCATGAGTATGTATTGGCCAGTAGGTCAAATCAAGTCACCTACAGCTGGATTCATAGTTTTCCAAAGGAAGCCAGGTTTTGTTGGATGGACGAGGACTATTCTATAAACAGGTAAGAAATGAGTATCATGCCCACATTATATGCTAAATAGTGTTGCATTTAATTTTATTTTTTAACAAGGTGTGTCTGTGTACCTAGGACCATATTAGAGGGGGATTTTACCAAATTATATATATTAAAATAAATAATAACTGATCGGAAAATAAGCAAACTTAATTTCCGATCTAGTTATATGACATGCCATGTAGGCGCCAGCGTGGTGCTGGCCCCTGTGCGGTTTTTTTTTTTTGCACTCTTACTCAAAAGGCGTCACTGGGAGAAACGCCTTCTTCTAGTAATAAACAAAGAATTTTTTTATTGAAGCTTTCCATTTTGTTGCATTTTCAACTAAGGCATTACTGAAAGAAACGCATTCCTCTTGTAATAAGGAAAAAATCTCTTCTACTGACGCTTTCTATTTTATTATCTTTTCAACTAAGGCGTCACTACAAATGACATTTTTGCTTTCCTTCAAAACATATTTCGTAGAAAAGGGGAAGGCGCCAATTTAAATGACGTCTTCAAAGAATATTTCATTAAAAGGGTAAGGCGCAATTTCAAACGACGTCTTCAAAGTATAGATTTTAGCGTAAGCTTGTTGCCGGCTTTCATACTTATTTTTTTCGTTAAGGCACGTTAAAACGTCATTCGAAACAATGCCTAAGTTAAAAATGTAACAAAATTAAGAGGGTCAGTAGAAAATATGCTTTCTTTATTACATGGGGAAGGCATCTTTGCCAGTGATGCCTTTCGGATCATATTAAAAAAAAATAAACCGCACAGGGCCAGGGCCATGCTGGTGCCTACATCGTATGTCAGATAACCGGATCAGGAATTAAGTTTGCCTCTTTTCCTGATTGGTTATTATTTATTTTAATATATATTATTAGGTAGAATCCACATATTAGAGTGACCTGCCTCTTAGAGCACCATATTATATTGACAATACCCTCAGGCATGTACAAGGACCTTCACTTCTTGAAGCATTGTTGTGGCCATCCCACCAACATCCCTGTTAGTTTATATATTACAAAGTTAATTCATAGTCATAAAAGCATCCAATAGTTTGCTATGGTTGCAAGCTTAACTTGTTTCTCCTCTTTTATATGTAACCAATGTGGTTAATCTTAGAAATACAATTTTCTTAATTTTGGACTTTGATGAGGAATTGGGGTGCATTTGACAACAATGATTTGGACCATGTGATTCATAGAATCATGTCATTTGGTCAAAATCCTATGTTTGGCAACCTATTTTTGGGTGAGATTTGATTTTGGCCCAAATCCCAGCCTAAATCCCGTCATTTGGTTTATAACATGAAAAGGGATGAGTGCAAATCACATGTGTCATTTACAAAATCACACTCCCAAGCACTAAATCAAAATCTTACTCGCAAAATCAGACTATTTGTACACCCCAAATTTTCTAAAATCATTTTGTATGATAAATATTGGAGATGCAACAAATCCTTGTTTTCCACATGGGTTGTAACATCCAAAAAATCATTATGTTTACTAAAACTGCTATTTTAGGAAACTAGTCTAAAATAGGAAAGTTTAACTGCCTATTTGGATTTTTGAATTTGGCATGTGATTTGCTACGTTGAATGAATGATATGATGCACGATGAGTTGCTTAATCGATAGACCAAATTAGGCAGGACACCAGGGTGCGAGAACTAGCCCTGGCGCTGGGCTCAACCTAGCGCTCAAGATGGCATGGCGCCAAGGGCAGAGTACATCTGGCACCAGGAGTGGGGCCAGGCGTCAGGGTATGAGTTCAGAGTGTCTAGAACTCCTATGAGCAATATGATTTATTAAGATGGAATACGGTAATGTGGGAAGTTATGTTTTGTAAGTTCATTGTACGTCGATCAGCAGAGGGAGGAACCAGGCACCAGATGCACTGGGCACCAAGGCCACCTAGACGTCAGGTGCATCTGGGCACCAGTGAGGGGACATGGCTCATGAAGGGTCGTGTGTATGTGTGACGAGTTGGTTAAGATGTGTAGTTCGTGGTCTACGTGAGTCGGAGTAGCATGACATATACGTGGAACCTCAGAGACGTGCAACCGTGGGACAAGTGCCAAGTCACAAAGTCACCTGGACGTGGGGACCACATGAATGCATGTTCAGGGACATCTTACTCACGTGGGTGAGGTGGCACATAGTGGTTATCAAGATGGTTAGAGAGACTCTTGGTGAAAAGATTAGATTTGATTTCCTAGTAATAACTAAGGAAAGACTGTGGTAAATCAGGAAATTACCCGAATTGGTTAAGATTAATTAAGAGAGTAAATCGGTAATTGGAGGAGGATATTATGTAAATCTTGATCAGCCAATCAGAAGGGATCACCTAAATATGTTGGATGTCCAAAGTAATTAGGCTAGATTTGGTAGTTTCCAATTATGGGTTGAGATAAACTTGTATAACTAATTGGGGACTCAATAGTGGGTCTCATCCTTGTCAAATTGAGAGAGGTTTATTATTGTATGGGTGAGATTATGGGAGGAAAGTGACTAAGGAAGGAGATATCCTAATTAGAATAGGATTTGGTATAAAAGCACATGAGGGGGCCGACCCATGCTTTGGACAACCTCACCCTTGTGCTACCTTTTGTTTCTTTTCTTCTCCTCTTCCTACTCCAAACCAGCAATACTTCAAACCTCTATTTCGATTCAAACCTCTTCCATTTTAATAGTCAAAGGCGGCATTGTGAAGAGGATGCATAGACCTACGCGAGGAAGCAAGAAACACTCGTATTCAAGTTTGGTAGGATGGTTTTTCCTACATTTTCCTTCGAAATTTCTTTGATTATGAAATTCATTCTTATGAATAATATATGATTGATATCTTGCTTCATATCGGTTATTGATGTTGAGTAATTGCTTTGCTCGAAGGAATTTCTATAATACTATGATTATGATTTGTATATGTTGACAATCATGTTCTATATTCCTTCTAAACTTTTATGCTAGTACCTAGATGGGAACCCCAATCAGTTTGGAGCGTCTCTTGGTCTTGTTTCTTGCTGTACGAACTCAATTAGGTTATGTCCATGGTATGTTGTAATGATGATTAGTCATGTTACATCAGTTCTTAAGTTAACTAAGTCCAATAATGGGTAAGAGATGCGTATTGTGCTTCGGAAGTAAACTATTAATAAGAGATATGTCGACCTTGTCGAGTCTTGATCGTTTGAGCATCAAAAAGGTTCTGTAGTGATCTGTAAATCTTCTGGTTGGTACGCTCTAGGGTCTAGAAATAGTTGTCTTTTTGTTTAATGTATCTATTATGAAAGGGGTAATAGGACAAACAGGTTCGGGGGGAAGATTACACCTTAAGGTGCGTAAAACACATAAATCCAGAACCATTAGGGTTCTATAATGTACTTAAGAAGTGAGTAATTAAGGTAAAAAAGGTTGTATTAATCAAAATAGAAGAAGATTAGTACTGTTAAGCACATGGGATTAAGATTACTGCTCTCGGCCAGAACCATTTCTGCGCCGACGACCTGCGGTAAAATAATGATAACTAATTACAAAATATCAATAAAATAATCCGTCAGTGGGGTTAAAAACTAAACTCATAGGGTTAATTCAAATAAACATTTCAGAGCTTAATTTGAATAGATCTGATGGTGGGGACCCTCGGAAGTAGACTGATATGCAAAAGACAGTTTACTGTAATTAGCGTATAAGACACTAATACTTATTTGAAAACCTATTGACACTAATGTGGCGAGTCATCTGCTATTTGAGATATGGGGATCTCAATAGTATTATTGTGGTGAATCGTATTCTAATGAGAGATATTGATGTTTAATTTGTACTCCTAGAGTGAGTCAATTATCTGTAAAAGATACCTTGAAATTCCAGAGAGTTGCAACCTCTGTCTTTTGAGATATTGCTCAGTTTTATATTGAATTACATCTCTACTAGAGACCTTGCGAGGATCTCTCCGAGGTGGAATGATAGTATGCTCAGAGAGCCATTGCTAGATCCAGCGTGTTCTTCGATTATTTTTGGAACCTAGTTGTTCCTGCCCAAAGGGAGGCATATATGTACGTTTAGACTGTTAGATATTACGGAAGGTCTGCAGTCTCCGCCCATTGTGTCTGTAAGTACTGATGGGGCCAGCATCTTAGACGCATGGTCGGGTTCCGAAGGGATAACCTCAAGGGTGATTATAGTAATCAGCCACTTGCAAGTGGTAAGTTCAGCGAGCAGAAATTGAAATCTCTTTATACTATGGATGTCTGGAAGTATCATTGATTAACTATCTTCTCCCTACACTATTGATGTTCGGAGTCTTGATTTTGATATATTCTTTCCTTACACTTGTCATTGTTCAGAGTCATATTGATGAATATTTTCCCCCGAGTTGGGATTGTTATTGAATAACATTTTTACTCAGGTAAGGTAAACCTTGTGTTTAGTCATGATGTTATTGAATATTCCATTTCTCTTTTGGCTAAACCTTTCTTCATGTTGTCTATTGTACCTTTGATGGGTTTTTTACATCCTACTGAGTATTTCTACGAAGTACTCATGCATCCTCTGATGCAGGCATGAAAACAGAGTAATTCAGGACAGATTGCGGTTGTAGGAAGGTGATCGTTTAAATATAAACCCTTGCAAGTGCACAAGGCAATTGTACTACGGTGAGTATTAAAGGGTTGTCGAACTTCAGGGACGGATTAATCTTTTACCAAATTCAAGAGGAGAAAAAGATGTAGTTTAATTAATTCTAAAGAAAGCAATGGACTTTATCTAATCTAAATGAGATTTAATCAATATGGAGAAGTATCAAGGCAGAGAATCCACCACTAGACATGCAATTACTAGTCTCAATTATTATTAAGCATAAGTTAACATGATATGGTAATTCATGTTCATGGTCAGACACACAAATCACAATGAATTCACTCACGTTCTTGGTCGGACACGAGAGTTCATCCACTAAAAATTAATGTAGATAATTCTATCCTTGGTCGGGCATAGAATTATCATTTGGGCTAATGATCCTATCCTTAGTCAGGCATAGAATTAACACCAGCCTACTTTTAGTTAAGCGCAGGAATTAAAAAGATCTAATTTCATACAAATCAATCAAGTCTATGGTCAAGCACTCAAAAGAACTCATGAAATCGCATTAAGCATGAATCATAATCAACTTTATAGAATTAAACTATCAAGAGTAGCAATACACATCTAGGGCTTCATCAAGCCTTGAATAAAAGTTTAGTTACACATAGAAAGGGAGAAAAGAAAAGCCTGTTTAAGTAGATCCATCGTCATGAATCCTTCTTCTTCTTCTTCTTTGCTCAAGACTCCTTCTCTTGCTCCTCTCTAGCCTCCAATAAAGCTCTGGTTCTCCAAGGTTGAGTGCCCAATACGTTCTCCCATAAGGCCTATTTATAATAGTGAAGAGAAACCACGAAGTCCCCTTCCAAATCCAAGTCAAAATAGGTCTTATTTCGGTTTTCCGTATACGGCGATCGATCGCTACGATTGACGATCGTTCGCTGTCCGATCGATCGCTATTCCTTCGTTATTTTCCTCCGATCGATCGCTTGCCGATCGACGCCGTATGATACCGATCGATCGTAGTTACTGTCTTCAGCGATTGAAAAATTCCAGTAGATACGATCGATCATTTTTATGCCGATCGATCGTGTCCTTCAACATAGTGCTTTTGCGGCTCTAGCGATCGATCGCAGTGATTCCCGATCGATCGTAGTTACTGTTTATAAACTTCAAATGGCTATAACTTTCTGTCCCGAACTCCGAATTGCGCGTGGTTGGTGGCGTTGGAAAGCTGACTTCTTGAACTTTAACATAAAGCTTGAATCAGTACAATCCGATATTTGTAGACGAAGTTATGATAATTTAACCATTCGAGTCACTTTTCTCTTCATTTTTGTGTATTACTCTTGTTTCCTACAAAAACCAAAAACTATATTAAAGTAGTAGTTATTCTAATCAAACACTAGCATAATCATAAGCTTAGGAGATAATAAAATGCATATTTCATGTATAGATCAGAAGGTATTGCAGACTGCATTGGAAAAGTGCTCAAGTTATTTATTACTTTGCTTATTTTATTGAACTGTTGTGGATTGGTGGCAAGTGTGTCCAGAATTGTTATGTTTTAGTTGTTGACATTTTTTAATGGTTGCGTTAAAGTTTAGTCAGGAACTCTGGATTTTCATTTCTTATATGTAACAATATTTTTTTTGAGACTGAATGACTGCGTATTGTCGATTACATGTCCTTTTGAGATGATGTAATGGGCGGTTTGTCGAGTATTCGGCTGCGTACCCGGGTTTTTGGCCTCAATAACATTGGTATTATTGTTGGCTTCCGCACTCTAATTGAGGCTTGAAATTTTGGGGTGTGACAGCTTGGTATCAGAGCATTCAGTTCTTTACAGTCTTAAAAGAACACTGTTAATATAGAAATGGGGTAGTGGAACTTGGCTGGGATTAGAGAAGATCCAGGAAAAACTTAGGAAAATTAGTTCAAGGTAGTTAACCATATCTTATAAGTACACTAATGACATTTCTTGTATAGGTTTAATGGCTAGGACGAGAAGCGAGAGGATTTATGAGAGAGAGAAGCAGGAAATTGCTAAACAATGGTTAGAAGAATGGAAACAAGGTAATGTAGGTTTGGGAACAGAAGCAGTCGCTCTAAGAATTGAGATAGAGGAATTTCAGAATCATGCAGCTGATGTAGAGCCTTTACCCAGGAGCGACCCTGAGTATGACCCATACTTGGATTACGACCCTGCCGTGAATGCATATTTCCCAGTAGAGTGGGTAGATGGAGAGGGACCTTCATTAGCCAAGATCAGAGTAGATTTTGAGGACGGATCTCCATCCATCTATTTTGATGAAGAGCCTAGTATCATCATGGACCATCATATCTATGCTCGAGCTAGAACAGATACTGAATTGTAGAATACCCTATTTGTGAGGTTTAGATCCCAAGGCTATAGGTGGCCGTATATGAGTGTTTGGGAGTACATGCTACATCCAGAGTTTGAGTTCGGTCCAATCCCAGTAGCACTAGTAATTTTAGATGATTCTCTATGAGATGAGAACCTAGCAAAAGATGTTAGATTAAACTTTAGTTTCAGAAGTTTCATTGTTATAAAACCTTGATCTATACGCCAGGGGATGGTTGTAGAAATTATTTTAAGAAATAAAATAAAAGTTCCTTGTTTGATTTATGATCTTGTTTGTGTTTGTGTTGTTTGTGTATGTGGGTGAGATTATTGTATATGAGTCAAAGAAATTGGGGATGAATTGAAGTTGAACTGTTATGATATTCTAATTCATCTTCTTTCTTTGGCTGTAGATAGTTGCGATGGTGAACTCAGGATCTAGAGGGAGATGTCCCAATGTTGTGGCAAACCTTTCTAAGGAAGAGGGGGCGAGCCAAAACGTCTCGGATATGGTACGTCAACTAGCTGCTGAAATCCAGAATGGTGGTAGAAGTAGTAGCAATGAAAAAGCACCTACTTTAGAAAGGTTCAAAAGAATAGAACCTGAATTCTTAAGGGAAGATAATCCGGAGAAGGCCGAACGTTGGTTAGTGGAGGTGGAAAAATTATTCAAGGGAATGAAGGTACCTGTAGCTGAGCGGGTTATATTTGCAACTTTCTTATTTGTGGGCGAAGCTGTGTTCTGGTGGGAATCACTGGAACGCAACAATTTCGCTGATGGCCAAGATATTACTTGAGAAGAGTTTAAGCGAGTATTTAATAAGAAGTATTTCCCACCTCACGTCTAATGCCGTAAGGACAAATAATTTTTGGAGTTAGTGCAAGGATCAATGTCGGTGTTGCATTACGAGACAAAATTCGAGCAGTTGCAACGATTTACTGTGAACGCCTATCCAAATGACTTGGTTAAGGCTCATAGATTTGTCGATGGATTAAAGGATGGATTGAGGGCAAAGGTGTTGGTTTCTCAACCTATGACTGTGGCAAAGGCGGTCGAATTGGCCTCTATTTTAGAGGATGACTTTAAGAGGATGTTGGAGAAAAAGAATAACCTGATGAAGAGAGTCAAGAAAATAAGATGTAGCATCATACGGGTACACGATTTGGTAGCAACAATCGGAACAATAATCGTCCTTTTAAGCAACAGAAGCAGCAACCCAACATCATCAACCAAATGTCCAGAATTGCCAACCTCAGCGGAAAAAAGGTCATGGAGTGGAGAATCGCTGCAAATTTTGTGGACAACATGCACATGTTGGGAAGCCTTGTCCACAAGATACTCGGAGGTGTTTTACCTGCAATGAGAATAGGCATATATCGCTATACTGCGTCAACCGTGAGAAGAAGGCTGGAGCAGAGCCGAATAAGAAGGCACAGGCGAGAATCTTTGCATTGACATTGGAGGACGCTCAGACTTCAGATGAGGTCATTGAAGGTACTCTTCTTGTCCTCAATAGCCTTGCTAGAGTTTTAATTGATCCAAGAGTGTCGCGGTCGTTTATTTCTTCTGTGTTTGCCTTGAGTCTAGAGAAGACATTGTCTAGACTGAGTTGTGATATCATGATTTCTACTCTTGTTGGATACTCTTAGAGATGCCTGTCCTAGTAATTGAGGAAATTGAGGTAGTGCGAGATTTCCCAGAAGTCTTTCTAGACGAATTGCCTGGTCTGCCACCAAAGAGGGATATTGATTTCACTATTGATTGGATGTCGGGAACAACACTGATATCTAAAGCTCCATATCAGATGACACCAGCTGAATTAAAAGAGTTGAAGGAGCAGTTGCAGGAATTATTGGACAAGCAGTTTATTCGACCTAGTGTTTTCCCATGGGGAGCGCCGGTGTACTGTTTGTGAAAAAGAAGGATGGGTCTATGAGGTTATGTATTGATTATCGTATGCTGAATCAAGTTACGGTGAAGAGCAAGTATCCGTTACCCAGGATCGATGATCTGTTTGATCAATTGCAGTCTGCAAAAGGTTTCTTAAGGATCGATCTGAGATCTGAATACCATCAGCTAAGGATTAAGGAGGAGGACATATCCAAGACTACATTCAGATCCTGGTATGGACATTACGAGTTCCTAGTGATATCGTTTGGATTAACAAATGGACCAGCAACATTCATGGACATGATGAATAGAATTTTCGTGGATCTGTTGGACCAATTTGTGATCGTGTTTGTTGATGATATTTTGGTATATTTTCGGCAAGTTGGGAAGATCATAGAAAGCATTTAGCTCAAGTGCTACAAATTTTAAAAGACAATTAGTTATATGCAATGCTTAGTAAGAGTGAATTCTGGTTGGATAAAGTGAATTTTCTTGGACATGTCATTTCTAAAGATGGAGTGTATGTTGATCCAACGAAGGTGGAAGTAGTTTTGAACTGGGAACAGCTGAGGAATGTGACATAAATTCGGAGTTTCTTGGGATTAGCAGGTTACTACCGAAGATTCATAGAAGGATTTTCAAGTTTGGCATTGCCAATGACTAAACTGACACAGAAAGTACGGAGTTTATTTGGGATGATGCTTGTGACAGAAGTTTCAAGGAATTGAAGAGAAGATTGACGTCTGCACCGATTCTGACCTTGCCATTAGGATTAGGAGGATTTGTCATCTAGAGTGATGCCTCGAAGAATGGTTTAGGATGTGTACTGATGCAACATGGGCACTTAGTGGCGTATGTGTCAAGACAACTAAAGATTCATGAACAGAATTACCCAACACATGACTTGGAATTAACAGCGGTAGTTTTTGCATTGAAAATCTGGAGACACTATTTATATGGAGAAATTTTTGAAGTGTATACTAACCACAAAAGTTTGAAGTATATCTTTTCTCAAAAGGATTTGAACATGAGGCAGAGAAGATGGTTGAATACCTGAAGGATTATGACCTTTCAATCCACTATCAGCCAGGAAAGGCAAATGTGGTAGCAGATGCTCTGAGCGAAAAGATAGAGATGGTTGCGCACATGATGGTGCAAGAATGGAAGTTGATGCAGGAAATGGGACAATGCCACCTAGAATGGCCGACATCACAACGGACATCATTTCTTGAAAATATTTCTATAAGATCAGCCATATATGAGAATGTACTAGAAGCACAGAATGTAAATCCTAAATTACAGAAATTGTTAGACAAGCTGGATTTTGGTATAGGTGCAGATGGAAGTATTCGTTTCAGATGGAAGATTCTTCGGGAGGCACATCACTCTCAGTTTACTATTCATTCGGGAGGTACGAAGTTGTATCAGGATCTCAAGAGAAATTTTTGGTGGAATGGAATGAAAAGGGATATCGGTAAGTTTGCATCAAAATTTTTGACTTGCCAGCAAGTGAAGGCGGAACATCAGAGACTTGCTGGGTTGTTACAACCAGTAGAGATTCCATAGTGGAAATGAAAACACATCACGATGGATTTTGTGGTAGCATTGCCAATGACCAAGAAACAGAAAGATGCAATATGTGTTATTGTTGATAGACTCACTAAGACAACACATTTTCTTCCAATCCAATGGAAGCAGAATCCTGAAAGCTTAGCAGAGTTGTACATCAGGGAGATTGTAAGACTTCACAGTACACCATTGTCTATTGTGTCTGATAGAGATACTCGGTTCACTTCTCGAACATGGAAGAGCATACAGGAGACATTGGGAACTAAGCTTAACTTTAGCACAGTTTTTCATACACAGAGTGATGGACAGTCAAGACGGACTATTCAGACATTGGAGGACATGCATAGAGCATGCGCGATAGACTGAAAAGGTAATTGGGATTATCATTTACCATTGATTGAGTTTGCTTACAACAACAGTTACCATTCCAATATTGGGATGGCACCGTTCGAAGCGTTGTATGGAAGACCGTGCAGATCACCTATATGTTGGACCGATGTTGGAGAAAACCAAGTACTAAGATCGGAATTGATACAGTACTATGCCAAAAAAGTGAAACAGATCAGACAGAGACCGCAAACTGCCCAGAGTTGTCAAAAAAGTTATGCAGATTACAGTAGAAGAGAGCTAAAGTTTCAAGAAGGAGATCACGTATTCCTGAAAGTATCACCTTCTAAAGGAGTTATGAGATTCGATAAGAAGGGAAAGTTGAGTCCGAGATTTGTTGGACCATTGAGATTTTAGAATGGGTTGGACCAGTTGCGTATCAGATAGCTTTACCCCCACAACTGGTAGATGTGCATAACACCTTTCATGTTTCATTGTTGAGGAAGTACTTGTCAGATCCATCTCATGTTTTAGACTACACAACGATGGAGCTAGAAGCAGACTTAACATTTCCTGTGAAGCCTACGAAGATCTTAGACAAGAAAGATCATGTGTTACGGTGAAAGACTATTCCTTTGGTGAAGGTTTTATGGCAAAGTCAGCTCTCAGAGGAAATGACTTGGGAAACAAAAAGTGATATGAGGAAATCCTACCCTGAACTATTTGCAGATTAAGTAGCTGCATTTCGAGGATGAAATATTTTTTTTAGGAGGGGAGGATGTAACACCCAAAAAATCGATATGTTTACTGAAACTTCTATTTTAGGAAACTGATCTAAAATGGGAAAGTTTAGCTGCCTGATGAGTTTCTTAATCAATAGACCAAATTAGGCAGGACACCAGGGCGCGAGGACTAGCCCTGGTGCTGGGCTCAACCTAATGTTGAGGTTGGCCTAGTGCCAGGGGCAGAGTACACCTGACACCAGGAATGGGGCCAGGCGTCAGGGTATGAGTTCAGAGTGTCTAGAACTCTTATGAGCAATATGATTTATTAAGATGGAATATGGTAATGTGGGAAGTTGTGTTTTGTAAGTTAATTGCACGTCGATTAGCATACGGAGGAACCAGGCACCAGATGCACTGGGCGCTAGGGCCACCTAGATGTCAGGTGCACCTAGGCGCCAGTGAGAGGATGTGGCCATGAAGGGTCGCGTGTGTGTGTGTGTGTATGTGACGAGTTGGTTAAGACGTGTGGTTCATGGTCTACGTGAGTCAAAGTAGCATGACATATATGCGGGACATTAGAGACGTGCAACCATGGGACAAGTGCCAAGTTGCAGAGTCACTGGACATGGCGACCACATGAGCACATGTTGAGGGACATCTTGCTCATGTGGGTGAGGTGGCACATAGTGGTTATCAAGATGGTTAGAGAGATTCTTGGTGAAAATATTAGATTTGATTTCCTAGTGGTAACGAAGGAAAGACTGTGGTAAATCAGGAAATTACTTGAATTGGTTAGGATTAATTAAGAGAGTAAATCGGTAATTGGAGGAGGATATTATGTAAATCTCCATCAGCCAATCAGAAGGGACCACCCAAATATGTTGGACGTCCAAAGGAATTAGGCTAGATTTGGTAGTTTCCAGTTATGGGTTGAGATAAACTTGTATAAGGAATGAATCTTAATACAAGATCTAGAATCCTAACTAATTGGGGACTCAATAGTGGATCTCGTCCTTGTCAAATTGAGAGAGGTTTATTATTGGATGGGTAAGATTTTGGGAGGAAAGTGATCTAAGGAAGGAGATATCCTAATTAGAATAGGATTTGGTATAACAGCACATGGGGGGGCCGGCCCATGCTTTGGACGACCTCACCCTTGTGTTGTCTTTTGTTTCTTTTCTTCTCCTCTTCCTACTCCAAACCAGCAACACTTCAAACCTCTATTTCGATTCAAACCTCTTCCGTTTTAATAGTCGAAGGTGGCGTTGCGAAGATGAGGCGTAGACCTATGCGAGGAAGCAAGAAACACTCATATTCAAGTTTGGTAGGATGGTTTTTCCTACATCTTCCTTCTAAATTTCTTTGATTATGAAATTCATTCTTATGAATAATATATGATTGATATCTTGCTTCATATCGGTTATTGATGTTGAATAATTGCTTTGCTTGAAGGATTTTCTATAATACTATGATAATGAGATGTATATGTTGACAATCATATTCTATATTCCTTCTAGACTTTTATGCTAGTACCTAGATGGGAACCCCAATCAGTTTGGAGAGTCTCTTGGTCTTGTTTCTTGCTGCACGAACTCAATTAGGTTATGATCATGGTATGTTGTCATGATGATTAGTCATATTACATCAATTCTTAAGTTAACTAAGTCTCTTGGTCGAGTCTTGAACGTTTGAGCATCAAAAAGGTTCTGTAGTGATATGTAAATCTTCTGGTTGGTACATGCTAGGGTCTAGAAATAGTTCTTATTGTTTAATGTATCTATTATCAAAGGTGGTAATAGCACAAATAGGACTAGGAGGAAGATTACACCTTATGGTGCGTAAAACACATAAATCCAGAACCATTAGTGTTTTGTAATGTACTTAAGAAGTGAGTAATTAAGGTCAGAAAGGTTGTATTAATCAAAATAGAGGAAGACTAGTATTGTTAAGCACATGGGATTAAGATTACTGCTCTCGGCCAAAACTGTTTCTGCGCCGACGACCTGCGGTAAAATAATGATAACTAATTACAGAAAAATAAGAAAAATAATCTGTCAGTGGGGTTAAAAACTAAACTCATAGGGTTAACTCAAGTAAATATTTAAGAGCTTAATTCGAATAGATCTGATGGTGGGGACCGTCGGAAATAGACTGATATGCATAAGATAGTTTACTGTAATTAGGGTATAAGACACTAATACTTGCTAATACTAAAAGATATGATATGATAAGTGCATATATCAACATCAGGATGCATTATAAGACATGATATGAATTATTACAGTAAGGGCAATCAGTTGAAAAGATTGATATCATGGGGTAATTCAAGTTATCCAGTTGTGTATAGCTTGGAGTCGGTTTGAGTTTCCAGTTGGAGAGCAAACTCTCAAAATCCAATTATCATGCCTTGAATTTGGATTCGTGAAGTGTGAACTCAGATAATTTTGGGGCTATGCATGATGTAAGTTGTCAAAATTATTCGAAAACCTATTGACACTCCTGTGGCGAGTCATATGCTATTTGAGATATTGGGATCTCAATAGTATTCTTGTGGTGAATCGTATTCTAATGAGAGATATTGATATTTCATTTGTACTCCTAGAGTGAGTTAATTATCGGTAAAAGATACCTTGAAATTCCAGAGAGTTGTAACCTCTGTCTTTTGAGATATTGCTCAGTTTGATATTGAATTGCTTCTCCACTAGAGACCTTGCGAGGATCTCTCCGAGGTAGAATCATAGTATGCTCAGAGAGCCATTGCTAGATCCAGCATGATCTCCAATTATTTTTAGAACCTAGTTGTTCCTGCCCGAAGGGAGGCATCTACGTACTTTTAGATTGTTAGATATTACGGAAAGTCTGCAGTCTCCACCCATTGTGTCTGGAAGCATGGGGCAAGCATCCTAGACGCATGGTCGGGTTCCGAAGGGAGAACCTCTAGGGTGATTTTGGTAATTACCCACTTGCGAGTAGTAAGTTTAACGAGCATAAATTGAAATCCCCTTATGCTATGGATGTCTGGAGGTATCATTGATTGACTATCTTTTCCCTACACTGTTGATGTTCGAATTTATAATTTTGATAAATTCTCTCCTTACACTTGTGGTTGTTAGGAGTCATATTGATGAATATTTTCCCCCTATATTAGCGAATTGGGATTGCTATTGAATAACATTTTTACTCAGGTAAGGTAAACCTTGTGTTCAGTCCTAATGTTATTGAATATTCCATTTCTTTTTTGGCTAAACCTTTCTTCATGTTGTCTATTGTACCTTTGGTGGGTTTTTTTACATCCTACTGAGTATTTCTATGAAGTACTCATGCATCATCTGATGCAGGTGTGAAAAAGGAATAATTCAGGACAGATCGCGGTTGCAGGAAGGTGTTGTAGACTACATTGGAAAAGAGTTCAAGTTATTTATTACTTTGCTTATTTTATTGAACTATTGTGGATTAGCGGCAAGTGTGCTCAGAATTGTTATATTTTCAATTATTGACAATTTTTAATGGTTGTGTTAAAGTTTAATCAGAAACTCTAGATTTTCATTTCTTATATGTAACAATGTTTGTTTTGAAACTGAATGACTGCATATTGTTGATTACACATCCTTTTGAGATGACACAATGGGCGGTTTGATCGAGTATTCGGTCGCGTGCCCGGGTTTCTGACCTCAAGAACATTGGTATTGTTGTTGGCTTCTGCACTCTGATCGAGGCTTGAAATTCGAGGTGTGACATGGGTAAAACAATGCATCTAAAGCATAACACTAGTTTTCCAAAACATTTTCGAAACCATCAAAGATACATAATAGTATGTGCAACAGTACAATCTATTCTCAATCATGCAGTAAGTTCATTAACACAGACTCCCTCTTAAGCATACATTAAAAGAATGAAAGCTTTATAAATATACTTGCTAATACCATTCTTTTCCTCACGGCTCATGTAAAACTGGGAAATAGTGCGTGAACTTTTACATACCCAATAGGACGACAACATAATACACAAGTTGATTGTTGTGATATTACCATAATATCAAACATTAATTCTACAATACACACATACATTCATTAGAACAACCAAGCGTCCTATGTGCATCACTACTCATAGATTCTCTCTAGGTAGACTACAGTGGTTCTATTCCTTCTAGAGGTTATTGAGATTTATTTTCTACCTCAATGTTCTACTTCTTACTTTATGCTAGAGATTTGCTCTGAATAAATATCTTAATTCTTCTTCTTTCTTTTGACACCAGTTCATGTAATGCCCTTCAAAAACTAAGCTTTGACTCTAGTGACTCGCCCGAGTCAACTTGGCTCATCTGCAAAGCGAGTCAAACTTACCTACAGACGTAAAACTGCATGACTCGGCTAAAGACTCAATTGACTCGCCGAGTCAACTCGCCCAAGTCACAAAAGCTTGTAACTCCAGTGAGTCAGCATTAGCTGGTTTGCTTTACATCGTGTCATTTACAAGTATTAAATGATAAGTGATCTCCAATTAATTATATCAATCATTGAACCTTTTTAAAGAAACTTTGATACGACCGAAAAATGTATTCAAGTCCATTAATAACTCTTTGTTTATTCATCTATTCCCAATGGAACTTTACCTCCTTTGGAAAGTAATCTCCATAAATGCTATTTGTAGCAGTATAGTGAAATTGGTAAAAGTAAGTCTTCATGAGTGATTTAAGACCGTCGATTAGAAAATTAATGGTAAGAGCATTATTTGATGACTGATTATTCATTTGTTTATGACCACATATTTGCTACAGTCTTTGAAATTGGCAAAAGTACTCTCTCTCTCTCTCGATTTGTATCACTTGGGAGCATGGTTTTTAAAACTGGACCGGACCGGCCGGTCCGACCAGAGAAAAATGGAACCGGTAGATAGACCGGTTCGGTCAGGGCAGTTAGCCCCGGTCGATTGGTAAATAAATTGGCCGGTTGACTCGCTAAACCGACGAATCGAACTGGTTCAGTTCGGTGTTTCAATGGGTCAAACCAGTGTTTTTTCTGTAAAAAAAGACTTACTTTTACCAAAATTCGAAACCAGGATTGACACCATCATTCCCCAACACCTTAACCACTGAACTACTTAACATTTTTATGTTTATTATGCACAATATATATATATAAATATATCAGGTAGTGTTCTCTCCTAACATCTATCTGGGTCAAACAAATTTGACCCGCAGTTTGACCACAGTCCAACCAGACCGGCCAAATTTTCGGGTCGATGGCCAGTCCAATTTTAAAAACCTTGTTTGGGAGACTATCACAGATTGATTGATACAAAATGAGTAGTCCTCAATTGTTAGTGCACTAAACTTGCATCTTATACAACTGATCATATTGAACCAACCATGTAAATAATTATATAACTGCAAATAATAAACTCTGATTTGACTCTTTGTATTAGCAAAACCCCACCATAATTTGGCAATTTTTTTTATTGTGTAGCATAAAACTTACTACAGTGCAATTAATTATACCCAAGGGTTAAGACAACCTGACCATCAACACCTATGAGCCAGTCGATGGGCTACTTTCCCTAAAACCAAACGCCATGCATATCTATGCCTGATTTATTCAATTACACACATTTCCATTTTGGGGCGTTACAGCGTGTGTGTGTACGTGTGTGCATGTGCGTGCATGTGTATGTTCAATTTACCTTGACAACTTGAAAGGGTGCGTTTGGAAGCTGAAAAGAGCCATATTTCAGCCCTGAAAGGTGACAATTGTCACCTTTCAGGGTGAAAAAGGTTTGGAAGCTGAAAAGCTGAAATGTGGTCGGTCGCGGTGATGGGTGAAAATTTTCACCTATCACCTGATTTGTGTTTGTTTAGCTGAAAGGGTGAATAGTGGGTCATGACGGTGAAAGGTGACAAATTTTCACCTTTCACCCCTGAAAGGCTGATTCTCCCTCGAGTGAGAATAAGCATGACGAAAAATCACGGGCTGCCCCTCCCTCTCGTTTTTAGGTTTTTTTTCCTTTCTCCTTCCTTTCATCGCTCACTCTCATCCTAGCCGCCATCACTCCTCTCCTCGACCATCTTCCTCCGAACGTCTCTCACGCGACTCCCCCACCCCCCAATAAACCATTTTCCCCTCCCTCTTGCAACTCCTGCCGCCGCACCCTGTAATCCCCCCCTCCCCGAGGAGAACGTCGAGTACCGCGTCGCCATATCAGTCAGATGCTTCCCCGCCCGACCATCGTCAAAGACTGTCCCTTTTCATTGACGTGCTGGTAAGGACACGACCCTGGTTGTTTGAATTTTGAATTTTAATCTGTCATATCATATGCCTTTCTCCCTGTAATTTTTCCCAGAACATGTGAGCATGAGTTCGCATATGTGCGAGCTCATTGCATATTACTAAAGCTCTAAAAAAATATATAAAGGATGCATATTCGTTGACGATTAGACGAATGAATATTATGCGGGTGAATGCATATGTACTGCCTCTTCGTTTAACGATTTTCGGTCGATCTGCTTCTTTTTTGCCAATTTTAACAGTTTTTATTTTCTTCTATTTTCACCTCTTACACGATCTCCTTTTTTATTAATCAATACTTCTTCTTTCGAGCTGATCAAGCTGTCTCCCGATAAGCCACCGGGGCAATCGAGTAATTGAGTACTCGATAGATCCATGTACCGTGTACCCGATTACTCGATCGTCATCCACCTACATCGTATAATCACGATAACCACATGGATATCGATTAATCGAGTAATCGGGTACTCGATTACTCGATATATGAGTCTACCATCTAACCGATTACTCGATTACTCGATTCCCCCGGTGGTTATCGTGAATCGTTAAACGACGTAGCTGGCTCGAGATCGAGTAATCGGGTTCACGGTACACACATAAATCGAGTAATCGAGTACACAGTTACATGGATCGTGTCTACCGTGTACCCGATTACTCGATTTCCATGTGGTCATCCAAGAATATACGATGTATCTGGATGACGATTAAGTAATCGGGTACACGGTACATGGATCTATCGAGTACTCGAATACTCGATCTGTGTATACCATCTACCCGATTACTCGATCTCTCGATTTCCATGTGGTTATCGTGATTATACGACGTAGATGGCTCAAGATCGAGTAATCGGGTTCATAGTACACACATAAATCGAGTACTCGATTACTCGATATATGTGTCTATCGTGTACCCAATTACTCGATTACTCGATTTCCATGTGGTTATCGTGATTATATGACGTAGGTGTATGACGATCGAGTAATCGGATACACGGTAGATGGATCTATCGAGTACTCGATTACTCTGTGTCTTCCGTCTACCCGATTACTCGATTACTCGATTTCCATGTGGTTATCATGATTATACGACGTAGCTGGCTTGAGATCGAGTAATCGGGTAGAAGGTAGACACATAAATCGAGTACTCGATTACGTCAACATCTCTCTTCTCATATGCTTCTTCTTGTGTGGAATAGATGGCAAGCCCATCCAAGAAATCAAAGTATGTCAAACAGGTTGAGTGGAACAAGGAAGAGCACTATGCATTTATCAGATCGTATGCCGAAGCACTTATGGCGGGATTTCGTAAGGGTAAGGGTCTTCAACCCCGAGGCTATGACTATGTAAGAAAAGAGTTGGAGAAGAAGGGTATAATTGTGAATGAAGAAAAAATACGCAGTCACTATGTCAAGACTAGGTACCTCTACAATGCATGGAAGTGGATGTCAGATTACATTGGTTGTGGGTATAACGAAGCAACACAAATATATACCTCCAGAAATCTTGATTTTTGGAAGATTTTTAGACAGGTGCATATCGTCTGACATTTTATTCCGTAACCATAATTTTGAATTTCTTGCAAACTCGAACCCAGGATGTTTCCTTGCCAATCTAACTCTCATCTCCTTATGCCGCAGAGACACCCGAAGGCCATGAGATTGAAGTCTTGGGGATACTCGAGAGAGATGGAGGGTCTATTATCGATAATATTCGATGGCAACCACGCTACTGGAAGTCAGGCTTATGATGGACGTCCAAAAAATCCGGTGCCCCCCAGTGCACAGCTGCCACCGGATAGTTCACACGGTACCGATGAGGATCACCCTAGGATGCATCCCAATGAATTTGATCAGTACTTGGGAGAGGATATGGGAGATAACACATACCATCATTCATTCTCCAATCTCCTTGATGATGATATCCAAGCAAGCCTGATCGGCCCTGGCCCCTCAGTATGTCCTACTTGCAACCTATCCCAGGTGCACAAACATGAACCCTCGCTACTGTTATACCATCATCCGCTTGTATCGTTTAATCGATATGTATTTGTAGCTGTCTTACATTTTTTGTGATAATAACATTATTCATGTTCTGGTGTGTAGGAGCCTCCGAATGCCGACTATCTTGCTTCCCAAACTCCCCTAGAGATGCCTCCACATGCCACCAGTGATCCCCTCAGGCCTACCCCTCCTACCCCTGGTGCCAAGCGTAAGACTTCGAAGACGAAGACTTACTCCTCTTCTGAAATATCAACAGGCTTCCAGTCACTGTCTGACTCTATGCTGGCAAGAAATGCGCTTGCTGAGAAGCATGATAGTATGCTGTCTGAGGCGAAGCTCGTAGAGAAGCAAGCACAGACTGATGAAATCAACAGATGTTTTCGTTTACTACGCCGCCTCCCTTGATATGACCCCTCTAACCCAGTGTACAGTTTTGCAATAACATTATTCTCAACGGAGACTAATAGACAGCTGTGGCTGCACCTAGAAGATGATGCATATTTTGCTGAGCAGTGGTTGAAGAACCTGTGGGATGGGAAGACACCGCCCATCTAGATGCCTCTGACAAACTATTCATTTCAAGAAACTTGTGATTTTATGACTGTTGTATGAACTATTTTTTATTGTCTTGCCTACTATTCTCCATGTGATTATTGTCCTTTATCCTACTGTATGCATGTGACTCCTCTGACCTATATGTAGGCCATGAGTGTGTGGTGAACATTTTTCTCCATGTGAGTATTGCCATTTCTCATACTGTTTGCATGTGAGTCCGGGAATGCTTATATATACATATTGGAGAACCTCATTGCTTACTTATATATCTTCTACCTTTTCTCCGACGACCACGGTATTGGAGGCTATCGTGTAATCACATTGACGATAGCCACTCCCATCGTACAATTGATTACACAACAATCTTTTGATACTTCCAGAGCAAGGAAACAATGGACCCTTTGGTAAGCAAATCAGCTTCCCCCCATTAACATTAATATTAGTCAATCAGTAGTATGTTGATTTAGTTATTCTCAATTTGTAGAGGTGGAGGTATTTTGGCGACGACGATGAGGATGCTACAATAGTTAATCAGTGTGCCATTGCTATGGAACATTTATCAAATCCTCCAGCTCGTAATGTTGTTCACCCACATCGCCACAGGGGAGAGGAGTCAGTACGTGACATGTTATATACTGTTACGAATGATCGAACCCAAACAGACATTCGTTGAATTATGTAGACATGCTAGAGCATCCGGTCTGGAAGATAGTCGAGGCGCATCTGTTGAAGAACAACTCATGATATTTTGTCAGTTCATGGGTCACGGTACATCGGTTCGTAAGTTGGGGCATGAATTTTCCCACTCAGAAGAGACCATACATCGGTATGTATATAAGGTGTTCACCACGTTAGAACAATGGGTCCATGCTCAAATATGCACCATGGTTCCACTCGATCACATGCCACCTTACATTCGGAATAATAGAAAATTTTATCCATTTTTTTAAATATTGCGTTGGGGCGATAGATGGCACGCATGTCATAGCGAAGGTGAAGTCGGATGTGTCAAACGCATATAGGGGTAAACAAAAGGTCACTACACAAAATGTCATGTGTGTGTGCGATTTTAGCATACGTTTTACTTATGTCGTCACAGGGTGGGAGGGGTCTGCCCATGATCAGCGAATTCTCGACTCCGTATTAGAAGACGGAAATTCTGCTTTCCCACAACCACCGTCGGGCAAGTATTACGCGGTTGACGCAGGATATGCAAACAAGGTGGGGTTCCTCGGTCCGTACAAGGGGTAAGGTCACAGGTATCATGTTGCTTCTTTCCAACAACGACGGCCGACTGGAAGGCATGAGATGTACAACAACTTACATGCGTCTCTCCGGAATATAATTGAGAGGGCGTTTGGGGCATTCAAAAAATGTTGGCACATTATGGAAAACATGCCCCCTTATCCAATTGAGATACAAGCAAAGTTTGTGTATGCTTGTGCCGCATTGCACAACTTTATTCATGAGCAACACAATAGTGCCAGTGATTTTGACATCAGAGATTGGTTGCTGTCTGCGTACGAAACAGAGGAAGCATTCCGAGTGATGGTACAACTGATCTATACATGAAATATGCATTTTATTATCTCCTAAGCTTATGATTATGCTAGTGTTTGATTAGAATAACTACTACTTTAATATAGTTTTTGGTTTTTGTAGGAAACAAGAGTAATACACAGAAATGAAGAGAAAAGTAACTCCAATGGTTAAATTATCATAACTTCGTCTACAAAGGTCAGATTGGACTGATTCAAGTCTCAAGTTAAATTTCAAGAAATCAGCTTTCCAACGCCACCAACCATGTGCAATTCGGAGTTCGGGACAGAAAGTTATAGCTATTTGAAGTTTATAAACAGTAACTACAATCGATCGGAAATCACTGCGATCGATCGCCAAAGCCGCAAAAGCACTGTATTGAAGGACACGATCGATCGGCATAGAAACGATCGATCGTATCTACTGGAATTTTTCAATCGCACAAGACAGTAACTACGATCGATGGGTATCATACGGCGTCGATCGGCAAAGCGATCGATCGGAGGAAAATAACGAAGCAATAGCGATCGATCGGATAGCGAACGATCATCAATACGTACGATCGATCGCCGTATGCGGCAAACCGGAATTAAGACCTATTTCGACTTGGATTTGGAAGGGGACTTCGTGGTTTCTCTTCACTATTATAAATAGGCCTTATGGGAGAACGTTTTGGGCACCACATATTCAACCTAGAGAGCAATTTGAGACATTGGAGGCTAGAGCAAAGGAAGAAGAAGATGATGAAGATGAAGATGATGGATTCTCTTCCCATGCTTGGCTAAACTCCTATCCAAGGCGTAGATGAAGCCCAATAATTTGGTTGTGTAGTTTCTTTTCTCTCATATTATTTTTACTCTAGTTGGTGTATGAACCTTTGTTATGCAATTAAAGTTAATTCATTGAGTTTATTCTTTATGCTTGAGAGAGACAAGAGTAGATTTTATGAATTTCAATCTGAAAGATTACTTGCATGTCTGAGAGGAATGTGAGTGTTCTGATTTGTCATATGTTAATAAAGTTTCATTGATTTATGCTTGAGAGAGATATATCACAATTCCATATGCTTAATTGATTTATGTGTTACGTCCGAGAGGAGAGCACTATAATTTGAATTGACAGGTTTATGTCTGAGAGGAATACACCAGCCAATTGGAAATCTTTATTTAAAAGAGAGAGAGAGACTTTACACTAGTTTATTGTGGTGGATTCGAAGCCTTGGTATTCCACATATTGATTAAATCTCAGCTTAGTTTAGTTTAAAGTTCATTGCTTTCTTAGTCTAAAATCAACACTGCTATTTTCTCTTGAAATTGGTAAAGTATTCACCGTCCCTGAGGTTCGACAACCCTTTAATACTCACCGTAGTACAATTGCCTTGTGCACTTGCAAGGGTTTAATTTTAAACGATCAAGTTTTTGGCGCCGTTGCCGGGGACGGCTCAATAGTTTACTAAATTCTTAGCACAGTTAGTGTTAGAGTAGTTTAGTTTAATTTAGATTTATTTTCAGTCGCTTAATTTCGTTCTTCTTCTTTTGCAGGATTAAGAGAGGACGCTGATTTTCGTCATCGTTGGAAGGGTCATCCCTTCCCACTGTTTGCACTCTCTTAACCTTCTTTTAGAGTAACTTTGGGTGCTTGGTGTTTTTAATTTTCTTTGTGGGATTGCATGACGTGCTAGTTTTCGCTATTAGGTTACTAGTTGTCGCTATCTAGGGCTGATGTTTGCTAGTTGTCGCTATTAGGATTGCACAGGTTTTGTTTGATTTTTATTGTGCATGCATGGTCGTCGATCCCTGAACCCCGACCTTGCCTTTGATCCTGATCCTGAGCGCCTATATAGAATCTGTAGAACTCCTGGTAAACTAATCCCTGAAACATATCCAATGGCGGACAACATGAACCTTGGGGGTGGGAATGGTCTAAACCAGAATCCACTAATACCTCATGCCCGTACCCTGCAAGACTGCTACCGTCCCACTGCCTACACCTCCCCTTCCTGTATCCTACTTCCTGCAACCGTGGCTAATTTTGAAATTAAGCCAAACATCATCCAGATGCTGCCCACATACCATGACCAATTAAATGAGAACCCCTATAGGCACCTACAAAATTTCCTAGAGGTTAACACAACCTTTAAACTTACACTATCTGATAACCAGGTGCGCCTTAGGTTGTTCCCCTTTACCTTAAAAGATAGGGCCAAGGAATGGCTGTACTCCCTTGAGCATAACTCTATTTCCACTTGGGAGGAACTTCAAGCCGAATTCCTCAAGAAATACTTTCTTGTGGGGCGGACCAATAAGATCCGCCATGAAATCATCGCTTTCACCCAGATACCTAATGAACAATTCCATGAAAGCTGGGAGAGGATGAAATCCTTACTCCGGTCCTGTCCCCACCATGATGTGCCCAAGTGGCAATTAGTACAGAGATTTCATGAGGGTGTGTGCGATCAGCATAAGACCCTCATAGATGCCTCTTGTGGAGGCACATTCATGAAGAAAACCCCTGATGATGCTTGGGATCTACGAGAGGACCTGAGCGAAAACTCTCTACACAGTGCCACCCTCTATAGATCGGAAGGCCATATGCCTGGCAGGAGTGCCTCAAGGGGAGGCATGTATGATGTTAAAGCTACCACGAACGTAGAACACCAAGTGGCATCCCTTACTGAGAGGTTTGACCGGTTTTTCTCACAGACTCCA
Source organism: Houttuynia cordata (assembly GCA_039654745.1). Lineage (NCBI taxonomy): Eukaryota > Viridiplantae > Streptophyta > Magnoliopsida > Piperales > Saururaceae > Houttuynia > Houttuynia cordata. The sequence goes on from CM077504.1 coordinate 12,442,917, forward strand.
CCTTATACCCCAACCTCTCAAGATGCTTGTGCCATCTGTGCCAGTCCTATACACACTATTGTTGACTGCCCCTCAGCCTCCCAGTATCCAGACCTTGTACAGGAGCATGTCAACTTTGCACAAGGATACCCTAGAGCCAATAACCCCTACTCAAATACCTATAATCCGGGGTGGCGAAATCATCCAAATTTTGCTTGGAAACAACCTGACCAGGGACCAGCTTTCAATCCAGCCCTAAGACCAGAATTCCAAAGCCGGCCCCAGTCTAACCAACCCGCACCGGCTCCCTTTGGCCAATCCAATAGGCGACCTTCCTTAGAAGACCAGATGAGCCAAATGAGCCAAATGCTCTTAACCGAGATTAAAACTGAACAGAAGGAGACAAGAGCAGAGCTAAGAACCCAGGCCCAGCTTGTCCATTCCCATACACAATCCATTGCCAAAATAGAAACCCAATTAGGACAGCTGGCCAAATCTATGAACCGTAGGGAAGTAGGAACCTTGCCCAGCCAACCACAGCAGAACCCTAGAGGCCAGTTCGCCGTTGAAGGTTCCCATTATCCAAATGAGCAGGTGCAAGCCGTTACTACCCTCAGAAATGGAAAACAAGTTGACAATCAGGTTAGGGACCCAACCATTGTGAGTGAGGACACTCCCCTTGAGAAACAGAACCAACCCACTCCTACTATGCCTAATCCTGTTAGTCTCCCACCACAGAAGGATGTCCCAGCTGAACCCACCAATGAAAAATCTTATATCCCTAGGGCTCCTTTCCCTCAATGCCTCAACCAACCCTCCCCGTTCAGTAAGTCCCACCAACGAATGGAGGAAATGTTAGAGGTGTTCAAGCAGGTTAAGATCAATCTTCCCCTCTTAGATGCCATCAAACAAGTACCTGCTTATGCCAAGTTCCTGAAAGACCTGTGTACCCAAAAGAGAAAAACCAAATCCCATGTCACCCAAAAGGTCTTCTTAACCAACCAAGTAAGCTCTTTACTGACCAGTGATATGCCACCTAAATTTAAGGACCCAGGTGTCCCTGTTATATCCATTATCATAGGTGACCATACCATTAGCCGAGCTCTCTTGGACTTAGGGGCCAGTGTCAACCTCCTCCCTTACTCAGTGTATGAACAACTTGGCTTAGGAGAGTTACAGCCCACCTCAGTCACCCTTCAGTTAGCAGACCGATCCATTCGCAGACCTAGAGGTGTTATAGAAGACATTCTCGTTGGAGTTGACCAGTTCTACTTTCCTGTTGATTTTGTCGTCTTAGACATGGAACCTGTTGCCAACTCCAAATCCCAAATTCCTGTTATCCTTGGCCGCCCTTTCCTAGCCACAGCCGATGCCACCATTAACTGTAGGTCAGGGCTTATGAACGTCTCCTTTGGGAACATGAAAGTTAAATTAAACATCTTTAGTGCTTCCCAACAACCCTCGAGTGAAGCTGAGTGCCTTGTGGTTGACGACTTAGATGACCTCGTCCAGGAATACCTTCCCTTTGCTGTGCTTAAGGATGCCCTCGAGCACACCATTTTCTATGACTGGATCGATCAATATGAGGGCATACCTGACCTTGAGGAGGTCCATCACCATTTAGTGGCTGCCCTATACCCTGGACATATCCCATGGCGACCCCATCCTGACCCTCTCCCTGTGTCTACCGCCCCACCACTAAAACCTTCCATAGAATCCCCACCCACACTTGAACTCAAAACCCTTCCTAGCTCCCTCAAATACGTCTTCTTAGGACCCAACAACACTCTTCCTGTAATTATCTCATCTAGCCTATCTATTGACCAGGAAGCCCAGTTGTTGGAGATCCTTACTACACACCGGCGAGCTATAGGATGGACAGTGGCCGACCTCCGGGGTATAGACCCCTCTGTGTGCATGCATCGCATAAACCTGGAGGACCAGGCCAAACCTTCTAAGGAGGGGCAGAGACGGTTGAACCCACACATGAGAGAAGTGGTGATGAAAGCGGTAGTGAAATTGTTAGACGCAGGTATCATATACCCTATCTCTGACAGCGAGTGGGTGAGCCTCATCTAGGTCGTCCCTAAGAAATCGGGCATCAAGGTGAAACCAAACTCAGAGGGTGAACTTGTGCCAATAAGAGAGACCACGGGCTGGCGGGTATGCATTGATTATAGGAAGCTGAACTCCAATACCCGTAAGGACCATTTTCCTCTCCCATTCATTGACCAAATCCTACAGAAACTAGCGGGCCAAGAGTTTTATTGCTTTTTAGATGGGTACTCAGGATATAATCAAGTGCCAGTTTTTCCAGGGGATCAGGAAAAGATGACTTTTACATGCCCCTTTGGTACATTTGCGTATCGAAGAATGCCTTTTGGTCTTTGTAATGCCCCTGCTACATTTCAGCGATGCATGATGTCCATCTTTTCCGACATGATTGATAAATTTTTGGAAGTTTTCATGGACGATTTTTCAGTGTCGGCACTTGTTTTGATGATTGTTTACACAATCTTACTTTGGTTTTAAAACATTGTGAGGAAACAAATTTAGTGTTAAGTTGGAAAAAGAGCCATTTCATGGTTCAACAGGGGATTGTGCTTGGACATGTTATATCAAAAAGGGGTATAGAGGTTGACAAGGCCAAGGTTGACCTGATTGCTAATTTACCACCACCTACATCAGTTAAGCAAATATGGTCTTTCCTTGGCCATGCAGGGTTTTATCATCGATTCATCAAAGATTTTAGCAAGATATCACGTCCATTATGCTACCTTCTCGGTCAAGACGTGCCATTTGACTTTGATGTTTCGTGCAAAGATGCTTTTACAAAGCTCAAAACCCTCCTCTCTAGCTCTCCCATCATTAAGCCCCCTGACTATACACTGCCCTTCGAGATAATGTGTGATGCATCGAATTTTGCTGTAGGGGCAGTGTTAGGCCAACGCATCAACAAAATTCCTCATGTTATATACTATGCTAGCAAGACACTCACTGATGCTCAATTGAATTATACCACCACTGAAAAAGAGTTGCTTGCTGTTGTGTTTGCATTAGATAAATTCAGGTCATATCTCCTAGGGAGTAAGATCATCATCTTCTCTGATCATGCAGCCTTGAGGTACCTTCTTTCCAAGAAGGATGCTAAGCCGAGGCTGATCCGTTGGATTCTACTCCTCCAGGAATTTGACTTTGAAATTAAAGATAAAAAAGGTTCTGCGAATGTCGTGGCTGATCATCTATCCAGAATTCCTATTCCTGATTTGCACAGCCATGACCCTCTAAGAGATGCATTCCCTGATGAGCAGCTCTTTGCTGTCTCCACTACATCTCCACCTTGGTTTGCACATATTGTGAATTATCTTGCTGTGGGTCAAATTCCAACCTTTTGGTCTAAACATGACAAGGACTTATTTTTCTCTCGAGTCAAACATTACTATTGGGATGACCCTGACCTATTTAAGATATGTGCTGACCAAGTCATAAGACGATGTGTCCCTGAGAGTGAGTTTCATAGCATCTTATCTTTTTGTCACTCTCAGGCCTGTGGTGGACACTTCGGTGGTAAGAAAACTGCGGCCAAAGTACTTCAAAGCGGTTTTTATTGGCCAACTCTATTTAAAGACGCCCATGCTTATTGTCAATCTTGCGATAGGTGTCAAAAACTAGGATCTTTGTCTAAAAGGAATATGATGCCCCTACAACCAATTTTGATTGTTGATTTATTTGATGTTTGGGGTATTGATTTTATGGGACCTTTTCCACCATCTTTTGGTCATACATATATTCTTGTTGCTGTTGATTATGTGTCTAAGTGGATTGAAGCTATTGCCACTAGGACCAATGACCAAAAAGTTGTGCTGGACTTTCTGAAATCTAACATTTTTAGCAGGTTTGGAACTCCTTGCGCTATTATTAGTGACGGTGGTTCTCATTTTTGTAACAGGTCTTTTGAAGCTCTTCTCAAGAAATATTCTATCACCCACAAGGTTGCCACACCATATCATCCTCAGATGAGTGGCCAAGTGGAGGTTTCAAATCGCCAAATCAAGCAGATTCTTGAAAAGACGGTTCGCCCCGATAGAAAGGATTGGTCCTTGCGACTGAATGATGCATTATGGGCCTACCGGACAGCTTTCAAAACCCCGATTGGTATGTCCCCCTACCGATTGGTATATGGAAAAGCTTGTCATTTACCTGTTGAGTTGGAACATCGAGCGTATTGGGCTATTAAGGCGTACAACTTTGATATGGATAAAGCCGGTGAGCAGCGAAAACTCCAACTGAGTGAGTTAGAGGAGATGCGCTTTGATGCTTATGAGAATGCCAAACTCTATAAGATGAGGACCAAAGCCATACATGACAAGATGATATTTAGAAAGTCCTTTCAGCCTGATCAGAAGGTACTACTTTATAACTCTAAGCTACACATATTTCCTGGGAAGCTCCGATCTCGGTGGTCTGGGCCTTTTATTGTCAAAGAAGTACTTCCACATGGTGCTGTTGAGATTTATAATCCAAAGGATGGGACTACATTCAAAGTCAATGGTCACCGATTGAAACCATATCTCGAGGCTATGACAGATATTGATGTGATGATTGTTTACTGGGAAGCTCCGATCTCGGTGGTCTGGGCCTTTTATTGTCAAAGAAGTACTTCCACATGGTGCTGTTGAGATTTATAATCCAAAGGATGGGACTACATTCAAAGTCAATGGTCACCGATTGAAACCATATCTCGAGGCTATGACAGATATTGATGTGATGATTGTTTACTTGGATGATCCGACGATTACAGAATGATTGTGGCTACGTCTGGCTGAAGACGTTAAACTTAGCGCTTGGTGGGAGGCAACCCACGTATTCAGGTGTATTCTCTCCTTTCTCTGATTTTCTTTATTATATGCTCATTGTCATGCTATATTTTGTTCACATTGAGGACAATGTTCATAATAGGTTTGGGGGAGGGAATATTACTTGTATAAAAAAAAATCATAAAATTAAAAATCATAAAAAAAAATTAATTTTTAGGTTGTTTGTTAGTACTTTTTCTTAGGTTTTGATAGTTTATCCCGTAATAATGCATGCTTCAATTCTTAGGAGATTAATTTGCATTGGAAGTGTGAGTAAGTATACTGGAGGATAGATACACTTAAATGAGCATATCTTTCTGTTACAGTCCTCTTGGAATAAGTGCTTGAACTAAGAAAATTCACTCACACACACTAGTTACATAAAGTAATACCATCTAGAGATTTGTTGAATGCTAATCTACAGTGGGATGTCTTTAGTCATAGTCATTGGATGATATGTAGTTATCTGTTGAGCTTAAAAGATCATGATAGACCATTTACTTGGCTATGGCAAGGGATTGGAACCGGAAATAGGTTGAGAGTATAATACAGCCTGGACAAAATAAAGATGTGCTGAAAATATGAATGCTGAAAATGAAAATGTGGAAAAAAAATGAAAATAAAATAAAAGAAAAGGGGCTGCTTGACTTTATAGGATTAACTTAGGCTGATGCTCGGGCCCGAAGCAGTCTCTTAAAACCTAATGCCCTAAGCTAATTTGGCTGGGAGTCATTGGCCTGAGTCATTGCTAAACCTAAGCATCTTGAAGTCAGGCCTTACACAGTCCTAGCGAAAAAAAAAAAAAAATCTGTGGTGTATTATCCTCTCAAATCTAGAATGTTGGACCCGAAGGAGGCGCGCAGATCTGTGCTATCATGAACCTAAAGATGACGATGACTATGTAGATTCTGATGTTCTTTGGTTAATGGGTAACACTGAATCTGTATAAAACAGAAATTTAGAATGTATTGCTACAATGTTCTACACTTTCTATTATTTATGTTATCATGCTATATAATATTTGAGCAAAAATTTCCAAGATGAAAGTGTGGAATAAAACCACTTACATGAGGGCTTCTATATTCCTGTTGATTATGAACCAAGTACGTGTGGTTAATTTTCTTAAGCATTGTAGTGTGCATTTGTCGGGATAATAAGTTTACTTGTTTTGTAATGTTTTAATTTTTGCTTTGTTTTTGCACTTAGGATTAATTAGATTAATAAATACATGTTTGTGGGTACCATGGCTGCAAACCCTCACGAGACAACACTCGTCCTACTAGGGCCACCTAGAGGTTTAACGGCTTGTTGCATACGCTCAATGCAATCGTGTTCCGTACGAAAGTGGTGTTTACTTTTATGCATTAGTTCCTTAGTTTGTTTGATTTTATTTTGTTTTGTTTTGTTAGGGACTAGCAAAATCTAGGTTTGGGGGTGTGATCTATACATGAAATATGCATTTTATTATCTCCTAAGCTTATGATTATGCTAGTGTTTGATTAGAATAACTACTACTTTAATATAGTTTTTGGTTTTTGTAGGAAACAAGAGTAATACACAGAAATGAAGAGAAAAGTAACTCGAATGGTTAAATTATCATAACTTCGACTACAAAGGTCAGATTGGACTGATTCATGTCTCATGTTAAAGTTCAAGAAATCAGCTTTCCAACGCCACCAACCACGTGCAATTCGGAGTTCGGGACACAAAGTTATAGCCATTTGAAGTTTATAAACAGTAACTATGATCGATCGGAAATCACTGCGTTCGATCGCCAGAGCTGCAAAAGCACTGTATTGAAGGACACGATCGATCGGCATAGAAACGATCGATCGTATCTACTGGAATTTTTCAATCGTGCAAGACAGTAACTACGATCGATCGGTATCATACGGCATCGATCGGCAAAGCGATCGATCGGAGGAAAATAACGAAGGAATTGCGATCGATCGGATAGCGAACGATCGTCAATACGTACAATCGATCGCCGTATGCGGCAACCGGAATTAAGACCTATTTCAACTTGGATTTGGAAGGGGACTTCATGGTTTCTCTTCACTATTATAAATAGGCCTTATGGAAGAACGTTTTGGGCACCACATATTCAACCTAGAGAGCAATTTGAGACCTTGGAGGCTAGAGCAAAGGAAGAAGAAGATAATGAAGATGAAGATGATGGATTCTCTTCCCATGCTTGGCTAAACTCCTATCCAAGGCGTAGATGAAGCCCAATAATCTGGTTGTGTGATCTATACATGAAATATGCATTTTATTATCTCTTAAGCTTATGATTATGCTAGTATTTGATTAGAATAACTACTACTTTAATATAGTTTTTGGTTTTTGTAGGAAACAAGAGTAATACACAGAAATGAGGAGAAAAGTAACTCGAATGGTTAAATCATTATAACTTCGTGTACAAATGTCGGATTGGACTGATTCAAGTCTCATGTTAAAGTTCAAGAAGTCAGCTTTCTAACGCCACCAACCACGTGCAATTCGGAGTTTGGGACACAAAGTTATAGCCATTTGAAATTTATGAACAGTAACTACGATCGATCGGAAATCACTGCGATCGATCGCCAGAGCCGCAAAAGCACTGTATTGACGGACACGATCGATCGGCATAAAAACGATCGATCGTATCTACTGGAATTTTTCAATCGCGCAAGACAGTAACTACGATCGATCGGTATCATACGGCGTCGATCGGCACGCGATCGATCGGAGGAAAATAACGAAGGAATAGCGATCGATTGGATAGCGAACGATCGGCACTACGGACGATCGTTCGCCGTATGCGGCAAACCGGAATTAAGACCTATTTCGACTTGGATTTGGAAGGGGACTTCGTGGTTTCTCTTCACTATTATAAATAGGCCTTATGGGAGAACGTTTTGGGCACCACATATTCAACCTAGAGAGCAATTTGAGACCTTGGAGGCTAGAGCAAAGGAAGAAGAAGATGATGAAGATGAAGATGATGGATTCTCTTCCCATGCTTGGCTAAACTCCTATCCAAGGCGTAGATGAAGCCCAATAATTTGGTTGTGTAGTTTCTTTTCTCTCATATTATTTTTACTCTAGTTGGTGTATGAACCTTTGTTATGCAATTAAAGTTAATTCATTGAGTTTATTCTTTGTGCTTGAGAGAGACAAGAGTGGATTTTATGAATTTCAATCTGAAAGATTACTTGCATGTCTGAGAGGAATGTGAGTGTTCTGATTTGTCATATGTTAATAAAGTTTCATTGATTTATGCTTGAGAGAGATAGATCACAATTCTATATGCTTAATTGATTTATGTGTTACGTTCGAGAGGAGAGCACTATAATTTGAATTGACAGGTGTATGTCTGAGAGGAATACACCAGCCAATTGGAAATCTTTATTTAAAAGAGAGAGAGAGACTTTATACTAGTTTATTGTGGTGGATTCGAAGCCTTGGTATTCCACATATTGATTAAATCTCAGCTTAGTTTAGTTTAAAGTTCATTGCTTTCTTAGTCTAAAATCAACACTGCTATTTTCTTTTGAAATTGGTAAAGTATTCACCGTCCCTGAGGTTCGACAACCCTTTAATACTCACCGTAGTACAATTGCCTTGTGCACTTGGATGGGTTTAATTTTAAACGATCAACAACCATCTAATGATAATCATCCGTCAAGTAGTCATGCCGGGGAATGGTCGGGGCTAGATGATGGATTAATGGTTCATCTACGAGATCGAATCCGGGATGAGATCGGGAACTCCCTTAATATCCCCCTGATCCACCTGCGAGTCAGCCACATCGTCGACGGTAATTGTCAACTCTCCTTCTTGCCATGCATATCGAGTATTCGATGGCACGATAGTGGTAGACAGTGCCATGGATATCGAGTAAGCGAGGTCACGATAAGTGTCACGCCCCAAAATTCCCGGCCTCATCGGAGTGCGGAAGACATTTTTTTTTCTTTCATGAATATGTTTGAGACCAGAAATCCTGAGATATGACCGAATACTCAAACATCCCGTCTAATACATCACCATGAATAGATGTGTACTCGACATAACACAACTAAGTCTTTAAATAACATCATTAATACATATGAAATGAGAACTTAATAATCTTAAATTAATCCATAATACAAGTCATCTAAAATAACTAAAAATCAAAATCATTAAAATGCTTTGGCCAACATGCCAATAACACTAAATTTAAAATAATACAGATAGCTTTATCTTCTACGACTGTCTTCGAGTCTTCCATTATCTGCACTTGCCATAACTATACTTTCTTCATGCCTGCATCAGAGGATGCATGAGTATTCCGAAGAAATACCCAGTAGAATGCAAAAACCCACAAGAACAGAATATACAATATAGGACAAAGAATAGGGTTTAATATGAGACAGTTGAATAATCAAGAATATTTGAACTGGGCAGCAAGAATTCCATTATAAGAGGAAATAACATCATCAATGAAGACTCCTAAACATCCAAAGTGTAAGGAGAGAATGGTCAAAATACCAAAGGCTCCAGGCATCTAAAGTGCAAGGAGTTACAATTTCTGCTCGCTGAATTTACCGATCTCGAAAGGTAAAATATACCAGAATCATGCTAGAGGTTCTCCCTTCGGAACCCGGCCACGCGTCTAGACATGCTGGCCCCATCCGTGCTTACGGGCACAATGGGTGGAGACTGCAGATCTTCCGTAATATCATACAGCCTAAACGTACGTATTTGCCTCCCTTCGGGCAATAAGGAATCAAAATTCCATAATTATCGGAGGTCACTCATGACCTAGCAATGGCTCGTGAGCATACTATGATTCCACCGAACAATTAGTGGAGAAATAGGTCAATGTCAAACTGGACAATATTTCAACAATAGCAGAGGTTTCAACTTTCTGAGAATAGCGTGACTCTTACATCAATGACTGACTCATGGAGTATGAATAGAATAACAAAGACTCTCAACAACGTATGACTCACGTTCTGGTGTATGAAATAGAATAGCAAAGACTCTCAACAATGTATGACTCACATTCTGGAGTATGAAATAAAATAACAAAGACTCTCAACAATGACCATGTTACACATGCATAGCCCTAGATAAGACTTATGAAGAAATACTTGATCAAGAATTGCCTTTCAAGACTCCAAGAAAACTCAAGTTATATCATGAAGGATATCAAGTTCTGGTTTCGAAGAAGACTTGACTCAAACAGACTCAATAATAGGTCAACTGAAGTTTCTCAAACGAATGGAAATACATTGATCAAATACATGATGACAAGACTTCAAGGTTTTAAACTTTGGTCAAAGAGAAATAGATGGTTCGGTTTCCAATTGGAAACACGAATCGAGACAATATCACCAGTGGAACACATAAGACTTGATGAACATCAAACCACTCACCATTAGCCCATGATACTATAGTATTATACTTAGTCCATCCTACTGTAATACTTACTTAAAGTCTTATATAATACATATAAAGTTCTTAGTATACTTATTATAGCATAGGCTATTGTTTTGATAAAGTTTTCCCCACCTTCACCATAATTACAGTGTTCTGTTTTTACATATTAGTCAAATTACGACCCTTACCAACGTGGAAACAGAAGGAATTAGGCACTGAAAATTTTACTGTGATTACTCCTATGTGTCTAGTTTACAACCCAATAAACGGCATATTTTTATGAGTTTTATATAATTAGTTACAAATATTTTAATGAAGGTCGTCAGTGCAGAAACAGTTCTGGCCGAGACCCTTAATCATAATTCTAATCAAATTGTGTGTGTGTTTAACACATAATCCGTTCAATAATACATAGTATACTTGAATATCTTACTTATTCCAGAACTTTATTAGGTATGATATGTCATAATATTTACAAGGATTTAGGTGTACTTTCATTATCTTAATTCATCTTACACACATACCCCTTTTTCTAGTTGAATTAAACAAACTAGACAACTAATTAAGGACGATAAAATTTGGACAGCAATGTCAGAGACCAAAAAAGACACAAGGAAGCTTCAAAGAGGACTCCAAACAATTCAAACTTCTCATCATTGGGCTAGCATGTGTAACAATTAGGAATTAGAACATCAAGGTTCACACGATTGAACAACAACACGTAATAACTGGATAATTCAAAAGATTGGTACATAGCGATTGACTCTCATGAAGATTCACAATCATAAATCAATATATTGACACAAGAAGCACTTGAACAAGGTATGAAATTCAGATCCAAGAGTGTGGGAAAAATCATCCTACCTAGTCCAAACGTTGTATCTTCTTGCTTTCTCGCGAAGGCTTTTGATTCCTCTACACGATGTCGGCCTTTAGCGCTTCGATCGTTAACTCTTGAGATGAAGGAAAATGTATAAAGCTTGCTGGAACAAAGGAGAAGGAGAAGAAGAAAGTTTTGGGACGTTCACAAAGGATTTGGCTTGAAAAATACCAGCCAGCCCTCTCTCTTGTGCTTATATAGACCCAAAACCTACTACAACTAGGATATCTCCAAATCAAGACTCCTTCCTAATCCAAACTCTCACTACCAATTAAAAGCTCTCCCTTGTTAGTAAGGGACGTTCAGCTATGTTAATCCATTAGGTTTTCCTCATTTAATTAAGATTTCAAATCTCTAATAAGATTCGTTCACTATCTTAATCCTAATTACAGCATACTGTCATATGCATAATAGTCTACTTACGACTCTTCCCACGGTCAGTCCAGTTGGACTTAGACTCTGAAATTTTTATTGGAGTTAGCCCTATGAGTCTAGTTTCTAACCCCACATATATTTTATATTTTTTTTATTTTTCTTAAATTAGTTATAATTTAATTACTTCCGACTGTCAACACAGAAATAATACTAGCCGAGCTTACAATCTTAATCATACTTTACATATCTCGTTCCAAACTAGGAAACTACCATATCTAGGCCAACCAACTAGACGTCCCCTTTCTATTGGTTGATTAAAAAGTGAAATATTTATCTCTTTTTAATTTAGATTTATCTTCCCTAATTATCTCAACCGAACTGATACTTCCCGATCCTCCGCGATACTTACCATATTTATCGCTATTAGGTCAAATTGTAGATTTTGCTCCAAGATTCGCTCCCACCATCCGAAGATCATCTTATGGCAAGGTTACCCACGTTCATAAATCACCCCTGGGCCAGTGCCATGTGGCTCCGCGCCCAGGTCCTGCGTCTTGGCTTGAGTCCTACGCGTACAGGTCTCTGACGTCCCACGGTTGCACTACTCGTCATACTAACACGCATGCATCACTAACCACACATCAAGACCGAATTCACTTTACTAATTAAGAGTAATCCCACTGAATACATGCCCTGGCACCTGGCCCCACTCCTGGCGTTAGGTGTTCTCAGACCCTAGCGCCAGGCTGGCCTCAGCGCCAGGTTGTGCCCAGCGCCAGGACCAACCCTCGCGTCCTAGTTTTCTACTACTATTGGCCATGCGATTAACAAATTATATCACATCATTAAATCAATAACACATCAAAGCACATCACGTAACCAGAAATCAAATCAGGAAATGAAACTTACCTATTTTAGACCAGTTTCCTAAAATAGATACTTTTAGTTAACGTACGAATTTTCTGGGTGTTACAATAAGCACATGAGCCGAGTCATCGACGGCACGATAGTGGTCCTTGCCATGCATATCGAGCAATCGAGGTCACGATGAGCTCTTCAGTCGAGTCATCGACGGCACGATAGTGGTCCTTGCCATGCATACCGAGCAATCGAGATCATGATAAGCTCTTCAGTCGAATCATCGACGACACGATAGTGGTCCTTGCCATGCATATCGAGCAATCGAGGTCACGATAAGCTCTTCAGTCGCGTCATTGATTGGTCGATAGAGGTGCAAGAATTGCAAATCACGTAATGGCAACTATTAATACATGAATCTATCATTATGTACATGGCAATGTCTATATGTAAATTAATGATCATATCCAGTGGATGACTCTACGATCATTATGTACTCTATTTTGCCTTTTTCTAGTACACTATGATCTTTTTGCGGCCAATGCGATGTCCTGTAAACCTTCTGATGCTACGTCGTCAAATTCCCTCTCTATACGTCCCCTTAACAGAACTGTTGCGATCATAGGCCAATAGAGCACTGTTATGGCCGTCTGATCAAAAACTGGTTTGATGACCCCTGATGCCAACTGTGTTGCGTACATCATTACGTATATTCCGCAGTCTTCGGAATTACGTTGGAAGGGTGCATCCCTTATTTGGGACATAAACCAGGTGGCAGCTCCCTTCATCTTGAATTCGTTTGCGAGGATCTTATTCAGGCAGGCCACTACATGATCGGCAGCCTTCTTATGGTGTGGGTGCGTCGCTGGATGGCCGCTTAAAGGATTGTAGAATCGCCACCGTAGGGTGGGGAAGTGTAGAATCAGCAAGCAGTAATAGGTGCCCGTATGCATTGGGAAGAAGGCATACGTCATATTTCTGTCGATTCCCTTTAGCAGGCTATTTACCAACTTGTCTATAAGCTGTTTATTATCACCGGCAGGCAAGAACTCCTACATAAGAATGAAATATGAGATGAGAAGTATATATATTAGTTGATTGCCCTAGATGCTGCATGTAAAAATAAGAAGAGGGCGCACACTTACGAGTTCAATATATTTAGTGGCCATGATTCCTCCAAAGAAGCAGTATGGATACATCAATACATCCCTGTTCATCTGTTGTCTCTTCCAGAGCAGTTTGAAGAATGCATCAATGACCTGCATGTATTTGAATAAAATAACCATCGAGTATTCCAATTAGAGAAATTCCATCGAAAAAATTAGCATCATGTGCATGTACTGTGTAGTTTATTTCCTCGGTCCGCAGCAAACTTAAGTAGTCTGCATCGTATAATGTATCTAGTGGATACTTCTATCTTGGGTGCCTCATCCAGTGCATAATCGTCGTTCGATCTTTAGGCGACAACACATGCATTTCGAAGCATATCTTAGTACCCACGTAGTCGGTGGGTACGTCTGTCGTCTGGCGAACTCCTGCTATTTCAGGCTCCATTACATGCTCCTTTCCCTTTCTGCCAATGTGCGTATCGTCACCCTTCTCTTCAGACGGACCCGTCTCATCAGGTGGCACCGCTGCTAGAGGGGTCGGTGATATATGCAAAATATACACATTTTTATATGCCTTTCTACCTATATGTTAGTCGTATTTTTAGTTAAAATAAGGATAATTAATGTTTATCTGTGTTAAGTGAATAATTAGGAGTTTGGTAATTAAACGCGCTTAATTGAGTTATTTAGATGCATTAATTGGTTTTAATAGATTCATGTCTTATTATGCGTCTAATTACGATTTATTTTTTATGCAGGCTTTAGAACTCCAAATCAGATCGCCGAATGTGGAACGCGTCAATCAGCTCGTGTGAAGAGATCGAAGATCCGACGGACGTGGTTGGTACGATGGGTTTTAACCCAAGAAAAGAGAAACAAAAAAGAACCGGTTTAGCCGATGGCCCGGTCTGGTCGAAAAATTAAAAAAAAAAAAGAAAAAATCAAAAGCAACCCGAGCCCGATGGCTCGGGCGCATGGAACAGAAGGAAAAAAAAAGAACAGAGCACGCTCTGTTCGACCGGAGGGTGGAAGAAGAGGTGGAAATTCTGGCGGTCTGTCGCGGTGGGTCTTGCTTCCGGCGACGTGGCGGCGAGGCTACTTTGGCGGCGAGGCTATGGTGGCGACTGATCGTGACGGCGGAGCACCGGCGACGGAGACAATTCCGGCGTGAACAGAACAAGGAAAGAACACATTTGGAAGGTTTTGATTTGGAAAAAAAATTGCGTGCAACAGAGCCGAATCGAGAAGTTGGAGAAATTTTAATTGCATCTATGATCCAGAAAGGGAAGGGGTGATTTGAAAAAGAAAAAAAAAATAGACTTCCGGATTATAAAAGGAAGTTCTGTCTGTTTTGGGTCGTTGTTGGTGTTGGGAAGGGAGGTTCTGGCTGTGTTGGGGGGCGGCTTTCGTGCAGAAGGGGTCGGAAAAGGGCGCTTTTTGGTGGGAGGCAGAGAGGGGGACGACCGTGATAGAAAGGGAAGCTTTGCAGGGGAAGAATTGGCCGGCGGTGCACTGTGCGGCGCGATAGAGGAGAACACAGAGGCTGGCTCTGTGTTGTGCTGTGCAGACGGGGGACGGCTGTGTTGGGTGGAGGTTCTGTCAGTTCAGAGGCGGTGAAGAGGCCGTGGTGGATCGAAGGGGCCAGTCTCTGTCGAGAGGTGAATAGTAGAGGCGGCTGTGGTTGGTTTTGGGTGGCCGGCTGTTGCAGAAGGAGGAGGACTTGTTTTGCGGCTCTGTCGAGAGGCAGAGAGTGGTCGGGGGGAAGAGGGGAGCTCGGCGTTTCAGGCTCTGTCGAGAGGCCGTGGTGATTTGGCTCGGTGCTGTACTGTGCAGACGGGGGCTGGCTGTGTAGGTGGAGTCTGGATCTGTCGAGGAAGAGAAGAGGCAAACGGGAGTGAAGAAAATTGTCTTGTTCGAGAGAATCGGGATAGATTTGTGGGTCGAACACTGTTTTGATTCCGAGACGAACGGAGCAGTTGTAAACACCAAAACTGAGGATATAGAAGGACTGATCTGATTTCCGAAGGGGTTGCTTTGCTTTGGCTGGAATTGGGGACTGTATGTTCTATTCGAGAGAAAGATCAGAACGGTTTGAGGGGTGCAGTCGAGAGACTGTTGCAGAAGGTGGAGGATAGAGCAAAGCAAAAACGGGATTACAGACAGACTGAAAGCAGCAAAACAGGATTTTTATTATTATTATTTTATCTTTTGTTTAGTTAATTTCTATGTTTTTAGTTTAGTTGAACAATTGATTGCTTAAAAAAAAATTAGAACTTTACATTTCATTACTACTTGCTACATACTCTAGAATTAGGTTGAATATCTTACTAAGTCTCTGAGGGATCGACCTCGTAGCCACTATTCTGCATTAGATTCGTGCGCTTGCGAGTATCATATTAAAATTTACATCAAGTTTTTGGCGCCGTTGCCGGGGACTACGTAGGATAATTTACCAAATTCTTAGAGTAGTTTAGTTTAAATTTAAGTTGGTCTACTTTGTGTTGCTTATTAGTGTTTTGTCTTTTTGTAGGAGTAAGAGAAGACGCGAAATTCTCGCCAACATTGGAAGGGCCACCCCTTCCCCTCGTTTGCTTTCTTTTTCCTTCTCTTTTAATTTTTCTAGGTGCTTGGTATTTTTTTTTATATTTCTTTCTGTGATTGCATGCTTGTGTTAGTTGCGATTTTTAGGTTTGTTCTAGGTATTTAATTTAATTTTTTTTTTTAGTGCCGTTAATTAGTGTATGCTTGGTCGTCAGTCACTGGGTGAAAAGCTTGCACCTCTTGACCTAGAAATTGAAAGAACTTTTAAAGCAAGACTCAAACATACAATGGATGTTACAAATCAATTAGGTAACATGGAAAATGAGACTGTGAGGAAGACATTAAAAGATTATTCATGCCCCATTCAATTCAACTCACCTTCTTGCATAGTGTTGCCGCTCACCACGGCACACCACTTTGAGTTGAAACCAGGGGTGATGCAACTTTTGCCCACATTCTATGGTTCCAATAAAGAAGATCCTTATAATCATGTTAAAGAATTCCTTGACATTTGTGCTACATTTAAATTCCAAAATTTCTCTGATGAATCTGTTAGATTGCGCCTCTTTCCCTTTTCTTTGAAAGAAAAAGCGAAAGCATGGTTGAACTCTTTAGAAGTTGGAAACAATTAGGAGTTGGGATCAATTAGCTGAAAAATTTTTGAACAAATTCTTCCCTGTTCATAAAACTCATGCCCTTCGTAGAGAAATTACAAATTTCATGCAGAAGGAGGGTGAACACTTTTATGAGTGTTGGGAAAGATAGAAGAATTTGCTCCTTAAGTGTCCACACCATGGATTTTTAAAGTGGCAACAAGTTCAATTCTTCTATGACGGTTTAACACCTCAGAACCGTCAAATGGTTGATGCCGCTAGTGGTGGGTCAGTTATGATGAAGAGTGCAGAAGAAGCATGGGACTTTATTGAGACTCTATGCGAGAATTCTCAGCAATGGGATTGCTCAAGTAGAGTTGACAGAACGTTTCCTTTTCAAAAGAAAGGAGGCATATATGAGGTAGACAATAATGCACATTTGATTTCCAAGATCGACAGCCTGACACAACGTTTTGATGCGTTGATGTCTGCTGGTGGGCCCCAAATACCATCACATGTCA
This sequence comes from Houttuynia cordata, assembly GCA_039654745.1. Taxonomy (NCBI): domain Eukaryota; kingdom Viridiplantae; phylum Streptophyta; class Magnoliopsida; order Piperales; family Saururaceae; genus Houttuynia; species Houttuynia cordata. The sequence continues at coordinate 12,460,032 of CM077504.1, forward strand.
ATGTGTGTGCTATTTGCTCTAACCCCCTCTCATGTCACACAAAACTGTCCCTCTAACACCTCTGGAGTGGAATACAATAGTGATCAGGCTAATGCTATAAATGCCTTTCCTCGACCTGGCAATAACCCATATTCGGAAACTTATAACCCAGGTTGGGCAAGGCATCCCAACTTTTTCATGGTCCAAAGGACCGCATCAAGGAGGACCTCCAGGGTACCCTCCCAATCAATCTTACCCTCAACAAGTTCAAACATTCCCTACACAACCCAATAAACCATCTCTTGAGGATACTTTGAATTTGTTCATGCAAAGCTCTCTACAATTTCAAAAAGATACCCAACATTCGTTACATGCCAACTAGCAAGCAATTGCGAAGCTGGAACTTCAAATGGGTCAATTGGCTTCTGCATTAAATGAGAGGGAAAAAGGTAGGTTCCCTAGTCAACCTGTAGCTAATCCCAAAGGATAATTTGAAGTGGGATCTAATTCTTGTCAAGACCAACCTCCAGCGCAAGTTAAAGCCATAACTACACTTAGGAGTGGAAAACAAATTGACAACAATGTTGAACCACCTAAGACTGCCATAGAAACAATCGCTAGAAAGGGTGAGGACCAAGAGAACACCACTAGACCAGACGTGAGTCCTAATACATCGAAGAAGAGCCTAGAAGCTTCGTCATGTCCTGAGTCTAGCCATATGCCACCCTATATACCCAAGGCACCTTTTCCTCAAAGACTTGCAAAAACATCTCAAGGGAACAAACTTGATGAGATAATGGAAATTTTTAAGAAAGTGCAAATCAATATTCCATTGCTCGATGCTATTAAGCAAGTTCCCGCTTATGCAAGATTCTTAAAAGACATGTGCACCCAGAAAAGAAAATTGAATGCACACAAGAAACTGTTTCTCACTGAACAAGTTAGCTCAATTATTAAGCATAACACTCCTCCTAAGTTTAAAGATCCAGGATGTCCCACAATTTCATGCGTTATAGGAGACCAAACTGTGGAGAGGGCATTGTTGGACTTAGGAGCTAGTGTAAATTTGCTACCATTCTCTGTTTATGAGCAACTTGGATTAGGAGAGTTGAAACCGACTACCATAACACTGCAACTTGCGGACAGATCAATTAAAGTTCCACGCGGTGTTATTGAGGATGTTCTGGTTCATGTGGATAAATTTTACTTCCCCGTAGACTTTATTGTCTTAGATACCCAACCTGTGCAGAATCCTGGTAGTCAGATCCCTGTGATTTTGGGAAGGCCCTTCTTAGCCACATCCAATGCCATAATAAATTGTAGAAATGGGGTTATGAAGTTGTCTTTTGGCAATTTAAAGGTCAAACTCAATGTCTTTAATGTTAGACAACAACCCCCGGAGACGGATGATTCTTTTGCAGTAAATATGATTGAAAGTTTAGTGGAAGAATCTCTGCAAACTGTTTTAAATGATGATCCCCTCCAAACATGTTTAACTCATTTTGGCTTAGACTTTGACATCGAAGGGTCCATGAGAGACGTCAATGCATTGCTTGACTCTACCCCTATATTGGACCCAACTAAATGGACAGCCAGGGTGGAACCTCTTCCAGTTCCCGAGTCTAAACTTGTCCCATCTATTGAAAAACCACCCCAACTTGACCTAAAACCATCACCTGATACACTTAAATATGCGTTTTTAGGTTCTACTGATACCTTGCCTGTTATCATCTCTTCAGACCTTAATTCAGAACAGGATGGCAAGTTGCTTAATGTTCTTCGTGAACATAAGACAGCTTTGGGGTGGACAATAGCAGACATTAAGGGTATAAGTCCTGCTCTGTGTATGCATCACATTTACCTTGAGGAGTATGCAAAATCTTCCCGTGAAATGCAACACAGACTTAACCCTAATATGAAGGAGGTCGTCAGAACCGAGGTGCTAAAATTGTTAGATGTTGGCATCATTTACCCCATATCAGATAGTACTTGGGTCAGCCCAGTTCAGGTTGTTCCTAAGAAGTCAGGAATCACAGTAGTCAAAAATGATAATAATGAATTAGTCCCCACCCGAATGACCACCGGGTGGCGGGTTTGTATTGACTACAGAAAATTGAACTCGGTCACAAGGAAAGATCACTTTCCTTTGCCATTCATTGATCAGATGCTTGAGAGACTTGCTGGGCATAGCTACTATTACTTTTTAGATGGCTATTCAGGCTACAATCAAATTCCCATTGCTCCAGAGGATCAAGAAAAGACCACATTCACTTGTCCTTTTGGAACATATGCATATCGCCGCATGCCATTTGGGTTATGTAATACACCCGCCACATTCCAGCGGTGCATGATGAGCATATTTTCAGATATGGTCGAGCGATTTCTTGAAATTTTCATGGATGATTTCTCGGTGTTTGGATCTTCTTTCGATGAATGTTTACACCACTTGTCTCTTGTCTTGGCAAGGTGTAAAGAAACGAATCTTGTGCTAAATTGGGAGAAATGTCACTTTATGGTTCGTCAAGGGATAGTTCTGGGGCATGTTATTTCTAATAAAGGAATTGCAGTTGATAAGGCCAAAGTTGACTTAATTTCAAGTCTGCCTCCACCAAAATCAGTAAAGGAGGTTCGATCTTTTCTTGGCCATGCTGGGTTTTACAGAAGATTCATCAAAGACTTTAGCAAAATTTCAAGACCTTTGTGCAATTTGCTTGCTAAAGAAACTCCTTTTGTCTTTGATGATGATTGTTCTAAAGCGTTTGATCAACTCAAGCAATTTCTCACATCTACACCCATCATCCAACCACCGGACTGGAATTTACCTTTTGAGCTCATGTGTGATGCATCCGATTATGCGGTTGGAGCTGTCTTGGGGCAGCGGGTGAATAAGATACCCCATGTCATCTATTATGCAAGTAGAACTCTCAATGATGCTCAGCTCAAATATTCTACTACAGAAAAAGAGTTGTTGGCTGTAGTTTTTGCTTTAGACAAGTTCCGATCATATCTCTTAGGATCCAAGGTCATAGTGTTTTCAGATCATGCAGCCTTGAAATATCTTCTTTCAAAGAAAGACACTAAACCTCATTTAATTCGTTGGGTCCTATTACTTCAAGAATTTGATATTGAGATAAGAGACAAGAAAGGTTCTGAAAATGTTGTTGCTGATCACTTGTCTAGACTTATTGACGAGTCTGCTGAGGAACCCTTACCTTTGAATGAGTCATTCCCTGATGAACAACTTTTTGTTGTCTCTCAATTGCCTTGGTATGCTGATATTGTTAATTATCTTGTCACAACTCAACTTCCTGAACATTGGACAAAACAAGATAAATCCAAATTCTTCGCCGAGGTTAAGCATTTCTTCTGGGATGATCCATACCTGTTCAAGTATTGCCCAGATCAAATCATTAGGAGATGTGTGCCGGAGCATGAAGTTGATAGTATCATTTCTTTTTGCCATGCTCATGCATGTGGTGGCCATTTCGGTGCGAAAAAGACTGCTGTAAAAATTTTGCAGAGTGGTTTTTATTGGCCTACTTTATTCAAAGATACTCATGAGTTTTGCACAAAATGTGACAGATGCCAACGTATGGGTACACTATCACGTAGGTCCATGATGCCCCTTACTAACATTCTGATTGTTGAACTTTTTGATGTTTGGGGTATTGACTTCATGGGCCCATTTCCTCCATCGTTTGGTTATCTCTATATCCTTGTTGCAGTAGATTATGTTTCCAAATGGGTAGAGGCCATTCCCTGCAAAACAAATGATCACAAAGTAGTGGTTCGGTTCTTGAAAGAAAACATATTTTCTCGTTTTGGAACCCCTCGTGCAATTATAAGTGATGGTGGTACACATTTTTGCAATAAAGCTTTTGAATCACTTCTGAAAAAGTACTCCATTACTCATAAAATTGTAACTCCATATCATCCGCAGACTTGTGGACAAGTAGAAGTTTCAAATAGGGAAATTAAACGCATTCTTGAGAAAACGGTTCGTCCCGACCGAAAAGATTGGTCTGAAAGATTAAATGATGCATTGTGGGCTTACCGTACTGCATTTAAGACACCAATTGGAATGTCTCCCTATAGACTTGTATTTGGAAAACCTTGTCATTTACCTGTGGAATTAGAACATCATGCTTATTGGGCCATCAAAACTTTTAATTTTGATATGGACAAGGCTGGAACACTTCGCAAATTGCAGCTCAATGAATTAGACGAAATTCGTAATGAGGCTTATGAGAATACGAAGATTTACAAAGCGAGGACCAAAGTTTTTCATGATCAGTCAATCATGAGGAAGTCATTTGAGCCCGGTCAAAAAGTTTTGATCTATAACTCCAGGTTACATCTCTTCCCAGGAAAGCTCCGTTCCCGATGGTCTGGACCTTTCATTGTGCACAGAGTATTTTCCCATGGAGCGGTTGACATTCAAAACCCTAAAGATGGAACTATTTTCAAAGTTAATGGGCAAAGATTGAAACCATATTTAGAGGGTTTTACTGAAAGAGAGGAGATTGTTCTGGATTTGGATGAACCTAATGCTCCTACATGATTTTTGGTTACGTCTGGTTGAAGACGTAAAACTTAGCGCTCTTGGGAGGCAACCCAAATTTTTGGTTTTTTATAGCTTTTTATTTGTTTAATATTTAGGTTGTGGATACATGTGTGGGGATGCTACAATCTAGGTTTGGGGGTGTATTTTCTTTTTCCATATTTTGTACTTACTCCTCATTCTTAGTTTGTGTGTCTCAATGCTCTACATCTACCCTGAGGCATCTCCATTCAGGTGATTTCTTTCCTTACACTCCTTTTCTTTTACTCGTTATTGTGGTATTTATTTTGGTAGACATTGAGGGCAATGTTTCGTTTAGGTTTGGGGGTGTAGAAAAGAAAAGTAGTATTCCTTTGGTTTCTATTATTTTTTTTAAAAAAAAAAAATTTTAAAAAAAACCATAAAAATTTACTTAGTTTTAGGTCGTTTGTTAGTAATTTTCTTAGGTTTTGATAGTTTATCCCTTTATGATGCATACTTCAATTTTTAAGAGATTAATTTGCATTGAAAGTGTGAGTAAGTATACTGGAGGATAGAGAACTTAACTGAGCAATATCTTTTTGTTACAGTCCTCTTGGAACATGTGCTTGAGCTAATAAAACTCACTCACACACACTAGTTACATAAAGTAATACAGTCTAGAGATTTGTTGAATGCTAATTTACAGTGGGATATCTTTAGTCAGAGTCATTGGATGATATATGGTTGTCTGTTGAGCTTAAAAGATCATGATAGACCATTTACTTGGCTATGGCAAGGGATTGGAACTGGAAATAGGTTGAGAGTATAATACAGCCTGGACGGAATAAAGATTACTGAAATATATGTGCTGAAAATGAAAATGTGAAAAAAAAATGAAAATGAAAACAAAATGAATGAAAGAAAGGGGCTGCTTGCAAGGAATTCCGTATCGGATTTCGGTAAAATATCGGTCGGCCTAAGAGATAAAATTTCGGAGATATTTCGGAGATATTTGTAAAAAAATATCGGTAGTTAAAAATTAATTTTTGTCATATATTTTCACAATTTAGCTTATAAAATGAGTTATATTAATTTAGATAAAGCATAGATTTCAAAATATGCATAAAAATGCATATTAGGATTGGAAACAAGGGAAAAGTTGTTATTTTTTCCCTTTTTTTTAAAAAAAAAAAAATTTTTTTCCAAATTTTTTTTTTTAAATAGCCGATATTTCGGCGAAATTTCGCCGATATTATAAATTTTTTTAAAAACCGATATTTTGTCATTTCGATTTCTCGGGTGGGGCCCGAAATCGATATATCGGCGAAATTCCGCCGATATAGAATTCCTTGGCTGCTTGACTTTATAGGATTAACTTAGGCTAATGCTCGTGCCCGAAGCGGTCTACTTAAAACCTAATGCCCTAAGCCAAATTGGCTGGGAGTCATTGGCCTGAGTCATTGCTAAACCTGAGCATCTTGAAGTCAGGCCTTACATAGTCCTAGCGAAAAAACGGAAAAAAGAAAAAAAAAGTATGTGGTGTATTATCCTCTCAAATCTAGAATGTTGGACCCGAAGGAGGCGCGCAGATCTGTGCTATCATGAACCTAAAGATTACGACGACTGTGTTGATTCTGATGTTCTTTGGTTAATGGGTCACACTGAATCTGTATAAAACAGAGATTTAGAATGTATTGCTACAATGTTCTACACTTTTACTATATAAAGTGTCATGCTATATCATATTGAGCAGAAACTTCCAAGATGAAGGTGTAGAATAAAACAACTTACTTGACTGCTTCTATATTCCAGTTGATTATAAATCCAAGTACATGTGGTTGATTTTCTTAAACATTGTAGTTTGCATTCGAATGGATATTAGGATTGTTTGTTTTGTAGTGATTTTCTATTTCTTTTTACACTTAGATTAAATAGGTTGATTTCATAAATACATGTTTGTGGGTAGCATGGCTGCAAACCCTCACGAGACTTCACTCGTCCAGCCAGGGACACCTAGGGGTTTAAAAGGCTTGTTGCATGCGCTAAATACAATCGCGATTTCCTGCAAAAGTGGATTAGTTAGATTTCTTTGTTTTGTTTTGTTTTGCTTTGCTCGAGGACTAGCAAAATGTAGGTTTGGGGGTATTTGATATATGCAAAATATACACATTTTTATATGCCTTTCTACCTATATGTTAGTCGTATTTTTAGTTAAAATAAGGATAATTAATGTTTATCTGTGTTAAGTGAATAATTAGGAGTTTGGTAATTAAACGCGCTTAATTGAGTTATTTAGATGCATTAATTGGTTTTAATAGATTCATGTTTTATTATGCGTCTAATTACGATTTATTTTTTATGCAGGCTTTACAACTCCAAATCAGATCGCCGAATGTGGAACGCGTCAATTAGCTCGTGTGAAGAGATCGAAGATCCGACGGACGTGGTTGGTACGACGGGTTTTAACCCAAGAAAAGAAAAAAAAATGAACCGGTTTAGCCGATGGCCCGGTCTGGTCGGAAAATAAAAAAAAAGAAAAAATCAAAAGCAACCCGAGCCCGATGGCTCGGGCGCCTGGAACAGAAGGAAAAAAAAGAACAGAGCACGCTCTGTTCGACCGGAGGGTGGAAGAAGAGGTGGAAATTCCGGCGGTCTGTCGCGGTGGGTCTTGCTTCTGGCTACGTGGCGGCGAGGCTACTTTGGCGGCGAGGCTATGGTGGCGACTGATCGTGACGGCGGAGCACCGGCGACGGAGACAATTCCGGCGTGAACAGAACAAGGAAAGAACACATTTGGAAGGTTTTGATTTGGAAAAAAATTGTGTGCAACACAGCCGAATCGAGAAGTTGGAGAAATTTTAATTGCATCTATGATCCAAAAAGGGAAGGGGTGATTTGAAAAAGAAAAAAAAATAGACTTCCGGATTATAAAAGGAAGTTCTGTCTGTTTTGGGTCGTTGTTGGTGTTGGGAAGGGAGGTTCTGGCTGTGTTGGGGGGCGGCTTCGTGCAGAAGGGGTCGGAAAAGGGCGCTTTCGGTGGGAGGCAGAGAGGGGGACGGCCGTGATAGAAAGGGAAGCTTTGCAGGGGAAGAATTGGCCGGCGGTGCACTGTGCGGCGCGGCGGAGGAGAACACAGAGGCTGGCTCTGTGTTGTGCTGTGCAGACGGGGGACGGCTGTGTTGGGTGGAGGTTCTGTCAGTTCAGAGGCGGTGAAGAGGCCGTGGTGGATCGAAGGGGCCAGTCTCTGTCGAGAGGTGAATAGTAGAGGCGGCTGTGGTTGGTTTTGGGTGGCCGGCTGTTGCAGAAGGAGGAGGACTTGTTTTGCGGCTCTGTCGAGAGGCAGAGAGTGGTCGGGGGGAAGAGGGGAGCTCGGCGTTTCAGGCTCTGTTGAGAGGCCGTGGTGATTTGGCTGGGTGCTGTACTGTGCAGACGGGGGCTGGCTGTGTAGGTGGAGTCTGGATCTGTCGAGGAAGAGAAGAGGCAAACGGGAGTGAAGAAAATTGTCTTGTTCGAGAGAATCGGGATAGATTTGTGGGTCGAACACTGTTTTGATTCCGAGACGAATGGAGCAGTTGTAGACACCAAAACTGAGGATATAGAAGACTGATCTGATTTCAGAAGGGGTTGCTTTGCTTTGGCTGGAATTGGGGACTGTCTGTTCTATTAGAGAGAAAGATCAGAACGGTTGAGGCGTGCAGTCGAGAGACTGTTGCAGAAGGTGGAGGATAGAGCAAAGCAAAACGGGATTACAGACAGACTGAAAGCAGCAAAACAGGATTTTTATTATTATTATTTTATCTTTTGTTTAGTTAATTTCTATGTTTTTAGTTTAGTTGAACAATTGATTGCTTAAAAAAAAATTAGAACTTTACATTTCATTACTACTTGCTACATACTCTAGAATTAGGTTGAATATCTTACCAAGTCTCTGAGGGATCGACCTCGTAGCCACTATTCTGCATTAGATTCGTGCGCTTGCGAGTATCATATTAAAATTTACATCAGTCGGTCAAACCTGGATGGCCTTAACTAATCGCCTTCGTTTTCCTTTTGGCATGGGAGGACTGGGTGGGAATGCAGAAGTGGGGGCAGGTTCTTCTTCAACCTCATCGCGTACCTTTTGGAGGAAGCTATGTACAAGTTTAGCATTCGCGCGTGTGAACTTTGGAATAACTGAAACAGGATCACCCTCGGCGCGAGTCATCTTTGCTCTAGATGCTGAAAAGAAGAAAAAGGCAATGACGGACATGAGGATGCCCCTTTGGAGGAATGTATAACGGGCAACTACAATAGAGTAGCTATCGTGCAATCGAATACACGAAGGGCACCTCTATTGTACAATCGATTACACGATTGACAGATCTATTATGTCATCAATTATACGATGGAGACATCTATCGACTAATCGGTTACTCGATAGGCATATATATATGGTGAATTATATCGGGCGAGTGATAGGGAAATTACCTGCTTTTGTTGTCTTGTGGGCGGGCACCTTGTGCCGGGTAGGAATGGCTGGAGATATAGTCGATTCCGTTGGAGGCTCTCTGCCTCAGCCCGGGGTGACACATCCAGCAGGTCCATTCGGGGCCTCTCTGCCGACATCGCACGGGGTGACTGACCAACATGTTCTGGGTGCGCAGTTGTTGTTGACGGCATCCGACTCGACTCACCTCAGTCGGGGTGTGGCCGCTTTCGGCCGACACACACAGGCTTATGAACCTTCTGGGGTGGTTGGCGGGGTGCTTCTGGTATGTCAACTCCCAATTTGTCAACTAGAATTCTGACTGAGTGATTCCACTCCTTCATTTTTTGAATACCCTCAATTATCTGAGGGACTCTGAAGCCTCGACTTTCCATCATATCGCTCTGTTCGAGGGCGACATCAAGGAGGGAATTAATCCCCTCAAGACATGATGGTGGATAGTTGACGGCGTCCTCGTCCTCGGTGATGACGGAGGTTGAGGTTGCTGGTGAGGGATGAGAGATGACTCTTCTGATAATTGGGTTATGACATCAACGATGTCGGTATGGACATCCAACGTCTCCAATAGATGAACGTAATACAGTCGAAATCGGTGATGGAATTAGATGCCCTTATTTGCATCAACCACCAGCACCCCAGATCCGGGCCACCTTCTCACTCTTGGACTACATGGACCCATGGTGGAGTGAAACAGATTAGTGTGCTCGAAGAACCATATCTGCAGAATGAGAACAAAATTCATTAGGCACTAATGGATATATATACAATGCTACCAAGTCATCGATTATGCGATAGGCAAGACAACCGCGTAATTGACTACACGATGGAGGTGCCAACCGCGTAATTGACTACACGATATCCATAACCATCGAGTAATCGATTACATGGCATCGAGTAATCGATTACAGGGTAGAGATGCCTATCGTCCCCTATCGTGATGCACTAGCATCGAGTAATCGATTACACGGTAGAGATGCCTATCGTGTAATCGAGGGGACGATATCCACTGCCATCAAGTACTCGATGTGACGATATCTACATGAATCGAGTAATCAATTACACTATAAGCTGAATATATGGATCTAAGAATTACCTGTAATACATACGCGGCTTCTGCCAGAGTCGCGCCACTACTCATCTCACCGGAAGATCTAGAGTGCAAATATCTAGATGAATGTGACATTTTCGACACAAGCATTTTATGGATGGTGCCCTGCCAATTATACTTGGACAGTTGGGAGAGGTCGTCCAGATAGTCGCAGAGCTTTGTAGGGACTGATCTTGACGATTGTGTGAAGAGCATGGTTGAGAACATGTGTAGGACGATAATACGAACCATGTCATCATCTGAAAGATCTGCTACCCCCCGCAGACATTTATCAAGTAGTTCTTCAATGGATTGCCTATCCGGTATCCGTGTGGAGAAAAACTTACGGTAGAATGGTCCTTCTGGCACCACGTCTAAGGGGCCGTTTGGGGCGTGATTAAAAGCAAAACATCCACAGTAGATTTTTTGCTATACTGTAGCATCCATATTTTTTTCCATATCCAGCTGAAACACCTCAGGTTTCACGCTGGATATGGAAAAAAATATGGATGCTACAGTGGATCTGAAAAATCCACTGTGGATCTTTGCTTATAATCACGCCCCAAACGGCCCCTTAGACGTGGTGCTTTTGCCTCGTCTCCCATCTCACTCTATCACACCATACTATAGCCTGTCATTGCAACCTCCTGTGGCCGTAATGGCACAAAACTTTAGCCTGCGCTGGGCTAAATTTTCCCTTCAAAATATTGCAAGTTTAAATATTTATCCCTCTGCAATGAAGCTCATACAAAATGAGTGAAATTTATTGGATTTTAGGCCCCTTAAAAAGAACGCTTTGTTTCTCTCCATCTACTATTGGTTTTGGTTTTGAGAGAACAGACCCAAAATGTAATATTGGACCCATATTCTTTCAAAACCAGACGAGCTTCTTTGGACGGAGGGAATAACATTTGCATGCATCAGATCTAGATGCACATGCTTAATTCATAAGTTTCCAACAGCCACTTTGAGCATGCCAGGACAAGGCATACACCAATTAGGCCCACAGCATGTCTCATGCTGAGTTGGCATGCATTGTCCTCTGCTACACGTGGGCCCAACCAGAAAAAGCACGTAACTTACATATGCAGTAGAAAGGGAAATGAAAAAGGTTTTAAGGTACTACTATTTACTTCTTTAATTAAGTTATTATTTCCCTATGTAAAGGTGAAATCCTAGCTATGCTCACAAGTGCTTGTTATTTAGGCTAGTGAAGTGATGATGACGCCAATGATGTAAACTGTTTAAAGAGAGTTTTACAAAACTTGCTTTATTTAGTTGAGTAATCCATTGAGGTTCGGATTAATGAGACCCAGAACTTATACAGTGCACCCAAGTGGCACGTAGGATTTACACTAACGTGACATGAGCCGTCAATTATGAATAGGTGGCACATACTGAAGGGGCATCACTCCGACTGTTATCTGTGCACCGTCTATCTTGGAGATCGACAACTCCTGCCACATGGGCGTGAATAAAGCTGCATCACGGTTCGGGTCACACCGGTTCCAATACGAACCGAACCCAACTGAATACGGAACAGAGTAAGGAACCGGTTCCATGGGAACTTAACCGGAACTGACATGGAACCGGAACCGAACCAAGAACCGGTTCAGAACCGACATTTCACATAAAACAAACAGAGGTCTTCCCCGATGATAGGAAGGGCGATGGGTCGATGTCATGCTCATCATAGAACTGCTAAACCCATTTGAGACTTGAGAGAGTGATAAAGGTTGATGACATTCAGCAAGGGCATACGACAAATGTGTGAGGTCGGTGATCTCTCCGACTTATGGTCCATTTGATTCGTCTGATTAAGGATTGAAATGAATAAGTGGTTGATAAGTCCGCCATAAGATGGCTTATCAGCGCATTTGTTTCACGCACTAATTAAGTTGTTGATTTCAGAGAGTTTACAGAATGGGGCTAAAAAAATCAGATGGCAAAATATGTCTGAAAATAACCCCGATCGCCCGATCTTCTTCCTCGCACCTTCTGTCAGGCGAGCAGCGGTAACAGCAGCGGCGCGGAGCTTGGTCTCGACGAAGACGGTGTCGGTGTGGTGGAAGGCAAGGAGGATGGGGTAGGCAAAGTGGAGGTAGATGGCAGCGCCGTCGGGGGAGGCGAGGGCAATGAGGACGAGGAGGGCGAGAGAGACGGCGGAGGCGGCGGCCAGGGGGAGGATCCACTTACGCTCCATGTTGCCCGTCGCCCATAGGTGGAAGAGCGTCAAATGGTGCGCCTTTTTATTCCTCTGGTGACGGCTACCCAAGCCACACCAGAGCCTCCAAGAAACCCAAAAACCTCCCAAACCCTCCGTCGGACCGCCGAGAGGAAGCAGAAGCTGGCGAGGAAGAACCGGTCAGCCACACAGTATGAAAAAGGTAGACCCTTTTTCGCAGCTGTATAATCCACAAAGCATACACTCGCTCACTTCTTCTTTCGGCCATTTCCGCAACTAACTCTAGTCCAAGTAACTCCCCCTCTTACTTTTCTACCTTACCTCTTCTTCTGTCGAGCTCTAGTCCTGCTTAATGTGGGGTAAAGGTACGATCTTTGCTTGAAAATGGTGATGGAGATTTGCAGGAAGATGGAATCGGTTGCAGAGGGAGAAGAGAAGCCGGGACGGGGGGAGGAAGACTTCAAATGTTGAGCCACCACATACCATTTATCATAATTTTGGTGGTATTTTTTTCGATAGGATATAAAGATCATTATGATATTATGATCATCAGAAAGAGCACTAAAAATAAGGAAGAATGAAAAAAATGAATAAAAACAGACTAAAAATGAAGGAAATAAGATGTAAATACTATCACTATCGTTTTATCGCCCTTTAAAATATAACAATTTTTTAACAAATCATATATCTCTTATTTTTTATCCATTTTTGCCATTTTTTATTCTTCTTTATTTTTAGTGTTCTTTCTAATCATCATAATATCATAATGATCCTCATATCCTATAAAAAAATACCACAAAAATCAAGATAAATAGCATGCGGTGGCTCAACAACTTTATAATATCATCATTATAAGAAAGAGCACTAAAAATAAAGAAAAATAAAAAAAAAAAGCGAGAACGGATCAGAAATGAGAAATATATGCATCGTTGAAGTTTGTCCCAGTAAAATAGTTAAAAACAGTTAAGGCTCTCAAATGCGCTTTTCACTTTAAATGAAAGGCGTCGGTTTCACTTTAAATGAAAGGCTCTCAACCGACGCCTTTGGGGTCGGGGTAAAAAAAAGACATGCATCGTATAACCAAATCGAGAATTATTTTTAAAATATTCTTGATCGGTAATTATTTTTTTAAGTATTATGTAATAAACGCCCCATTTTTATATCATTGGAACCGAACCAAATAGCAGTTCTATGTATCTGGTTCGATTTTTTTGGTGCGGCCTTAGGCGTCAATCGCATTTGAACATGTGCCATTCTGCCAGATGCATTAAGATAATCAATGACTTCTGTTTAGTGGAGAAAGTGAAAAGTGGGATTGAGGTTATCAGTGGGACTAAAGTAAGATTCTCACTGGATTGATTTTTTGGTAAAATGAATCTCAGGTCATGACTCTCAGAACTAGGGAGAGAGATTATGAGGAGAAGCTTCTTGGCAGTTTGGGGTGAATCTGATAGGGGGGCTAATGCCTAATAGGGTGGGGAAAGTTGGGTTTGTAAGTTACAAGGGAGTGGGCCCCATAGGTGTGCGCACGAGGATGTCCAGACACACCCCAACTCTGGAAATGGTTGAGCACACGTGCACGTTTAGACAAATTGATTTTTTGCTAAAGGGCAGAAAAAAAGGCGAAAGGGGTTGTTGGACTTTTTTAATTGTGCTAGACTTAGGGGATGATGGCTACGTGACCACATATTTTATTAGTGGACATTTTTACCCCGGATGAATTTCTTGTGCACTTTTGATGCAGAATCTAGATTCTAATATGGTTGTACAAAAAAAATGATATGGCTAATATGGTTAATATGTATTTCTCGAAGCATTTTTAGAATTAGGCAAGTGATGGGAATGAGAAATGGGCATGGCTAATATGGTTTATTTTTTCCTGATTACAAAGATGGATATTAACATGAAGGTTTTAAGATATACACCAAAATCTTGCATTTGTTATTATGTTTTGTTACATCAAATCTTGCATTTTGAACTAGCTTGGTTTGTGTCCTAAACCAAGATTTGATATGTTTTGCATTACAATAGCAGTAATAAGTAAACACTAAATGAGTCTATCCATGTCAAGCCCTAAGCTTTCGAACTCAATTGTGACAGTCTTGAGTTCAATTTGACTTGAACATTGAATGGATTCAAGCAAATTTGCCCAATACCCTAAGAGCAAAAACTAAGATATTGAAAGTGTTTGGGCAACCTTCGAAACAAAGGCAAAAACAGTAATAATATTAAATCGATAATGAATTTGACTCTACATTCATCAAGATTTACGACAGAATACCAATTAGGTTTGGATATGGAACTACATGATTCAGTGGAAATGAAAGCATGGAATGCAATGGCCATGTGGCTGCTTCTAGTTGGAGAAAAAGCAAACAATGATAGCTGGATGGGGAAATTCGGCGAACTTCACTGAATATCCTCTCCAAGAGACTCAGAGATTTCATAGAATGTGGGCTGAATGGGCCATTCCATGGAAAATTCTGCATCCAAACATCTTTTCCGGAATGGGGGGGGGGTAGAATCTACATGGAATTGTTAGAATCAGACCCTCAATTCCCTATCCAAACTTGTAATCTCAAAATCCATTTCAGAAGGTCAAAAATATAATTTGAGTAGTACACATTTGACGATACAGAGAGGAAACAGCCTCGGATAACTCTGTCTGCGCCGCACAAAGTCAAGTGATTGCCGTGTTTGACATTTTTAACACACCCCCACAATTATAACACCCCCCAAAATAATTATTCGCCCAAATTCCCATTTCCAGAGACCAAACCCCCAGAGAGACATATAGCCGCCGATCCCACCGTTTCTACTCTCAGTTTGCTTCACTCTTGAATCGAATTCCAGCTCAAAACGCTGAATTCTGATCTGGGTCTCACTTGTTTTCCTGAATTTTTCAGTGTTTCATGCTGCCTGGATCAGAATTCGGGTGAAAAGTTGGGTTGTTTTCTTCTTGAATCTTCTTGAGTAAGAGTCAGATGAGGGGGATGAATAACAGCGTGGAGACAATTAACGCGGCGGCGACGGCGATCGTCACCGCCGAGAGCCGAGTCCAGCAAGCCACGGAACAGGTGATTTCAGTTTTGTGGATTTTTCATTGGGTCTTAGAGTTTTTGAAGTATTTTGGTTGGTTGGAAGTTGTTAGAATTTGAAAATTCATGCAGGTTTGGTTGTGAATCTATAGTTCAATCAAGATTTTGTAGCTTTTGTGTTTGATGTTGTGGCAGTTGAGATCTTACTGCTTGCCTATGTGAGAATTGCCTAGCTGGGATAAGAAGGATTTACTGGAAAAATTATTTTAAAAAAATATTAACTAAAGAGTAAAAATTATGGATTGGATGATTGTGTTTGAACTGTGGGTTTGTTGATGATGTTGGTTAATTAGACCCAATGAGAATTTTTTTTCTTCGTTTGATAAAGAGACCAAATGAGTTTTTGTGGTAGCTGTTAAGTGTGCCACCTTGGAAAGTGCATGAGGAAGTTGCGCTGCATCATACATGTCTTGCTTGATGGCGTGTCACCTTGAATAGAGGCTCCGAAGAGAAGTTAGGAACTGATTATGTTCTATCAGGGTTCTGTTAATTAATTGCTGGTATTCTTGCATACAATGTACAAGAAATGTTGATTCCGATGCTAGTCATAGGATAATGAGATATGTTTTCAAGAAGAAAGTTTGTAAGCCAGATTTGTTTAGAGATAACCAATATCAATTGTAACACCCTGACTTTGATTTTCCATTCTGAAATTTAGGCCCAACTCTTTTCTCGCTGATATGGGATGTTCTTGTATGAAACATTCTGTGTGGAGAAAGGAGCAGTTACTTATGTTAAGTCAGACAATTCTGTTTATTTCTTTTTTCACCTTTTGAGCATGTTTGTGAACTATATACTTCTTTAGATGATTTTCTAGTTTCTTTGTAGAACTAGTTAGTTAAATGTTTTTGACATTGGTTTTCTATGGCAATTGTACTACATTTTGTGCACCAGGTTCTTATTGGTAAATGCAACGTTACTCTTTCTAATTTTGTTGTCAAGCTTGAAGTAATACTTTAGTAGTCTCCGAGAGTAGGGAAAATTCATGGACTTGTAAGTGGAATCGAATCATTGGCTGTTCCTCTTTTGCCTTTCTTTTTCTGTTTCAATGAGCATGATAGAGCTTTACATTGTTACAAAGTGCATGATACAAATTAGTATGCATTATTATTTTGTCCTACTGGCTTGTTTCCTGTTGTTTTCCACGTTTTCTTTTTCAAGACTTTAAAATTATTCCCGTTTCTCTATTTTTTTCTTGGACACAATTATAAACGTCCATATAGAGACATGTCTATGTCTTGATGATAAATTAGATTATCTTCTGAACGTCATGTTCATAAAGGTTAAAATGGTGTATATTGATATAAATTGAAAAGTACAATCTGTGAAGAAGAGGAGAGAGATTTGGCAAAGGGGCCTGGAAACTTGTAACTTTAGGTGCAAGAGACTAGTACAAAGGATGCTTGGTTTTCTAACTGCAATTTTGCCCTATTAACTGCACATTTTTTTCATGGTATTTCAGTTTTATGAAATTTTTCTTGTACCTTGGTTGGACTCTTTTCCTTTCTTTTGAATGTCAAAACCGAATTTTCTGCTGCACATTTGATTTTCTTGAACCTCTGGGCTTATAATATCATACATTGTTGCACATTGCAGAAAAGAAGATGGACAGGCTGTTGGAGTTTGTATTGGTGCTTTGGTTCCCATCGACAGACAAAGCGAATCGGCCATGCAGTCCTTGTCCCAGAACCTTCATTAACTGGTCCTGCGGGTCTAGATGGCTCCAATAACCTGTCCCACCAGTCTTCTATAGTTCTGCCCTTTATTGCCCCCCCTTCCTCCCCTGCATCATTTCTCCAGTCGGAACCCCCTTCTTCGACTCAATCGCCTGCTGGTGCTGGATTGCTTTCCTTGACTTCATTTTCAGCCAGCGTTTATTCCCCTGGGCCACGCTCCATCTTTGCCATTGGGCCTTATGCCCATGAAACTCAATTAGTTTCACCGCCTGTATTCTCCACTTTCACTACTGAGCCCTCCACTGCTCCATTTACTCCTCCTCCTGAACTTGTACAGTTCACCACTCCTCCATCTCCAGAGGTACCCTTTGCTCGGCTTTTGACTTCTTCACTGGACTCAAATAATAAATCACGTGATATGTGTCAGCCTTTTAGCTCATCACAGTATGAATTCCAGTCTTATCAGTTGTATCCTGGAAGCCCTGTCAACCATCTCATATCTCCAAGGTCTGTGGTGTCAGGTTCTGGAACCTCATCTCCTTTTCCTGATACGGATTTCACATCCAACAGTAACTCATTCTCAGCATTAAGCACAAGTGTGGCACCCAAACTCATGAGCATCGAGGGGCTTTCTTCGCGTGGTGCAATTCAACCACATAATTCATCCAACTCAGTGACATCAGACCCGACCAAGCCTGTTGGTCTGGATAATATGCCTTTCGAGAGTCAAATTTCAGCAATTGCTTCTCTTGCCAATTCTGAAAACGGATCAGTGAATGAGGAGCTTGTGTTGGAACATAGAGTCTCATTTGAGCTTACTTTTGAAGAGGTTGCTAGTTGTCCAGCAAGAAAAGTTGAGCTTATGGAAGAGTTCATCTCCGAAGTTCAGTTGGACTCTGCAGTTGTGGGCATTGAAGGTGACAGCCTTCCATCTAGAGCAGAGAATGCTGCAGAATCCCACACTAAAGAGCCTTCAAAAGTATCATCTGAAGAAGTTACAAGAGTTGGAAATGGACGGCATATGCATCCATCCTTGGGAGGAGCAAAAGAATTCAAATTTGTAAATACCGATGAAGCATCAGCCAAGTCCATGGTTGACTCAGACTGGTGGATAAATGAGAAGGTGATTGGGGCACAGCCAGAGCCTCGTAGCAATTGGGCCTTCTTTCCGATGATTCAGCCAGGCATCAGCTAATCAGTATAATAATGTCGTTACGGGTTCGCCTAACACTTCTGCAACTGTGCTGAATTCTTTTTGCAGTCACACTCCATCATGAAGCTTTAATTCAATTTTCACATCAATGGATTAAATAATGTGGTGGCAAATACCAAGTTTTTTTTGAGATTGATGAAAAATCTGGATGTTTAATTGCTTCCCAGTGTGCACAGATGGAAGGACGTAAAGAAGAGAACAATGCTATTCCTTCCAATGTTTTCTTAGTGGTTCTGTGTAGAAAATATTGCCTGCATTACTGTAGTTTCATGTACCTACTCTAGGTTTGAATAATTTCCAGAAATGTATGACACATTTGGGTCATCTAGAGGTGACTTTTGAGACGAAAATATGTACCATGGAAGTGCTGATAGGCCATAATGTGGATTTTTAAATCAAATAGGAATATTTGCTTGATCTTTAGCTTTTATTCACTCGAGTAAATTCTGTACAGAAATTTTGCAGTTTTGCATCTGTTATTATAGACTTGGTGTAGCGTCTGTCATTTATTCCCAAGATCTGCAATTCTGATTAGTGAATCTTGTGTTATGATCACATCACTGGATCACTGTGTAACAAGAGATCCTAGAATACACACAATGGTGTAATGCCTGTGGATGGATATTCGTAACTGTTCTTGCCGGTGTTGGATGTGGTGTTAGTTTCTGATATAAATGCAACTATCGGTATTGCAATTTTTTCTCTTTTTGATAATTGCAACTGGTTTATTTCAAGAACAAACTACTACGCATAGGCGTGCAGGTTAACCATGAAATTTTCCTTCATGAACCAATTGGTGGCGATTACTGAATAATGTTGGAACGTTGTGCCGGTACATGTTTTGTCAGAAAGGGCACTCTGAATTAGGTCTCTTGTTTCAGTTTCATTACATGTCTTTAAAGAAGCTCAAGTGGTTGCTTTCTCAAAAGACAAGGGAGAGGGGATCCGACCCAGGTCCACACATCTAGATACAAAAACATCATTTGCAAGACAGTCAGCAGCCCTAGTTTCTTCCCTATACACATGGACGAAGGAAATGGATTGGAACTAGAGATACTTCTCCTAATTTCTGTGATTACTACTTTGATGGAACTTGGCAATTGACATATTGCCCCCCACTTAACTACTGAGTTCAGAGTCTCCTTCCATAATTACATTCAAACAGTTCAGCCACTGGTAATTTAATTCCCTCCAAACACGCATAAGCCTCTGGCAAAACCAATGAGCAGTAGCCCACTTCGAAGGATGATGCCGCCATTAGTATTCCTCCATGGTTAGGGGCAAGTGCAGCAGCAGAAGCTAGGCCAGGATTGCCACGACTTGCACCATCAAAATTGATCTTTATCAACCCGGTCAGTGGAGAACACCATCTAACTCATTTCTCCAGCATTGGCTTTGGCTTCACCTGTTCAAAGTGGGGATTTGCAGATGGAGAAGTCTACAGATTTATCGCAGAAAATGCACTGCAACACTTTCTTCAAAGCGTGATGAATTTACTGTCCTAAAATCAGTATTTGCCACCATCACTTCCTGAATGTGGTGTACAATTTATATCTATGTAAATTTGTTCTCAAAGATACAATGAAGCCTCTTTCCTCGCTTGCGGCTTGCACAATCGAAAACGAGTCTCCTTCCTACCTTAGGGAACAGTTATGTGCTAAAACCGATCAAAAAGATCTTCAAGAGTTTAAAACAAAGAAAATCAAAGAAGAGCTTGGTAAAAACCTTTTGGTTTGTCCTCAAAAGGATGCCTAGAAGAGGGTTTATGGGGTGTGAAATGAAGTGAAAAGTCGCACTTTCCAAGTGTCAACGTTCAAAAACCGCCTAGATGATCAATCGCTTACACAACCGATCGATCAGTTGGGTGAAATTGCTCTGTCAAGTACACAACTGATTGATTGTCTGACTTAGGCAATCGATCGGAGACCTCTGTAAAATTCTGTCTAAAAACTGCTTCCCCGAGCAGATCGATCGGACGTTTGAATTTTTTGCGGTTTTTGAAAATATCCAACATCACCCCCTTGCATAAAGTTTGGATCCTTTCCTGCTGAAGATTCAATACTTTCCATGAGTCCATGTGAATGTCACTTTTACAATTATTGAAAAGTATATTGTATCTTCTTAATCAAATTATCCAGCAGAAGTTAGCAATTCTACCCATGAAAAAGGAAAGGAAACCATGGGAATGATCTTTGGATTTGTCAGCCTCAAACATCCATTTTTCTATTGTTAGTTCAGTATTATCTCCATATCCCTGCAAACAATTAAACCATACAGCTCTCGCATATGGACATTGGTAAAAGAGATGATCAACATTTTCCTCCTCATTATTACCTAACACAAACATCTGAACTTCACCTTGTGACCTTTTAACAAACAGCACTTTAATCAAGTCATTCTTCTTAGGTTTATCCGTAGAATGAACAATTTCTGTCAGGTTTTCTAAGATTATTGTCCCATTTGGTATTCTAGGAAGCGTGTAACATGCTTCTCATATGAAGAATTACTGTTTTGTTGTGGACAGAGTAATACGGGAGGTGGGATAAAGTCTTTTGAGAGGTGGGATTGTGAGCCAATTTTTCCTGACTTTTTGATCTTGGATTTGTTTTCGTGTTTTCCATTGAACACTCCAAGCATCAAGCAGCAAAAGGATTCATCTAGCCCTTTAGATGGTACGATCTCCTAGAGCTGAACTACTCCCGAAATGGTACGGTGGTTCAGGAAAAATGGTCAAGGTTAAACTTGAGGGAACCAGCAAAATATATACACCTTCTGTTGCATATTAGTAGTCATATTTTGTTTTTCAAAATGAACTAGAATGAAGGCTTTATAGGATGGTTTTGGCAGTAACCATAGGGAAATGAAGTTGTTAAGAAATACGTATATTATACTTGGTGAAGTCCGAGCCAAGGGGGATGTTAGGCAGTGGGAA
The DNA here is from genome assembly GCA_039654745.1 of Houttuynia cordata. Taxonomy (NCBI): domain Eukaryota; kingdom Viridiplantae; phylum Streptophyta; class Magnoliopsida; order Piperales; family Saururaceae; genus Houttuynia; species Houttuynia cordata. The sequence continues at coordinate 12,481,209 of CM077504.1, forward strand.
GCTCGGGTTTTATGAAATCTCCCCCTTTCTCCTGATAACCCCTAATGCAATTTTACCCACAAAAGAAGTTCCCCGGGAGACAGTTTTGAGTATGTTATATCTCCTGAAACACCGCCACAACCCGGTGGCCATACATACAGTAGATTGTAAAGTGAGAATTTGGAAGGTGAAGCAGCATTTTCGAACACTTCTTAATATGGAGAAATCTGGGAAGAGAAAATCCTGACCCTCTGTAACAACTAACACATTCGGCTGCTTCCATTAACTTGTGTCCATTCTTTGAAAAGAAAACAGTTCTAGTTTGTCTATTCTACCCTTTCACCTTTTATGACAGGCGAGAACTAAGAAACCTCCTGGCTCATGTATTCATGTTAAGTAGTAACATGTATGCATCTTTATTATGAAAAAGAAAATGAATGCATCTTGTGCTGTAAGAGGTGCCAATCGGGAAGTTGGTAGTTTTGACTAGAGTAGAAAGCATATGTACTAAAGGGTAAAACGGCTACTTACTACTTTAGAAAGAAGACATTCTCATACCATGAACAAAAAATGACGGCAGCAGAAATTTGAAGTGAAAATTTTCAATTTCTGATTTCTTTATTTTCCCAAAAAATACAATGTTATCAAAGAGAAAAATTATACAGGCATTTATCACAAGAAAAGAAAATGAAATAAGCTCGCTTTCTCCCCTACATATTCGGATTTGTCACAATATTAAAACACATCGATTGTTTTCTAGGCTCCGGATCTAGATGGTCCATATTGGCTTATGAACATGAAGAATTAAAACCAAAGCCACCTCAAAACTTATCATCTTGAACTCTTCCCTTTCTCCAGTTGACTCTTCTTCATCGACTTTTCTCAGCGCCGAATATAACATACACGTAAGATGTTATCCATGAGAAGAATTAATATACAGGCACAAGAAAAGGAAATGAAAAAAGCTTACATTCTTCGCCCTAAAATTATACAGATTCGACACACTATCACAGCATATTAACTGTTCTGTGGGGTTCAATATCTAGATGGTCAATGTTGGGTTGCCCAAATGGCGAATTGAAACCAAAACCATCTAAAAACTTGTCATCTGGACCCATATTACTGCCTTCTGCCAACCCAACTTTCATTCCACACATTGGAGAAGCCCACGGCATAGGAGTCGCTGGATTAGAACCAGAGGCCTCTTGATTGAGTCCATGTGGGCCTGATGGAGTCATGTTTTGAGGGGAATTAGCTGCAGGTCTTTTATTGCCAGAGTTGGCTGTTGTTTGGATAGAAGTAGATTGCTGCTGCTGCTGATTTTTTGCAGGAGGTGATTTTGGTCTAAGGCTTTCAATGTCGGGAGTAGTAAGCACAAGATGAGGTGCATCAGGTGGGGGGTTCCGCCCACCACCACCTTGCCAAACTTTTCCATCCTTGTCGGCAAAGTTCTTCACATAACCCTACAAAAACGTGTAAATACTCAATTGCAATTATTTCTTCTTCTCTTCTTCCATGTCATGCTATTCGAAATATATTATTTTAAACAAGAGTGTTGTTATATGTGCCACCACTCATGCGCGTCAGTGTGTGCTGAGGTGCCTATTCAATAGAATGATTTTTTAGCCTATGGCAGAATCTACAAACAAATAGCTACAAGGCCATGTACATGGTTCTTTTAAAATCAATTTATGCATTTCTCTTCACTAACTCTGCATACAAACTAAAAGTTACATCTTCTTACCTCTGCATTGAAGTTTGATGAAGATAGTCCTTTTCCCACAGTAAGCCAGCCTGCTCGTATGTTATGGTCCTCACCAAATAATTCAAGCCGCCTCCGGCCAAGAGAAAAATGCTCAATTATCCGATAAAGATCTTCTGGCTTTGTAGTTGAACCTATATTGAATAAAAAAAGTGTAATTTGCTTCCAATAAATTATAAGATGCCACAGAGAGTTGAAAAACACAAAGGCAACATAAGTAAGAAAAAGACAGAAAACTTTCAATTTCACAAACCACTCATAAACAAAATTTCTCAATAAAGAACATGGTAAGTATTACTGAGAACGACAAAAACTTCTTAGGTATCTAATACTTGACATAGGGTCACTCAGTAATAGGGATTTTTCTCAAATAGTCATTTTGCTGAGGCCCCTTCTATTTTCATACTTTGTCGCAAACTTGCCTTTGAGTAACAAATCAACTATTCGTTCAGAAGATATTGACTCATCAGTAAATGTAAATTCTACTCTCCCACATTTTTGCTAAATAAAATACCCCCATAGATTATTCTAATTGCATCAGCCATAGATTTTGTGACTTAACATCTTCATTCTTTCACTCTGAGTTTCCTCCCCTTCTGCAAGTAATGACAAACTTCTTTCAAAGTTTGTTCAATGTAGCTGCATCCATATAACTCCCTCCGTCCAAAAAACTCTGGCTGCATAACTAAAATAACAGATCCAGAAATAGATGACCCTTTTCATTGGGACTCATCTTATATGCTACTACTATGCTCAATAAATTCACGTGGGACCCACGGAAAACAAGTTTTCTGTCACGTGAAAGGCACCTTGCTGTGGGCCCCACCGCTCAATACGTTTTCCTCATTTTGCAATGAGGCCAGAATTATTTGGACGGATGAAGTATCAATTGTGAAATTCATACATCATAAAAGGGTCTTGTTGGCAATGCTCCCTGGCTCACGCACATCAACATGCACTGGTGTATGCAGACCATCTGTTCCGATCCAATGGTGCATTTTAGTACGGAAATGCAGGCAGGTGTAACTCATTTGCTTGTCGCCCCTATTAACGCACAGTCAGATCTTGATCCAATGGCTTGCGGCACCTCGGAACCAAAATGGACATGAGCTGGGGCACATACAACTTTTTCCATAATAATAATCCTTAATTATTTATTCTGATACCATAATCGAACGGCCAGTGAAAGTGCAGCACAAAGAGCAGCAGAACGGGCTATTGGTCCTCTGTTATTTGAGCAATTGGCAGATTGCAGACACAACAATAAAAAAGGAAAATAGAAACACCACGAATAGAAAAGTTCTTACGGAAATAAGAGAAGAGGGCATGCAATATAAGCGAAAGGGATAACCTCAATTACAGTCAGAACAGTACCACATCTTCCAAGTGCACTGTTTTTAAATAGATAAATAACCAACTATTAGGAAAAATCAGAACTGCTTCGGGAGAAATTAAAAATTGGAATCAATTTCACTATGAATTGCTGTCCAGTCTAACGTTTCTGGGGCCCATTTGATAAGTGTGCGTGCTGAATTATAAAAAATTATTCTTGCCCTACATTACTTTCGATTCCATCATTAATTAATCTATTTTGACTTTCCTTTCTCTTTGGAATCAAAAACTAATTCCTTTCACACAACCTGTTATAGACATTACTTTCGATTTCATCATTAATTAATTGATTTTGCCTTTTCTTCCTCTTTGCAACCAAAAACTATTTCCTTTCACGCAACCTGTTGATTGTCTATAACAATTGCACCAATTATAGAGTTTTCTTGTAAAATTTAATAATCATATCAATTCATGTAACTATCGCTAAAAATCAGTTGCCATTTTTTATATGGTCTCCCCTTTATTTAGACTATCTTAAACTGTTATACATAATTTTCAAAGTCATAATTCTGATTCTCACTAAGAGTACTCCCTTCCCCCTGAGTTAATTGTCCATATAAAATGTTAAAATTAAGAAACATATGGACATGTAATCCTGTTAATATGATGTTTAGATGGTAGAATCCTTCTCTGTGAGGATCACACCCATGAGAATTTTCTCTTCTAGTAAGATGATAATTCTCTTTTGTAGTAGACAAGCTAAACTGTACTTTCTGAGGAACACGTGCATGAGCATAGTTTTATAGATACATGATCTCAGCTTTGTGAGGACCAGAATCATATGACAATTGTCAACAATCTCATCCTAGCCAATGAGACATCCTTTACAGGACAATTTTCTTTTCGCAAAGCCCATAACTTTTTCTATCACATTGTGGATTCATAATCATATCAAGAAACACATTTTGCAAACAATTAGATGTTGTGACATGAATATCACAGCCTCTTTTAGGCTCTCTTTGTAAGAGAGAGCAATTACACCAAGAAAAATGGGAAACGGCCAAGTGCTAAACCAGGGGGGATATGCAATTAGACTAAACTATTGAGAAGCATAAGAAACATCCCTTCTTATAGAATTGCAGTTAACAAAAAAAGCTGAGGGTAAATGCTATTTGGTTAAACATAAAACTGCACAGAATGAGGATATGTGCAACTAACAGCAGGAAAGAAAGGAAGTATCTCTAAAATTATAAACTATATGTGGGGCGTGTAAAAAAACCAAAATATAATGTATGAAAAAGATGACAAACCGTAAGGAGGTTCTTCAGCGATCACAATATCTGTATCAATGTTAGCATGAATTATATGTCCATCAGTACTCCGACGTACAGTTCCTTTGATGCCCATCAAGCAATGTTCCTATTTTGCAACAGAATATAAAATCAACAAAACAGTTTACTCAGTTACTAAAAAAAATGGTTTACTTGGTAGGTAAACACACAACCATAATCTTTCAATTTTTCTATTTGCATAGCCAAAGAAGGTTGTAGCTTGGGGCCAACCTTTGAGTGCTGAAATAATGTGTGAGAATCATGCCGCAGACCTGGAGTTGCGTTGCTTTTGTTTGTCTTCACCCAACATATATCCTCACATCTCCGAAATCCCCACTACAGACCAAAGATTAAAGTGCATAAAGTAGAAAAAAAACATATTAATATAACATTTTTACCTTTAAACCAGCTTTCTTTAACGCAAAATTATAGAAAAAAATCAAAGCTGATTTTCAGCCTGAGCATTAATTTCACCTTCTTCAAGCATGCACGCCCTTGTTCTAATCCCACACCATCCCCAACCCACAGGAAGATAAATGAAGGAGTGTCCGCAATCGCCTACATTTGGAAAACAAAAGCTTAACATCCTGATCATAAAAGAGGGGTGTGTGTGTATGCATGAGAGAGAGAGAGAGAGACAGAGAGAGAGAGAGAGAACAGAAGAGCATCACATATATGTGCTACACTCGCTTTTCTCACTTTTGAATTCTCTTTTAGGTATAGTACAAAAGTACTAGCAACACCATAGTACAAAAGATGGAACAGAAAGATACCTCAATTTTCAAACTCAAGATTTCTTCAAATGTCCAGTACTCCATATGGTCGGCAACACCAGGAGCCCGATGGACATATTCTTCCCATGGGGGATCCACAAGAATGACATCAAATTTAGTACCAAAGAACTCAGGAGAGAGCACAAATTCCCGCAAATCAGACTTAAAATACATTGGAGGGGTTGCAGCGTTAGCTACTATTTCATCCTTCTTCTGAATAAGTTCTCTTAACTTTGGATAATCCTCGACAGTGCTAGTGAGCTCCAGCTCCCTAATAAAGTTTTGGGGCCTCATACCAGTATCAACAAAATTTTGAGAGTAATCATTTTGCTCTCCTCTTGAGGGAGCTTTGCCTGGTGGGCCACTAATTCTAGGCGGAACCCAGCCCCCCTGAGCTTTATCATGAGGCATTACATGTCCAGTTGATCCTGCGACATTAAATCCTGAAGCAGAAAAACCTGGTGATGTCCCTCTTCCAGGACCAGGCGGATTAAAAAACACTGCAGGATTGGGTCCAGTTCCAATATTATGCGGGAACCTCGGCCCTGAGTGTCCTGGAGATGGGAGGAGAGCAATACCAGGTGGGACCCCCAACAAATTCATATCAACACCTCTAGCACCAGGCCAAACAAGTGGTGTTGCAGGAAAAGAAGGAACAAAAACACCTGGTCCCATGGGAGGTCCAGGAGCTGGAGACATGCTAGGGCCAATTGGCTGCATTGGTCCAGGTGGCAAACCCATAGGACCATAAGGTGGTCCCATCATGGGTAAAGGCAGTCCTACCCTTGCATCTCTTCCTGCGATTCTTCCTCGTCCTCGAATCGGTCTCCCTCCTCCACCTTTTGTTCCTTGTGGACCACTTCTGTTAAACGACAGTGCTGACCCTTGGCTACTTCCAAGTGGAGGCTGCAACCCATTATTAGCCATCTGACCACCACTAGCACGATTAAGGATCATTGGCCCCTTTTGCATTCTTGCTTTTTCTCCTTGCATATCAAAATTAGTTCTGCTGGAACTTAAAACATTTTGATCCAGCAAAGAACTATCATCTGGGTACCGATCTTGGGTAACACCTGATGGCCCATAACTATCAACCATTCTCGACCTGTCCTCATGCATATATCCCCATTCTTCGTCATTGACGGAAGTAAATTCTGCATGTTGACTAGATTCAGCTCTTTTAGTTCCAAACCCAGGCCCTGCATCCTCTCGTCCATAGTCAAAAGAGTTGGGCTTAATCTCAATTGTATCAGAGCTCTCATGTCCCCCCTCTATTCTGCCTCTATCTCTTCTGTAATTAGGACGACCATGAACCTTATCATAGTCAATCCTCTCTCTTTCACGCTTTGGTAGATCCCACTCCTCATACTCAAAATCACCATTAGTGTCCTTTAAGTCTCTATCATATTTGTTTGGATTCCTCTTCTTCCAACCATCCTTTGAACCTTCCCACCCCCTAACCCTGTCAGTCCAGCCACTAGCATCCCTGCCTTTGCGTCTATCTTCTCTATAACCATCCTTATCATAGTCCTTATCCCTGTGAGACCCACTTCTTTCATTATCTGAATCAGAAAAGCCACGATCAATCTCATCCACCTCTGGCCGACGTCTATCACTTCTCTCTGGAGTTCGAGACCTTTTGGACATTCTTCTGACATCCCTCCCGCTTCTATCTCTCAATCGTCCGCGCTCATCATCATCTGCTAAAACAGACCTTTCTCGACTTTCTCTTTCATCACGAGTTCTATGTGCATTTCCTCTTTGAGGTATCTGCTTGTCAATCTTCTCTGTATGAGTTCTAGAGCTCGGCCTAAGACCGCCAGATTCGCTCTCCTCCCTAACTTTCCTCTGCTTATCATCCTTAACCCCTTCTGATCTTCCCTCACGAACTGACGTTCTACTATCCTCTTCACGAACATCTAATTTGCCTCTGCTCCTACTTCGATCACTATCAAGCCTCCGGTCTTCCCTGTTACTTGACCTGACACCTCTCTCACTGTTAGAATCTGCTCCCCTGCTTTTGCTTTCTCCAGATTCAATTCTTGAATCCACATTTCGTTCATGAGATGTTCCACCCTTAAGATCCGGATCCTTTCCACCATTCTGTGAATCAGATTTATCAATATATCCTCTATCTTCACCCTTCTTAGCACCATCAGGCTCATCCCATCTTCTTCTAGGGATCCTTTCTGGTTTACGAGTGCTGTGATCTGTATCTCTCCCATTGTCTTTCCTCTCTGAACTTTTGGCATCTCTATCCTGAATCTTATCAATTTTCCCATCAACTAAAATATCTTCTTTGGTTCGGGATTTAGCTTGAAAACCCTCATGAGAAGATGGCTTTGCACTGGCTTTCTTCAACAAACTCCTATCACCCACCTCTCTGGATTTCCTGCTGTTTTCTAACTCCCTTTCCAGATCACCACTGGTGGACTTCTTCTGGCTTCGTTCCTCCTGAGTCTTCTTCGTAGTTTTACTATGAGTACCCCTTCTAGTTTCATAGTCATCCTCTTCTCCACTACCTCCCCTGCTCAAATTACCAGACCTTTTCTTCCCATCTCTATCACCAGAACTTTTCCTCTTACCACTATTATCCCATTCTTCATTTTCATCTATGTTACAATGCTTTCGAGATTTGCTTGGTCGATTCTTCCTCTTATCAGTACCATCCCAATCTTCCTCCTCATCAAACCTATCACTCTTAGTATCAGAATGCTCCTCAAGCCCGCGCTTTGCATAACTCCGGCCATGTTCAGGTACATCCATCATATTTTGCAACAAGTCTTAGTGATAGGCTCTTTGGTGCCTTATTTGTTTCTAGCGTTCTATAACAACTATGCAAACCAACTTGAACTCAAGTAGTGACAGTAAGTGTGCAAAGCTCACATAATCAAACGGCAGCAAAATCTCTACCTATAATATTTGACCTGAAGAAGAAATTGAATAAAATACGTTAAGAATCAACATAACTATATAAATAGGGGGAGACTAGCAATCCCGTAAAAACCAATAATTTCAAACAACCCTTAAAAGAAACTCACATGTTATTGCATTTCAGAGTATCTCAACCTCTCAAACTACAAAGACTTATCTGAAATGCTTAACCAAGTCATACAAAACTCTGTTTCCTGAATGTTCGAACAAGATGCATGACAATAAATAACATTTAATGCTATACTCCCTCCGGCCAAAAAAAACCTGGCTGCATTTGAAAATTACCGGTCCAGCATTTGGTGGCTGATTTTACATTCAAGTTGGAAGCGTCATCCAAAAACGTAAAACATAAGCTCGAAATGCTGTGCGACCTACAGGCCAATATACTTAACTAATTTTCAAATGCGGTGAGGTTTTTATGGACGGAACAACTAAAAAAAACAGAAATATGTTGTCCGAATAAAGAGAGTCTTATTATGACTGATCAGATTTCTCCTTGAATGCCCTAGCCCTGTAAACCCTAAAATCATAACATTTCCCGAACCTCAAACGTGTTATTCCGTTGGAAGACACCAGAATTCCCTTGGCATATGTTATTGAATTGGAATTTCACCAAAGAAAATTTCCAAATCCACGGAAAAATTAAAAATTAAAAACAATTGACCTTGTTGCACAGATTTCACAGAGAACTCCTAATCTAAAAGATTGTAATCTCCTCCACAAGTTCAATTTCTTCACAGATTTTCGACAAACAGCGCCAAAAAACCAAAAAATACAAAAAAGAGGATCTTTACTTCACGAAACATGATTCCGTTCATAATCTGAAACAAAAACGAGTAAGAAATAAGAGTTGAAACCTCGGGAGGAGAATCTGCGATGAACACCAGGGGAAGGGGAAAGACGCGCCCCTCGGCCGGATCTGTCGCCGTCGTTCTAGACGACGACCTCTATGGCCGAAACGGGGAGCAGCGGAGGTTCTAGGGCTCACTGTGGAAAGCGAGAGCGAACCCGGGGAGGAAGGTGCTTCTCTCTTGAGCCCCGCTGATTTGTGGGTCACTGGCCGAGAATCTAATAACCGGGCTGTTTAAAATGCATCGGACCAGACCACAGGTTGAACCGAAATAATCCCACGGAGTTCTCCCCCTCCGTCCAAAAGAACCTGGCTTTATTACAGGCCCGCAGCGTGTCTAGACTCCGCTTACCTTTGCACATGCGCCGAGGCGAACATCCATGTTCGTTAGTCTGTCCGTGTCCGTGTCCGTCGACAGTTTGATGGACGGTATGTATGGACAACAGATGGACATGAACGGACTATCTGTCCCTTCTAATAATTTTGCATGTGGGGACATGTTTTTATGAACGATGGATGCCGATGTTAAACTTACACTTGGGAATATATTTTTATGAACTATGCATGAAAAATTGAAGAAAGTTAAGTGATTTGCAAAATGTACACAATATTTTGGAATAGTAAATATTTCCAAATGTACATAGTATTTTGGAACAGAGGAACTATTATGTTTAACTAGAATGCTATTGGAGCACTTGATGGAACTCATTATCTATCCCAATAGAAGACCATCTTAGATATTGTGACTGAAAAGGCAATATATCTACAAATGTGTTAGCAACATATGATCCAAACTTGAAGTTCACCTATGTATAGCCCGGTTGGGATGGATCAGCTTCTGATGCAAGAGTTCTCCGTAGTGCGTTGCATAGGCATAATCCACTAAAGATTCTAAATGGTATCCTATATTAATGTCAAACTTTTTTCTTCCATATCTCAATTGAGCAATGCAATAGGAAGACTCAACTTATTTTGTTGTAGGCAAATATTACCTTGTGAACTGGGTTACGCAAATGGAGAAGGATTTTTGGCTCCTTACAGAGCATCTCGGTACTATCTAAACGAATGGAGGGGGAACATACCTGTCACTTGCAAAGAATTAATTAACCTTCGTCATTCTTCTATGAGGAATGCAATTGAAAGAATTTTTTTATATCAACCCTGGTGCATACGATAGAGGATTATTACAAAGTAATTTCCTAATTGCCCTTCTACTCTGACCAGTGTCTTAATGATCCTTCCCCTAAGTCTTCAACTTTAGAGGAATTCGTCAAGGATCCATATTGTCATATACACCAATGGGTTTCCAGCTTCATATGCATAATTACTTCCCATGGTGACATATAGGGCCAACAACATCCTTGAGACCTGAACCGCTTGTATAGCTCATACCACAAGTTTCCACCCTGCGTTGCTGCCTAGTAGATTGGGTGGTCTCTTACTTCCTAAGGTACTGACTCAATCACTATGGGTGGTGCATCTTTGTCATCTAACTCAATGACTATGTACAGTTGCTGCTTGTTTGCCCTTGGCTCCTCTTTTATTGGGTGCTCAACTAGTTCATACTCAGAGTAGTCTAGATACTCAATTCGGGATCATCTTTAGGTAAGGGTGTACGTCCTCTTGAGGAGGCTTCTCTTTTCCTTGGTCAATATTGCTCAGCATCCATTGTGTTACCCACTCTTTGGCAGTTTCTTGTTTCTCGCTCTCATGCTATCTTCCATTTAGAGTTCTAGCCAGTTAACCTATATCCCATCTATAGGTCAACCACTATTTAATTTATATTTATGTCATTCATTCAGTATTTTGTTCACAGATAGTGATATCCCAAGCTTCGATACCACGCTGTCACACCCCAAAATTTTAGCTTTGGATCTAAGTGAATATCTTTTAATTTGTTGAATACTTGAGGCATCACAAATACGTTGTCACTCACACCAATACAGTGAAAAGTGTAAAATGACAAACATACAAAATATAGACTATCTATAAATGAAATTCAGAATGAAAGATAAAAATAATAACCTGATATGTCTCAATGGTCCAAACACATATCACATAAGTTTCAAAATAAATTGAAAATCTAAAAATTTAAGCAATGAACTTCCTTGCTGCGCTACACTCTATTATGCATTCCTCTACTCAATATCTTCTGCTAATCTTGCATCAAAGATGTGTGAGTATTCCTAGAAATACTCAATAAAATAAAAAACTGCAATACGAAAGAAGCAAGATGATCAATGATAATGCAAATAGTGGAAAGAACAATTGCAGTAACATAAAATGCTAATATGTTACAGATCAATCGATAGAGATATTTCAAATCTAGCATAAAGAATTGCTAACTTGAATAGAAAATTTCATGCCAAACACTCCATTATACCTAATTGAAACCCTTTCAATTTACCAAATTTACCATAAGAACCCTCTTTAATCCAAACCAATTCGGATTCAAATTCCAATTCCAAGTTCAACCATTTCAAAGAAATTAAACATTCACCTTGAGCAAAATTTCCCGCTTAAACATTTAAATTTTTTTGCTTATTACACTTTCTCTTCACATGCATTATTGAATCATAGTATGCTCACCATAAAGCCATAACCAAACTAGAGACCCGTCTGGTCTCCGCACATTGGGACCCGTCTAGCTCTTTCCCCTTTTTGGCACCCCTCGCTCTTAATTAGATTTTTAGGCATCATAGAAGGCCTATATAGTCTCCGACCATTATGTCCATGAACACCAATGGTGCCCACGTTGCTAGACTCATGACAGGGTTTTAAAAGAACCCCTAAAGGCATATGGGTTATGCTATTCATCTGACAGCCGCACTATTTGAGAGTAAAAATTCATTTGCTCCTAGCATTATTCCTTGTGTTTCATATTATAGAGTCCAATCATTTCGTCTGGATAATTGAGGGCGCCACATGGCAAGGAGGGACGTTCCAAAAATTTGATTCAAATTAGGAAGTTACCAAGTTTGTTTTGGTAACCAACTCAATTAGTTTTAATGCCTACCTTTTTGGGAATCCTAATTGAAATAAGATGTGGCAATTATGGAAAAAGGGAATAATTAAGGAGATTTCATTTAGACGTGATTGGTAAGATGATCATGGCGTCTTCCATGTGAATTGGGGGTGCCATGTGTCAAAAGAGGAGATCATGCCAATTGACTTCAATTAGGGAGGTTACCTAATCGGTTATGGTAACTGCCTTAATTGGTTTAAATCCCTACCATATGGGATTTGTAACTGATTTTGGATGGTGGGATGACCATGGCCTTGATTGATAACCTTCCCTTTTGGTGACAAGTCGTGGCCCTTAGATGAAGTAAGATCGATGGTGGTGAGTCAATGGTTGGGTTTAAGGCTCCATCTATTTAAATCCAAGCTTGGAGGACTTGGCATCCCTTTGGAACTTGGAAGTCGTACCGGGGAATTAGTGCCTTGTACTCTCCTTCTCCTTTCCGTCAGCAACAACGCTTGGTGGTATGAGCCTTGGTTCGTGGGAATCAGCAAGCAAAGGGTTGGTGCAAGGTAGAGCCGAAGCACGCAAGGTTTATCGGTGTCGTCGACAAGGTAGGATGCTTTTTTTTCCTACAAAACTTATTTTCTGAAAATCTGATGAGATGGATCTTAAAATATGAATGATTCACGAATGTCGATACCATATTTTTAGGTGTCTTGTTTCATATCACATATTATGATCATATTTGATGTGTGCTTGAGATATAGCATTTGATTAAATGTATGCTTCTATTTTTCTCCCGTCCTAGTGGTTAGAGTGACATCCTTGCCTTGTTCGAGGTATAAAGTTGTGTCTTTTATTACTCTTGAATACCATGTGAGATCTTTCTAATTGATTTGGCATATCTCTTGTTCATCATACATCGATTCTATAGTAAACTTGTTAAATCTCTTACTATTAACCCTAATCGAAGTCATTGCTTGGAATACTTCAGTAAACTATTGATAATTTCCATAACCATGCCTCCGATGTTGAAAGTCAGATTCTTGGAGTCATGTCACAACGTAGCTGAGTGTTTTTCATGTTTGATATAATTGTCCTTTTTCAGTATTGTGAGTCATATGGAGTTACTTGGGGTATTAGTCAATCAGGTAGTATAAAATACATGAGATGATGAAGGGATCTAAGAGTTCCAGAACCAATTAGGTTATGTGAATAACTTAAGGTATGAGTAACAAATGTTAGTAAGTGTAATCAACTAGTTAATTAGGTTTAAACCATCAATTAATCGAAATATATGAAGAGGTTTGCTCTCAGCCAGGACTATTCCTGCACCAATGAGCAGTAATCTGAAAATGATAAGTAATTGTACAAAAGTCAAAAAGTTATGCCGTTTATTGGATTAAAAACTAGACATCCAGAGATATATGTGATAAAAATTTCAGAGTAGAATTCGTACTGTGTAGACTGTAGTGAGCAATGAAAGTGGTCTGTTGGTATGTTGTGTGTGAGTCAGAACACTGTATTAGGTAAATATGGTATTAATGACTTTAATTTATACTGTAAGACTATGGGGGTACTGATTACAGTAATATTAAACCATGAGTATGGGTTGGGGAGTTGAGTCCTCCTGTTTGGAATTAAATGTCTAGAGTTGCAAGAGTCTTGATCATTTTCAAGTCCAAGGAGTTTCCTTATTGCAAATCCTACACCTTGTATCCTATTATCTGATGTACTTTTAGACATGTGGATCTTGCGTCAGTGTTCTTGGGGATTGTCATATATAGGGCTAGGTACGAGAAGATGCTCAGTAAGTGAGTCTTTGATGAATCTCAGTTTGAGTTCTCCAATATTTAATCATTCAAAATCATTGAGTACTCCGATGTGAGTCTTTTCAGCTTATATTCATGAGATGGTTATCGTACTCCTCTGTGAGTTAGATTCGGGAAGATTGTAGTTTGAGTCTTAATGTGAGAGAGCTCTTGTTATTCTTTATTAACTCAGTTCGAAGTAAACTGTTTCTCCACTAAGAGTCATTGATGAACACTCTTAGAGTGGAATCATAGTATGCTCATGAGCCATTGCTAGATCTTCTGTGATCTCAGATATTTTACGAACCTCTGTAGTTCAGCGATGACAGCAACGCATGCGCTTTTAGACTGTATGATATTATAGAAGGTTTGCAGTCTCCGCCCATTGTGCCCGTAAGCACCGATGGAGCTAGCATCCCTAGATGCATGGCCAAGTTCCTCTGAAGAACCTATAGGATGTTCTGGTATTGATGTCCATAGGGGAAGTGGACTGAGATGAGAGCAGAAATTGTTGTCTCCTACACTTTAGATATTTGGAGCTGATATTCTTTGGTCTTCTCCTTATGCACTGTACGTTTGGAGTTTTGAATTTTGATATTATTTATTTCTGGACCATTGAAGGTCTTTGCTAATGATTGTATTTAGGTAAGTAAACTCTGTATTTGCTAATCCTGATATGTTAAACTTGTCTTTACTCTTTATACCATATTGTCAGTATTCTTGTAAATTCTTGTTTTGTGGGTTTTCTTAGTATTCTACTGGGTATTTCCTATGGAATACTCATGCATCCTTTGATGTAGGAATCAAGAAGGAAAAGAACTGACAAGGTATTCTCGATGGAATTTGGTAGTTGATCGCAGCGTGAAGATGCATTAAATTTTATTATGCTTTATTTTATTGTTCGTGGTGAACTTGTTGGCCTGTGTGCTGAATTGTTTTTACTAAGTTGATTTTGTGAGACTTAATAGATGTAATAGACTGAGTAGTTCTTTAATTTTGTTGTTTAAGATTTAAGTACATGGATATTGTTTAGTCATGATCGATTTTGTATTTGTTCCATATTAATTTTTTGAATGGGAATGAGGATGATCGAGTATTCGGTCGCATCCCATATCTTGAATCTCCTGACCGTTAATGGATTGGTGCTTCCACCTCTAATCGAGGTTCAGAAATTTGGGGCGTGGCAGAAAGACACCAATGCTATGGAAACACTTCAACAAAATCTAGCCGTGAATCTTGTTCGTGCACGGACTAGTACTCCAGATACTTCCAAGTTGAATAACATAACAATGAATTGGAATTAACTCTCATGCAAAGGGAAGCAAGCTGATAACTCAAACAAGGAAATAATTATATGGAAAAGAAGAACGTGTGCTAATTCCTAAGGGAATTTACCCGAAGCAGATTACCAGATCACTTGCCAATAAAATGACAAGAAATTTTGGATGTGGAATATATGCATTTGAATTAAATAAAAACCACAAAGGAAGACTCAAAGTAATGCTACTCATCAAAATTTATCACCAAGGTTATAGAGATGTTGTCACGCCCCGAAATCCCATACCTCGATCGGAGTGCGGAAGCCAATCAATGGAATACATTTTGAGGTAGAGATCCCAACACGCGACCGAACAGTCGATTTTCTAACCGATTACAATCATCTCAAAAGGACGTGTAACCGATTATGCCTGCAATCAGTGTAATACAATAATAGACATCAATGAATACTATGAAATAAATTTACTTAATAATAATCCATTTTCGAAAGTCAAATAAAATAAACCTATAAGTCTATGGCACACAATTGTCAATAATGTCATAAGAATCAATAAAAGCAAAAATAAATAACTAAATAATCTTTAAACTCTTCTCAGCGCCTTCAATCCGCTATTCCACTGCTGCACTTCCTGATCTCACTTTTCAATTGCGCCTGCATCAGAGGATGCATGAGTATTTCATAGAAACACTCAGTAGGATGTAAAAACCCACTGAATCAAAACAAGCAGTATGAAGAGAATACGAATAACAAAGGATTGTGAACATCCCACAACATCTCAACTTAACCGAGGTCTATACACCTGCAAGGTTAGTCAACAACAATTCCAACTCGCAAGTATAGGAAAACATCAAAAGGGCTCCGAACAAACATATGTGTAAGGAGAGAATAACAATTATATCAAAGGCTCCAGACATCTAAAGTGAAAGGAGTTACAATTTCTGCTCGCTAACCTGGTCGCTCGCAAGTGACTAAAATAATATACCAGAACCACCCTAGGGGTCCTCTCTTTGGAACCCTGCCATGCGTCTAGGATGCTGGCCCCACCAGTGCTTACGGACACGATGGGCGGAGACTGAGGACCTTCCGTAATGTCCACAATCTAACGTACGTATAGTGCCTCCATTCGGGCAGTATGGAATCGCAATTTCATAAATATAGGTGACCTCGTAAGATCTAGCAATGACTTAATTGAGCATACTATGAATCCACTATGGGGAGAGTCTCACGAGATCTCCAGTGGAAGAAAACAATCATGTAATCAATATGAGAAACATCTCAAAGGAATAGAGGTCACAACACTCTAAGATCATAAGGTATCTCTTACCAGAATAGACTCTCTTATGGAGTATGGATAAAAGTATCAAAGTCTTTGGTCAACACATAACTCACTCATTGGAGTAACATAGAATAACAAGACAACCCAAACACTTCGAATAATAACAACTCACCCAAGGAGTACCATACAATCAATACATACCTTATAGGAATTCCTCATACGCATTAGAGTTTTATAATATAATATCAGAGATAAGAAATCAAAGAATCTTAGATGATTGGAATTCCAAGTGGGATATCAAACCGACATCAACGCTTCAAGGTAGATAGTTATAAATCACTTGTTCAAAGGATTATCCCTCCTAATTAGATTACTTTTAACCCAATTCTTACTGTGATATTCCATAAGTATATATTTCGATTACTGGTATTGACATATTAATCATTATCATATCATATTACATGATGTTATTTTGTATACTTAGTATTTTCTCTCATAATCAGCTCACTGTCTCCTGCACAATAGTCCTCTTCCGATGGCTACTGTGCTCTGTACAGTAAGACTTAACCTCTGAAATTTTTACTGTTAATACCCTCGTGAGTCTAGTTTTCAACCCCACTGATTTTATATTTTTTTGATATTATTTAAATTAGTTATGAATTATTTACTACCGACTGTCAGCACAGAAATAGTTCTGGCCGAGATTAAGACTCTTAATTAAACTTGATTATCTTACTTAATAACACATTATAAATAATAATACATTAATAACAGACCATATACTCCCCTCCTAGAACAATTACAGAACCTAGGATTATCTGGAATTACTAAAGTTCACTCCTTTTTTGTGTTCTTCTATATATAACATAGTTTGTAATCATTAATACACCCCAAACAAGGCAATTAATGTAAGACACTGATCGTTTAAAATTAAACCCTTGCAAGTGCACAAGGCAATTGTACTATGGTGAGTATTGATAAGGGTTGTCGAACCTCAGGGACGGATTAATCTTTTACCAAATTCAAGAAGAGAAAAAGATGTAGTTTAATTAATTCTAAAGAAAGCAATGGACTTTATCTAATCTAAATGAGATTTAATCAATATGGAGAAGTATCAAGGCAGAGAATCCATCACTAGACATGCAATTACTACTCTCAATTATTATTAAGTATACATTGACATGATATGGTAATTCATGTTCTTGATCGGACACACGAATTACTAATGAATTCACTAACGTTCTTGATCGGACACGAAAGTTCATCCACTATTTTACAATCAATCCTATCCTTGATCGGGCATAGAATTAATCACAACTCTATTATAATGCAATTAATCTTATCCTTGATCGGGCATAAAATCAATCACAATATCTAATTTCATTCATAATCAATCAAGTCTATGATCAAGCACTCAAAAGAAACTCATGAAATCGTATTAAGCATGAATCATAATCAACTTTATAGAATTAAACTATCAAGAGTAGCAATACACATCTAGGGCTTCATCAAGCCTTGAATGAAAGTTTAGTTACACATAGAAAAAGAAAAGAAAAGCCTGTTTATGTAGATCCATCGTCATGAATCCTTCTTCTTCTTTCGCTCCAAAAGATCTCTTCTCTTGCTCCTCTCTAGCCTCCAATAAAGCTCTGGTTCTCCAAGGTTGAATATTAGGTGCCCAAAACGTTCTCCTATAAGGCCTATTTATAATAGTGAAGAGAAACCACGAAGTCCCCTTCCAAATCCAAGTCGAAATAGGTCTTAATTCCGGTTTGCTGCATACGGCGATCGATCGTATGTATTGACGATCGTTCGCTATCCGATCGATCGCTATTCCTTCGTTATTTTCCTCCGATCGATCGCTTGCCGATCGACGCCGTATGATACCGATCGATCGTAGTTACTGTCTTGCGCGATTGAAAAATTCTAGTAGATACGATCGATCGCGTACACGTCCGATCGATCAGTTTACTATTCATTTTGCAGCACGATATTCCAATGGTCATAACTTTTCGCTCCGAACTCCGAAATACGCGGGTCGGTGGCGTTGGAAAGCTGACTTCTTGAACTTTAACATGAAGCTTGAATCAGTCCAATCTGATATGTGTACACGAAGTTATGAAGATTTAACCATTGAAGTCCGTTTTCACCTCATTTTTGTATATTACTCTTGTTTCCTACAAAAACCAAAAACTATATTAAAGTAGTAGTAATTCTAATCAAACACTAGCATAAATATAAGTTTAGGAGATAATAAAATGCATATTTCATGTATAGATCACACCCCCAAACCTAGATTTTGCTAGTCCCTAGCAAAACAAAACAAAACAAAATCAAACAAACTAAGGAACTAATGCATAAAAGTACACACCACTTTCGTAGGGAACACTATTGCAATGAGCGTATGCAACAAGCTGTTAAACCTCTAGGTGTCCCTAGTAGGACGAGTTGTGTCTCGTGAGGGTTTGCAGCCATGCTACCCACAAACATGTATTTATGAAACTAATTAACGTAAGTGTAAAAACAAAGCAAAAATTAAAACATTGCAAAACAAGCAAACCTATTATCCTGACAAATGCAAACTATAATGCTTAAGAAAATTAACCACATGTACTTGGTTCATAATCAACAGGAATATAGAAGCCCTCAAGTAAGTGGTTTTATTCCACACTTTCATCTTGGAAATTTCTGCTCAATATGATATAGCATGATAACATAAATAGTAAAAGTGTAGAACATTGTGGCAATACATTCTAAATTTCTATTTTATAGAGATCCAGTGTTACCCATTATCCAAAGAACATCAAAATCTACATTGTCATTGTAATCTTTAGGTTCATAATAGCACAGATCTGTGCGCCTCATTCGGGTCCAACATTCTAGATTTGAGAGGATAATACACCATAGACTTTTTTTTTTCATAGGACTGTGTAACGCCTGACTTCAAGATGCATAGGTTTAGCAATGACTCAGGCCAATGACTCCCAACCAATTTTGCTTCGGGCATTAGGTTTTAAGAGACTGCTTCGGGCCCGAGCATCAGCCTAAGTTAATCCTATAAAGTCAAGCAACCCCTTTCTTTTATTTTCTTTTCATTTTTTCGCATTTTCATTTTCATCATTCATATTTTTTAGCACATCTTTATTTTGTTCAGGTTGTATTATACTCTCAACCTATTTCCAGTTCCAATCCCTTGCCATTAGCCAAGTAAATGGTCTATCATGATCTTTTAAGCTCAACAGACAATTACACATCATCCAATGACTCTGACTAAAGACATCCCAATGTAAATTAGCATTCAACAAATCTCTAGATGGCATTACTTTATGTACTAATGTGTGTGAGTGAGTTTTCTTAGTTCAAGCACGTATTCCAAGAGGAATGTAACTGAAAGATATGCTCAGTTAAGTGTATCTATCCACTGGTATACTTACTCACACTTCCAATGCAAATTAATCTCCTCATAATTGTAACATGCATCATTACGGGATAAACTATCAAATCCTAACAAAAATACTAACAAACAAACTTAAAAACTAATCAAATTTTTTTTTTCAATTTTTTGATTTTTTTATGCAAGCAATATTCCCTCCCCCAAACCTATTATGAACATTGTCCTCAATGTGAACAAAATCTAAAACTACAATGAAAACATAATAAGGAAAGGAAGAAAAAGAGAGAATACACCTGAATATGTGGGTTGCCTCCTGATCGTTTAAAATTAAAACCCTTG
Source organism: Houttuynia cordata (assembly GCA_039654745.1). Lineage (NCBI taxonomy): Eukaryota > Viridiplantae > Streptophyta > Magnoliopsida > Piperales > Saururaceae > Houttuynia > Houttuynia cordata. Next base: position 12,501,234 of record CM077504.1, read on the forward strand.
CAAGTACACAAGGCAATTGTACTACATTAAGTATTAAAGGGTTGTCGAACCTCAGGGACGGACTAATATTTTACCAAATTCAATTGAAAGAAAGTTGCAGTTTAATTTAATCTAGAGAAAACAATAAAATTTAACTACTTTAAAATGGATTTTAATTAATACGGAGAAGTGCCAAGGCTTCGAATCCACCACACAATAAACTAGTTTATCGTCTCTCTCTGTTGAATAAATTCCTAATTGGCTAGTATATTCCTTTCAGACATATACTTGTCAATTCAAAATATTGTGCTCTCCTCTCGGACGTAACACATAAGCAACCAAAATATGGAACTGTGATCTATCTCACTCGAGCATAAACCAATGAAATCTTATTTCTTTATAACACCTTAGTCTACTTACGTTCCTCTCGGACACGCAAGTATTTCTCGGATTGAAACTCACAAGAATTCACTCTAGCCTCTCTCGAGCACATAGAATAAACCTTAATAAATTAACAGTGATTGCATAATAAGATCCATACACCAATCAAGGTAAAATTAAGATTGAGATAAAGAAAACGATACAACCAATTTACTCAGGTTTCATCTACGCCTTGGACAAGGATTTAGCCGGCCATCGGACAAGGAGAACGCTGTTGATTCACTGGAGTCATTTTGCACTATTCACCGGAAAGTCACTGTTCAAATTCACTGTAGCAAAGTACTGTTCACGCGTAGGTACTATTCATCGTCTTCTCCGTTCGGCAGTTACTGTAGCAAATGGCGGAGTTACTGTAGCAGTCCAAAATCGATCCTTTTCCGGCCAAAGTTGCGCCCTTTCTTCCTCTACTCCGGCGGCTCTTCCTCTCTCTCTCTTCCGGACAAAGCCACCGGATTCCGGCGACAATTATCTCCCTCAAAGCTCTGTTTTTTCGGCCAACTGGTTTTTTTTAAAGCTTCGATCTTGTGTTGTTTTTATAGACAGATCGAAAGTGAACCCTTTTCTGTTCTGGACTCCAACTCCGGCCTCTCGTCGATTCCTAATCAAAGAAGAAATCCAATTCCAATTTATGACTTCCAAGTCCAGCAGTTTCCAAATCAAAGCCCCTGTTTTTTTTCTTTCGTTTCCAATTGGGACACCCACCGCCACCGTGTTTCGTCCATCTGCCTCACCATCGTCGTCAAGATCGCCGCCGTCCGAGCCCATCCTCGCCGTCTCACTGTCGGGCCTGTCAACTTTTTCGATCGCTCCTCACAGTCGATCGCCGTCTTTATTCGCACCTGCTTCGCCCATGGCCCAGTCCTCCGTCGTCAGCGCCGCCAACCTCTCCTCCGTGATCGTCGCCGTCGCCCTTCACCGGCCACTGCTCAGCCCCGCCGGCCCCACTACTCCTTCGCTGGCGTTCGAGCAGATCTCGAACGCTCTGTTTCTGGATGAAAGGCCCGAGCTTTGGCTCGGGCCAGTTTTTCTCTTCTTTTTTTTATTTCTTTTAACTGAACCGGACCGGAACAGAACCGGTTCATATTTCTTTTCTTTTTTTTCTTTATTAAATAAAAACCCATTGTATCGATCATCCATCCAATCTCATCTTGACGGTTATTCACTTTAATTGTGCCTCTTTCGCGTGCGATATTTCCAATGATCATAACTTTTTGCTCAGAACTCCGAATTGCGAACAGTCAGTGGCGTTGGAAAGCTGACTTCGTGAATAACATGAAGCTTAAATCAGTCCCATCAGAGATATGCAATCGAAGTTGTTAATATTCAATCATTAGAGTCGCATTTCACCCCATTTCTGTATTTTACTCTTGTTCCCTACAAAAACAAAAAACTATATTAAAGTAGCATAAAATCTAATCTAATACTAGCATAAACATAAGTTTAGGTGATAATAAAATGTATATTTCATGTATAGATCACACCCCCAAACCTAGATTTTGCTACTCCCTAGCAAAACAAAATAAAATAAAATCAAACAAACAACTAAAGGAACTAATGCATAAAAGTAAACACCACTTTCGTAGGGAATACGATTGCATTGAGCGTATGCAATAAGCCGTTAAACCTCTAGGTGTCCCTAGTAGGAAGAGTTGTGTCTCGTGAGGGTTTGCAGCCATGCTACCCACAAACATGTATTTATTAATCTAATTAACCTAAGTGAAGAAAACAAAAATAAAATAAAAATAGTGCAAACAAGCAAACCTATTATCCCGACAAATGCAAAATATAATGCTTAAGAGAATTAACCACATGTACTTGGTTCATAATCAAAAGGAATATAGAAGCCCTCAAGTAAGTGGTTTTATTCCACACTTTCATCTTGGAAATTTTTGCTCAAATATAATATAGCGTGATACATTCTAGTAAAAAGTGTAGAACATTGTAGCAATACATTCTAAATTTCTGTTTTATATAGATCCAGTGTTACCCATTAACCAAAGTACATCAGAATCTACATAGTCATCGTAATATTTAGGTTCATGATAGCACAAATCTGTGCTCCTCCTTCGGGTCCAACATTCTAGATTTGGGAGGATAATACACCATAGACTTTTTTTTTCTTTTTTTTTTTCGCTAGGACTGTGTAAGGCCAGACTTCAAGATGCTTAGGTTTAGCAATGACTCAGGTCAATGACTCCCAGCCAGTTGGCTTAGGGCATTAGGTTTTAAGAGACCGCTTCGGGCCCAAGCATCAGCCTAAGTTAATCCTATAAAGTCAAGCAGCCCCCTTTTCTTTCATTTTGTTTTCATTTTTTCACTTTCACATTTTTTTTCATCATTCCTTTTTTTCAGCACATATTTATTCTGTCCAGGCTGTATTATACTCTCAACCTATTTCCGGTTCCAATCCCTTGCCATAGCCAAGTAAATGGTCTATCATAATCTTTTAAGCTCAACAGATAACTACACATCATCCAATGACTATGACTAAAGACATCCCATTATAGATTAGTATTCAACAAATCTCTAGATGGTATTACTTTATGTACTAGTGTGTGTGAATCAATTTTCTTAGTTTAAGCACTTGTTCCAAGAGGACTGTAACAGAAAGATATGCTCAATTAAGTGTATCTATCCTCCAGTATACTTACTCACACTTCCAGTGCAAATTAATCTCCTAAGAATTGAAGCATGCATTATTAGGGGATAAACTATGAAAACCTAAGAAAAAGTACTAACAAACAACCTGAAAACTAATCAAATTTTTATGATTTTTTAATTTTTTTTATTTTTATTTTTATGAAAGTAATATTCCCTCCCCCAAACCTATTATGAACATTGTCCTCAATGTGAACAAAATATAGCATGACAATGAGCATATAACAAAGAAAATCAAAATGAAAGGAGAGAATACACCTGAATACGTGGGTTGCCTCCCACCAAGCCCTAAGTTTAACGTCTTCAGCCAGACGAAACTCCATTAGTCCATCTTATCCAGGGTCTTTCAATCCAACATTCAGTCCCTCTGTGGTCCTACTGCACACATTAAAGTTAATGAAAGAAGTAGCAAGTGGATCAGTAGGACAAAACCATGGGGGTGCACCATCCACCAGAGTATCGATCATATGAACTGCATAATAATCATCTGGCCGTGGATGTTGTTTTGGGGCATTAAAAACATTCAGTTTGACATTTAAATTTCCAAATGACAATTTCACCACCCCGTCCCGACAATTTATAATGGCATTGGATGTCGCCAGGAATGGACGTCCCAAAATTACTGGAATTTGACTACCAATGTTCGGTACAGGTTGTGTATCTAAGACAATGAAGTCCACGGGGAAGAAAAATTTATCAACCTGCACCAAAACATCTTCAATAACACCACGTGGAGTTTTAATGGATCGGTCTGCAAGTTGTAGTGTTATTGTAGTCGGTTTCAATTCCCCCAACCCAAGTTGCTCATACACAGAGTAAGGCAACAAATTTACACTCGCCCCCAAATCTAACAATGCATTTTCCACAGTATGGTTCCCTATCACACATGAAATTGTTTGACATCCTTGGTCCTTATATTTCGGTGGAAGGTTATGTGTCAATAAGGAACTCACCTGCTCAGTAAGGAAGACCTTTTTAGTCATATTAGATTTAGCTTTTCGCTTTTGAGTACAAAGATCTTTCAGGAATTTTGCATAGGCAAGGACTTGTTTAATTGCATCTAACAAAGGGAGATTGACCTTGACCTATTTAAACACCTCGAACATCTCCTCCATCTTTTGGTGGGATGTACTAAACGGGGAGGGTTTGTCCAGGCATTGTGGAAAGGGAGCCCTAGGGATATAGGATTTTTCTTTCTGGGCTTCAGGTTGGTCATCCTGCTGGGTTTTAGAACTAATAGGTATAGCTTTGATGGAATTGGATTCTTTTTCGTCCTCATGGGAAGGTGTCTCACTCGGAGGGCCAACAAATGGATCCCGAACCCTCTTGTCAACTTGTGTACTGTTCCTCAAGGTGGTTATGGCTTGCACTTATTCAGGAGGGTAATGGGAGGCCTTAGCTACAAACTGGCCTCGAGGGTTTTGCTGGTGTTGGCTCGGCAAGTTTCCTGCTTCTCTACGGTTCATGGATTGGGCCAACTGTCCTAATTGGGTCTCAATCTTGGCAATAGATTGTGTATGAGAATGGACCAACTGGGCTTGTGTTCGTAGCTCTGCTCTTATCTCCTTCTGTTCAGTTTTAATATCGGTTAAGTGGGAGAGGAGCATTTGGCTCATTTGGCTCATTTGTTCTTCTAATGAAGGTTGCCTATTAGATTGGCCAAAGGGAGCCGGTGCGGGTTGGTTGGACTGGGGCTGGCTTTGAAATTCTGGTCTTAAGGCTGGATTGAAAGCTGGCCCCTGGTCAAGTTGTTTCCAGGCAAAATTGGGATGATTTCGCCACCCCGGGTTGTAGGTATTTGAATAGGGGTTATTGGCTCTAGGATATCCTTGTGCAAAGTTGGCATGCTCCTGTACAAGATCTGGATATTAGAAAGTAGAAGGGCAGTCAACTATGGTGTGCATAGGGCTAGCACAAATGGTGCAGGCGTCATGAGAGGTTGGCGTATAAGGTGGAGTCTGTGAGAAAAACCTGTCAAACCTCTCTATAAGGGATGCCACTTGGTGTTCTAGGCTCGTGGTGGCTTTGACATCATATATGCCTCCCCTTGAGGCATTCCTACTAGGCATATGGCCTTCAGATCTATAGAGGGTGGCACTGTGTAGAGAGTTTTCGCTCAGGTCCTCTAGTAGATCCCAAGCATCATCAGGGGTTTTCTTCATGAATGTGCCTCCACAAGAGGCATCTATTAGGGTCTTATGCTGATCACACACACCCTCATGAAATCTCTGTACTAATTGCCACTTGGGCACATCATGGTGGGGACAGGACCGGAGTAAGGATTTCATCCTCTCCCAGCTTTCATGGAATTGTTCATTAGGTAACTGGGTAAAGGTGATGATTTCATGGCGGATCTTATTGGTCCGCCCCACAGGAAAGTATTTCTTGAGGAATTCGGCCTGAAGTTCCTCCCAAGTGGAAATGGAGTTATGCTCAAGGGAGTATAGCCATTCCTTGGCCCTATCTTTTAAGGTGAAGGGGAACAACCTAAGGCACACCTAGTCATCAGACAGTGTAGTTTAAAGGTTGTATTAACCTCTAGGAAATTTTGGAGATGCCTATAGGGGTTCTCATTTAATTGGCCATGGTAGGTGGGCAGCATCTGGATGATGTTGGGCTTAATTTCAAAATTTGCCACATTTTCTGGTAAGATTATGCAGGAGGGGGAGGTGTAGGTGGTAGGCCTGTAATAATCTTGTAGGGTACGGGCATGAGGCACTACGGGATTTTGGTTTAGGCCATTCCCACCCCCAAGGCTCATGTTGTCTACCATAGGATGGGTTTCAAAGATTGGGTTGCTGTGAGTTCTAAAGGCTCTAGACAGTCGCTCAGGATCAGGGTAAAAGGCCAGGTCGGGGTTTAGGGAACGACGACCATGCATACACAATATAAAGCAATAAAACCTATAGCAATCCTAATAGCGACAACTAGCACGTCATGCAATCCCACAAAGAAAATAGAAAACACCAAGCACCCAAATTTATCTAAAAGAGAAAGGATAAGAGAATGCAAACTATGGGAAGGGATGGCCCTTCCAACGTTGGCGAGGATTCCACGTCTTCTCTTAATCCTGTAACAGATGAAGAATGCAATTAAGCTACTGAAAAAAAATCTAATTTAAACTAGACTACTCTAAAACTAACTATGCTAAGAATTCAGTAAACTATTGTGCCATCCCCGGCAATGGCGCCAAAAACTTGATCGTTTAAAATTAAAACCCTTGCAAGTGCACAAGGCAATTGTACTACGGTAAGTATTAAAGGGTTGTCGAACCTCAGGGACGGACTAATATTTTACCAAATTCAATTGAAAGAAAGTTGCAGTTTAATTTAATCTAGAGAAAACAATAAAATTTAACTACGTTAAAATGGATTTTAATTAATACGAAGAAGTGCCAAGGCTTTGAATCCACCACACAATAAACCAGCTTATCGTCTCTCTCTGTTGAATAAATTCCTAATTGGCTAGTATATTCCTCTCAGACATATACTTGTCAATTCAAAATATTGTGCTCTCCTCTCGGACGTAACACATAAGCAATCAAAATATGGAACTGTGATCTATCTCTCTCGAGCATAAACCAATGAAATCTTATTTCTTTATAACACCTTAGTCTACTTACGTTCCTCTCGGACACGCAAGTATTCCTTGGATTAAAACTCACATGAATTCACTCTAGCCTCTCTCGAGCACATAGAATAAACCTTAATAAATTAACAGTGATTGCATAATAAGATCCATACACCAATCAGGGTAAAATTAAGATTGAGATAAAGAAAACGATACAACCAATTTACTCGGGTTTCATCTACGCCTAGGACAAGGATTTAGCCGGCCATCGGACAAGGAGAATGCTGTTGATTCACTGGAGTCATTTTGCACTATTCACCGGAAAGTCACTGTAGCAAACTACTATTCATGCGGAGGTACTATTCATCGTCTTCTCCGTTCGACAGTTACTGTAGCAAATGGCGGAGTTACTGTAGCAGTCCAAAATCGATCCTTTTCCGACCAAAGTTGCGCCCTTTCTTCCTCTCCTTCGGCGGCTCTTCCTCTCTCTCTCTCTCTCTCTCTCTCTCTTCCGGACAAAGCCACTGGATTTCGGTGACAATTATCTCCCTCAAAGCTCTATTTTTTCGGCCGACTGGTTTTTTTTTAAAGCTTCGATCTTGTGTTGTTTTTATAGACAGATCGAAAGTGAACCCTTTTCTGTTCTGGACTCCAACTCCGGCCTCTCGTCGATTCCTAATCAAAGAAGAAATCCAATTCCAATTTATGACTTCCAAGTCTGGCAGTTTCCAAATCAAAGCCCCTGTTTTTTTTCTTTCGTTTCCAATTGGGACACCCACCGCCGCCGTTCGAGCCCATCCTCGCCGTCTCGCTGTCGGGCCTGTCAACTTTTCCGATTGCTCCTCACAGTCGATCGCCGTCAGAGCTCGACCGCCATCTTTATTCGCACCTGCTTCGCCCATGGCCCAGTCCTCCGTGGTCAGTGCCGCCAACCTCTCCTCCGTGATCGTCGCCGTCGCCCTTCACCGGCCACTGCTCAGCCCCGCCGGCCCACTGCTCCTTCGCCGGCGTTCGAGCAGAGCTCGAACGCTCTGTTTCTGGATGAAAGGCCCGAGCTTTGGCTCGGGCCGGTTTTTCTCTTTTTTTTTTATTTCTTTTAACTGAACTGGACCGGAACGGAACCGGTTCATATTTCTTTTCTTTTTTTTCTTTATTAAATAAAAACCTGTTGTATTGATCTCATCCATCCAATCTCATCTTGACGGTTATTCTCTTTAATTGAGCCTCTTTCTCGTGCGATATTTCCAATGATCATAACTTTTTGCTCAGAACTCCGAATTGCGAACAGTCAGTGGCGTTGGAAAGCTGACTTCGTGAACTTTAACATGAAGCTTAAATTAGTCCCATCAGAGATATGCAATAGAAGTTGTTAATATTCAATCATTAGAGTCGTTTTTCACCCCATTTCTGTATTTTACTCTTGGTCCCTACAAAAACCAAAAACTATATTAAAGTAGCATAAATTCTAATCTAATACTAGCATAAACATAAGTTTAGGAGATAATAAAATGTATATTTCATGTATAGATCACCTCCCACCAAGCGCTAAGTTTAACGTCTTCAGCCAGACGGAGCGACGATCATTCTGTAATTATCGGATCAATTAAATACACCAGCCCGTCATCCAAGTCACCAACAGTCTCGAGATAGGTTAGACGATGGCCATTAACTTTGAATGTACTCTCATCTTTTGGATTTTGGATCTCAACAGCACCATGTGGAAATACTTCTTTGACAATAAAAGGCCCATACCACAGACATCAGAGCTTTCCAGGAAATATGTGGAGCCTAGAATTGTAGAGTAACACTTTCTGATCAGGCTGAACGGACTTTCTGAATATCATCTTATCATGTACGGCTTTGGTCTTCATTTTGTAGAGTTTGGCATTCTCATATGCATCTAAGTGCATCTCCTCTAATTCACTCAGTTGGAGTTTTCACTGCTCTCCGGCTTTATCCAGATCAAAGTTGTAGGCCTTAATAGCCCAATGAGCCCGGCGTTCCAACTCAGCAGGTAAATGGCAAGCTTTGCCATATACCAATCTATAAGGAGACATGCCAATAGGGGTCTTGAAAGCTGTCTGGTAGGCCCATAATGCATCATTCAGTCTCAAGGACCAATCCTTTCTATCGGGGTGAACCGTCTTCTCCAGAATCTGTTTGATTTGGTGATTGGAGACCTCCACTTGGCCACTCGTCTGAGGATGATATGGTGTGGCAACCTTGTGGGTGACATAGTATTTCTTGAGAAGAGCCTCAAAAGTCTGTTATAAAAATGAGAACCTCCGTCACTAATGATGGCACGAGGAGTTCCAAACCTGCTAAAAATGTTAGATTTCAGAAATTCCGGCACAACTTTATAATCATTGGTCCTAGTGGCAACAACTTCAATCCACTTAGACACATAATCAACAACAACAAGAATATAGGTATGACCAAAAGATGGTGGAAAAGGTCCCATGAAATCAATACCCCAAATATCAAATAAATCAACAATCAAAATAGATTGTAGGGGCATCATATTCCTTTTAGACAAGGCTCCCAATTTTTGACACCTATCACAAGATTGACGATAAGCATGGGCGTCTTTAAATAGAGTTGGCCAATAAAAACCACTTTGAAGTACTTTGGCCGCAGTTTTCTTTCCACCGTCTTATGACTTAGTCAGCACATATCTTAAACAGGTCAGGGTCATCCCAATAGTAATGTTTGACTCGAGAGAAAAATAAGTCTTTATCATGTTTAGACCAAAAGGTTGGGATTTGACCCACAGCAAGATAATTCACAATATGTGCATACCAAGGTGGAACAATGGTGGAGACAACAAAAAGCTGAAGGAATCCCTCAAAGGTTCATGGCTATGCAGATCAGAAATAGGAATTCTAGATAGATGATCAGCCACGACATTCTCATAACCCTTTTTATCTTTAATTTCAAAGTCAAATTCCTGCAAGAGTAAGATCCAATGAATCAGCCTCGGCTTGGCATCCTTCTTAAAAAGAAGGTACCTTAAAGCTGCATGATCAGAGAAGATGATGATCTTACTACCCAGGAGATATGACCTGAACTTATCTAATGCAAAAACAACAGTAAGCAACTCTTTTTCTGTGGTAGTATAATTTAATTGAGCATCAGTGAGTGTCTTGCTAGCATAGTATATAACATGAGGAATTTTGTTGATGTGTTGGCCTAACACTGCCCCTACAGCAAAATTAGATGCATCGCACATGATTTCAAAGAGCAGTGTATAGTCAGGGGGCTTAATGATGGGGGAGCTAGAGAGGAGGGTTTTTAATGTGGTAAATGCTTCGTTACACGACTCATCAAATTCAAATTGCACATCTTGACTGAGAAGGTAACATAATGGACGTGATATCTTGCTAAAATCTTTGATGAATCGACGATAAAACCCTGCATGGCCAAGGAAAGACCGTATTTGCTTAACTGATGTAGGTGGTGGTAAATTAGCAATCAGGTCAACTTTGGCCTTATCAACCTCTATACCCCTTTTTGATATGACATGTCCATGCACAATCCCCTGTTGAACCATGAAATAGCTTTTTTCCCAACTTAACACTAAATTTGTTTCCTTGCAACATTTTAAAACCAAAGACAAATTATGCAAGCAATCCTCAAAACAAGTACCAAACACCGAAAAATCGTCCATGAAAACTTCCAAAAATTTATCAATCATGTCGAAAAAAATGAACATCATGCATCGCTGAAATGTCGCAGGGGCATTGCAAAGACCAAAAGGCATCCTCCGATATGCAAATATACCGAAGGGACATGTAAAAGTTGTCTTCTCCTGATCCCCTGGAAAGACCGGCACTTGATTGTATCCCAAATACCCATCTAGAAAGCAATAAAACTCCTGGCCAGCTAGCTTCTCTTGGATTTGGTCAATGAACGGGAGAGGGAAATGGTCCTTACGGGTATTGGAGTTCAGCATCCTATAATCAATGCATACCCGCCAGCCCGTGGTCTCTCTTATTGGCATAAGTTTACCCTCTGAGTTTGGTTTCACCGTGATGCCCGATTTCTTAGGGACGACCTGGATGGGGCTCACCCACTCACTGTCAGAGATAGGGTATATGATTCCAGCGTCTAACAATTTCACTACCTCTTTCATCACCACCTCTCTCATGTGAGGGTTCAACCGTCTCTGCCCCTCCCTAGAAGGTTGGACTTGGTCCTCCATGTTTATGCGATGCATGCATACAGAAGGGTCTATACCCCGGAGGTCAGCCACTGTCTACCCTATAGCTCGCTGGTGTGTGGTAAGGATCTCCAACAACTGGGCTTCCTGGTCACGAGATAGGCTAGATGAGATAATCACAAGAAGGGTGTTGTTGGGTCCTAGGAAGACGTATTTGAGGGAGTTAGGAAGGGTTTTTAGTTCAAGTGTGGGTGGGGATTCGATGGAGGGTTTTAGTGGTGGGGCGGTAGACACAGGGAGAGGGTCGGGGTGGGGTCTCCATGGGACATGTCCAGGATGTAGGGCAGCCACTAAATGGTGATAGGCCTCCTCAAGGTCAGGTGTGCCCTCATATGTATCTAGCCAGTCATAAAAAAAGGTATGTTCTAAGGCATCCTTGAGCATAGCTAAGGGAATGTACTCCTGGACTAGGTCATCTAAGTCATCAACCAAAAGGCACTCAGCTTCGCTAGAAGGGTGTTGGGAAGCACTAAAGATGTTTAATTTAACTTTCATGTTCCCAAATGAGACGTTCATAAGCCCTGACCTACAGTTAATGGTAGCATCGGCTGTGGCTAGGAAAGGGCAGCCAAGGATAACAGGGATATGAGATTTGGAGTTGGCAACAGGTTCTATGTCTAAGATGACAAAATTAACAGGGAAGTGGAACCGGTCAACTCCAACAAGAACATTTTCTATAACACCCCTAGGTCGATGAATGGATCGGTCTCCTAACTGAAGGGTGACTGAGGTGGGCTGCAACTCTCCTAGGCCAAGTTGTTCATAAACTGAGTAAGGGAGGTGGTTGACACTGGCCCTTAAATCCAAGAGAACTCGGCTAATAGTATGGTCACCGATGACAATGGATATAACAGGGACACCTGGGTCCTTAAATTTAGGTGGCATATCACTGGTCAGCAAAGAGCTCACTTGGTTAGTCAAAAAGACCTTTTGGGTGACATGGGACTTGGTTTTCCTCTTTTGGGTACACAAGTCTTTCAGGAACTTGGCATAGGCAGGTACTTGTTTGATGGCATCTAAGAGGGGAAGGTTGATCTTAACCTGTTTGAATACCTCTAACATGTCCTCCATTCATTGGTGGGACTTACTAAATGGGGAGGGTTGGTTGAGGCATTGAGGGAAAGGAGCCCTAGGAATATAGGATTTTTCCATGGTGGGTTTCGTAGGGGCTTCCTGCTGCGGTGGGAGATTAACAGGATCAGGCATGGTAGGAGTGGGTTGGTTCGGTTTCTCTAGGGGAGTGTCTTCACTAGCAATGGTTGGGTTCCTAACCTGATTGTCAACTTGTTTACCATTTCTTAGAGTAATAACGGCTTGCACCTGCTCATTTGGACAATGAGAACCTTCAACGGCAAATTGGCCTCTAGGGTTCTGTTGTGGTTGGCTGGGCAAGGTTCCTACTTCCCTACAGTTCATAGATTGGGCCAGCTGTCCTAATTGGGCTTCTATTTTGGCAATGGATTGTGTATGGGAGTGGACTAGCTGGGCCTGGGTTCTTAGATCACCTGTCAGCTCTCTGTGTTTGGTTTCTATCTTAGTATCTAGCTTGGCTTCCATTGCATTAAAAGCTAAGAGGAGGGTAGATTGGGTGGCTAGCATTTGACTCATTTGATCTTCTAAGGTTGGTTTCTTGTTGATTTGGCCAAATGGGGGAGCCGTAGCTGGTTGGTAAGGTTGAGCGTAGTTTTGGAATTCCTATCTTGGGGCCTGATTGAAGGTGGGCCCCTAGTTAGGTTGTTTCCAGGTGAAATTTGGATGATTTTGCCACCCTGGGTTGTAGGTATTTGAGTAAGGGTTATTGGCTCTACGATAGGTCTGTGCAAGGTTGACATGCTCTTGTACAAGGTCAAGATACTAGGAGGCAGAGGGGCTGTCAACAATGGTGTGCATAGGGCTAGCACAGATGGCACAGGCATCTTGAGAGGTTGGGGTATAAGGTGGAGTCTGTGAGAAAAAAATGTCAAACCTCTCTGTAAGGGATGCCACTTGGTGTTCTAGGTTCGTGGTAGCTTTAACATCATACATGCCTCCCCTTGAGGCACTCCTGCCAGGCATATGGCCTTCAAATCTATAGAGGGTAGCACTGTGTAAAGAGTTTTCGCTCAGGTCCTCTAGTAGATCCCAAGCATCATCCGGGGTTTTCTTCATGAATGTGCCTCTACAAGAGGCGTCAATTAGGGTCTTGTGTTGATCGCACACACCCTCATGAAATCTCTATACTAATTGCCACTTGGGCACATCATGGTGGGGACAGGACCGGAGTAGGGCTTTCATCCTCTCCCAGCTTTCATGGAATTATTCATTAGGTAACTGGGTAAAGGTGATGATTTCATGGCGGATCTTATTGGTCCGCCCCACAGGAAAGTATTTATTGAGGAATTCGGCCTGAAGCTCCTCCCAAGTGGAAATAGAGTTATGCTTGATCGTTTAAATATAAACCCTTGAAGTGCACAAGGCAATTGTACTACGGTGAGTATTGATAAGGGTTGTCGAACCTCAGGGACGGATTAATCTTTTACCAAATTCAAGAGGAGAAAAAGATGTAGTTTAATTAATTCTAAAGAAAGCAATGGACTTTATCTAATCTAAATGAGATTTAATCAATATGGGGAAGTATCAAGGCAGAGAATCCACCACTAGACATGCAATTACTACTCTCAATTATTATTAAGCATAAGTTAACATGATATGGAAATTCGTGTTCTTGATCGGACACACAAATTACTTATGAATTCACTAACGTTCTTGATCGGACACGAAAGTTCATCCACTATTTTGTAATCAATCCTATCCTTGATCGGGCATAGAGTCAATCACAACCATTGTTTTAAAACCCGGTTTGGGGCCCGACCCAGTTTGGTGACCGGGTCGGGCCAACCGGTTTGACCCGGTGGGTCGACCCGGGTCGACCCGAAGGGAATATCAGGGAGAGGGAGGGGCTCTGGGGCAGAGGGAGGGGAGGTCGGGGGGAGAGAGAGGTTGTCGGGGCGGCACTGCGGTAGGGCCGCAGGGCGACGTCGGCGGCGACGGGGCGGCGGGGAGGCGGGGCGACGACCGGCGGGAAGACTACAGCGGGGCGACGGGGCAGGACGGCGCTGGTGTCTCGCTAGACTTCGAGGACTCGCTGGACGACAGCTTCGCCGCCTACCCGCGGGCCTGCTCCCTCCGCTTCACCCCGACCGCCACCCCCAACAACAAGGTCGGCCCCTTCGCCTCCTCCCGCTTCTCCTTTGTCGTCTCCCACTTCGACTCCCTCAAGCCGTGGTACCTCTCCCGCATCGACACCGCCATCCCGGAGAAGTCCGAAGCCACCTGCAACCCCTCCCTCCTCGGCCCTGCCCTCGTCTCCCCTCTCAACGCCCGCTCATACTCCTTCGCCTCCCCCGCCGCCCGCTCCACACCCCACATCAACCACACATTCCGGCCTCCCGGGAAAAACGCAGAGGGAGGGAGAGGGCGACGAGGGGGAGAGGGGGGGTCGCGCGGGGCGGCACTATGGCAGGGCGACGTCGGCGGCGGGGCGATGGGGCGGCGACCGGGCAAGGGAAAAAACAGAGGGGGGAGAGGGCGACGAGGGGGGTCAATGGGGCAGCACTGCGGCAGGGCCGCAGGGCACGTCGGCGGCGGGGGTGGCGGCTTGGCGGGGCGATGATGGCGGGCTTAGCGGCGATGGGGCGGCGATCGACAACGGTGGTGGGGCTCACCTCGTGATGGCGGCGGGGCAAAACCAGAGAGAGGGGGGAAGAACCAGAGGGAGGGGGAGACCCGGTCGGCCCGACCCGGCCGGTTTCGGGGTCAACCCGGCCGGGTCGCCAATGACCCGCCCGGGTCTTTAAAACTCTTCGGCCCGGTCGACCCGGCCCGGAAAACTAACCGGGTCCGGTCCAACCGGGTTCAACCGGCCGGGCTGAACCGGGTTTTAAAACAGGGATCACAACTCTATTATAATGCAATTAATCTTATCCTTGATCGGGCATAAAATCAATCACAATATCTAATTTCATTCATAATCAATCAAGTCTATGATCAAGCACTCAAAAGAATACTCATGAAATCGCATTAAGCATAAATCAAAATCAACTTTATAGAATTAAACAATCAAGAGTAGCAATACACATCTAGGGCTTCATCAAGCCTTGAATGAAAGTTTAGTTACACATAGAAAGAGAGAAAAGAAAAGCCTGTTTACGTAGATCCATCGTTATGAATCCTTCTTCTTCTTTCGCTCCAAAAGATCTCTTCTCTTGCTCCTCTCTAGCCTCCAATAAAGCTCTGGTTCTCCAAGGTTGAATATTAGGTGCCCAAAACGTTCTCCTATAAGGCCTATTTATAATAGTGAAGAGAAACCACGAAGTCCCCTTCCAAATCCAAGTCGAAATAGGTCTTAATTCCGGTTTGCCTCATACGGCGATCGATCGTACGTATTGACGATCGTTTGCTATCCGATCGATCACTATTCCTTCGTTATTTTCCTCCGATCGATCGCTTGCCGATCGACGCCGTATGATACCGATCGATCGTAGTTACTGTCTTGCGCGATTGAAAAATTCCAGTAGATACGATCGATCGCGTACACGTCCGATCGATCGGTTTACTATTCATTTTGCAGCACGATATTCCAATGGTCATAACTTTTCGCTCCGAACTCCGAAATACGCGGGTCGGTGGCGTTGGAAAGCTGACTTCTTGAACTTTAACATGAAGCTTGAATCAGTCCAATCTGATATGTGTACACGAAGTTATGAAGATTTAACCATTGAAGTCCGTTTTCACCTCATTTTTGTATATTACTCTTGTTTCCTACAAAAACCAAAAACTATATTAAAGTAGTAGTAATTCTAATCAAACACTAGCATAAATATAAGTTTAGGAGATAATAAAATGCATATTTCATGTATAGATCACACACCCAAACCTAGATTTTGCTAGTCCCTAGCAAAACAAAACAAAACAAAATCAAACAAACTAAGGAACTAATGTATAAAAGTACACACCACTTTCGTAGGGAACACGATTGCATTGAGCATATGCAACAAGCCGTTAAACCTCTAGGTGTCCCTAGTAGGACGAGTGTTGTCTCGTGAGGGTTTGCAGCCATGCTACCCACAAACATGTATTTATTAATCTAATTAACCTAAGTGCAAATATAAAGCAAAAATTTAAAACAGTGCAAAACAGGCAAACCTATTATCCCGACAAATACAAACTACAATGCTTAAGAGAATTAACCACACGTACTTGGTTCATAATCAACAGGAATATAGAAGCCCTCAAGTAAGTGGTTTTATTCCACACTTTCATCTTGAAAATTTCTGCTCAATATTATATAGCATGATAATGTAAATAGTAGAAAGTGTAGAACATTGTAGCAATACATTCTAAATTTCTGTTTATACAGATCCAGTGTTACCCATTAACCAAAGAACATCAGAATCTACATAGTCATCGTCATCTTTAGGTTCATGATAGCACAGATCTGCGCGCCTCCTTCGGGTCCAACATTCTAGATTTGAGAGGATAATACACCACAGACTTTTTTTTTCTTTTTTTTTTTCGCTAGGACTGTGTAAGGCCTAACTTCAAGATGCTTAGGTTTAGCAATGACTCAGGCCAATGACTCCCAGCCAAATTAGCTTAGGGCATTAGGTTTTAAGAGACCGCTTCGGGCCGGAGCATCAGCCTAAGTTAATCCTATAAAGTCAAGCAGCCCCTTTCTTTCATTTTGTTTTCATTTTCATTTTCATCATTCATATTTTCAGCACATCTTTATTTTGTCCAGGCTGTATTATACTCTCAACCTATTTCCGGTTCCAATCCCTTGCCATAGCCAAGTAAATGGTCTATCATGATCTTTTATGCTCAACAGATAACTACACATCATCCAATGACTATGACTAAAGACATCCCACTGTAAATTAGCATTCAACAAATCTCTAGATGGTATTACTTTATGTACCTAGTGTGTGTAAGTGAATTTTCTTAGTTCAAGCACTTATGCCAAGAGGTCTGTAACAGAAAAGTATGCTCAGTTAAGTGTATCTATCCTCCAGTATACTTACTCACACTTCCAATGCAAATTAATCTCCTAAGAATTGTAACATGCATTATTACGGGATAAACTATCAAAACCTGAAAAAAATACTAACAAACAACCTAAAAACTAATCAAAATTTTATGATTTTTCAATTTTTATGATTTTTTTATTATATAAGCACTATTCCCTCCCCCAAACCTATTATGAACATTGTCCTCAATGTGAACAAAATATAGCATGACAATGAGCATATAACATAGAAAATCAAATAAAGGAGAGAATACACCTGAATACGTGGGTTGCCTCCCACCAAGCTCTAAGTTTAACGTCTTCAGCCAGACGGAACCACGGTCGTTTGTAGGGTTCGGATCCTCAAGAATTCAACCTGGATCAATTAAATGATTGCCCCACACACTCCTATCCTTGTTGCCTATGTATGGAGCACATCGTGGAATAAAAGGATGAAGTGGTGGGTAGCGAAGCTTTGGAAAGAGGGATCCCTGCATTAACCATGAAAGAAGGTCATTAGAGAATTTTAATATAAAGGGAACCTCCTCCCCCACATCAACCACTTTGGCCTTAGGGGCATCTTCTAGTAACCCAATTGGGAAAGCTTCCTCAATTAATGACTCTACTAAACAATCTATGAAACAGTTTAAGTTACTTTCAATAAATAAAGAGTTAGATTGATTTAGATAAGGTATGAATGGTGTTTCAGGAATAGAAGGTTCCATTAACAGTGTTGTAGACTGCAACTCCTCAGATATAGAGGAAGGTTGAAAATTTGGTTCTATCAACACACTCACTTCATCTTTAATTTCTACACCCTCTTGATCATTATGTAAAGCCCACTCAAGCTCATTGTCAAACCTTTGGGCATTCTGAAGGGATGTAACATCATAGTTAGGGGAAAAACAGATCCCTTCATCAGAAAATTGGCTCTTTGGATATTGGGGCTCGACAGGTAAAATGCATTCTTCGTTAATATTCATGGCCTGTGCTAATTGTTCTAACTGTGTTTCAATGTTGGCAAGAGCCTGTGTGTGAGAATGGACAATCTGGGCATGGGTCCGTATTTCAACTCTCATCTCCTCACATCCAGTTTTAATCTCAGTTTTTATCTCGGCTGCCATCTCAGCTACAAGGGCTAATAATTGGCTCATTTGGTTTCCTAAGGTAGATTGTCTAGTGGGTGGGTCAAACTGAGGAGTAGCGGCAGGTTGGTAAGGCAGGTGTGGGCTTGGGAAATCTTGTCTAGGGGCCTGATGAAGAGTGGGCCCAGGGTTGGGTTGCTCCCAAGGGTTGTTAGGATGATCCTCCCACCTATGAAGACTTTGGGCCTCATTAACATATTTGCGTATAAAATCAGGGTACTCATGGGCCAAAGGGCACTCCACTGGGGTATGAATAGGACTTAAACAGAGGGCACATGGTTCCGACATATAAGGAGTTGTGTATTGTTGGGAATATGTGCCACTCCCAAAATTAGAGTGATTATCCCAACCACAGTTGTAAGAATCAGCATATAAGGGATGTGGGTGGTAGGGCACTTCATAGGGAGGGGGATTAGGTGTGTGTGAAGAACAATAATCATTAAAGCTCCTATATGGGTTCTCATGACTAAATCCATAGAAAGGTGAAGACATTTCTTCACCATGCATTCATCAACCGAACCAAAATATCACACATCCACAACTAGAAATCATCAGTCCTAGATATCAACAACTAGCAATCATCAGTCCTAGATATCAACAACTAGCAGTCCTAATAACCACAACTAGCACAACATGCAGTCACAGAAAGAAAAGAAAAACACCAAACACACAAATTAATCTAAAAAGGGAAGGATAAGAGAATGCAAACTAGGGGAAGGGATGGCCCTTCCACGTTGGCGAGAATCCCACATCTTCTCTTAACCTTGCAAAAAGAAAGAAAAACACAAATTAAGCTACTGACAAATAATCTAAGCTAAGACTCAATAAACTACTCTAACACTAATTATGCTAAGAATCTGGTAAACTATTGTGCCGTCCCCGGCAACGGCGCCAAAAACTTGATCGTTTAAATATAAACCCTTGCAAGTGCACAAGGCAATTGTACTACGGTGAGTATTGATAAGGGTTGTCGAACCTCAGGGACGGATTAATCTTTTACCAAATTCAAGAGGAGAAAAAGATGTAGTTTAATTAATTCTAAAGAAAGCAATGGACTTTATCTAATTTAATTGAGATTTAATCAATATGGAGAAGTATCAAGGTAGAGAATCCACCACTAGACATGCAATTACTACTCTCAATTATTATTAAGCATAAGTTAACATGATATGGAAATTCGTGTTCTTGATCAGACACACGAATTACTAATGAATTCACTAACGTTCTTGATTGGACAGGAAAGTTCATCCACTATTTTGTAATCAATCCTATCCTTGATCGGGCATAGAGTCAATCACAACTCTATTATAATGCAATTAATCTTATCCTTGATCGGGCATAAAATCAATCACAATATCTAATTTCATTCATAATCAATCAAGTCTATGATCAAGCACTCAAAAGAATACTCATGAAATCGCATTAAGCATAAATCAAAATCAACTTTATAGAATTAAACTATCAAGAGTAGCAATACACATCTAGGGCTTCATCAAGCCTTGAATGAAAGTTTAGTTACACATAGAAAGAGAGAAAAGAAAAGCCTGTTTATGTAGATCCATCGTCATGAATCCTTCTTCTTCTTTCGCTCCAAAAGATCTCTTCTCTTGCTCCTCTCTAGCCTCTGATCTATACATGAAATATGCATTT
The DNA here is from genome assembly GCA_039654745.1 of Houttuynia cordata. Lineage (NCBI taxonomy): Eukaryota > Viridiplantae > Streptophyta > Magnoliopsida > Piperales > Saururaceae > Houttuynia > Houttuynia cordata. The sequence goes on from CM077504.1 coordinate 12,520,939, forward strand.
TATTATCTCCTAAAACTTATGTTTATGCTAGTGTTTGATTAGAATAACTACTACTTTAATATAGTTTTTAGTTTTGTAGGAAATGAGAGCAAAGATACAAAAATGAAGAGAAAACAGACTTCAATGGTCAAATTATCGTAACTCCGTGTACAAATATCGGACTGGACTGATTCAAGTCTCATGTTAAATTTCAAGAAGTCAGCTTTCCAACTCCACCAACCACGCGCAATTCGGAGTTTGGAGCAAAAAGTTATAGCCATTTGAAGATTCCGGACAGTAGAAACGATCGATCCCATCCTTACGCGATCGATCGCGTCTTCCGCTTAAAACACTACATTGGAGAAAACGATCGATCGGACACCCAAACGATCGATCGTATCTACTGGAATATTTGGTCTTGCGCGAGATTTTGAAGACAGTAAAAACGATCGATCGGCTTCGTCCGGCGTCGTTCGCCATAGGATCGATCGGAAGCAATTAACAAAGGAAAACGGCTTCGTTCGGCTGCGTTCGCAAGGCGATCGATCGGGTTATACGAGCGATCGATCGGTGCATACGGAAAACGCAATTTAACCCTATTTTGACTCGGATTTGGAAGGGGATTTGAGGGCTTTCCTTCACCCCTATATATATGCCTTAAGGGAGAACGTATTGGATATGCAAGAATAGAGTTTTGAGACCTTGGAGGCTAGAGCAAAGGAAGAAGAAGAAGATGAAGAACAACATGATGATGGATTCTCTTCCCATGCTTGGCTAGACTCTCTTCCAAGGCGTAGATGAAGCCCAATTGATTGGTAGTATTGTTTCTTTTCTCTCATATTATGTGTTTACTCTAGTTGGTGTATGAACCTTTGTTATGCAATTAAAGTTAATTCATTGAGTATATTCTTTGTGCTTGAGAGAGACAAGAGTGGATTTTATGAATTTCAATCTGAAAGATTACTTGCATGTCTGAGAGGAATATGAGTGTTCTGATTTGTTATATATCAATAAAGTTTCATTGATTTATGCTCGAGAGAGATAGATCACAATTCCATATGCTTAATTGATTTATGTGTTACGTCCGAGAGGAGAGCACTATATGTTGAATTGACAAGTGTATGTCCGAGAGGAATACACTAGCCAACTGGAAATCTGAATTCAAAAGAGAGAGAGAGATGATACACTAGTCTATTGTGGTGGATTCGAAGCCTTGGTACTTCTCCTATTGATTAATCTCAGCTTAGTTTAGTTAAAGTTCATTGTTTTTCTCTAGATTAATTAAAAACTGCTACTTTTCTCTTGAATTTGGTAGAATATTAATCCGTCCCTGAGGTTCGACAACCCTTTCCATACTCGCCATAGTACAATTGCCTTGTGCACTTGCAAGGGTTTTATATTTAAACGATCAAGTTTTTGGCGCCGTTGCCGGGGACGGCACAATAGTTTACTAAATTCTTAGCATAGTTAGTGTTAGAGTAGTTTAGTTTCCTTTAGACTTCTATTTAGTAGCTTAATTGCTTTATTCTTCTTTTTGCAGGATTAAGAGAGGACGCTGATTTTCGTCATCGTTGGAAGGGCCATCCCTTCCCACTGTTTGCACTCTCTTAACCCTCTTTTAGAATAAATTTGGGTGCTTGGTGTTTTCCTTTTCTTTGTGGGATTGCATGACGTGCTAGTTGTCGCTATTAGGTTGCTAGTTGTCGCTATCTAGGGTTGATGTTTGCTAGTTGTCGCTATTAGGACTGCACAGGTTTTGTTTGATTTTATTTGTGCATGCATGGTCGTCGTTCCCTGAACCCCGACTTAGCCTTTGACCCTGATCCTGAGCGACTCTACAGAATTTTGAGAACTCCTAGACAATCAATTCCTGAAATCCAACATATGGCGAACAACATGAACCTCGGGGATGGTACTGGTCTAAACCAGAATCCATTAATCCCCCATGCCCGAACCCTGCAAGATTACTACCGTCCAACAGCCTACACCTCCCCTTCCTGTATCCTACTACCTGCTACCGTGGCCAATTTTGAAATCAAGCCAAACATCATCCAAATGCTGCCCACTTATCACGGCCAACTTAATGAGAATCCTTATAGGCATCTCCAAAATTTCTTGGAGGTTAACACCACATTCAAACTCACATTATCGGATGACCAGGTGCGCCTTAGACTTTTCCCATTCACTTTAAAAGACAGGGCCAAGGAATGGCTATACTCCCTTGCACACAACTCTATTTCTACTTGGGAGGAATTACAAGCTGAATTCCTAAAGAAGTATTTTCCTGTGGGGCGGACTAATAAGATCCGCAACGAAATCATTACTTTTACCCAGCAACCAAATGAGCAATTCCATGAAAGTTGGGAAAGAATGAAATCCCTCCTCCGATCCTGTCCCCACCATGATGTGCCCAAGTGGCAGCTAGTGCAGCGATTTCATGAGGGTGTGTGCGATCAGTACAAGACCCTGATTGATGCCTCCTGTGGAGGCACATTCATGAAAAAAACCCCTGATGATGCCTGGGACCTACTAGAGGACCTAAGTGAAAGTTCTCTACATAGTGCTACCCTCTACAGAACTGAAGGCCATCTACCGGGTAGGAGTGCCTCAAGGGTAGGCATGTATGATGTTAAGCCCACCAACAGTTTAGAACACCAAGTGGCATCCCTGACCGAGAGATTTGACCGGTTTTTCTCACAGCTCCCATCTCAGACCCCTACCTCTCACGATGCCTGTGCCATCTGTGCCAGCCCCATGCACACTGTAGTTGACTGCCCTTCAGCTTCCCAGTATCCTGATCTTGTACAGGAGCAAGCCAACTTTGCACAAGGATACCCTAGAGCTAATAACCCCTATTCAAATACCTACAACCCGGGGTGGCGAAATCATCCCAATTTCGCCTGGAAACAACCTAACCAGGGGACCACTTTCAATCAGGCCCCAAGACCCGAAATCCAACACCCAACTCAGCCTTACCAACCAGCTACCACTCCCCCATTTGGCCAAACCAATAAGAAACCATCCCTAGAAGACCAGATGAGCCAAATGAGTCAAATGCTCCTCTCCCACTTAACCGAGATTAAAACTGAACAGAAGGAGATGAGAGCAGAGTTGAAAACCCAGGCCCAGCTTGTCCACTCCCATACACAATCCATTGCCAAAATAGAAACCCAGTTAGGACAGCTAGCCCAATCCATGAATCGTAGGGAAGTAGGGACCTTGCCCAGCCAACCACAACAGAACCCTAGAGGCCAGTTCGCCGTGGAAGGTTCCCAGTATCCAAACGAGCACGTGCAAGCCATTACTACTCTTAGGAATGGCAAGCAAGTTGACAATCAGGTTAGGAACCCATCTACTGCGAGTGAGGAAACTCCCCTAGAGAAACAGAGTCACTCAACTCCTATTATGCCTGACCCTGTTAACCTCTCACCGCAACAGGAAGCCCCTACGGCACCCACAAATGATAAATCCTATATCCCTAGGGCCCCCTTCCCTCAATGCCTCAACCAATCCTCCCCGTTTAGTAAGTCCCACCAACGAATGGAGGAAATGATAGAGGTATTCAAGCAAGTTAAAATAAATCTTCCCCTCTTAGATGCCATTAAACAAGTGCCCACATATGCCAAATTCCTGAAAGACCTGTGTACCCAAAAACGGAAAACCAAATCCCATGTTGCCCAAAAGGTCTTTTTGACTAACCAAGTAAGCTCTTTACTGACCAGTGATGTGCCACCTAAATTCAAGGACCCAGGAACCCCTGTTATATCCATTGTCATAGGTGACCATACCATTAGCAGAGCTCTCTTAGATCTAGGGGCCAGTGTCAATCTCCTCCCATACTCAGTTTATGAACAACTTGGCCTAGGAGAGTTGCAGCCCACCTCAGTCACCCTACAGTTAGCAGATCGATCCATTCGCAGACCTAGAGGTATTATAGAAGACGTTCTTATTGGAGTTGACCGGTTCTACTTTCCTGTTGACTTTGTCGTTCTAGACATGGAACCTGTTGCAAACTCCAAGTCCCAAATTCCTGTTATCCTTGGCCGGCCTTTCCTAGCTACCGCTGATGCCACCATCAATTGTAGGTCGGGTCTCATGAACGTCTCATTCGGGAACATGAAAGTTAAATTAAACATCTTTAGTGCTTCCCAACAACCCTCGAGTGAAGTTGAATGCCTTATGGTTGACGACCTAGATGACCTCGTCCAGGAATACCTTCCCCTTGCTGTGCTTAAGGATGCCCTCGAGCACACCCTTTTCTATGACTGGATCGATCAATATGAGGGCATACCTGACCTTGAGGAGGTCCATCACTATTTAGTGGCTGCCCTATACCCTGGACATATCCCATGGCGATCCCATCCTGACCCTCTCCCTGTGTCTACCGCCGCACCACTAAAACCTTCCATAGAATCCCCACCCACACTTGAACTCAAAACCCTTCCTAGCTCCCTCAAATACGTCTTCTTAGGACCCAACAACACTCTTCCTGTCATTATCTCATCTAGCCTATCTATTGACCAGGAAACCCAGTTGTTGGAGATCCTGACCAAACACCGGCGAGCTATAGGATGGACAGTAGCTGACCTCCGGGGTATAGACCCCTCTGTGTGCATGCATCGCATCAACCTGGAGGACCAGGCTAAACCTTCTAGGGAGGGGCAGCGACGGTTGAACCCACACATGAGAGAAGTGGTGATGAAAGAGGTAGTGAAATTGTTAGATGCTGGAATTATATACCCTATCTCTGATAGTGAGTGGGTGAGCCCCATCCAGGTCGTTCCTAAGAAATCGGGCATCACGGTGAAACCAAACTCAGAGGGTGAACTTGTGCCAATAAGAGAAACCACGGGCTGGCGGGTATGCATTGATTATAGGAAACTGAACTCCAATACCCGTAAGGATCATTTTCCTCTCCCATTCATTGACCAAATCCTAGAGAAACTAGCGGGCCAAGAGTTCTATTGCTTTTTAGATGGGTACTCAGGATATAATCAAGTGCCAGTTTTTCCAGGGGATCAGGAAAAGACGACTTTTACATGCCCCTTCGGTACATTTGCGTATCGAAGAATGCCTTTTGGTCTCTGTAATGCCCCTGCTACATTTCAGCGATGCATGATGTCCATTTTTTCCGACATGATTGATAAATTTTTGGAAGTTTTCATGAACGATTTTTCAGTGTTTGGCACTTGTTTTGATGACTGCTTGCACAACCTTACTTTGGTTTTAAAACGCTGTGAGGAAACAAATTTAGTGTTAAGTTGGGAAAAGAGCCACTTCATGGTTCAACAGGGGATTGTGCTTGGACATGTTATATCAAAAAGGGGTATCGAGGTTGACAAGGCCAAGGTTGACCTGATTGCTAATTTACCACCGCCTACATCGGTTAAGCAAATACGGTCTTTCCTTGGCCATGCAGGGTTTTATCGTCGATTCATCAAAGATTTTAGCAAGATATCACGTCCATTATGTCATCTTCTAGGTCAAGACGTGCCATTTGACTTTGATGATTCATGCAAGGATGCTTTTACAAAGCTCAAAACCCTCCTCTCTAGCTCCCCTATCATTAAGCCCCCTGACTATACACTGCCCTTCGAGATAATGTGTGATGCATCAAATTTTGCTGTAGGGGCAGTGTTAGGCCAACGCATCAATAAAATTCCTCATGTCATATACTATGCTAGCAAGACACTCACTGATGCTCACTGATGCCTTAGATAAGTTCAGGTCCTATCTCCTGGGTAGTAAGATCATCATCTTCTCTGATCATGCAGCCTTGCGGTACCTTCTTTCCAAGAAGGATGCCAAGCCAAGGCTGATCCGTTGGATTTTACTCCTCCAAGAATTTGACTTTGAAATTAAAGATAAAAAGGGTTCTGAGAATGTCGTGGCTGATCATCTATCCAGAATTCCTGTTCCTGATTTGCATAGCCATGACCCTCTAAGAGATTCATTCCCTGATGAGCAGCTTTTTGCTGTCTCAACTACTGCTCCACCTTGGTACGCAAATATCGTAAATTATCTTGTTGTGGGTCAAATCCCCACCTTTTGGACTAAACATGACAAAGACTTGTTTTTCTCACGAGTCAAACATTACTATTGGGATGACTCTGATCTATTTAAGATATGTGCGGATCAAGTCATAAGACGATGAGTCCCAGAGAGTGAGTTTCATAGCATTTTATCTTTTTGTCACTCTCAGGCCTGTGGTGGACACTTCGGTGGTAAGAAAACTGCGGCCAAAGTTCTTCAAAGTGGTTTTTATTGGCCAACTCTATTTAAAGACGCCCATGCTTACTGTCAATCTTGCGATAGGTGTCAAAAACTAGGAGCCCTCTCAAAAAGGGATATGATGCCCCTACAACCCATATTGATTGTTGAAATGTTTGATGTATGGGGTATCGATTTTATGGGACCTTTTCCGCCCTCTTTTGGTCATGCGTATATTCTTGTCGCAGTGGATTACGTATCTAAGTGGATTGAAGCTGTCGCCACTAGAACCAATGATCATAAAGTTGTGCTGGAATTTATAAAATCTAACATTTTCTGCAGGTTTGGAACGCCTCGTGCTATCATTAGTGACGGAGGTTCTCATTTTTGTAACAGGTCATTTGAAGCTCTTCTCAAGAAATATTCTGTCACCCACAAGGTTGCCACACCATATCATCCTCAGACCAGTGGCCAGGTGGAGGTCTCCAATCGCCAAATCAAGCAGATCCTCGAGAAGACGGTTCGCCCCGACAGAAGGGATTGGTCCTTGAGACTCAATGATGCATTATGGGCTTACCGGACAGCTTTCAAGACCCCGATTGGTATGTCTCCGTATAGATTGGTATATGGCAAAGCTTGCCATTTACCTGTTGAGTTGGAGCACCGGGCTTACTGGGCTATTAAGGCCTACAATTTCGACATGGATAAAGCCGGTGAACAGCGCAAGCTCCAACTGAGTGAATTAGAGGAAATGCGCCTTGATGCATATGAGAATGCCAAGCTCTACAAAATGCGAACTAAGGCGGTTCATGACAAGATGATTTCCAGGAAATCCTTTCAGCCTGATCAGAAGGTGTTGCTCTATAACTCTAGGGTGCACTTATTTCCTGGGAAGCTCCGATCTCGGTGGTCTGGGCCTTTTATTGTCAAAGAAGTATTTCCACATGGTGCTGTTGAGATTTATAATCCAAAGGATGGGACTACATTCAAAGTAAATGGCCACCGATTGAAACCTTATCTGGAGACTGTTGCCGACATGGATGCAGTGGCTGTCTACATGGATGATCCAGACCCTACAGAATGATCGTTACTACGTCTGGCTGAAGACGTTAAACTTAGCGCTTGGTGGGAGGCAACCCACGTATTCAGGTGTATTCTCTCCTTTATATGATTTTCTTTGTTATATGCTCATTGTCATGCTATATTTTGTTCACATTGAGGACAATGTTCATAATACGTTTGGGGGAGGTTTTATTGCTTGATTTTCATTCGAAAAAAAAAAGAAGAAGTGAAAAACAGCAAACACGATCGATCGGCTGCTGTGCGATCGATCGCGGGTCGTCTTCTTCGTCTTTAAAATCTGCGCGGCCGGGGCGAACGAACCCTATTTTCGCTCGCCACCGCCGCCTCCGACCCCAGTTTGAGCTGAGACTCCGGCCCCCGACGAAATTTTGCACGGAGAATCCATTTCCGGTGTCCGTTTTAGAGATTTCCGTCTCTTTTCATCGCAATCCCGAGCTTTTATTCCGGTAAGCCGAAACGAAAAAAAAATTGATTTTTCTTAGTTTCTGTTAGGTACTTTTGAAATCTGTCTCATACTTGCTCTTAAATTGATTATTGTGATACTTGTGTATGAGTTCAGCCTTTGGTTCTCAGCATTTTCGCCAAATCTTATGATTTTTGTGCGTGAACAGTTCTGTTTTTCAATAAAAAAAAATTCCGAAAGTGAGACATTCCGGATTTTCGATTCCTCTCATGCATACTTTTGATTGCTGATTACATTGCATGTTCATGATTGCTATCTCCGATTTGTATTTATTTATTTATTATTTTATTTTATTTTATTTTTTTTATTTAAAAAAAAAAAAACGCTAACGAGCTGTCTTATGTCATTAGTTGTGATATACCTGCTGTGCTGATGATCTATACTTATTTGTGCATTAGTTATCTTTGTAGTGGTTTTTATTATGACCTTTGGTTTTCAGGAACGATGCCTCAGAAATCCTCTGCTCACAAACGCCCAAGGAGTGAAGCTTCCACTTCACGGCCTGCTGCTTCCACCCCTGCATCTCCACCTACGGCTACTCCACCACCACGGCCAATTCAATATGAGCGCCAGGTTCTCTTAAATCCATATATTCCTGATCTTCCAACCCAAGGCTGGATAAAGGCTCGGCCGGATTGGGTGAATTACTTCACCCATATTGCTTCTACGAAGAAGAATGTGCATCACTTGGTGCACGAGGATGCCGTCCGAGAGTTCTATTTGAATGGCACTATAGAAGACCACGAGGATCAGGAACAAGTTGCCATTCGCAGTTTGGTGTGTGGCACTCCTTTACGCATCCGGGCTGCTGACATAGCTCGAGCTATGGGCTGCGAGCGAGGTACTATTCGGCATCCAGATTTCAGTGGTTATACACTTCCCATGCATCGCATTGTTACAGGTCGCTTGACAGGGTCACCCATAGGACCTTGCCTGACCACATATCTCCAGGCCATCAGCATGCTACCGGAGTTCCGATTTGCCTTTCTCATTTTCTAGCATGATATATGGTTTGCCAGGAAGGAGAAAGTTGACCGCACGATGACTGAGCTACTTTATGTATTCGGCGACGAGACTAGGCGGGGCGACCTTGATTTACCTTCATTCGTCTTTGGGCGGATGAAGCAGATGATGGTGGGGAGAAAGGATGAACGGTTACCATATCCTTTCATTCTTGAGCGCATATTTGAGACCATCGGGGTCCGTTTTCCAGAGCATGCACGTTTATCTTGTGGACTCGGTCCGATTGGAGTTGACGCCTTTAACCGTATGATCGCCCACACACGTATACATACTTGGCCACAGGCTCGCCGTGCTGAGGAGCAGGCCGAGCCACCTACGAGTCAGCCTACTCAGCAGCCCCCTTGGGAATCTATTCAGCAGCAGATCACTGATCTCACCAGCCATGTGCAGGAGATTCGGGCTACACAGCAACAGATTCTTGCAACCCAGCAGGCATATCAAGAGTCCCAAAATACTATCACGTTACGCCTTGACTCTATTGTTGACTTTCTCCATGATTGGCGTTTCCCTCCTACGGACGATGGCGATGGCGACGACCAGGACTCTTAGTCCTTTCTTTTCTGGTGGTTTTCCTTCCTCTTTTCTCCTTTACTTATATCAGATCATTGTATTTTGTCTTTCATTGTGCATTGAGGACAATGCTTATATTAGGTTTGGGGGAGAGGATGTGCTTCATTGTAAAATCAAGAAAAGGAAAATAAAAAAAAAGTTGTTAAATTTTTTGATTAGTTTTTAGGTTGTTTGTTAGTATTTTTTGTTAGGATTTGATAGTTTATCCCGTAATAATGCATGTTACAATTCTTAGGAGATTAATTTACATTGGAAGTGTGAGTAAGTATACTGGAGGATAGATACACTTAACTGAGCATATCTTTCTGTTACAGTCCTCTTGGAATAAGTGCTTGAACTAAGAAAATTCACTTACACACACTAGTACATAAAGTAATACCATATAGAAATTTGTTGATTACTAATTTACAGTGGGATGTCTTTAGTCATAGTCATTGGATGATGTGTAGTTATCTGTTGAGCTTAAAAGATCATGATAGCCCATTTACTTGGCTATGGCAAGGGATTGGAACCAAAAATAGGTTGAGAGTATAATACAGCCTGGACAAAATAAAGATGTGCTGAAAAATATGAATGATGGAAATGAAAATGCGAAAAAATGAAAACAAAATGAAAGAAAGGGGCTGCTTGACTTTATAGGATTAACTTAGGCTGATGCTCGGGCCCGAGGCGGTCTCTTAAAACCTAATGCCCTAAGCTAATTTGGCTGGGAGTCATTGGCCTGAGTCATTGCTAAACCTAGGCATCTTGAAGTCAGGCCTTACACAGTCCTAGCGAAAAAAAAAGAAAAAAAAAAGTCTATGGTGTATTATCCTCTCAAATCTAGAATGTTGGACCCGAAGGAGGCGCGCAGATTTGTGCTATCATGAACCTAAAGATGACGATGACTATGTAGATTCTGATGTTCTTTGGTTAATGGGTAACACTGGATCTGTATAAAACAGAAATTTAGAATGTATTGCTACAATGTTCTACACTTTCTACTATTTACATTATCATGCTATATAATATTGAGCAGAAATTTCCAAGATGAAAGTGTGGAATAAAACCACTTACTTGAGGGCTTCTATATTCCTGTTGATTATGAACCAAGTACATGTGGTTGATTTTCTTAAGCATTGTAGTGTGCATTTGTCGGGATAATAGGTTGTATGTTTTGCTATGTTTTAATTTTTGCTTTGTTTTTGCACTTAGGTTAATTAGATTAATAAATACATGTTTGTGGGTAGCATGGCTGCAAACCCTCACGAGACAACACTCGTCCTACTAGGGACACCTAGAGGTTTAACGGCTTGTTGCATACGCTCAATGCAATCGTGTTCCCTACGAAAGTGGTGTTTACTTTTATGTATTAGTTTCTTTAGTTTATTTGATTTTGTTTTGTTTTGCTAGGGACTAGCAAAATCTAGGTTTGGGGGTGCGATCTATACATGAAATATGCATTTTATTATCTCCTAAAACTTATGTTTATGCTAGTGTTTGATTAGAATAACTACTACTTTAATATAGTTTTTAGTTTTGTAGGAAATGAGAGCAAAGATACAAAAATGAACAGAAAACGGACTTCAATGGTCAAATTATCGTAACTCCGTGTACAAATATCGGATTGGACTGATTCAACTCTCATGTTAAATTTCAAGAAGTCAGCTTTCCAACGCCACCAACCACGCGCAATTCGGAGTTCGGAACAAAAAGTTATAGCCATTTGAAGATTCCAGACAGTAGAAACGATCGATCCCATCCTTACGCGATCGATCGCGTCTTCCGCTTAAAACACTACATTGGAGAAAACGATCGATCGGACACCCAAACGATCGATCGTATCTACTGGAATATTTGGTCTTGCGCGAGATTTTGAAGACAGTAAAAACGATCGATCGGCTTCGTCCGGCGTCGTTCGCCATAGGATCGATCGGAAGCAATTAACAAAGGAAAACGGCTTCGTTCGGCTGCGTTCGCAAGGCGATCGATCGGGTTATACGAGCGATCGATCGGTGCATACGGAAAACGCAATTTAACCCTATTTTGACTCGGATTTGGAAGGGGATTTGAGGGCTTTCCTTCACCCCTATATATATGCCTTAAGGGAGAACGTATTGGATATGCAAGAATAGAGTTTTGAGACCTTGGAGGCTAGAGCAAAGGAAGAAGAAGAAGATGAAGAACAACATGATGATGGATTCTCTTCCCATGCTTGGCTAGACTCTCTTCCAAGGCGTAGATGAAGCCCAATTGATTGGTAGTATTGTTTCTTTTCTCTCATATTATGTGTTTACTCTAGTTGGTGTATGAACCTTTGTTATGCAATTAAAGTTAATTCATTGAGTATATTCTTTGTGCTTGAGAGAGACAAGAGTGGATTTTATGAATTTCAATCTGAAAGATTACTTGCATGTCTGAGAGGAATATGAGTGTTCTGATTTGTTATATATCAATAAAGTTTCATTGATTTATGCTCGAGAGAGATAGATCACAATTCCATATGCTTAATTGATTTATGTGTTACGTCCGAGAGGAGAGCACTATATGTTGAATTGACAAGTGTATGTCCGAGAGGAATACACTAGCCAACTGGAAATCTGAATTCAAAAGAGAGAGAGAGATGATACACTAGTCTATTGTGGTGGATTCGAAGCCTTGGTACTTCTCCTATTGATTAATCTCAGCTTAGTTTAGTTAAAGTTCATTGTTTTTCTCTAGATTAATTAAAAACTGCTACTTTTCTCTTGAATTTGGTAGAATATTAATCCGTCCCTGAGGTTCGACAACCCTTTCCATACTCGCCATAGTACAATTGCCTTGTGCACTTGCAAGGGTTTTATATTTAAACGATCAGCCTCCAATAAAGCTCTGGTTCTCCAAGGTTGAATATTAGGTGCCAAAACGTTCTCTTATAAGGCCTATTTATAATAGTGAAGAGAAACCACGAAGTCCCCTTCCAAATCCAAGTCGAAATAGGTCTTAATTCCGGTTTGCCGCATACGGTGATCGATCGTACGTATTGACGATCGTTCGCTATCCGATCGATCGCTATTCCTTCGTTATTTTCCTCCGATCGATCACTTGCCGATCGACGCCGTATGATACCGATCGATCGTAGTTACTGTCTTGCCTGATTGAAAAATTCAAGTAGATACGATCGATCGTGTACACGTCCGATCGATCGGTTTACTATTTATTTTGTAGCACGATTTTCCAATGGTCATAACTTTTCCCTCCGAACACCGAATTATGCACGGTCGGTGGCGTTGGAAAGCTGACTTCTTGAATTTTAACATGAAGCTTGAATCAGTCCAATCTGATATGTGTACACGAAGTTATGAAGATTTAACCATTGAAGTCCGTTTTCACCTCATTTTTGTATATTACTCTTGTTTCCTACAAAAACCAAAAACTATATTAAAGTAGTAGTAATTCTAATAAAAAACTAGCATAAATATAAGTTTAGGAGATAATAAAATGCATATTTCATGTATGGATCACCTGCACCATCTGTGCCAGCCTCATGCACACCATAGTTGACTGCCCTTAAGCCTTCAGTATCCAGACTTAGTACAGGAGCAAGTCAACGCTGCACAGACCTTCCCAAGGACAACAAACAATCCTTACTCCAACGCTTACAACCCTGGGTGGCTTGATCAGCCTAATTTTTCTTGGAGGCCATATAATCTAGTGCCTACTTTTAATCAGGCCCCAAGATAGGAATTCCATAACCAAGTTCAGCCTTACCAACCAGTCACAGCTTCCCCATTTGGCCAAACCAATAAGAAACCATCCCTAGAAGACCAAATGAGCCAAATGCTAGCCACCTTAGCCGCAATGAAAGCTGAAATGAAAATTGGCATAAAAGAGCTAAGGGGTGAGTTAAGAACCCAAGCCCAGCTTGTCCACTCCCACACACAATCCATAGCCAAGATAGAAACCCAATTAAGACAGCAGGCCCCGTCTATGAACCATAAGGAAGTAGGTACCTTGCCTAGCCAACCCCAGCAAAACCATAGAGGCCAGTTTGCAGGTGAGACCTTCCATTACCCTCTTGAACAAGTGCAAGTCATAACTACCTTGAGGAGCGGTAAGCAAGTTGACAATAGGGTTTGGGATTCGTCCGTTGGTCCCTCAAGTGAGAAAATGTCCCCTGAGATAGAAAAAGAACCTACTCCAATCAAAGTTGTACCCATTAGTTCTAAAACCCTGCAGGATGACCCGACCGAAGCCTATGTCCCCAGGGTACCATACACACAATGCCTGGACAAACCCTTCCTGTTTAGCAAATCTCATCAAAAGATGGAGGAGATGTTCGAGGTGTTCAAACAGGTTAAGGTCAGTCTCCCTTTGTTAGATGCAATAAAACAAGTGCCTGCATATGCCAAATTCCTGACGGATCTTTGTACCCAAAAGCGCAAAGCTAAATCTAATATAACTAAAAAGGTCTTCCTTACTGAACAAGTGAGTTCCATATTAACACATAATCTTCCACCGAAGTATAAGGACCGAGGATGTCCAACAATTTCATGTGATATAGGGAACCATACTATGGAAAAGGCATTGTTAGATTTGGGAGCAAGTGTCAATTATTGCCTTACTCTATGTATGAGAAACTACAATTTATTGCCTTACTCTATGTATGCATTCAACTTGCAGACAGATTCGTTAATGTTCCACGTGGTGTTATTGAAGATGTTCTGGTGCAGGTTGACAAATTTTTCTTTCATGCGGACTTCATTGTCCTAGATACACAACTTGTGCAGAACATTGGCAGTCAGATTCCTGTGATTTTGGGACGTCCATTCCTGGTGACGTCCAATGCTATTATAAATTGCCGGGATGGGGTGTTGAAATTGTCTTTTGGAAATTTAAATGTTAAACTAAATATTTTTAATGCTAAAAAATAACATCCACCATCAGATGATTCTTATCCGGTTCATATGATTGACACTCTTGTGGATGGTGCACCTCCCTGTATTTGTTTTGATGATCCACTTGTGATTTCTTTCATTAACACTCATGTGCGCAGTAGGACCATAAATGGTCTGAACGTTGGATTGAAAAACCCTGGATAAGTTGAACAAATGGCTCAGTCTAGCTGAAGATGTTAAACTTAGCGCTTTATGGGAGGCAACCCACGTATTCAGGTGTATTCTCTCATTTTCTTCTTTTTTCTTGTTATGTTATCATTGTCATTTTTCTATTTTGTTCACATTGAGGACAATGTTCATAATAGGTTCGGGGAAGGGAATATTGCTTGCATATATAAAAAAATCAGAAAATAAAAAACCATAAAAATTTGATTAGTTATTAGGTTGTTTGATTAGTACTTTTTATAGGTTTTGATAGTTTATTCTGTGATAATGCATACTTCAATTTTAAGTGATTAATTTGCATTGGAAGTGTGAGTAAGTATACTGGAGGATAGATACACTTAACTGAGAATATCTTTCTGTTACAGTCCTCTTGGATAAGGTGCTTGAGCTAATAAAACTCACTCACACATACTAGTACATAAAGTAATACCCTCTAGAGATTTGTTGAATATTAATCTTCAATGGGATGTCTTTGGTCAGAGTCATTAGTTGACATGTGGTTGTCTGTTGAGCTCAAAAGATCATGATAGACCATTTACTTGGCAATGCCAAGGGCTTGGAATCGGAAATAGGTTGAGACTATAATACAACCTGGACGAATAAAGATTGCAGAAAAATGATGGAAAATATGAATGCTAAAAAAATGAAAAATGCAAAAAAAATGAGAAAAACAAAAGAAAGAAAGGTGCTTGACTATTGTAGGATTAACTTACGCTGATGCTCGGGCCCGAAGCGGTCTATACTTAAAACCTAATGCCCTAAGCCAACTGGCTGGGAGTTATTGGCCTGAGTCATTGCTAAACCTAAGCATCTTGAAGTCAGGCCTTACACAATCCTAAAGAAAAAAAAGTCTATGGTGTATTATCCTCTCAAGTCTAGAATGTTGGACTCGAATGAAGCGCACATGCATTTGTGCTATCATAACCTAAAGATTACGATGACTATGTAGATTTTGATGTTCTTTGGTTAATGGGTAACACTGGATTTGTGTGAAACAGAAATTTAGAATGTATGACTGCAATGTTCTATACTTTTTACTATTTACGCTATCATGGTATATCATATTTGAGCAGAAATTTCCAAGATAAAAGTGTGGAATAAAACCACTTACTTGAGGGCTTCTATATTCCCGTTGATTATGAACCAAGTACGTGTGGTTAATTTTCTTAAGTATTGTGGTTTGCATTTGTCGGGATAATATGTTGATTGTTTTGCAATGTTTTATTTTGTTTGCAATTAGGTTAATTAGTTCATTGCATAAGTATATGTTTGTGGGTAGCATGGCTACAAACCCTCACGAGATACAACTCGTCCTATTAGGGCCGCCTAGAGGTTTAATGGCTTGTTACATACGCTCAATGCAATCGTGCTCCCTACGAAAGTGGCATTTACGTTTATGCATTAGTTCCTTTTGTTTGATTGTTTGGTTTTGTTTTTGTTTTGTTTTGCTAGGGGCTAGCAAAATGTAGGTTTGGGGATGTGATCTACACATGAAATATGCATTTTATTATCTCATAAGCTTATGTTTATGTTAGTGTTTGATTAGAATTATTGCTACTTTAATGTAGTTTTTGGTTTTTGTAGGAAATAAGAGTAAGATGTGGAAATGAGGTAAAAAATGACTTTAATGGTTAAATCTTCATAACTTCGTGTGCATATCTCTAATTGGACTGATTCAAGCTTCATGTTAAAGTTCAAGAAGTCAACTTTCTAATGCCGCCGACCGCGTACAATTTGGAGTTTGGAGCTAAAAGTTATGACCATTGGATGATTGTAATGTAGGATGAATAGTAACCGATCAATCGGCTGCCTTACGCGATCGATCGGCTGAGCCGCAAAATAGAAGTAAATGAAGAACCGATCGATCGGACATCAACGCGGTCGATCCTAGTTACTGGAGTTTTTGATATGTGCGGTACAGTAGCAACGATTGATTGGCACATCAAAGCGATCGATCGACAGACACAGATTTGAATCGTTCGATCAGCGCGAAGTAGTGAATTAACGAAGAAACCAGGGGATCGATCGGCAATACGGCGCAGAACTAAAATAAGGCCTATTTTGACTCAGATTTGGAAGGAGATTTGAGGGTTTTCCTTCACCCCTATATATATATGCCTTAAGGAAGAATGTATTGGCTATTAGAGAAGAGACTTTTTGAGTTCTTTTGGAGACCTTGGAGGCTAGAGCAAGGGAGAGAAGAAGAAAAAAATAATGAAGAACATGATGATGATTTCTCTTCCAATGCAAGGCTAAACTCCTCTCCAAGGCATAGATGATGCCCAATAGACTGGTTGTATAGTTTTTTTTCTCTTATATTATGTTTACTCTAGTTGGTGTATGAACATTTGTTATGTAATTAAAGTTAATTCATTGAAGTTTGTTCTTTTTACTTGAGGGAGACAAGAGTGAATTAATTGGATTTCAATATGAAAGAGTAGTTGCGTGTCCGTGAGGAACGTGAGTAATCTGAAGTGTTGCTAATAAAGTTTCATTGGTTTATACTCGAGAGAGATAGATCACAGTTCTATGTACTTAATTGAATTATGTGTTACATCCGAGAGGAGAGCACTATAATTTGAATTGACAAGTGTATGTCCAAGAGGAATATGCTAGCCAATTAGAAATCTTTATTCAAAAGAGAGAGAGAGAGAGACGATGCACTAGTTTATTGTGGTGGATTCGAAGCCTTGGTCTTTTTCATATATTGATTAATCTCAGCTAGTTTAGTTAAAGTTTATTTCTTTCTTCGATTAAATTAAAAACTGCACTTTTCTATTGAATTTGGTAAATTGTTTAACCGTCCATGAGGTTCGACAACCCTTCAATACTCGTTGTAGTACATAATTGCCTTGTGTACTTGCAAGGGTTTAATTTTAAACGATCACTCAACCCTAGTGCCAGAGTGTCATGACTAAACGAGGCACTCTATTATAACTAGGAAATATCACACAACACCACAACAATTCATTCAAAAGGAATTAAGTTGGAAATTTTACTTTCCTAATGTAGGTCGACCAAATAATATTTTTACACAAATTTCCTGGTCGTTGCATCCCCCCTCCTTAAAAGACATTTTGTCCTCAAAATTAAATAGTATAATTATCAAATAGTCCAGGATAAGATTGCCTCATCTCAGCCTCAGTTTTCCAAGTCATCTCTTCCGAGAGTTGATTATGCCATAACACTTTTACCAAATGAATTATTTTATTAAGCAAAATCTAATCCTTTCTGTCTAAAATCTTCGTGGACTTTACTGGAAAAGTCAGATTTGCCTCCAACTCCATTATTACATAATCAGATACATGAGAAGGATCTAGAATGTACTTCCTTAGCATGGAGACATGAAATGTACCATGCACATCTACAAGCTGAGGGAGTAAAGCCAATCGATATGCCACTAGTCCAACCTTTTCCAAAATTTCAAACGGTCCTACAAATCTAGGACTCAACTTTCCCTTTTTACCGAAACGCACAACTCCCTTCGTGGGTGAGACTTTCAAGAACACATGATCTCCTACCTGAAATTCTAATTCTCGATGTCTGCAATCCGCATAATTCTCCTGTCGGCTCTGTGCAGTCTGAAGCTTTGTCTGATTTGTTTTACCTTCTCTACACAATATTGTGCCAACTCAAATCTTAAGACCTTACTTTCTCCGACATTATCCCAACAAGTAGGTGACCTACACAGTCCTCCATAAAGTGCTTCAAAAGGTGTCATGCCAATACTTGAGTGATAGTAATTATTGTAGGCAAACTCGATCAATGGTAGATGGTCATCACAATTCCCTTTTACAATCAATCACACATGCTCTCTGCATGTCTTCCAATGTTTGCATGGTCCGTACTGATTGACCATCACTCTGCGGATGAAAAGCAGTGCTGAAATTTAACTTGGTTCCCAGTGCTTCTTGTATATACTACCAAGTGTGAGAAGTATATTGGGTATCTCTATATAACTTGATAGATAACGGTTTGCCATGAAGCCTAACTATCTCCCTGATATACACCTGAGCCAAACTTTCTAGATTATGTTTCCATCTGATTGGGAGAAAATGTGTCACCTTAATGAGTCTATCCACGATGACCCAAATGACATCCTTTTGCATTTGAGTTTTTGATAATGCTATAACGAAGTCCATTGTAGTATGCTCCCATTTCCATTGTGAAATTTCTAATGGTTGCAGCAAACCAACGAGTCTTTGATGTTCTACCTTTATTTGCTGACATGTTAAACACCTTGATACAAACTTCCCAATGTCTCTCTTCACTCCATTCCATTCCACAAGAAGTTGTGCTTGAGATCCTAATAAAGCTTAATGCCTGTAGGGTGAATGGTATACTGTGAATGGTGTGCTTCTCGAAGAATCTCTTGTCTTAATTACATATCCTTAGGCACCACTAATCTTCCTTTAAATCGAACACTTCCATATGTACCCTTGCTAAAATCTAGCTTCTCTAACAATTTCTGTATATGAGGATTCACCTTTTGTGCTTCAAGCACCTTCTCATAAATTGCAGATTGGATGGTGAGAATCCCAAGGAAAGAAGTACGCTATCCAGTTGGCAATTTTAGAAGACATTCTCCCATCTTCTACACCAACTTCCATTTCTTGTCCATCATATGAGAAATAGTTTTTGTCTTCTTACTCAGAGCATCTGCTACCATATTTGCTTTTCTAGGGTGGTAGTGAATCGAGAAGTCAGCCCTTCAAACACTCCGACCATGTTCTTTGTCTCATATTCAAATCCAACTATCTGGAAGATGTAGTTTAAACTTGTATGGTCAATGCTGATTTCAAATGTATTTTCGTAAAGATAATGCCTCCAAATCTTCAAAGCAAAGACCACCGCTGTTAATTCCAGGTCATGGATAGGATAATTCTTCTCATGACTCTTCAACTATCTCAAGGCATAAGTGATAACATGACCATGTTGCATGAGCACGCACCCTAATCCATTCTTCGACGCATAGTTGTAGATGACAAAACCTCCTGATCCTGATGGCAGTGCTTATCTATATATGAATTATATATTTTATTATCTCTCCAACTTATATTTATGTTAGTGTTTGATTATATTTAGTGATACTTTAATGTAATTTTGAGTTTTTGTAGGAAAATAAGCATAAGATGCAGAAATGTGGTTAAAAGTGACTCTAATGGTTGAATCTTCATAACTTCGTGTGCATATCTCTGATTGGACTGCTTCAGCTTTCCAACTCCATCGACCGCATGCAATTCGGAGTTCGGAGTGAAAAGTATGACCATTGGAAGATTGTGATGCAGAATGAATAGTAACCGATCAATCGACAAATGAGGCGATCGATCGCCTGAGAAGAAACGATCGATCTTTTCATTTCCGATCGATCGTATCTACTGGAATGTTGTTGCTATAGTAACCAATCAATCGCCTAACCAGGCCAAACGATCCCCTTTTTCATTAGGTTTTGAGAGGGGTATTTGGGGTTTTTCTTGCCCATCTATATAAGCCTTAAGGAGGCTCGAGAGAAGGGAGTCTTGGGTCTTTTGGAGAGCCCCTTTGGGGGATTTGGGGTGAGAGCTATAGCAAAGTGGAGAGGAGGAGAAGGAGGAAGAAGATGATGAAGATGAAGATGTGCCTTTCTCCTTTGACGCTCGGCTAAACCATTTCCAAGGTGTAGATGAAGTCCGAATAGATTGGTTGTATTGTTTTCTTTCTCTCATCTTAACTTTTATCTTAGTTGGTGTATGAATCTTTGTTATGTTTTCATGGTTAATACATTGAGATTTATTCTATGTGTTCGAGAGAGGCTAAAATGATTCTTGTGGATTTTAATTCGAGGAATACTTGTATGTCCAAGAGGAACGTAAGTAGACTAAGATACTACATATTAATTGAGTTTCATTGATTTATGCTCAAGAGAGATAGATCACAGTTCCATGGTTTGATTGTTTATGTGTTACGTTCAAATGGAGAGCACTATATTTTGAATTGGCGAGTATATGTCCGAGAGGAGTAAATTGGTTTATTTTGTGGTAGATTTGAAGCCTTGACAATTCTCCATATTAGTTTAATCCATTTTAACTAGCTAGGATTTAGTGTTTTCCTTAGATTAATCTAAACAACAACTTCTTTCTTGAGTTTGGTAGATTATTCATCCGTCCCTAATGTTCGACAACCCTTAAATACTCACCGTAGTACAATTGCCTTTTATACTTGCAAGGGCTTAAATATTAAACGATCAATGTTAATATCGATATTGATGTCAACCTTCTCTTAAGTTCCTTGAAACTACTATCACACACATTATCTCACATAAACTTCACTCATTTCCTCGTCAACTTGGTCATTGGCACTGGTAAGATAGAGAATCCTTCAACAAACCTCCTGTAGTAACTAGCCAATCCCAAGAAACTACGGATCTCCATAACAATCTCCCAATTTAGAACTGCTTCCACTTTGGCTGGTGCCACATATTCTTCATCCTTAGAAATGACGTCCAAGAAAATTGACACTGTTCAACCAAAATTCACACTTGCTTAGCTTCGCATACAACTGGGTCTTCAAAATTTGTAGAACTAAGGTCAAATGTTCTCTATGCTCTTCCTAACTTGTTGAGTAGACCAAAATGTCGTCCATGAACACAAGCACAAACTTATCCAACAGGTTTGCAAAAATCTTATTCATCATGCCCATGAAAGTTGCAAGTGCATTAGTTAGTCTAAATGGCATCACTAGAAACTCATAGTGGCCATACCTGGTTCTAAATGCAGTCTTAGGTATGTCTTCATCCTTAATTATCAACTGATGGCACCCTGACCTAAGGTCAATCCTAGAGAAAACTTTAGCTGAATACAACTTATCAAAAAGATCATCAATTCTATGGAGTGGATACTTATTATTAACTATGACTTGATTAAGCATCTGATAGTCAATAAACAGACGCATGGATCCATCCTTTTCCTTACGAATAACACAAGCGCTCCTCATGGTGAAATGCTTGGCCTGGTAAACTGCTTATCCAATAATTCATGTAATTTTTCCTTCAACTCTTTCAATTCTGTGGGTGTCATACCCATTTTGGATATTGGAGCTTTCCGGGCATGAGATTGATGGTGAAATCAATATCCCTTCTTGGAGGCAAGCTAGGCAACTTATCCGAAAAAACTTTAGGAAAATCCCGAACCACATCTATTTCTTCTAAGGTTGGTGTTACAGACACCAAAGTTATCAAGCACACTTGCAAAGTATGCTTGGCATCCTTTAGCAATAAGTTTACGGGCTTTCAGCACCGATATGAAACAATTCTTTTTCCAATTTAGAATGCCTTGAAATATTAATTACTCATCTCCAAGAATCTTAAAATAAACCCTCTTTTTATTACAATCTACAAAAGCACCATGCCTAACTAATTAGTCCATTCCCAAAATCACATCAAAGTCATGCAATTCACGCAATATCAATTCAATAGTCAACAACATACCCCCAACTACCAGTGGGGCATCCTCTAAATATTCATTTGCAACTATGGAACTCCCAACATGAGTGGCAATCAAAAAATCAAAATCAAGTTTGGACAATGGTTTCTCTAGGCTCGATGGAAAGATAGATGATATAATAGAGTGAGATCCTCCAAGGTCAACCAAAGCTCTAGTTATCCTATCAAAGACAAGGAGAGTACCTTCAGTGACTTGGTTTGAAGCCCTTGCATCTTCAGATGACATTGCAAAAATTATCGCCCGCGCTTTCATGTTCGGCTTCGCTTTTGGCATTCTTTCTTCGTTCGGACAGTTGGTGGAAATGAGTCCCACTTTGTTGCACATACAACACCTCCTCAGATCTTGTGAGCACAACTTGCCAGGACGAGCTTGCTGCCCACAATTCTTGCACCAGTTTCCATTCTTATTGAACTGCGAAATTGGACGATTCAGAAAGTTCGATCTGGTTTGTTGAGGGAAATATCTCTGCTGCTTACATGGCCGATTGCTATTTCTATTGTTGTCGCTGAACCTCTTGTTATTCTGTCTCTTAAATTTATTGTCCTGCCCCTTGGTAACATTGGTCCCCTTCTCCTGTGTCCTCT
Source organism: Houttuynia cordata (assembly GCA_039654745.1). Classification (NCBI taxonomy): domain Eukaryota; kingdom Viridiplantae; phylum Streptophyta; class Magnoliopsida; order Piperales; family Saururaceae; genus Houttuynia; species Houttuynia cordata. The sequence goes on from CM077504.1 coordinate 12,543,413, forward strand.
TAAAATCATCCTCCAAGCCATCCGCGCTTTCGCTGCACACTCTGATTCAAAATTGTTCTATCCTCTACCCTCTATAGTCAATGACAGTAGATGAACCTTAATTCATCTATCCATTCATTAACCCTTAGATCACAAACTCTCGAGTGTCGTTGAATTTCCAACACTCGAGCAAACAACATCACACCAAAAAGCAAACCAATAACAAGATTAAGAGATAAAGTAAATTTTTTTATTATTTTTCAATAAGGATTCCTAACACTTGTCCTTCCTGGTGTATTTGACAAGGGTTCTTATTATAAAGTCTTCTAACAAAAAATAAAATACGAGTTCTGCGCATTCTGATTGGGTGAACATCGATTGAGCAGAAAAGACAGAAAAATCAAGAAAGATAGAAAGGTATGATTTCCTAAATCTAATAACCAGGTCTTGCTTAGCATAATACATATTATAGGTTCTCTCATGTCGGCACATAGATAGATATATATTTATACATATGTTCTTGAAATAAAGTCATACAAGGTTCAGTAAGGAATTATGGAACCCGACTGCACATAGGTGTCTCTACTACTATATATTTTACTAGTACGGTTTATACAATGAATTCAAAGTCTATTAGCTTGTTTAGACAATTAGGTGAGCTAGTAACATGTATCATATGTCAGTTGGAATGATTCGACCATTGAACAAAAATGTATGGCCAATTCTTAGACAATTAACCAAAAAATTGTAACAGTTGCAAATAGATAATACATATAACAACCTATGGATTATATTATCTAAAACTAGACAACAAGACAGTATTTTAGAAAGAATCGCAACAAGGAAAGACTCGTGACTTTCTGGGTTTTAACATAATTCAAAGCATACAACATACACACAAATTAGATAGGTGATCACAGCCGATCACTGCAGTTTCATAAAAAACCACGATATATGCATCTCAAGCAAGCCTTCAATCGCGTACACATGAGTATGAGTCAATTCAATATCAGTAGGTACAATGCTAGTATTTGATTTCAAACACAGAATAACTAGGAAATGTAAAAACACAAAATTGTAGACAGAACTGCATAAAAGAGTGCTACCTGAATTGTTCGTTGATCGTTTAAATATTAAACCCTTGCAAGTGCACAAGACAATTATACTACAGTGAGTATTTATGGTTGTCGAATCACAGAGACGGATGATTAATCTACCAAACTCAAGAGGAAAATTGTTGTTTTGATTTAATCTAAGGAAAGCAATTAACTTTAGCTACTTCAACTAAGTTATACTTATATGAGAAATACCAAGACTTTGAATCCACCACAAAATAAACTAGCTTAATCGTCTCCCTCTCTCTTTTATAGATTCATAGTTGATCAGCATATTCCTCTCGGACATATACAAGTCAATTCAAAATACCATGCAACTAATCTCGGACGTAACACTTAAAATAATTAAAGCCATGGAATTGTGACACTATCTCTCTCAAGCATAGAATCAATGAATTTTATTAACATATAACATCTTAGTCACCTTACGTTCCTCTCGGACATGCAAGTATTCCTCGGATTGAAATTCACAAGAAGCACTCTAGCCTCTCTCGAGCAAATAAAATAAACCTTAATAAATTAACAGTGATAACATAACAAAGATTCATACATCAACTAAGATAAAATTAATATTAGAGAAAGAAACGACAAAACCAATCTATTCGGGCTTCATCTACGCCTTGGAAGTGGTTTAGCCAAGCATTGGATGAGAAACACAAATTCCTAGCCGTCACTAAACTTCTCCCAAAAGAACTCTTCTCTAGACTCTCCGATGTCCCAAAACGTTCCCCCCTTAAGGCATATATATAGGAGTAAGAGAACCTACGAAACCCCCTTCCAAATCCGTCTTGAAAAATGACTCATTTTAGAACTCCTTTAAATGGTGATGGATCGATGCGTTTGCTGATGGATCGCTACTCGATCGATCACTGCTTGTCATTGGTTCTTCAGTGTTTCCTGCGATCATTCGGTAGTTCTCTTCATACGGCGATCGATTGCTAATAGCGTAACAAAAATTCTAGTAGATATATCGATCGAGAAGGTAATGATCTATCGCTTCCTTCATTTGCGCTTATTCTGGTTCCAACGATCGATCATGTATATCTGGCGATTGATCGGACACTGTAGATTTGATAAAATCTTCTGTTTATTTCTCTCTTCTTATGCCAAAAGGAGTACAACTTTATTTTCTTACAAAAGATAAAAAACAACATTAAAGTATTACTAAATAAACTCAAACACTAACGTAAACATAAGTTTAGGAGCTAATAAAATGCATAATTCAAGTATACATCATTCGTCAAAAACCTTCTCACTTCAGCCTTACTCCTGCCATCCCACGGTCCTCCAACGCTACTCTGGTTGCTTCGGTAGGAAGAGAGAGACGAGAGAGAGAAGAGAAAGGATTGGGAGAGAGAGAGAGAAGAGAGAATCGAGAAAGTGAGAGAGATGGTTGGAGCGGTGATCTACACATGAAATATGTATTTTATTATCTCCTAAACTTATGTTTATGCTAGTGTTTGATTAGAATAACTACTACTTTAATATAGTTTTTGATTTTCGTAGGAAACAAGAGTAATACACAGAAATAAGGTGAAAAGTAACTTGAATGGTTAAATCATCATAACTTCATGTACAAATGTTGGATTAGACTGATTCAAGTCTCATGTTAAAGTTCAAGAAGTCAGCTTTCCAACGCCACCAACCACGCACAATTCGGAGTTTGGGACAGAAAGTTATAGCTATTTGAAGTTTATGAATGGAAACTACGATCGATCGGCTATCAATGCGATCGATGGCCAGAGCCGCAAAAGCAGTGTATTGAAGGAAACGATCGATCGGACCTAAAAGCGATCAATCGTATCTACTGGAATTTTTGATCTGTGCAAGACAGTAACTACAATCGATCGGTATCATACGGCGTCGATCGGCGAAGCGATCGATCGGAGGAAAATAACGAAGGAATTGCGATCGATCGGCCAGCGAACGATCGTCAATATGGAGCGATCGATCGCCGTCTGCGGAAAACCAAAATAAGACCTATTTCGACTTGGATTTGGAAGGGGACTTCGTGGTTTCTCTTCATTCTTATAAATAGGCCTTATGGTAGAACATTTTGGGCATTCAACCTTAGAGAACTAGAGCTTTATTGGAGGCTAGAGAGAAGCAAGAGAAGGAGTCTTTTGGAGCAAAGAAGAAGAAGGATTCATGACGATGGATCTACATAAACAGGCTTTTCTTTTCTCTCTTTCTATGTGTAACTAAATTCCTTGTCAAGGCTTGATGAAGTCCTAGATGTGTATTGCTACTCTTGATAGTTTAATTCTATAAAGTTGATTATGATTCATGCTTAATGCGATTTCATGAGTATTCTTTTGAGTGCTTGATCATAGACTTGATTGATTATGAATGAAATTAGATATTGTGATTGATTTTATGCCCGATCAAGGATAAGATTGATTGCATTATAATAGTGTTGTGATTGATTCTATGCCCGATCAAGGATAGGATTGATTACACAATAATGGATGAACTTTTGTGTCCGATCAAGAACATGAATTATCATATCATGTTAACTTATGCTTAATAATAATTGAGAGTAGTAATTGCATGTCTAGTGGTGGATTCTCTGCCTTGATATTTCTCAATATTGATTAAATCTCAGTTAGATTAGATAAAGTCCATTGCTTTCTTTAATATTAATTAAATTACATCTTTTGCTTTTCTTGAATTTGGTAAAGTATTCACCGTCCCTGAGGTTCGACAACCCTTTAATACTCGCCGTAGTATAATTGCCTTGTGTACTTGCAAGGGTTTATATTTAAACGATCAAGCGGCAAAGGAGAGAGGGTGATGGCCGGCTATTTCCTCTTATAGGGTTGGCCAGATAGTCCTACTCCTATTGGATGTAGGATGGCTCTCTATCCTATATGCTGATCCACTCCCATCCATGTTTATCCTGTCCAAGTCAAAGCAATCCAATTCACTTTAGAATTCATCTTCAACGTCAAGTCCTAGCCGATCAGACTCCAAAGTCTTAAGAAGTCATGTTCTAGTTTGACCCATCGTGCTAATCCTCTTCGTTCCTTATACAAACCGATATCAATATGACTCCAATCTGCCTTTCTTCAAGTTTATCAAGTCATCATCTAATAGGAATTCAGCCCAATAGGGATCTAATAGGAACCTTGCCCGATAGGGTTTCCTAGTTTAGAACAAAAAGAAAATTTGTTATCCAAATTTAGGGACGTCACACCCTTCCCCTCCTTTTCTACTGAGGCCTGCATCGCTTGCTCATCGTTATCTTGGAACCAACAATGTTTACATCAAATAATGCTTGACTATTTCTATTTGCTCACCCAACATTAGGTTTCTTTCAAGATTTCCAAATGCTTTGGCTTGAGTCTCTTACCAAACATCCAAAGAGCATTTTCATCCATTCTAATCATCATAGGAAGGCAGTTTTTCTGAGCTCTCATTTGATATTGAATTTGCTTTTCTGAAATCCTTCTCTTTCTTAGAGCAAGTAATGAGTCAAACTCATTAGAGGAAGTTAGACTTTGACCAAACTCAGATAATCTTCTTTAACTTATGTGTTGCCCGTTTACAAAATTGATCCCTTGATACCTAATTTTCTTTTCCAAAAAAAAAAAGAATTAGATTGTCATGGCCACATCTAAGATACTGTGGCACAAGTCGTTAGGTCCTAATTGGAGAAAATTAATTGTGAGTTGAGTTAACCCCTCTCTTTAATAGAGTTTCTCCAATACCCATTTACTAAGGGTGCATTTGGCAACGTGGATTTAGACCATGTGATTTTAAGAATCATGCGATTTGTCTAAATCCTACATTTGGCAACTCCTTCTTGGGTGTGATTTAATTTTTCCCCAAAATTTCACCCCTAGAATGACGTGATTCTTATTATAACATGAAAGAGGGTTGCCCAAAATAACAGGTCGGACCTGTCATTTGTAAAATCACACGAGATTCTTTAAATGGCGTGATTCCAAAAATCACACCTCTAAATCCAAATCAAGGTTGCCAAACACAGGATGAACATGCCCTCTAAGTCCATTCTAATTAAAGTCTTTTTTTTTTCCTCTCTATAGGCATTCAAATCTTAGTGTCATTGCATCAAGGACCTTCCTTTAATTTAGAACTTCCAAGTGTTAGATAGGATTCTAATTTCCGCCTTGAGAAAGAGATGACAGGATCTCCATTAACAAAGACTACATTATGCTCAAGAATTCTTAAACACGTATACATTGTTATTGTAGGTGTGCATTGTTGTTGGAGCAAGTATTTTTTGTTTTCGTAATTACCTTTCAGGGGAATGTAAAGGATCAGGAGGTCAAGGCAGAGTTGTCGAACATTAACAGCGCCTTTCAGTACAACTTATAGGATTCCATGACCCCACTACAATAGAAACAAAGACAAGACTGCATAAGCTGAAGTAGGGGCTATAGGCCGCTGGCCTATGCGTGAGGTGGGTAAGTTACACTGCTACATCTAGTAGGTGGAGATTATCTAATGGTTCACATTGGTGCCATAGACTTCAAAAATAGGGGTGAAAGTTTTTAGGCCAGATCTACCCGTTAATAAGGTTGGGGCCATTCCAGATATTTGGGTTGCGGCTGGGGGCAAAAAGCCACCAGGCATGGCCCAACTCATGTGTACAAAAGATTAGGAGGTTTTCATATTAGATAGATTAGGAGGTTTTCATATTAGATAGTTCCACATTGGCTGGAGGAATGGAGGGGCATTTGTGCTGAAGGAGGTTTGGGAAGTTCAAAGCTTAAAACTTTTCATGGTGTTCCGAAGGGCCCCAATCAAAGGCTGAGGGCCTATGATCTTGCGCGGGGTCAACTTGTGTCACCTCCAACTTGGCCCAGCTCCGGCCAGCCCCGACCCAACTTGTGTTGGACCCTACTCAATGTTTGACTTGAAATCCTTTTTTCATTCAATCAAAATGTTTCCATCCTTCCTAAATTCCACCTTCAAACAACATCATGCCAAAGAGTCATGCTCTCACTTAACAACCACATGCAACGCCGTTGGGTCCTAAACAAGTATGCCATGAATACTAGTGCAACATGAACATGCCCCTCAATACAGATTATAGACGCTCAAAGTGCTGAGAAAAAATCCTTGTTACCACAATGTACTAGGAGTTTCCCATGATACAAACACATGGGCCAATATCAATAGGGCATATGTATTCTATGCAATCTTAAGCTAATAGATTAAAGCACTATAAAACAGGGTGACCTAAATCAGACTTTATCTTCATTATTCAAGATCGTGCTTCTGCGCACTATGAAGTTCACCCCATAAGTCAAAATCCTAATTCGTTTCCACCAAGAACGCCTATGCGAGACTACAATTACACACCCACTGTTCAATTATAATCCATGTATTTTGGTAAATAGCGTTAATTATATTAATGCAAAATGGATCCAAAATCATCCATATGATAACAAAAACAAGGCCACTGCCACTCAAAATTTCTGCATTGAGAGAGATAAACAAGGGCTTAAGAATCACAACATAACAAGCCGTCAGCCCACAGACATGTCTATAGCATTAGCGTACAAATAATAAGAATCTTGATGACAAAAGTCTACCTAGTTTATAGAGAGGTGTAACATGAAATGCTTCTAACATGTCACATAACCAGTAATTTCAAATATGAACAGGCTTCCTTCGAGAGTAGCTCATATATCATCTGTCTTGGCGCAGCCCACTAAGAAGGAATTCCACCAACGGTCATAACCCTACCATCTTGCATGTGAAATCTTGATTTCGGGTCTATAGCATGGATTCCAGGGCAACAGCATTACTTACTATGTGCAGTGCAAGTTCGACTTCTTTGTTGTTCAACTTAAACCCAGTGAACTTGTGGATCTTCGTATGATGATGGAGACATTCTGGCAGGCTTCTCATGTTTCTTACGTCAAGCTTCTGTCTGTCACATTCAGGTTGAGAAATCTGCAAAAGAGAGTCTGCCATTGTTTTCTTATTCATTTGACACATAAAATATTGTACCTTGTCACATCAGTCTATGCCCATGAAAATGAGGTTTTTACATATTACCTGGTTCTTCCATGCTCATCTCATATAACCTGATTTTGGCATCTGATCTGCCCATTTTACCCTCCTCAACCCTAATCCTAAAATCTTTTTGTAAAGTTTTTATATTACCTAGTTTTAAGTTTTAACTCCAACGAATCATATCTCTTTCATTTTCTAGTCTATTTTTGCCCATTTTTTTATTCTTCCCTATTTTTAATATTCTTTCTGATCATCATGATATTCTAATGATCTTGATATCATATAAAAAATAGAACAAAATCCACAATAAATAGTATGTGGTGTCTCAACATCTTTACGATATTATCATTATAAGAAAGAAGACTAAAAATAAAGAAAAATTAATAAAAAGCGAAAACGGATAAGAAATAAGAGAGAGATATGTATTGTTAAAGTTTGTCCCACTATAATAGCTATCATGTTCAATTACATGATAGCACTGTGCTATTGTGTAACCGTAGCCATGCTATCATGTAATCGAACACATGATAGCCTTGTGTAATCACTTATTTTAGTGGGACAAACTTCAACAACTCATATATCCTTCACTTCTAGTTCGTTTTCGCCCATATTTTTTATTCTTCCTTATTTTTAATGCTCTTTCTTATTATCATGATATCCTAATGACTTTGATATCATATAAAAAATACCACAAAATCCACGATAAATAGCATACGGTGTCTCAACATCTTTATGATATCATTATAATAAGAAATAATACTAAAAAATGAAAAAATGAAAAAATGGTAAAAATGGATAAAAAATGAGAGAGATATTCATCGTTGAAGATTGTCCCACTATAATAGCTATCGTGCGTTCGATTACACGATACCAGTGCTATCGTGTAATCGAACACACGATAGCCAAGGTTATCATGTCTTCGATTACACGATAGCACACTGTTATTGTGTGATCACCCATTTTAGTGGGATAAACTTCAACGACTAATATCTCCTTCATTTCTTATTTATTTTTGCCTTTTTTTATATTTCTTATTTATAATACTCTTTCTGATCATGATCATATCCTAATGACCTTAATATCATATATGAAAAAAAAATACTATAAAATTCACGATAAATAGCATGTAGTGTCTCAACATCTTTATAATGTCATCATAATAAGAAATAACACTAAAAAAAGAAGAATGAAAAAAAGAGCAAAAATGCACTAGAAATGAGAGACATATATATCGTTGAAGTTTGTTCCACTAAAATGGGTGATTACACGATAGCAGTGTGCTATCGTGTAATCGAACACATGATAGCTATTATAGTGGGACAAACTTCAACGATGCATATCTATCTCATTTTTAATCCATTTTCGCCAATTTGTTTTCATTTTTCTTTATTTTTAGTCCTTTTTCTTATAATGAAAATATCATAAAGATGTTGAGACATTGCATGCTATGGATTTGTGGTATTTTTTCGATTAGATATTTAATGTGACAAACCTGATCTGCCCATTTTACCCTCCTCAACCCTAACCCTAAAACTTTTCTGTAAAGTTTCAATATTACCTAGTTTTTAGTTTTAAGCTTCAACGAATTATATCCCATTTTATTTCTAATCTGTTTTTGCCCATTTTTTCTTATTTTTAATGCTCTTTCTAATCATCATAATATCATAATAACCTTGATATCATATAAAAAAATACCACAAAATCTAAGATAAATAGCATACGGTGTCTCAACATCATTATGATATCATCATAATAACAAAGAGCACTAAAAATAAGGAAGAGTGAAAAAATAGGTAAAAATGGATAAAAAATGAGAGAGATATGCATGATTGAGGTTTGTCTCCACTATAATAGCTATCGTGTAATTGAATACACGATATCCCTGAGCTATTGTGTAATCAAACACACGATAGCCAAGACTATCATGTCTTCGTTTATACGATAATACACTGTTATCATGTAATCACCAATTTTAGTGGGGCAAACTTCAACAAGTCATATCTCCTTCATTTGTAGTCTATTTTTTGCCATTTTTTGTTCTTCCTTATTTTTAATGTTCTTTCTGATCATCATGATATCCTAATGACCTTAATATCATATATAAAAAAATATCATAAAATTCACGATAAATAGTATGTGGTGTCTCAACATCTTTATGATATCATCATAATAAGAAATAATACTAAGAAAAAGAAGAATGAAAAAATGAGCGAAAATGGACTAGAAATGAGAGAGATATACATCATTAAAGTTTGTCCCACTAAAATAATTATCGTGTAATCGAACACACGATAGCCTGGCCATTATGTCATTGATTACACGATAGCACTGTGTATCGTGAATCGCCCATTTTAGTGGGAGAAACATCAACAATTCATATCTCCTTCATTTTTTATTCGTTTTCGCCCTTTTTTATTCTTCTTCATTTTTAATATTTTTTTATATCATCATGATATTCTAATGTCCTTGATATTATATAAAAAAACCACAAAATCTACGATAAATAGCATGCCATGTATCAACATCTTTATGATATTATTATGATAAGAAAGAACACTAAAAATAAAGAAAAATAAAAAAATAGACAAAAATAGATCATAAATAAGAGAGATATGCATTGTTGAAGTTTGTCCCACTAAAATAGCCCGCCTAGCCATCTTGGGAAAAACCAAATTCTACAATATCAATAACACTGTGAGAATAAAAAATTTAATGGTATGATATCATCTTTTGATCCATCGAAAAATTGGAGGCTGATTTTGGACGTTCAACTATTAAAACTTCCTTTTGGTAGTTAGGATGTCTATATATAAAGCTAAAAAGATTGATGTACACATGACATGTCCTCTTAATGTTAAGAAAGACGAATCCAACAAATCCAGTTATTTACTCATTTCTACATGGAGATCATGTAGCACAAGACAAGCTTCTAGGAAGTATGCTAAACGGATCAGATCTCCATTCCAGACAGCCATGCAAACACGGAGTTGCTTTAGATTGGAAAGTTTTGGAGTGAAAGATGGTCTCAGATTAATCTGTCACAAATCAACAAGTAAAACATCATCATCACCTGACGAAATAGAAAAAGAAAAAAGAAAGGAAAAACAAATGTAGTTTCAATTTTGCATCCACGACAAGGTTCTCCAGTTGAGAACATACTTGGTTTTAAAAGGTATAAAAAAATATGGCAAGGAGAGACGAGTGAAATGAGTAATAGTCCACGATGAGTTCACAAATTTTGGAACATTTCTAAAAGAAATACTTGCTAAACTTACCAAAAATTTAAATGTCTGGAGATTATCCCCACTAACCAGAACCTGTATTGGAGTGTCAGAGGAGCTGTGTATCTCTAAATACTTTTAAGTGAACTGATGAATGCTCCAAACTGATTTCATCAGGAATCTTCAAGCCTATTAAACTGAGACTTTCAAGAAGACAGCACCCAGATAAGATTTCTCCTAGATCTTCGTTTCCAATAGCAATGTCTTTAAGTAATTAAAAGGCTTCTAAGAGCAGCCAAACTGTTGATGTTCAAGTATTTTACTCGCGATTCTAGGTTCCCACATAGTCTTCTAGCTGAACTTATAGAAGGGCTCTCCAATAGTGCACAGCCATCTAATAGGTTCCCTAAACCTCTATCTTCCCAAATTACATTTTCAAGAGAGATGCTCCTAAGACCATTCAAACCGTGAAAGCCGAGTGGGAATTTAAAGAAGCATATCCCTCAACATGCAATATTTCCATAGAAGATCATTTCCCATCACAAAATAAGGCAAATGGGAAAACATAGCGTTCACCAATATCAAAATCTGCTTTGATAACTCTCCCATTGAAAATGATTGAAAAGGGAAATAAATTTAGATGAAGTTCCTTAACCCCAACTGAACTCATGAAGTCAATTAACATATCAAGATAGTCAGCATATTTGTTGTCCAATGCAAAACAAACACAAAAAGAATCAGGCTTGGTGTAGCCAGTATATCTAATAAGCTGCATCACTTGATGAACGGAATCGACAAATTTCTTCATCCTTTTGTCTACTTCAATCTGTTCATAATTTTCTCCAATCATTGTATGACCATCAAATATGATCCGGGATGTGAAGGCTGGAAAGTATCTTCATTTACTTGACAAGGCACTAGTCCTTGCAAGCTCTCTCATTGTAAGCCGTGATAAAATAGAAATGCGAACATCATCTGGTAGTGTACTAATGGAATCTTCCGTAATAATTTCAGCCTAATAATTTAGACAAGAAACAAGCAACTATTAATATAAAATCCACCATTGAAGCTGAAGAGGACCAAAAGATGCATTTCAAAAGTAACACAAAAAAAAGAGGTAATTGCAATAAAAAAGTGCTTCTCAGTTGATAACAATATTTTAAAAGACAACTTCATAATAAGAGGGTACAACCACTTCAAATCGTCATGCACTTGTAGCAAACCCATGTATGTTGGCATATATATGTAGTTAGAAAGCAAAATTAGCAAATCTAAGAGGGATTATAAGCTTAAGGGTTTGGGACCCAGAATTTGACTGAGGTTCAACTAATCAGTAAGTTCAGCTTAAATCAGCTTAAAGATGTTCGGGTAAGGTTAATATAAACGTAAACAGGTATATGGGTAACCTCTGTATCTGGATCTAAAGTTGAAAGTGGTTTCTGGATGCACAAAATCAGTGTCGCCATAATGTAAAATTGACCATCTGAAACCTGAAGGAAGATATTTGAACAAGATGGAGTGGAGGAAGCAGCTAAAAGAAAAGCAGTAACAGCCAGGACTAGATTGGTGCCATACCACTCAGAAAAACATAGTCGCACACTCACACTGCTATGATATATATGCTTCGTATCATCAGAGAAAAAGTGAACTTGTGTGTGTTCATGATACAACGTTATTTTATTTTGAACGTTTGTATTAACAAGTAAACATCTAATTGAACTAGTCTAGAAATTTCTACTCACAGTCACCAAGCCAGCCATGTTAAGCTGGTAGGAGAAAGAGATTCCAGGGTCGAGCACGTGTGGTGTATAGCACATGTGTGGCAAGGTGTGTGAGGTGTAACTGATCCCAAAATAAAGGGATTTGTCAGAAATAGCCGGATGTATGTTATTGCTGGAAGCATAATGCATTTTAGTAATCTCAGAAAAAAAAGATTTGGGCCACACGAGTTCCACAAAAAGACCTTACACTTCATCTCTGCCAAACAACCCTGAGCAGTTTCAGGGGGTTGTTTAGTGGAGATGAAGGCAGGAGAGGAGGTGCAGTCGGGTCTTTTAGTAGCAATCGTGCGGCTCACATTCCCAACTCTAGTTCTAAGATCATCCGAAACTATCTCACATTTCCAGCAATACCATAACCTCATGGCTATCTTTGACAAATCCTTCAAAAATAAAAACTAGCCATCACACATTGATTGACCAAAAAAAATAAAATGAGGAAATTTTTTTAATATATAGCATATAATTAAGCTTCAAAGAAAACCAATGGAGATATATATTTGTGAGAATTAAAGGGCAACACATATAGGAGTACAGATTATCGTGTACATTGCATCTGTATGGGTGTACATGAAGAAGACCAAAGGACAAACCAGTACGAAGGTTGGAAGAGATGTAAATAAATGATGCGAGAGGGAAAGATAAAAAAACTTGCATGGAGTTAATAAAACGATATACCCATGCTATCCCTTACAAAGGAGCCTCAAAACATGCTATAAAAGAGGCATAAGATCCAAATCAGTGACCTCAAATTATTTAAGAAAAGGTGATACTTGATTATGCTGCTAGAAGCTTACCTGTGATTAACTGCTAGGGAAAGCAAGAAGAAAAAGAAGAAGGGGAAGAAGGTTGTATGGGTGTACAGGAAGAAGACCAAAGGACACCCTAGTACGAAGGTTGGAAAAGATGCAAGTAAATGATAGGACAGAGGGAAACATAAAAAACTTAGATGGAGTTAATAAAAAGATATAGCTATGTTATCCCTTACGAAGGAGATGCCTAAAAACATGCCAAAAAAGATGTGTAAAATCTATATCACCGACCTCAAATCATTCAGGAAAATGAGCTACTTGATTATGTTGCTGGAAGCATGCATGTGATCAACTGCCAGCGACGGCAAGAAGAAAAAGAAGAAGGTGAAGAAGGATTTACCCAAAGATGCCGCTGCCAGCCGAGATTGTTGCAGCTAAACCCTGAGTTTGTTTCCAAATACCAGTGTAAGTGGAAGGAGGAAAGGAGGAAAGTGCATGTGAGTTAAAGACCAGTTTGTGAAATCAGGGGTTTGGGGGGAGGAGATGGGATATCACTGAAATGAGAGCTCTTTCCATATTACCTGCTGCCACTATCGGGTTTCCTATATTACTTGGTTTTTTCAGTGAAATCTCATATATCCTAGAATTATCACATAGAGTACCGAAAATGCCCTTATTCTTGGCAGGGTCATGTATATATAGACACGACCGCCTCGGCTTGCTCATAAGAAGCAAATGCAGCTTCCGGCGATTTTCACGGCCCCCCGCGGCACCCTGCAGGTGCATGCAACTGGGGTGGCAATTTTTTGGCGAACCGGATTCTCTCACACCCATCCCCCCCCGGCCCCTATAGCTGGTGTAGCGATTTCCGACGAATCGGAGTCTCTCACACCCCCCCCCCCCCCCCCGGCTGCCCCCTCGGCTCCCTTCAACTGCATTCAACTGGCCTAGTGAGTTTCTGGCGAATAGGAGTCTCTCACGACCTCCTCCCCATGGTTCCTTGCAGCTGCATGCAACCGGTGTAATGAGCGATTTCGAGTAATTTGGCAATGAAATTCGAGGGTTTCTGGTGGGCTGAAGGCGAAAGAGTAATTTGATGGCGAGGTGCCGAGGAACAGTGGGAAAGAGGCAAAAATCAGCGTTAAGAGTTTCCCGGGCAACAACTCATCAGAAGTAAAATACACCCGGTAAGCTACAATCCTTACTGATTTTTCTTTGAAAAGCTCCAAATTTTCGATTTTATATTTTGGATTAGGCCGTGTAAGCGCAATCACAACTTTTCCAAGGGCGTGTATGCACGTACACTACTGTATCCCATTCGTGTATGCGAAAACACGACCTCTATGTGTTCGTGTTCATCTTTTTTTTGGTGCGCATACATACACGAATTCAGTGTGTTCTTTTTTTTGTGTACACGCTATGTTTCATTTTTTGTACCTATCTCATTGCGGGGAATCTGTATAAGAACAGTATCAGCGAAGGCCTCATTTTCCTCGAGAACAGAGTAAAATGCCGAGGCTTAACCAAATACAAGACTTAACCAGTAACAACAAGCCCCACATGATGAAAGCAAAATAGAAATGTCATACAAAAATTAAAAAAGTTGAAACGAAATTAAAGTATTGTAATAGTAAGGGGCGCTACGACCAAACAACATGGGCTACAGTACCCCCTTATAAGCCCAAAGAGATTACACAAATGACGAAATACCAACGGATGAGGAGGAGGATCAGGAATTTGTTTTCGCACTGTGAGAGCAAAAGAAGAGGGAGAGGAAGAGGAAGGCGCCCTTAGAGACCCCCCAAAGAGAACGTATAAACCGTGACCGGTTGTTCGGACTTATTGTCAGCCCAGAGTGCTGAAAAAGTGTGTAGCCCTCCTACAACGTCACCGAAGATGTGCTGAACTGATTCAGGAAGCGGGATTTTCCGTCATTTCGAAGCTTAGGACGTCATAGTTTCTAGGAACCTCGCAATAAGTTACTCTTGTCAGTGGATTAAGAAAAAGTTGAGATTTGTCCCACTTCGGGCACCCAACCCCAAGGGGAATTCTACAGGACGTGCTTCTCCATGAGGAAACCAGATAAGCAGTACATAGAGGAAATTATCGACAAGCTTAACAATGGAGCAATGAAGATGGCAGAGGATGACATGGCAAAAATATCATCTGCCTCCTCTTCTCCGCGGTTCTATTTCCACATAGAACTAGAGTGCTGCTACAGTGTTTTTTTTAATACATTGAAGACCTCTCAAGATTGAGCTCATACAATTGGTCCCAAGCAATCCATAAGATGCTGGTTTTTGGCATATCCCACACCAGCAGACAAGTAGGAGCAAGATGTGAAGGAGAGTTAGGGAGCGGAGGTTACCTAAATGGCACCACAAATGTAACTCATGTAAGCAATTCTTCGAGCTTTTTAGTAGTGTATGTATGTACACCACTACGTTTTTTTTGTGTAGGAGTCGTGTGCTTGAAGACACGATTGTGAGTAGTTGTGTGCACGACGTACACGACTACATATTGGGTCATGTGTTCGTGCACACGACGGCGCCGGCATTGATTTGGGCGGCGATATTGGACGGAGCTTCGCCGGAATGTCTTCTTCTCCGACGAAACGCTCCCGCAAATCTGTAAAATGCAGAGTTGGGTGGTGCAGCCGTGCTTATACATGCTCCAAGTGGGGGTATTTTCGATAGTTTCTAAGTCATATGGAAGAAACAACGCAATTCTAGGTAATATGAGAAAATGGGTAATGGCGCCAGGTAATATGGAAAAAGCTCCTGAAATGAGGGAAGACTATCTTGCCTATATTTTATCGGTCATATGGAGATACTTCAGTGTACAACTAGATATAAGTAATTCAATTCCACTTTAAGTAAATGCTTTTCCTAACCGGATTTACTAAGAATCATTCACAAGATAAATTATTAGTATTATGTGGGAATATTTTCACTCACTTGGCCCAAGAATAAAGCTCACCTCCAGCCAAAACCAAAATAACAACCAATGGTCAAATTTCAAAATACAATAGTGCAACCACAAACCAGGGAAGCGAAATTATATGAATATACAAATCAATTGGAACGAGTGATGCCATGCACAAAATGGCATATTAGTTTTAATATTCTCTGTTCAGAATTGCCATTACCATAAGTTTTTTTCCAAATGAACTAAAATACGGAGGGAGGATTACAATATGAGATAGTCTAGCCAGCGTTGTAGGGCTAACAGATGTCAGATCCTATGGGGCCTACACAACAAATATACAAAAATGAGGGTCATCTTACCCAACCTGTCACGGTCGATATTTTAAAATAATTTTAATACAAAACCATATATACATCTAATAATAACAATCACAAAGTCCAATAAAATACATGCAAATCTACCATGTGCAAGTCTGTCATCCATCTCAAAATATATTAGAAATGGTTGGCGCTGACGCCCTAATACATAGGTTCATACTGGTACAAAATAAACTAATGCCTACTCAAAAGCTATAGAATCGTCCTCACGTCCAAACGTCAAACACCAAGCACCAAGTGAAGCTAGTCCTCCCCTATTCACAAGGGATGTTAAGTATAATAATACTTTATCGCGCATCATAACACAATCAACAATATCAAATAAACAGATGCATTAACATTTTATGCAACATATTAGATAGTTCCACTCGATTCTTTTACTAGTCTTTCAAGCAAAGTATTCTATTACTTTCCAGGTCCATGTTCAATAATTAAGGCTTACCCCGAACTTGTTGAATGTCATTACTACATGACAAACAATACAAGACACCGTTCTAACACTTCGGCCTCTGTCGGTAATCACGGCACGTCCTAAAGTACATAAGGGTGAAAGCTTCCCCAATCCTAACCCCCAAGGGGCATGCCCTGTGAAAAGGGTTTTGCCCACATCAACTCCTAGACTCGATGTGGATCGGGAGAACGCATCCTTCCAGGATGCTAACGCCTCTAAATGTGCACAACAAAACCACTAGCCTCATTAGCCGTACGGGCGGGTGCCGAGCTTCCACCATAGGGAAGATGCAAGACAGTGCTCCTCTATTTCATGAGATGCTGACACAACTATTTACATGATGCTTCCTTCTTAGGGAAGATGATCGCAGAGCTTCCACTATGAGGAAGATAAAAGACAATGTTCCTCTATTCTAGGAAATGTCGAAAAGGTCCTTTCAAGGTGGTCCTCAATAGGTACCATTGCTATCTAGCTCCGGAGGGAACCACGATGGCGCAATATGGCTCCACCACTATCTAGCTCCTCCGGGAACCACAGTTATGTGCTAAGACCTCTGGCTCAAATGTCGTTCAGGTCATTTGATCATAAGCCATGCTCACTTATGAACTGACTCTCAATCTTAAGGGTATTTTAGTCTTTATTTTGATTAGATTTTTCTTCATATAATGCTTAGCCCCCAATGTCATCATTTTATTATCTTTTAAAAAATGATGAAGTCTCTAAAACCTCTTAGGTTCATTAGTAGGATTTCCTTATTCTAAAGGCCCACAACCATGCATCTAGGGACCAAAGCCCATATACATACTAGCATAAGGTCCATGTAGCAAATACATCATGTTGGGCCAAAAATCATTTTTAGAAAGGCCTAAATTTAACAAAATCGTATATATGTATTGTGTTTAATATCTATGTACCATTCTGCATACTTTAGTACTCTCGATTGGGAGCCATTGTCAATTATAGAGGATCCAGACGATAGGGTCTTATCATCCTCTACAAAACGGTCGATAAAAGCCTATCGATAGAAATTTGAATTGGGTTCTGACCGGGTCTAGCCGGGCAAACCGGGTCCAGGTTCAGGGTTAAGACCTACATCTCGGGTTACCCTTCTAGGTCATGAACCGGGTCTAGACCCGTGGAGCGATCCGCATGCAGTCATCTTTCTCGTGCAGGTTTTATTTTAAACCCTAGGCGCAGTGGCAACTGCCTCCAGCCCTCGACCGACCTCTTCTTTCCTCTTTCTTCCTATCCCATCTCTTCTCTGACGCGGCGTTGCCACTCGATGAGTGTCGACGCCCTCTCTCCGACGCCCACCTCTTTGTTGCGCCGTCGTCGAAATCTGCCATTAATGGAGAAAAATATGAGCTTTAGCTAAAAAAATTTGGGGGTTTTGTCCAAATCATGCTCAAAACATAAAATCAAACACAAATATATGAAAGTGGTACAAGATCCGACCTTTTTACAGAATCGATGTCTATCTACCACTCCTCCTTGCCGACGCGCCGAAAACTCTATTTTCTTCCTTTGCCAAATCAGGCTTCTTAGGAAAATTAATACTTCTTCCTCTGCTGGGGTCTATATAAGAGGGGCTTTTTACATATTACTTAGCTCCAACTATGATATTCTCATATTACCTGGTTTTTCTCCTGACTTCTCATATGACCTGGAATCGACACCTAGAGTACCGAAAATGCCATTCTCTTACGTTTTTTATGCATTTTGTACCCAAAATGCTTCATTCTTCCCTAAATTAGCGATTTACAAGATCATCAAGTTGGGAAGAAGACATTTCAGCAAAGAACCATCCATAGTCGAGGTTCAAACCATCGCCGGCGTCGTCCAACCCGAAAAAAAAAATCATGCCGAAAAACTGTAAAAACAGCGGGAAAGATGAAAAAAATCTGTGATGAAGGGATTTTGATGTAAGAGCAGTGAAAAAGACCTTCCAACTACAAAAATTAAGATCTACATGTAAAGAAACATAAATAAAGATCACCTATTAGTGTTCGACCGCTCCTGGACATGAAATAAAAGGATAAAAATGGACAAAAATATGAAATACTCGTCGGCGAGCGACAAGTTCAATGTATATATCTTTCTGTGATCCTAATGAAGTAAAAGAGGAGAAAAAATAAAGAAGAACGCAAAAAATGGGCAAAAACAAATGAAAAATGAGTAAGTTATGATATTTTAAAAATTGTCATTTATCGTGTTCTCGACGACATGACTTAGATTCAAGTCGTGTCACATAGTACACGATTTGAATCAAGTCGTGTGGTCGACAACACTATAAATGGGCAATTTTAAAAATGTCATAACTTGCTAATTTTTTATTCGTTTTTCCCCATTTTTTTTCATTCTTCCTTATTTTTCCTTCTCTTCTACCTCAGTAAGATATAGGATGGAAAAAGAAGAAAAAATAAAAAGAAAAAAGAAAGTGAAATGATAAAAATGGGCAAAAGCATAAAATACTCATCGGCGAGCGACAAGTTCAATTTATATATCTTTCTGTGATACTAATGAGGTGGAAGAGGAGGAAAAATAAAAAAGAACAAAAAAAATGGGCAAAAACGGATGAAAAATGAGCAAGTTATGACATTTTTAAAATTGTCATTTTATCATGTTATATGCAACACGATAAATGATCAAGTCGCGTGGTCGACAACACTATATATGGCAATTTTAAAAATGTCATAACTTGTTCGTTTTTTATCCCTTTTTGCCCATTTTTTTTATTCTTCATTATTTTTCCTTATCTTCCACTTCAATAAGATATAAGATGGAAAAAGAAGAAAAAATAATAAGAAAGAAGAAAATGAAATGATAAAAATGGCAAAAATATAAATACTCGTCGGCGAGCGACAAGTTCAATTTATATATCTTTCTGTGATACTAATGAGGTGGAAGAGGAGGAAAAATAATGAAGAACGAAAAAAAAAAGGGCAAAAACGGATAAAAAATAAGCAAGTTATGATATTTTTAAAATTGCCCATTTATAATGTTGTCGACTACACGACTTGAATATTTATCGTGTTGCATATAACACGATAAAATGATAATTTTAAAAATGTCATAACTTGCTCATTTTTCATCCGTTTTTTCCCATTTTTTTTCGTTCTTTCTTATTTTTCCTCTTCTTCCACCTTATTAGTATCACAGAAAGATATATAAATTGAACTTGTCGCTCACCAAAGAGTATTTTACGCTTTTGCCCATTTTTATCATTTCACTTTCTTCTTTCTTCTTATTTTTTCTTCTTTTTCCATCTTATATCTTATTGAGGTGGAAGAGAATGAAACATAAGGAAGAACGAAAAAAATGGGAAAAAATGGATAAAAAATGAGCAAGTTATGACATTTTTAAAATTGCCCATTTATAGTGTTGTCGACTTGATCATTTATCGTGTTGCATATAACACGATAAAATGACAATTTTAAAAATGTCATAACTTGCTCATTTTTCATCCGTTTTTGCCCATTTTTTTCCGTTCTTTCTTATTTTTCCTCCTCTTCCACCTCATTAGTATCACAGAAAGATATATAAATTGAACTTGTCGCTTGCCGACGAGTAGTTTACGCTTTTGCCCATTTTTATCATTTCACTTTCTTCTTTTTTTTGATTTTTTCTTATTTTTCCATCCTATATCTTATTGAGGTAGAAGAGAACGAAAAATAAGGAAGAATGAAAAAAATGAGAAAAAACGGATAAAAAATGAGCAAGTTATGACATTTTTAAAATTGCCCATTTATAGTGTTGTCGACCACACGACTTGATTCAAGTCGTGTACTGTGACAAGACTTGAATCCAAGTTGTGTTATGGATTAAATCGTGTTGCATATAACACGACTTGGATTCAAGTCGTGTCACATAATACACGACTTGAATCAAGTCGTGTCTTCGAGAACACGATAAATGATAATTTTCAAAATATCATAACTCGCTCATTTTTCATCCGTTTTTGCCCATTTTTTATGTTCTTCCTTATTTTGTATCCTCTTCTACTTCATTAGGATCACAGAAAGATATATACATTGAACTTGTCGCTCGCCGACGAGTATTTCACATTTTTGCTCATTTTTATCCTTTTATTTCATGTCCAGGAGCGGTCAAACACTAATGGGTGATCTTTATTTGTGTTTCTTTACATGTAGATCTTAATTTTTGTAGTTGGGAGGGCTTTTTCACTGCTCTTACATCAAAATCCATTCATCACAGATTTTTTTTCATCTTTCCCTCTGTTTTTACAGTTTTTCGGCATGAAATTTTTTTTTTCGGGTTGGATGACACCGGCGATGGTTTGAACCTCGACTATGGATGGATCTTTGCCGAAATGTCTTCTTCCCAACTTGATGATCTTGTAAATCGCTAATTTTGGGAAGAATGAAGCATTTTGGGTACAAAATCAATAGAAAACGTAAGAGAAGGGCATTTTTGGTACTCTAGGTGCCGATTCCAGGTCATATGAGAAGTCACGAGAAAAACCAGGTAATATGAGAATATCATAGTTGGCGCCAGGTAATATGTAAAAAGCCCATATAGGAGAGTGGGAAGTGTTTAATCTCCATACCCTATAAATCAATACTCGTACCCCAAATCCAAAAACACAACTTTATACTCCAAAATACTGAATATTACATCCTCTCTTTAAAAGGAATTTTGCCCCCAAAATTCAGGTGGACTCATTCTCAAACAGCTTTGGGTATGTTCGACGCATCTCTTCTTCCGTCTCCCAAGTGAGCTCTTTAAACTTATCATTGCGCCACTGAACCATGACTAACAGAATCAGCCTCTTATTTAGCACCTAATTACTTCGATCTTTAATCTTTATCGGTTTAATCTTTATCAACCTCTCTTCATAGGGTAGGTCAGGTTTTAATTCCAACCATGACTAATGGAATCACCCTCTTATTTAGCACCTGATTACTTCGATCTTTAATCTTTATCAGTTTAATCTTTATCAACCTCTCTTCATAGGGTAGGTCAGGTTTTAATTCCAACATTGAATAATCAATCACATGTGCATCATCACGACACTACTTCCTCAACTGCGAGACGTGAAACACATTATGGACCTGGTCCAAATTAGGAGGGAAGGCAAGGTTGTATGCTGAGTCACCAATCCTCCCAAGGATCTCAAAAGGGCCCACAAAACGAGGACTTAGCTTTCCTTTCTTCCTGAATTTCAGCACTCCATGAGTGGGCAAGACCTTCAGGAAAACATGGTTACCGACTTCAAACTCAAAATCTCTGCGCCTTCTGTCGGCATAGTGCTTTTGCCGCTCTTGGGCCAAACGAAGTTTCTCACGAATGAACTTAACCTTATCGGCACACAAGTGAAGCAACTCTAACTTGATCACAACCTTCTCACTAACCTCATTCCAACGAGTTGGGGATCTACATTCCGCCCATAGAGAGCTTCAACCTCAATATCTTTCATGAGGATTAGTCCCCGTCAAATTTCTATACTTTGTCGGGGATCTGTCCTCGATACATTCTGCCCAAAAAGTCCCATTTTTAGATTTCTATTGGCTTATTAAGGGGAGTGATCCCCATCACAATTTTGTAACCTTCCCAGGATATGTCCTTGAAATCCTCTACTTAGAAAGCCATCTTCTTGGTTTCTTACTAGCTTCTTACTGATAGTGAGGGAACCCCATTATGCTTATGTAATTTAGCGGGGACTAGTCCCTTAAACCCTCTAACTGGGAGTGAAAGGCCATATCTTGCAGAGTTGTCGTGAGATGAGGGTTGTCCACAGCTAGTGCAGTCGAAATGCGATATTTTTGGCCTTGTTGTAGCCAGCCAAAAAGCAAGAAGGAAATGAAGAAGAAGAAGAAGAGGAGGAGAATAAGATACATGAGGAGTAATAAGAAGAAGAACGGGAGGAGGAGAGGAAGAGAAAGAAAGAGAAGAGGAAGTCAGCCGTCGATGAGGCCATCGGAAGTCCGTTCTCATCGGCACCAGTGGTTATGTTGGGAGGAAGAAGAGGGAACGAGTGAGAGAAAGTATTTTAGGGTGTTGGGGGATGGTGAGAAAATTAGTGAGGGAAGGATGTGGGATAAGAGCAATACAAAAAAGGGGAATTTATTAAATAATACATACAAAAAAATTATCATTTTGAAACACTATTCAAATTAATTCCCGAACACGGTATCTGACGAGCCATGCAGGCGCCAGCGTGCGTGGCTTTTTTTCGACGTCTTTTACACCCTTAGCTATTTTTGTCCTATTTTAAAGGGGCGATTACTTCAACAATGCATCTCTCTCATTTCTGATCCGTTTTTACCTATTTTTTTCATTCTTCCTTATTTTTAGTACTCTTTCTAATAATGATGATATCACAAAAATATTGAGCCATCACATACTATTTATCATAGTTTTTATGGTATTTTTTTTATATGATATCAAAATCATTATGATATCATGATGACTATAAAGAGCATTAAAAATAAGAAAGAATGAAAAAATGAGTGAAAACGGATTAGAAATTAGAGAGATATGCATATTTAAAGTTTGTCCCACTAAAATAGCTCAAAATAAATTTATATGGCGTCAGTTCAACTGACGCCTTTCTCTTTAAAACTTTCCCATTTTAAAGGGGCGATCATTTTAACGATGCATATCTCTCTTATTTGTATTCCGTTTTCGCCTATTTTTTTTATTCTTCCTTATTTTTAGTGCTCTTTCTAATCATAATATCATAATGATTTTGATATTCTATCGAAAAAAATACCACAATAAATAGCATGTGATAGCTCAAGAGTTTTGTGATGTCATAATTATTAGAAAGAGCACTGAAAATAAGGAAGAATAAAAAAATGGGTGAAAACGGATAAGAAATGAGAGAGATGCATCGTTGAAGTGATTGCCCCTTTAAAATGGGACAAAAACAGCTAAGGGTATAAAAGGCATCGGTTCTCGGATGCCCTGTTTAGGAATTAATTTGAATAATGTTTCAAATTGGTAAAAAAAATTTGTATATTATTTAATAAATTCCCCTACAAAAAATATAAAAAAAAATGAAGGATGGGAGGGTTCTAGCCCCCACAAGTTTAATGGAATCCAAATAGCCCCATTCATTGTTAAAAGGGATGATCTTACGGAGAAAGAGTGTCTTTCTAAGCTTGTCGTCCTTCTCGGCTTACGTGTATTTTATTTTTCTGTAATTTGACGGGCTTTTAGCTGTATTCAAATTAAAAAAAAATATTCATCACTCCTAGCACACCATGGCGCTTTTACTTCTCTGTTACTGGAGCCGTCGATATCTAGGATCGATGGCACGCATGGAGTTCTACACTCAGAAGCGGTTTCTCAATCCTGGAGATCTACGACCCCAATAAAGTAGGAATAAATCCCACGTGGTCTGCCCGGAGTGCCCAATGATTTCTTAGGTTCAAAGGCAGCGTAGTTTTGTGAGCTCCCAGCCCAGTACATTCTCTTTCCATGTGTGAGGGTCCCATTGTCGTGGCCCCACAAACAACAATATTGGGAAAATCAAATGTCATTAAAATCACATTTGCTGCTAGCAAAATTTTTGATAAAAACTGCCACAAAACTGCCTTCAACTCAGCACCATTTGCACCAATGTCATCAGCAGAACACCATAGCTTCTAACCAAGATGTAGCCAGAAATATGAAAGGGCTGTAACAGATCAAATGATCTCGAAGTTCTCCAAATTGATCTGTGCATGCCTCTTTATCTTTCTTTATAGGGTGTTTGGCAACACTTTCTTTCCTCCGTGGTGACATCCACAAAAGAACTGTGTACTCCCTCCGGTGTTTTTTAATAGATGCAATTGATTTTCAAAATGAATTAATTCATTTTGAAAATCAATTGCATCTATTAAAAAACACCGACCTGTTTGGCAAAACTGTCCAATTTGTGAAAATCCGGAAGTAGCAAAACAGGCGCACAATCACCCTCCCTCTATAATATTGTACTATATCATCAGATCAAAATTCATTGGATCGTCTTAAACAGCAACACAAAGATGGACCGTCATATAAGAACTAAAATCACTTCAGGAAAGATGAAAATAAAAACAACAAAACATACTAATGAGCCAAACATCACAATACCATACCATAATGTAATTGGTAAAAAGCTATACATGCATTCTAAGAACATCCTACTATTAATCCATCAGTTTTCGTCATCATCTCAATGATCAGCTGAAGCGCTGCCTCGCAGAACTCCGTGACGTGGGCCACCAACAAGCACATCCTTGAACCTTGTGATCGGGCCCAGCACATAACCAATTTTCTGTCACAAAAAAGTGGCATCAAATCTTATCAGCATGCATTTTTTTGGATCTGATATCAACATGCAAATTTGAAAGAACATAGAGACTGAATGAATGCAGCGATTAGTAAGCATGGAATGCAGGCTCGCCGATATATCGGGCCCCATCCGATACAACGATACGGACCAATATCATTTTTTTCAATTTTTCCAAATATCACTGATATATCGGTTTCAGCATGATATATCTCCATTTTTTAAAACAAAAACGTTTTAAAAAAAACTAGAAAAAAATTAAAAACCAAAAAAAACAACTTTACCGTTTGTTTCCCAGCCTAATATGCATTTTTATGCATATTTTGAAATCTATGCTTTGTCTAAATTAGTATAACTCATTTTAGAAATTAGATTGTAAAAATATATGGTAAAAACTAGTTTTCGACCACCGATATTTTTTTACACAATATCTCCTATATATCTCCGATATTTTGTCTCTTTGGTCGACCAATATTTTACGGATATCTGATACATTCCTTAGTAAGCATGATGAGAAAATAGGAAAGATTTCTTCCACCACTAAGTTACACAAGAAGCTTTTCAACCATGAAAGGCCATTCCAGCACTTCTTTGGGGCCATACACTTTATATAACAAACAAATACTTTAAAAGTGCTCATCAGTATGTAAGTAATAATTTTCAAAAAATCATCACGTTACTTCTTGTGTCAGACATTGAAACATGAATTTTTTTAATTAAAACCAGGGATTGTTCAGAGATTGAGAAAAAATTCTCCCAAGTCTCAACGGAGGAGAGCTAAGCCAAATTGTAGCCAAAGTAAAATAGGTTCGTGGCCAGTTGAATCAATCTGTAACAAAGTTATCATCAGAAACAAACTTGCAAATGGTAAAAGAATTACCTATTTCTGACAAATTATCACAAAGTAACATCCTTTTTGCATCAAAATTTTCTTCCTCAAACCAAAACTAATAGATTTCATTCAGTCAATCAATGAAAATTTGAAATTCCAGCCAGCAAACAAAATGCAAATGCATGCTAGTTTAGACAGGTGAAGAGTGAAGAGTGAAGAGTGAAGAGAGCAACCGTCCCTTCTTTTCTTCTCCCATGAATCAGGTTGGTAATTCAGTCAGCTGGCACGATCAAATCAGCTAAGTTTTCTCTACAGAAATGCAGTGGATCCCATCAGTAGCTTCGGCGGGCTTGGATAAAGTAGGCTGACTACTACAATCTACCTTTAGTTTCTAGGGTGGCAATTTTTTTCCTGCCTTACGTTGCATGGCATTCCATTTATTAAGGCAGAGAGGAAACCTCTCTTAATAAGATAAGCAACCAACGGCACCTATTGATTGTTTAAAACCTAAACCCTCATTGACAGACAAACCCATGGAATTCTCAGTTTGTTATAAGAAAACTTCAAACGTCTACTCATGCTAGAGGAATCCAACCAAAACGTTGTTGAAAGTCGTTTTATGTCATGCCTATGGGACAAACAAAACCGGGATCTCAACCTAAAAACGTCATGAATTAAAATCAGGTTTTAAAAACTTGTTGGATTGCATATTATAGGGGAAATAAAATCAGCTGTCTTAGCCAAGCAATAGATGGCAGATCCACAAGTCAAATTCAGAAGAAACAAAATACAGATGCTAATTCTGTTTTTTCTCTCAATTTACATGTGGGCTTGTATGCAAGTCATTGATTATTTTTTCATAAGGTCCGTACAAATTTTCATGTTAACTTACATATAAGGGTTTCTCACATGTCTTTCTAAACGTCATTTGAAGTCATTCAATCTCACTAGATTTACTACAGTGTAACAAATTTTGATTTTCTATCCAGACAAGTAACATTGAATGGAGGGAGTAGTATTAAGCAAATAAAGTTACTGAGTGTACTAAGCTTTACATGCCAAGGAAAAGTGGCAAAACTGATCAAGTACAAGTCATCAATATGAACCCCATCCATCAGTCACTCAAATCAAGTCTTTTCGATTAGCCAGGTCAAATCAGGTTTACAAGCTTAGATACCTATATGATTCAAATCCACAAGACATGCAATCCCTTCTTTATTTTCCATGGTGCAAATGCCATTTCGCTTCGTCTTTCACACACTTATTCATTATGTTGTCCACATAATAAAACTACTGAATCATACTTACATTACATAAACCAGATATTTACAGAGCAGTCTGGAATGACACACCTTTAACATACTTTCTTAACCACAAACAAATAATATTAGTTAGAAACAAAGTAAATGTTAGAGCGATAGTAAAAATGATTTTTTCACATTTTATTCTCCAATGTTATGGCGTAAATAAAGTTCTTCATTTTGTAAATTTTGCTCTAGCAATCCAAACCTTATATGCTGCTTATAAAATCAAGTCAATAAAGAGTATGTAACAAAATACTAAGTCAACAGGCAGCGAGATAAAAAACAATAATAGTAACCACAAACAAGTAATTCAAGGTAGTTCATAAAAACAATAAAACATCAACTTAATAATAAGCAGTACATACCCTAATGGGCACTTAGCAATCTACCAAAATCATTAAAGTTAGGAAAATTGAAAATTAATATGTTTATCCAAGGACAAAGAGACAGTCAAGACACCTTGGACATGAACTTGGTAGAAAACACAGTTTCCCATTTCTACCCTTATACATAGGTTCTCAAACATAAATAACTTGAAAACTAGACAACACTATTCCCATCTATCCAAAAGAGTATTCTACCAAATCAAGAGGTTTATTCAACTTTTAAGTTTTACAGAGTTTCCGTCAATCAAAATTTTAATACTGTTCAATAAAAGGCAAATGAGCTCAATATGGGCTATTATAACTAACACATATAATGCATATGCCATACATCAGGACAATAATTATTAGAAAGTACAGCCTCTTGTTTGAAAAGATAAGCCTGTGCTTTAACAAGTTGCTTCAATTATACAAACAAATATGCCTAATTAAATGCAATTGTTACATATAATAACTGGAAGAAACAGGTGTCAAGGAAAGAAAATATCCAAGGGAACAGAATATTATCAATTCATCGTGCAGAAATTAATAATCATACATGGTTTTTTTAATGAAACATTAGTTAATAGAATTTGTTGGCATTCATACCTCCTCATTTACACCAAACTGCAACTTAAGCTGCTGAATCTGCCACCTATCTTTCTGCCATCTCTGACCTACAATAACAAGTCCCATTAGGGCTGTAGCGACAACAACAGACCAAATGGCACTAGCCTCTTTAGCATTGGCATAAAGCGAGGCTGCATGCCTCTTCCACCATGCCTGGCTGAGAGGTGAACACTTCTCATCTTTACTTGGTTCCATGGGTTTTGAAGTCTTTGGAGAAGCAGAATGCTCAGAAGTCTCTGAAACAACACTGCTCTCTGCTCCGTGAATAGAACCATATTTAGCTGCCCCATAAACACTCGCTTCTTCAAGGACAAGGTTAAGCCCTTTCATATCCTTCTCTTGCTTATATTCTGCACCTCTATCAGTTAAAACCACTCCCTTTTCAACAAATAACTGAATTCCATGTAGATCAGCAGTTTCAGACAGACCTTCAGCATCCCACTTTTCTTCATTATCCTTCTTAAGTCCATCATCCATTTCCAAGAGTGCAATTGTGCTAGCATGAGCAGGATCCACGCACTCTTCCTTACTGGGTTCATATAAAATTTCACTCGTATCAGGTTCAACTGGTAGTTTCTCATGCTGGGAAGGAGGAAATATGAAATGATCCGACATGAACATGGCATGAACGGAATCATTCTCATTCACCCCAACATCCTTATCAACGTCAGCAAACCCAAATTCTCTTGCATTCGAAGTAGCAGCATAAGCTGATGCCGTAAGAGACACTACTTCCCAGTCACTACCACGGTTGGTAGTTTCCTCTGCTTCCTTCTCCTCTTCTGCCATATTTCCTGGTGCATAGACAATTAATCGCAAATAATCAATCATCAGGTACCATTTGGAACTCACATGAATTAATGCTCAGCTTACAAACATATGTGAACTTTACAAGTTTTGAACATTAAAATTAGTGTAATCCAACAAATTCCTCTAAAACAATAATGTAAGCACAAAACATAATCAGAATAGATCCCTTCCACTAGACTACCTAGTTGTCATCTAAGCAAATATATGAACGAGTGTAAAACAAATTTCCAAAAAAACTAGGAAACAATGACACTTATTTGTGTTCAAACGGCCATAGAAAACGTGACTTCAAACATCCTATTTTCCTTATAGAAGAGAAAAAACACATGCTACTGACTTTTACAACATGTATCACTATGTGTCTACCAATCATTTCAAAAAAAAAAAGTTTAGATAAGTATTAAAATACTGACACCAAAACTTATTAAAACTGCTAAGAATAAGTTATTTCAAACATTTTGTTTTACTTAAACCCTTGTATTGAATTTACTACATATGTAACAGTATGAATTTACCAGTCATTTACACCACCATAGAAATTTACTGGTGGATTTCATTGAGTCATGCTCCCATGTAAAAGCAGACTGGTTTTCGCTGTTACCAGCTTTGTGATGTAAGATGGCTATACTAATATTTCATGTGCAACCATCGTCGTCATGAAGCCAATCCACATATTTTGGAAAGGTGTACGATGAATATGATGACATTGAATCTTCTTATCATCGTCCCCTCTTCAGAGGGTTGCGTCAGGAAGGGCATCCAGCGTAAAAACTTGCCACTATGTTTCTTTGTATGGATTTTGTACCATTTTTATTCTGATAAGAGTCAAACACGGTATATAATCCATGCCACCGACTACAGATAGTTGGGATAAGGCAGATGATGATGATGATGATGATGATTTCATTGAGTCATACGATGAATCACTAAACAATATAACTTAAACCCACCAAAATTTTACTTAACTAACTTCCACACAAAAAAATTAAATCATTCTGTATACACTAATATGACTTAGTTACATATGGTCTACCAAGCAGATACTGATTCCAAGAATGAAAATATAATATTTTCCTTATATTATTATATTTTCCTTATATTATTAACCCAATATATCCATCATACATCATTGAATTGAGTGAAGTAAGACTTGCTCTCATATAATTTATACAGATACCTTTAATCGTTTAATGCATGCAATTGTAATATCAAGCTAATGAGTTGGAACTGAACAATTACGGCCAAATCAATAACTTATCTCACTAGAATCCTTTACTGAGATGCAAGCAATCTCTTTCATCTTCCAGTTCATGGGAATACTTGTCTTTATTACAACAGAAACTGCAATACAACCAATTTTTGAAATTGATATATCGCGAGATACATAAACTTCAGATATAACTACATATCTAAAAGCTTACACTAATCAATAAACCACTTCAACTACCAATACCAAACAACCCTTTTATTACCATTTCTTAACACAACCTCTTCCATAGTCCCACTCATGCTGATAAAAAAAAATCAAGTTAATCAACAGACCCAATCAACATCTTGTGGGTCACTCCAATAGTATCAGTCAGTCCATCATAAACAAGCATGCATACAATAAAACCCCTCTAATCCATAATAATCATTTTCTTCTTCAGTTCTTTTATCTTTGTATCTATACAAAGAACAACATCCAATCATCAGACTCGCTCATCCAAACCACAATTCATGCTCAAGAAATTAATCCAGAAATTTAAAAAAAAAAACAAAAGTCCCTGTAATTCTACCAAAACATACACCATACTACATATCAGAGAGATATTCAAAACATAAAAGCACAAACCGATGATCCACAGCAGATGATTTCTCGGAGGTTCGGTACCGGAAAGCGACCGCCGGCGAGATTTTCCGGCTAAAGAAATACAATACTGCAATCTGAAGCAAGAGTGAAAATGCTTGACTGATTGAGAAGGCCATTTTATACGGAAAGGATAGAGGTGACCGGATGTGCCGGTTTCTGGTTCATGGAATTGCTAACGTGGCCGAGCTGCTCACCGGGTGTGGCCGGTCAGGCCTACCCGCCCACGTTGTCCTGAGATGGTGGAGCCGTGGAGGTGGGGAGGGATAAGAACTTGCTTATAATGTGGGCCCCGCAGCATGGTTTATGCTGCCAGTTCTGACACGTTTGACACAAGGATGGCTCTTTTTCAGACCCCAAATTTTGGTCAGGCCACCCCATTGGTTTCCCCACCTTTACGACATTTGAGTTTGGAACATGGCTCTATGGGTGTTAATGAGCCGACTCGAGCTTTGGGTTGATTCGGCTTAAGGTTGAAATTTTAATTTTAAGAGCAAGCCAAGCTCGAGCCGAATCGAATCGACAACTTTTGCTCTTTAGCTGACTTAGTTTAATTAATTTTGGTTTTCATACCTATTTAGGACTATGAACACTAGAATGAGAGACTATTATATACGTATTTTAATTGTTTAAACCCGTAGTTGTTAAAAAATGGTCTTAGTACTCACGAGATACATTACCTATCTCTTTTAAATACAAGCACTAAGGTAATTGTATTAGAAAAAATAAAAAATGATACAAGATATAATAAAGCTTCAGACCTGATTGACATAAAATCCAAATATTTTATAGTGTAATATACGCATGTATATATAAAAAAACATATACATAGTAAATTTTAGCTTTTTTCGAGCTTTGAGTGGGGCCGAGCCGAACATAGGTATAATTGATACCCCATCCTCTCACAACTACTTTCTTTATTATTATTATTTTGTTACTTTGATACCCACCCTTCCCCCACTATTTTCCTCTATATCCCCCACACCCAAACACATGTTCTCTCTCTTCCCCGTCACTTATTCCCCTCAAGTCTCAATGGACCAGTTGTAGTTCTATCGGCAGCAGTCCCGCGTATCCTTTCTCTGCTTCTTCTTCTCTCCCTTCTTTATCCTCTTCTCGTCTTATCAATATTCTTCTTTCTTCCTGGACTATCAATAGCCATGGCCAAAGTCGCAGCCTCACGCTGGCTTCAAGTAACCCAAAATTGATTTTTGGTCGCGGCCCGTCAGATCCGGGCAACCGCAGTTAACCAAGGATGAAGAAGAAGGGAAGAGAAGAAAAAAGGGGTTTGTGGAGCCGCCCACACTCGTGGGGCTAACGGAGGCAACACTGGTGTCGACACCCAAAGAGTAGAAAGACAAGGGGGGAAGCGGGAAAATAATTCCCTTTTTTTATAAGTGGTACAGAATGGAGATATTGAAAATAATACTTGGGTTGCACAAGTAATGGGGAACGAAGGAGTTTATTGGTGTCAAGTATTAGTCGTACTCTTTAGTTTGTATCTTCATCATTTTTTTTGCCTTCTATGCCAAGGAAGGTATAGAATGGAGAAATAGGGAAGTGAGAAAATAGTTTCCTTTTTTATAAGTGGGGTACAGAATGGAGGGACAAAAGAGTTTATATCGGTTGTTACTTAACATAAGTTTCGTATGTTGTCATTTCCTATCCCAAACGGGATAAATTTTGCTCTTCCATTGTTGCATAGATGACAATTTTTTATTTTTATTTTTTGACAAATATTCACTTACTACGCTCCTCCGTCTTGTTTTAGATGCTCCATCTAAAAAACTATATATTTATTTGATAGTAGAAACCCCAGCTAATGGGGGCAAGAAGAGGTCTAAAATCCACTTAAAATTGACAAAATACGACTACCCTTTTCTACAAATTTAGCATATAAAGCAGGAGGAGTATGTCAATATTACCTGTCTACATTAGAAAACCAAAAAGAACTAATTTTAGTTCATTTTCTTTCTTAATATAGGCAGGTACTATTGGACAGAGGCAATATCTATTATATATACTACTATAAAAGTAAATAGGGGATAGAGAATAATTGCAATGAGTACCTTAAAGATTAGTTAATTTTTTGTTAAAAGTGGGCATAGAGCCCGCTTTGTATTGAATGAGTGTGAATTAGTTGAAGGAGTGAATAGTCCCACATCGCCTAAAAGAAGGTGATATTGTTGGTATATAAGGCACAAGTTTGGCCTTTCATATTAGACATTTAAGCCAACCCACTTTTGTGGGGAAGAGACATGTTGGACCCATGCATCTAGGTGAGCTAACCCGCACGCGTGGCTGGCCGAGTCGGGTTGGGTCAACAAGATAATTATTTTTAGAACAAATTCATCTGGTTGGTTTTCTCTTACATCCGATTTTCTTTTCATTTAAGAATAAGTCCGTTAACGGATGGACGCATCCGTTTAAACGGGAAAAGGGTGTCTTCAATGGGATTTCCTATAAAATCATGGAAAACGGTTTCTGCATAAAAGATTTCTTGATTTTCGTCTTCTTACTTCTCTTTTTCCCTTATTCTCTTTTTTCTGTGAGAGCATCCATACTGTGGTTCCCTGCATATACTGTGTTGGAGGTGGTCCTACAGTACATGGTTAATCGTCTTATCTTGGGAGGCAGACGCCCAAGAATCCTAAGCAGCGTTAAGGAGCGAATTCTGTCTTAAGAATAGAGCGATTTGCTTGATTCCATCATCAAAACTTCGACTAGCAATTTTCATTATCATATTTGCAAAGGTATGAAGAATCACAGTAACAGTAAATAAAACATGTAATTAGTTAGTTATGGATAAAAAATGCAACACAAAGTAACAAAAGTCATTTATTTTGGTAACTTTGAATCTGCCTGTTGTGTTGGGCTTTTAATGGGCGGATATGGGAATCCTTGGATATCACGTTCAATACAGAAATAAACTGAATTAAGTGTGTATAATTAAATGGATGTCCAAATCATTGATTCTTAGTATCACGCATTAATTGAATACTTATTTGTACAATAATGCCCTTTAAAGGTCTTATTATGTTCTGAATATATGGAGATTGCAAATAATTAAAGAGATTTACATGAATGGTGAGCACTATGAGTTTGGACAGAGATTTGTGTTTGGAATACAGAGATTGCAAGAGAATTAAAGAGATTGACATGAATGGAAAGTCATATACGTTTGTTGGCAGATATTATCTTCAAGATCCTATTATGTAAATATAGTGATCGCAATAAATTAAAAAGGTACAGAAAGTCATTTACATCTGAAGGCAGAGATTGTGAAGTGGTGATAATAATTCCAGATGG
Organism: Houttuynia cordata; assembly: GCA_039654745.1. NCBI lineage: Eukaryota > Viridiplantae > Streptophyta > Magnoliopsida > Piperales > Saururaceae > Houttuynia > Houttuynia cordata. The sequence continues at coordinate 12,577,379 of CM077504.1, forward strand.
AGTGATCATATACTCTTTCTTTCCTACCTTTGCTCGACTCAGTCCTAGATCTTAATGCAATTAGTAGCAACGGCTTGTGGATTCCTTGAAAACTGGAGTTGTTTTTGTTGGACTATGCTTCCAACACACTCCTCTTGGACCTCATCCCCCCTATTAAATGCCGCTTCTCTTCCTCCGCCTCTCATCCCCTGACCAGGACAAATCCGATACGAGAAGACCAGCGGCCGTATAAACGATCGAATTCCCATAATGGCACTGTCTGGTGATTGTACAGTTTCGACGATGGTGCACTGTTCGAAGGTCGGGATCGCGAGCAAGAGCAGCTGGACTACGACCCAAACTTCTTATAGGCCTCTGTCAAGTCCTTCATCATCCACCTCTATGGCCAAATGTTCAGCGATAGCTCATGGCAACTCTACTAACATCTCTCTCTGCCACCTCTCCAGCTCCCCACCACCACCATCATTCCACAAGCTCCGATATCTCCTCCCAAGATCCCACCTTTTCACCTCCAAGCCCCTCCCCGGTAAGAATTCACCTCGGGGTTCTGCGTGCCGCGGCTCCTGCCTCGCCCATGACGGCGTCGGACGAGGAAAAGGAGGTTGTAGTGGAATAGGATAGTGAAACTAAGGGTGCGTTTGGCAACCGCTTTTGCTTTTTTAAAAAGCGGCTTTTTAACAAAATCGCTTTTGTTAACCAAAAGCTAAATCGTAACCCGTATGGTAACGCCCACTTCTAAAGCGCTTTTATCAAAATCCACCCCTTAAATCTTGTTTGGATAGGATAAATTTTAGAAAAAGATAAACTGCGCTTGTGACGCTTTTACCCTTATAAGAAGGATTGAATCTTGATCTAATTTTATCAAATGTCCTATGCAACAACCGTAGAGTACATACATGAGAGAGAAATGGCTAGGGGATGGGTCTCATCTTTTTCATATGGGAGCTTGTCATTTTTTTTTATTAAGACGAACATGTTAATTTTTCTATTCACAAGTTAATGTAGAATGCCCATTGAACCAGTCTCAACCATGTACATTGTACCATGTAGTTGTCATTGCACTCAGGTGTGTCCTATGCTAATAAATTGTGGGCAATTACTTGGAATCCATTCAGGATAATTGATGTGATTTTTCCTAGAATATGACACGACTAATAAAAAATATTTAAGGAATAATTTCTACTAAAATTTTGGCAGAGTCTCCCCTATATTTTTGATATATAAAACATCTGTAATTTTCTCAAACACATGTAGGAACCTAGAATAAAGCTCTCTGACGCACAATTAATAAAACCGCCTTGTTGAGTTATATTGATTCTTCAATATATCCCTATTGACATTGGTTTGGTTTTCGATCTGAAAAAGATTAATCACTAATTCCCACCCTTGTTTGTCCAGTCCACTCCCTTTCCTATATCCCTTAGACATTGCATAAGCCATGTGGCTTAGGAAGGCATAATGCAAGTCTTTATCCCAACTTGTTCTTTTAACAGCTTTGCTGACAATATTTTCTTCAACAATGTTACCATTACCAAGCACAGATCCACGTTGAATATCCATAACACCAGCTACCAAAAACCTTCTTGCCTACAGTTCTACAATATTACCATTATCAATGAAGTGCATATGAAACACAATGAACCAACCAGCAAAAAAAATTGCAATCTCAAAATTGATCATAGGGAATTTGTATAAACACCAGCAACTGCATGTAAATTTATAAGCAAGGGAATTTCAAAACCACCATTAATGTCCCCAGTTCATTCTAAATGTTATTACTAGCCCATTTTGGCAAATCAAACGTTACAACTAATTCCGGACGAAGGTAGTACAACACAACCGACCAAATCATCAGAGAAGAAACATTGAGACGGCGGCGATCGGAGACAAAAATGAGATTTTTTTATAATACCAAACGAAAAGCCAAAAAAAAAAAGCAAAAATAGAACATACCTGATCGGAGACAGCGGCGATCTAGTCGGAGACGGCGGCAATGTAGTCGGAGACGGTGGCGATCCAAGTCGAGCGGAGGGGAAGGCAACGACGGTCGAGCTGAGGGGACGAGGTCGGCGACCGAGCAGAGGGGACGAGGTCGACGACCGAGCAGAGGGGACGAGGTCGGCAGCCGAGTGAAGGGGAAGGCCGAGCGGAGGGGACGAGGTCGGCAGCCTAGCGAAGGGGGGATGACATCGGCGGCCTAGCGAAGGGGAAGGCCGAGCGGAGGGGATGACGTCGGTGGCCGAGCGAAAGGGAAGGCCGAGCTGAGGGGGATGAGGTCAGTCGGCGACAGAGGAAAGGGGGAGACGAAGGGCAGAGAAAAAAAATCAGGACGAAGAGAAGAGACCAGGCGAATGACATAGAGGAATTTCAGAAAAGCCTGAGGGTAAATACAGTCATTTTTACACCTTGATGGATAAACCAAACCCATAAAAGCCGCTTTTTGAAAAAATCTCCTCCTGAGGAGATTTTTTAAAAAGCCGCTTTAGCACCTGTTTTCGAGTAAAAGCGGATTTTGTCAGATGAAAATCGCTTTTACTCAAAAACGTCCTTCCATACGCGATTTTGCACAAAAGCCTCTTTATCTACCTAAAAAGCGGCTTTTTCCTCCCAAAAGCTGCCTCCCAAATGCACCCTAAGTTTAGCTGGAGGGATCATTGGTACCCGGTTTATCTGTTTGAGGATTTGGATCCAAAGTTGCCCACCCCGTTGCTGCTGCTGGGGAGGGAGATTGTGTTCTGGATAGATCAAGCCTGGTGATTGGGTTACTTTTGATGAAAGGAGAGAAATAAGGAGGAGGGACCTAAGGAAGTCACGTGATTCAGCCAAATGTATATGAGATGAGTTTACATGAGATCGTTCTCATATAAGGAGCATGAGGCCAATCTTTATTGCCATTAGATTCCGATCAGAGTGTGGATATCAAATCAGTGGGTAAGTGAGTGTGTCAAATCAAAGAGTGGGTGAGATCATTATGGATACTTGTAGCCGTCAGATTAAGATCCAACGGCTACGATTCAAAGTGGCCTCATATAAGCAATATGAGAACGATCTCATTTAAACTTTTCCTAATGTATATAGTATTTTGGAATAGTGATAATTTCTAAATATACATAGTGTTTGGGAATGAAGGGAGTGCAATTTAACAAGCCTCTTCTTGCAACATGGTAATTGATTAGTGATCCAGATGTGTTTACTGATCACCATGTTGTTGATTAGATTTTACTTTGATCTTTTTGCTAAACAATTACACTCTCTCTCCAAGGTAAATTGCATTAACTTATTTGGGTCAAGCAGAATATTAATTCAATTAAGCATCTTTGGCTTGGCATTCTCAGCAAGGTATGTTAATTTGTTCCGAATTTGTTCTTTCATGCAAAAGTTCAAAAAAGAAAGTCTCAGTGCATTACTAATTACCGATCCACAAAAAAATAGTTTTGACGTTTATATTATGAGGCCCAGGAGCCTCCGGGTGCTCTTATTTGCAACCGTCGGATCTCATTCGACGGTTGCGAGGCTCCACTCCCTCCCTCCCTCCCTTGCTCGGTGCCGCAGCGGGGGCTCACCTCCCTCGCCCCTATCCAGATGGCGCCGCCCCCTCCCTCCCGCCACCTCGGCGACCCCACAGCGACCCCCCCCCCCCCCCCCCCTTCCCCTATGACCCCCCCTCTGGTTCGACGCCCACCTGCCCTGGCGACCCCCTTCCTCTCTCCCCCCCTCCCTCGGGCACCCTGCCTCTCCCACCCCCTCCTGCCGTTTCCTCTGGCACTCTACTTTCCACCTTTCGCCGCCCCACCGCCACGGTGAGGGCACCCCGTTGAGCCAGAGGAGATGGCGGGAGGGGGTCACCGTGGTGGCGGGGCCAAAGGGAGGGGGGAGAGCGGAAGAGGGAGAGGGAAGGGGTCGCCGGGGCGGCGGGGAGTCGCCAGGGTGGCGGGTGCCCCGTCGAGCCAGAGGAAGGGGAGACCCTCAACCATTGGATCTTGAAGTCAAAGCACCAGGAAAGAAGGAGAGTACCTTTATCCTTATATTATACTCCCTCTGTCCTGTTTTAACATTGATTTTTATTGGATGGTGGAACCCCAACTAATGGGGCGAAGAAGAGATTCAAAATCCTCTAAAATTGATCATATGGAGCATCTAATAGTATCCTCTTTTTTCAAATGGAGCATCTAAAATAGGATAGAGGGAGCATTTACATACCTATAAATCCTTTTTTTCGTCATAAAAAATATAGGGGGCATGCACCTTTGAATCGCTGCCTCCTTGATCCAACGGCTTACTTCGTCTTGGCTCACACTGATGTGTCTGAGCCCAGGATCATATTTTCTTTCCTTGTAACATAGGTATCATACTAAAAGCTGTGAATAAGCGCAAGAACATGATGTTAATACTAAGGTAAACTAAACAACTCCCTGCTTCCAATGACATTTGTGCTAAATTAACACCAGGATAGTTGTGTAACAATGCGAGCACCATAATTTAACAGGGAACACCAGGTTAATTATTCTCATATGGGCAATCAGCCATTTTCTCCTTCTCAAAGAGGGGATATGATTACTTGTAATCAAATTCATCAAGCACTCCCACCCTCTATTACGTTTTTTTTTTTTGGAAATTTGACTTCGTACCATATTAATTGTCCACATTTGAGAAAAAATTGAAATCTAGAGGAGTCAATTTATAAACTTTTATATTCCATGCATTCTCTTTTTACTCAAACCCACTGATTATTATGGGAAGAATAAGGCAAAAAGAATAATTAACATGGGATAAATTTTCAAAGTTGGACAATTGATATGGGACAGAGGGAGCATGTGACTGATGTCTGAATCCTTAGGTCCGACGCGAATGGCATGGCAGCCGGCCTCCTCGTATCCCACCACTAATCCCCTCGGGCATCTATAAGACCCATAATACTTCATATGCACCAGTACATCGATATAATCATTGTGGACAACCAATAGAGTGAGGATTCAAAATTCTCAAGGCCACGCTGTTATAAATAGATACCATGTTTGTTTCTTTGTAATATCTAATTAGCTATCAGGTTTATCATTCAAATAACAAATTGTTAATTTGAGCCTTTACATTTTTACATCTAAAGAATTACTCTATATCCTAGTTTTTTTGGCATGAAGTTGTAAATCAATGTACGTGGCAGTAATTGGATTAGGATATATACTCTATATCCTAGTTAGTAATTCTAACTGCGCTATACTAGCTATCATGTAATTCAAAGAGATCACGACCTTGATCTAGGGTCGCTGCCGGGAGGCTGTGGTCGCCTTCTCTGGCCAGATAATAATTAGGGAACATAATCATCTAATTTTGTAACTTATATTTTTTCTAATTATCTTAATTAAAAATTATCCGGAGGGTGTGCAAACAAAGACAGACCTCTTATCACTCCAGATACTTAACTGAAGCCAAAGATGCAGAAAAAAAAAAAAAACAACATTAGTGCGAAATAGTCGTGCGTTCGAATAAGGAAACGAAGTAAAAGATGCCATAACCAACGAAAATAGCTAAAAAGCTCCACCCATATTCTCCCATCCATCTCCACCCTTTACCTGCTTCATCCCATAATAACCATGGCCACCACCACCCTTCCACCGTTGTTGCTGGCTCCTTCCGTCGCCTTTCCTATTCAGCCTTCTTTGCCTCTCAAACCTCATAAACTCCTCCTTCTTCCCCACATTCACTCTCCCCTTATTCCCACCTTGCCTAGAGCTGATAGGCACAGGCATGGCCTCCAGACCCATCAACTTCCCCACCACCCCAGGCTTGCACCACACCACATTCTCCCCGGCCAGCTTCGGCGGCAGCCCCAGACTCCGGCCCAAGTCCAACCCGTGCCCGTACGAGCAGCAAACCGATCTCCGCCCGATCCCGCCTTCGCCATTACATCCCATGATGTTTCTAAAGGAAGACCTGTACATGGCGTCCCGGCCATCCAAGGAGAACCGCGGGTACTGGTTCAGAGCATTCCTCGCCGATCGGAGAATATCGGAGTTGTTGACGCACGACATCCTCCGGCCGTACTCGGCGAGCTTGGCCTTTCTTGCGGCCTCCTCTTCGATCTCCAGCTGCAAGATCATCTCCTCCAGGGTCTGGTGCGCCCCGGCGCAGCCATGGCGGTCGGGGGAGCAGGAGCTGACGAGTGACGATGCATCGCCGGAGAGGTCGGGGTTGGCGGGCCTCGTCTGATCGAGTGTCGAAGTGGAGCCAGCGCCGGTGCAGAAGTTGGCGAGGTTTTTCTTCATCCTGGCTGCGAGGGAGTTTTGGAGGAGGAACAAGGACAAGTAGTCCTTCATGGGGGTTGGAGTGGAGTGATATGGGGCTTGAGAGAAGAGAAAAAAGGAGGAAGAAATTAGGTTGGAAGTAGGAAAACGGAAAGGCATATTGGGGCGTGAATGGAGTGATGGAGAGTGGGGTGGATATGAAGGGATTCACGAGATATATTCAAGGGAGAGAAGGGCTTCACAGGTCTCTCGACTGGATTGCTCATATGTCAGCTCGTACTAGTCACACACACTTACATGGGATATGCTCTCCTTTGCACACTTTTCCATTTGTTGCTTTGATTGGGGCTGACTATGTTATTCAGCACCAATGAAGCAACTACCAGTGTCACAAACAAAAAAATGACAGAATTGTCAGCTTAACCGGAATAATAAAAGTAGTGCTCTGTATTTTCATGAACTAAAATGTGAGGTCTACAGTCTCTATTTATAGAGAACAATGTCGGTTACTATTACAGGTTGTTATAACTGCTCTGTCCTAATACACTGTAGCTTCCTAACTAAATAAATAGTAAACAGCCAACTCGGCTAACTAATTAACTAGCTATTATCACTAACATGCCCCCTCAATCTCAGGTGGGATCTGACCACATGAGATTGTCCTTCAACATAAGGAAGTGTTGTGTAGAAAGGGATTTTGTAAAGACATCCGTAAGCTGAGAAACAGAGGAAATGTGCAAGAACTGCTCCAGCCACACTCGCTATTCTATATGCTTTGTTCGTGCATGAAAGACTGTATTAGAAGACAAAGAGATAGCAGACAAATTTTCACACCAGATTAGAGGAACTTGAGGTAGAGGAAGCGAAAGACAATTATAATGCATCTTAATCCAAGCTAGTTCAGTTGCAACAAACGCTAAGGCCCTGTATTCAGCTTCAGTCGAAGACCCTGAAACTATTTCTTGTTTCTTAGATCGCCAAAGAATCAAGTTTTTACCCATAAAAACACAATACCGTGTAACAGATTGGCGATCAGAAACTTCACCGGCCCAGTCTGCATCAGCATAAGAGTAAGATTGTATGAACTAGGCTGAATATAAATGCCACGCTGAAGTCTCCCATGAATATATTGCAATATCCGTTTGACAGCAGAAAAATGCGAATTAGAAGGTGACTGCATGTATTGGCAAATTAAATTCACAGCATAAGTAATGTCGGGCCTGGTGTTGGTAAGATATTGTAATGCACCCACGATGCTTCTATACATAGCTGGATCTGGAATCAAATATGAATCAAAAGAACTTAATTTCTGCTTAGAATGACTAGGAGCAGCCAGCTTTGCCTGTCAATAAAGAAGCTCTCTGTAAAATCTATTGAGCATAGTGTGATTGTGTAAGAAAAATACCGGCATCTGTATGCTTAACCTCAAGACCCAGAAAGTGATCAATTAGACCCAAATCTTTGGTAGCAAACTCAGATCCAAGAGCAGAAATGAGCTGTTGGACATACGTAACCTCACTACCTGTTACTAAAATATCATCTACATATACCAAAATAATGGTGATACTAGAACCAAGCTGTCTGATAAATAATGAAGTATCTGTATAGGAGTTGATAAATCCCTGTGAGACAATAAAAGACGACAAACGTTCATACCAGGCCCTCGGAGCTTGCTTATGTCCACAAATCGCTTTTCGAAGTTAACAAACAAAACAACAAAGCCCTGGGTTTGTGCCATAAAGATCTCTTCATGAAGATTACCATGCAGAAAAGCATTTGAGACATCTAACTGCCGGACTGCCCAATGCTAAGAAACTGCAAGACTCAGAATAATTCGAACTGTTTTAGTCTTCACAACTGGACTAAATGTCTCAAAATAGTCTTGTCCTTCTTGCTGGTGATAACCCTTAGCAACCAGTCTAGCTTAACGATTAACAAAGCCATCAGGATTCCTTTTAATTTTGAAAACCCATTTACAACCAATAATTGTTCGATCAGAAGGAGCTGAAAGCAATGTCCATGTCTGCTGCTGAATCAAAGCATTATATTCTGATTGCATAGCTTCACATCACTGAGGAAATTTAGATGCAGCAGCATATGCAGTGGAATTACAGTAGAAGTGATAGAGGCAGTTAAAGACAATGGAATTTTAGGCTTAGAAATCCCTGACTTGCTCCTTGTAACCATTGGATGATGCGGCAAAACAGTTTCAGAAGAAATCGAAGTTGCAGCAGGTAAAGAAGAAGGAGGAGATGACAATGAAGACTCAAACGAGGAAGGTAAAATGGAGGTGGAAGAATTATGAGAATCAGAGGAGAGCACAGTTTGAGTCCGAAGTCAAGAATGTGAAGTTAGAATGGAAGGAGCAGATAAGGAAAAACCAGGTGAAGAGTGACCTGTTGGTGAAGACACAACAAGAGACTTTTAAGGAAATTCAGATTCAACAAACCTAACATGTCGTGAAATATAAAATTAACATATTCTGTCCCATTATCAGATCGAAAATACACAATAGAAATATTGAAAAGATTTTCAACCATTGCTTTGAATCTTATGAGAAAACATCAAATACATCAGATTTCTTCTTTATGGAAACAACCAAGTAAATTTGGAATAGTCATTAACAAAGATGACATTATAGTTGAAACCTGAAAAAGAAGTTTGGGGAGCAAGTTCCAATACATCAGAATGGACCAGCTCAAGTGGTTTACAAGTAGTAGTTATAGAAAAACTAAATGACAGTTTATGAGACTTGCTCATTGAACAACTTCTACAATTCTTGTGACAAGTATCAGTCACAGAAGTCCGAGATGAAGAAACAATAGAACGAAATGAAGCATCAGGGGGATGACCTAGTCTGCAATGTCATAGTGAAGAGGAAGTTGATCCAGCCGCAAGAGCAGAGGGTGAAAGAGATGTTGTTTGTGTTGAAATTGGATGTAGCCCATTACGGCTGGAACCCTGAAAAAGAACGTGTTTGGACTAGACGCTGATGTGAAATGATCTTCCAAGGCTTTCCAAATTGCACTCGCAGTAGTAATCCCCAAAAGATGATGATGTAGAAAAGAAGATAGTGTTGCCTGAATACAGGTCACTAAATGAATATCATAGAATTTCCAAGTAGCATAAGCAGGATTGGGAACAGATTTCCCAGATGCATCAAGAACAAACTCAGCAGGACAAGGTATAGAACCATCAGAATATCCAAAAACACCATATGCAGAAAACAAACTTTGGATTTGATCACGCCAAACAAGAAAATTTGTCATATCCAGTATAATTGAGATGAGAGAAGTTAATTTGGTAATTAGAAATTTGATTGTACGAGGTAGAACATGTTGGGAAAACTACATATTTTCCCTCTTTGGAGTTAGCCAAGAAACACAATCAAATATATATTTCTCTACACCTAAAATGAAGTAAGTGAGTCTTCTACACCTCCTTGATATAGGATGCACAAGATACACACAAAGTAAAATTAACAAAGAAATATTTCATCGAACAATTAGGAGACACAAATTTAACGTGGTTCACAGCCAATGCAATAGGTACGTCCACAAGGTATGGAGACCAAATCCGCTACTATCAACTTTGGATACACTCTACTTAGTAAAGATTACAGGAACATTTAAGGGTGAAGACCTACTTACAAGCTATGAAGAAATCTCACCACAAGTAGAACACACAAAGAATAGAGATAAAAATAACTACCACAAATAATTTGTTAACTCCATAGCACGTAGTTTTTTTCTCATCTTTATCTACTTCTGTTTCTCAAAAGAATCCATTTTTAAAAAAACTTGATTTTTTAAATATAAGTCCCTCATTAGTTTAGCAAATTAACAAATTACACATGAATAGTAAATTACCCTTAACCCCAAAATAGGTTAAGCAATGGGCTTCTTTGCATGAGAGGGAAGCTCAATAATCATGGGCCTTACATGAAGAGGAAAAATCCAACAATTCTCCCCCTCCCTACTCATGTGGAAGCTCTACAATCTGACTAGTTGCATTTGTTGAACTCAAATAACTTTCATCATAAATACAAACCATAATTAAGGTGCATTTGGAAGCTGAAAAGAATTTGTGATGAAAATCTTTCTCAGCTGAAATTTGTCATCTCGAAAGAAGAGCTGACTAAATGGCTTTTAGCTGTGAAAGATTCCCGTCACAGCTGATGCTCACCATTGTGTATTTCAGATTTTTTACATCTCTCAGGGTGAAAGGTGAAAATTGTTGACGAATTCTCGTCATTGATACAATTTTCACCTTTCACCTTCCAAATGCATTTCACGTCTTTCACGCCTAAAACATTGATTTTTTACCCTAAAAAAATGAGTTTTTCAACTTCCAAACGCAGCCCTAGATCTTTACCCTTCTTTAGAGCATTAGCTTCTTGAACTTGCTTTTGTTGCTCATTTGGCGAACCTTACTTTTATTTATTTAAGAACTTCCTACACTTCTTATTGAAATGCCCAAGTCCACCACAATGTAAATATTTCATCCCCTTTCGAGATTTTGACCTCTTGCCATCTTTACCATTATTTGGGTCTCTACTCTTTGACCTTCTTGTTCTTTGTTTGGAAACTAATGTTTGAAATGAAGAACCCAATGACTTTCTCATAACCTTTTTATTTAACAAGCTACTTGTGACTTAGTTCATAGATTGTACTCTATTTTGTGTCAAGTTTCTAAGAAATACCATAAAAGTCTTCCAACTCTTCGGAAAGGAACTAAGCAACAATAAGACTTCCAACTCATCATCCAAGTTCATCTTCATAGTTGCTAATTAGTTCACAATACTTTGCACCTCATTGAAATTCTCTACTACCGAACCACTTTCCTTAAACTTCAAGTTCACAAGCTTCCCGATCAAGAAGGCTTTGTTTCCTGTGGTCTTCCTTTGATACAACTTATGCAGTTTATCCCAAAGAGTTTTTTCATCAACCTCATTAGACACATGGTAGAATACAATATCATTCAACCATTGCTTAATACATGTTATAACTTATCTATTCTTTTTCTTCCAATCATCTTCCTTTGTCTTCTACAACTTCACTCCAAAAACCAGTTCAAAGAGATCCTTGGAATACAAAAGGTCTTCCATCTTGGCTTTCCATATTTTCTATTTGCTCTCATTCAAGCTAATCATCCTTATGTTATGATTCTCTATCTTAGCAAACCTAACGGTAACAGCTAAACCTTAGCTATGATACCACTTGTTAGAAAACTACACATTTTCCCTCTTTTGAGTTAGCCAAGAAATACAATCAAATATACACTTCTCCACATTTACAATGATGTAAGTGAGTCTTCTACACTTCTCCACATTCACAATGAGGATGAGTTGCCATATACGCGAATCACAAATGAGAAGATGAGGCAATTAATCGGGGTCTATATGAGGAAGCATGCTATGACAAAGGAATATATGTGGGGCAAATATTTCTCAATAAAGATGAATTTGTCTATGTAGTGAGTTTGTTTTCAATAATGCATGATGTTCACTACAAAATGTTGTGTACAAGTCTGACACAGTACACAGCAAGGTGTTAAGACCCTAACTGCCCATGGAGAGTACATGCATCAACGAGGAAGGGGATTATTGATTTTAAAGTGAAGACGTGTGGTGGCAAACACACTTGTAGAAATGCTCAGTTGGACACTGGTCATAGACAATGATTGCGGCATTTGTTTATCGGCATATATTACCCTCTATTAGAGCAAAATTAGATATCCCACCAGTCGTTATTGAAGAGAGGATTAAGGAGACTTTTCACATGGATATTTCATACAAAAAGCATGGATGACAAGGAATATAGCCATCAAAGCATTGTATAGTGATTGGGTTGAGTCTTATGGATTGTTGCCAATGTACTTCAAGGCAATAGTTAATGCCCATTTGGGAACTATTTGTAAGTTGGTGAAGAACCAAATAGAAGATGTCGAGTGTCGACAGTTTGACAAGGTGTTTTAGACCTTTGGGCTATTTATTGAGGGTTTTAAACATTGTCTCCCAGTCATAAATGTTGATGCTACTTTCCTATCTAGCAAGTATACTGGAGCCCTCATAGGAGCGGCTGTTAATGACAGGGCACAAGGGTTTGTTTCCACTTACATTTGGCCTTGTTTTAGGTGAGGATTACCGATATGTACTCAAACTAAGCACTTCATTAGCTCCAAAACTTATGCTTATGCTAGTGTTTGTATGTATTTAGTATTCTCTAATGTTGTTTTTGGTCTTTTGTAGGAGAATAACGTTTACACTTGATCGTTTAAATATTAAACCCTTGCAAGTGCACAAGACAATTGTACTACAATGAGTATTTAGGGTTGTCGAACCACACAGACGGATGAATAATCTACCAAACTCAAGAGAAGAAAGTTCGTTGTTCTAACTTAATCTAAGGAAAGTAATTGAATTTAGCTACTTAAAACGAGTTTAACTAATATGGAGAAGTACTAAGATGATGAAAATATCTAGGCAGCGAATCCACCACTAAACATGCAATTACCACTCTCAATTATTATTTCGCACGAACTGATATGACACGGTAACTCGTGCTCTTGGTCGGACACATGAATTACCAGTGAAAGTACTCACGTTCTTGGTCAGACACGAAAAGATCATTCACTATAAATTAATATAATTAACTCTATCCTTGGTCTGGCATAGAACTATCACAATCCTGTTCTTAGTTAGACACATGGAATATCAAGATCAGATTCCATTCATAATCACACAAGTCTATGGCCAAGCACTAGATGAATACATTTGAAATCGCATTAAGCATAGAAAATTATATCAACTAACATAAATTAAACAATCAAAAGTAGCAATACACATCTAGGGCTTCATCTAGCCTTGATAAAGAAGTTTAGCTAGACATGAAATTAGATAAAAGAAAAGCCTGTGTTGATGTATTCATTGACATGGATCACTTCTTCTTTGGCCGTCAAAAGACTCCTTCTTTTGCTCTTCTCTCCTCAATTAGATGCAGGGTCTTTGATGCTCAAAACGTTCTACCTTAAGGCATATATATAGGAGCAAGAGGAACCATGAAACCCCCTTCCAATTCCGTATCAAAATATGCCTTATTTTAGGTTTTGCGAATACGGCGATCGATCGCACTGTTCACAATTGATCGCTTCCCGATCGATCATTGTCTTTACACTGCATCGTCCCGATCGATCGTGACTTCTCTCCATGTGCCGATCGATCTCACTGTTCACTGATTGATTGCTCACTGTATAGCAAAAACTCCAATAGATACGATTGATCGATAAGGCAATGATCGATTGCGTGTATCTCGTTTTCATCTCATTCTGCTTCAGCGATCGATCGCGACAAGGTGCCGATCTATCGCGGTTAGTATTTTGTATCAAAATCTTCCAATGATCATAACTTTTCGCTTCAAACTCCGAATTGTGCCGGTCGTAGTGTTGGAAAGCTGACTTCTTGAACTTTAACATGAAGCTTGAATCATTCCAATCAGAGATATGCAACCGAAGTTATAAAGATTCAACCATTGGAGTCACATTGCACCACATTTGCAGCTTACGCTTATTTTTCTACAAAAACCAAAAACTTCATTAAAAAATACTAAAATATAATCAAACACTAACATAAATATAAGTTTATGAGCTAATAAAATGCATAATTTAAGTATAGATCACACCCCGAAACCTACATTTTGCTAGTCCCTAGTAAAACAAAACAAAACAAAGTCACACAAAATAAACTAAAGGAACTAAATAAAATGCCACTTTCGTAGGGAACACGATTGCATTGAGCATATGCAACAAGCCGTTAAACCTCTAGGTGTCCCAAGTAGGATGAGTGTTGTCTCGTGAGGGTTTTATTAGCTCAAGCATTTGATCCAAGAGGACTGTAACAGAAAGATATTCTTAGTTAAGTATATCTATCCTCCAGTATACTTACTCACACTTCCAATGTAAATTAATCTCTTAAGAATTGAAGTATGCATCATTACGGGATAAACTATCAAAACCTATGAAAACAAATACTAATAAACACTAACAAACAACTTAAAAACTACTCAATTTTTTTTTAGATGAAGCACATCCTCTCCCCCAAACCTAATATGAGCATTGCCCTCAAGGCTCAACAAAAGATAAAACTACAATGATCACATAAAAGGAAAAGGAGAAAAAGGAAGGAAAACAACAGAAGAATTGGACTAGAGGTCCAGGTCATTGCTTCTGCACTGTCTGGGGGGGGGGGGGGGGGAAATGCCACGCGTGTAAAAAGTCGACTATGGAGTTGAGGCATCCAGTAATAGCATGTTGTGTTTCCCGAATCTCCTGCTGTGTTTCCCGAATCTCATGCACTTGGCTAGTGAGATCGGTGAGCTGCCGCTGCATAGCCGCCCAGGGTGCCTATTGTGCTTGCTGACCCTCCAACTCTTCTTCGAGCTGCTCCTCAGGCTATTGTGCCCCTGGACGAACTGGGGGATGAGTATGGCCGATCATCCGGTTGTAGGCATCGATGCCGATAGGACCAAGGCATGAGATAAACGTGAATGTTCCGAAAATCGTACCCCATTAATCTTGAATACCCACTCCAAGATTTAAGGATACGACAACCGTTTGTCTTGACGCCCGACCACCATCTGCTTCATCTGGCCGAAGACGAATGAAGGTAAATCAAGATCCTGGTGCCGGATATCATCACCAAAGACATGGAGCAGGTGGGTCATGGTGAGACCAACATTAGCCTTCCGGGCGGACCATACATCATGTTGAAAGATAAGGAATGCAAACCGGTACTCTTGCATCATATTGACGGCCATGAGGTATTTGCTGAGGCTGAGCCCTTGGGTTAATCCTGTTAGTCGACCTGTGAAGCGAGAGGGACACAAGAACTAATATCCATTGAAATCGGGATATTTGATTGATCCCCGTTCACAGCCCATTTCTCTCGCAATAGTAGAGACCCTGACACGAATGCGAGTACCGCACATTGTACTCCTTAACTCCACCCTCTCGGATCATCATTATCTTCAATTTCTGCTCTTCCATAGAATTCTCTGACTACATCCTCATGCACCATTTGATGCACCCCCTGATTCTTCATTGCGATATGGGTGAAATAGTTTACCCAATATGGTTATGCTTCAATCCACCGTTGTGTTGGAAGCTCCGGAATAGAAATATGAACCGGTTCAATGGTTCAGAGTCCGGTCTGGTTCAATTAAAAGAAAAAGAAAAAAAAAAGGAAACACCGGCCCGAGCCAAAGCTCGGGCCTTTCGTCCAGATACAGAGCTCGAGCTCTGCTCGAGCATCGGCGTGGGCTGAGCTTCACCAGCGAGGCTGGCGACGGCGACGGAGAAGACGGCAAGGGCGGACTGGATGGCGGCGATCTTGACGGCAGACTGGAGAGCGGCGATCTCGACGAGCGGAAAAACCGACGTGTTCAATCGGGAAAGAAAACAGTCCGTTTTGAATTGGAAAGTGCTGGGTTTGATCTCGATTTGAATCCAATTTAGAATGGGATCCAACTTGAGTAGGAATAGGAATCGAATCGCATATAAAAACAGAAACTTTCAGAGAATATGAGCACGATTTCTGGCCGAAAAAACATAGCTTTGAGGGAGATAATTTCCACCAGAAAGCTTGGTTTTTGGCCGAATTCCGGCAGGGCTTTGGCCGGAAGGAGTGAAGAGGGAGAAGGAGGCCGGAGGAGGGAAGAAAGAGTGGGGCTTTGGCCTGAAGGTCTTTTAAAAACTTGGCATAAGCCGACACTTGCTTTATAGCATCCAACAATGGAAGATTGACCTTGACCCGCTTGAATACCTCGAATATCTCCTCCATTCTTTGATGAGATTTGCTAAACGGGGAGGGTTTGGCATTGTGGGAAGGGTGCCCTAGGGATATAGGATGTTTCGTTCTTGGGTTCAGTTGGGGCATCCTGCTGGTTTGGAGCACTAACAGGTATAGTCTTGGTTGGCATGTGTGCTCTAAGTGCCTCAGGGGAGGGTTTCTCACTCGAGGTACCAACGAACGAGTCTCTAACCCGATTGTCTATTTGCTTAACGCTCCTCAGGGTAGTAACGGCTTGCACTTGCTCAAGAGGGTAGTAGGAACCCTCAACTGTAAACTGGCCTCTAGGGTTTTGTTAGGTTGGCTGGGCAAGGTACCTGCTTCTCTCCGATTCATGGTATGGGCCAACTGTCCTAATTCTGTTTCTATTTTGGCGATAGACTGAGAGTGGGAATGGACAAGCTGAGCCTGGTTCTGGAGCTCTGCTCTCATCTCCTTCTATTTAGTTTAAATCTCGATTACGACCGTAAGGAGGGTAGAGTGAGTGGCTAACATATGGCCAAAATGAAGGAGCTGAGACTAGTTGATAGTGAAAGTGCTCTTTAGTCCTAGAGGGGGGGTGAATAGGACAACAACTTCAAGACTCTCACTCTATTTTTACTAAGAGAAAATGTTAATTTAAACAATCATTCAATGCAACATTCTCTTATTAGCAAGTAATTGGAAGCGCATGAGTGATAGAGACTTAAGAGGTGTGGAATGTGTGTGTGTGTGACAATATGCAAGACTAACAAACACAAGCAACTACACAAAGATTTATAGTGATTTGCCGCCAAGCAACTTGCTTCAACGGGTACGTCCACTCTCGAAGCACCTAATCCAAGGAGCCTCCGACATCCACTAAGTGAGGGTTTTTAGTTCACCCACAACTTCTTACAAATGTTTTCTTGGTTCACCTCTAACCAGAGATTTTCATGGTTAATCTCAAACCAAGGGTTTTACTCAAACGCTTACCCCAAACCAAGGACTTAATGGTATGTCCCGACCAAGGGTTTTACGCGGAGGCTAACCCCAAACCACCGAATTTTATGATTTATCCTGAACCAAGGGTTTTAAGCAAAGGTTAACCCCAAACCACTCACAATGAGTGTACTCCCACTCACAATGAGTGTACTCCCACTCACTACGGGTTATAAGAACCCGTCTCTCTTACACGTGTCTAAACCCTATGGTTTACTACACTCAACCAAGCATAGACAGAGGATAAGAGTATTACTCTAATTAAGAGGATAAGTTAGAGTACATACTCTTGTCGGGAGGATGTTAGATATCCTACCCAGTTTGCTCAACTAGTATTGAGCTAAATGGCCTTCCGTTGTCCACCCTTGGATTCAACTAATGATGCACCGAAATTGTAGAGGCTTTTTGGACAAGCGATTGGTTTCTCTAAGAATTTTTCTATGGGATTAAGTAAAACCATGGCCAAAGATGCTTTGAACTACTCTCAATGGTCAATGGTATGAACCCATCTAATCACTAATGAGGGACTGAAGAGTATATCAAAGTAACCAAGACCTTTGAGAGGATTTAGAAGTATTTAGTTCAAAGGTCAAGTGGGGGTTTTGATTTCTAAAGGATGATTCTTGATGCTCAAAGAAACCATGATCGAAGATGATTTGAATCTCTTCCTAAGATCCTATAGCAAGATCTTGAACCCCTTTCAAAGAAAGGAGAGGAAGAATAATCAAGATCATCAAGGCTCTAAAGGACTTGAATTTCTTCATAAGATCTTATAACAAGATCTTGAACCCCTTTCAAAGAAAGAAGAGGAAGAATAATCAAGAACACTCAAGGCTCTAGATGATTTGCAAAGAATAAGGCCAAGCGGTTTTTGGGGAGATGGCTTGCCCATCTTTTCCTCTCCAAGAGATGGGTATTTATAGAGGGAGAGGAAGGTGTGTATCAACCAATCCTTAGGTGGATTCCTCATATCCACCCACCCATTAGTGATTCTCTTATGTGGGTTGGGTCCTATTTATGGGTGATTCCTTTAGCCCATGAACCCATTTCACAAATGGACTTTTTCTAAGTGTTTTTTCCTAAGGATCTTAGGTGGGCTTTGGAAGAAGCTTTGGATCACTTTGGTTAGTGGGTTTTTCTTGGAATATTTTGAACCTAACAAATTTGATCCAAAAGCTATTGGCCTAGAGGACAACTATGGATGATCTAAAGGCTATGAGTTGATCCTCTAGAAAATATACACTCTTATTGTATGTCTTCTTGTTGGGCCTTCAATAGGTTGCTTTTAAGTAGTGTCTTGGCCATGGTGTCTTTGGTATGCTCCCACATTGTCTTGGGCTTTTGGGATCTTCATTTTCCTTGATATTCTTTGAGCTTCACCTTGGAGTGCCTTCCTCACCTTGGTGGCTTCATCTTATAGTGGCTTCCTCTTCAAGATCCACTTTGTGTTGGCTTCATCTTGAGATTGTCTCCTCTCAATCTCTTTATATAGCCCAATTTACACATTTACCCTAATTCGTACATATAACCCATTTTTCTCTCACATACCTCATACATTTTTGTACATTAAATTGACATACATTAAGAGACAAAATCACACTTCCAAATTTTGCCCTAATAAGCTCTCCCTTGTCAATTTGAATGACAAAAATGCTTATATAAATTAGAGGCTCAATTAGCAACTCCCCCTAAGTTGCAACTCCCTTTAATTTGCATTCCCCTCTACTGAAGCAATTCCTCTTTTGGTGGGCATGCCAAGTTTTTCCCTGCAAGACAAACACTAGTGCACTAGGTGGGAATTTCTCACTCCCCCTTTTTGTTAATCAAATTGATAAGGTAAGCAATTGGCAATAACACACATGTAGTAGCATAATGAAAAAGCATCACTACAAGCATAATCCATCCACCAAACACATAGGCATTCAAGCATTATTAGCATACCAATATGACCAATCTTGACTACTAACACATAGTTTAGTTTCAAGTATTTGTCATGTGTCCAAAAGGTTAGTTAGAACTAGGAGTGTAGCACAAACTATGTAAAGTCAATATCATGACTTGCTTCATGGTGGCCCATGAGGGAAAAGATCTCCAAATACTTCTAAACCATCATGAGAGTGCTCAAGCAAAGTGACTAAGGACCCAGAGGGGTAGTCATAAATGAAGGCATCTACACTGAGATCTATATTGGGAGCTTCTTGATCAATGTGGCTCATGGGGGCATTTGGCACATTTAAATCATGACAAGTCTCCATATTCAACTCACTTGAGAACACAGGTGAGAAATTGGCTTCAAAGCTAGCAAGACGATTGAGAATAACACATTGGGAGGCTTAAATGTCTTGGAGCATGGACATGATTGATGCCAATATAGGAGTTGACGAAGAGGAGGCAAGATGGGTCGAAGGAGGAAAGGTAGTATTGGACAACCGGGCAACTTCCATACTCTCATCGACATGGGTTTCAAAGAGTATTCGACAAGATGACTCAAGGATAAGTTTGCGGTCAATAAAACTCAATGGGAGCAATTGTTCTTGTAATGGAGGGGTTATGGCTTATTCTTTTCTAGTAAGCTTGGGTTATAATTGCGGCCAGGAAGTCGAACAAAAGTTTTGATTTGGTTAAAATCAATGAAGGTATGCACATTTTTTTTCAATGCCTAAGTAATATAGGAGGATAACCATTCTCAAGGTAAGCTCAGATTTATTGGTAAGTTGAGGGAAGACACACTTTACCAGGATGGCATGAGGATACCCATTGCATTATCGCTTGTATGTTGTGGATATTCAATAGCTTTTTCACTTTTGCTAGAGCTCCAATCTTAAGCACATCTTCCTCTCTGAAAACCTCTTCACACAATTTATCGGCATTTTCCTGATGCACACATGAGTGGCACTATGTTCTCTCTCAAAGGTTGCAGCCCAGGCACTGTGACCGAATGGGTATTTTCTCCATATTCTCAAGGTTGCAGCCCAGGCATAGTGACTTGAAAGTGCTCTTTTAGTACCATGGGTCATGGAGGATTAAACAAGAGAGGAGAGCATTTTGAAGAACAACAAAAAGAAGCAGAGGAGATGTAGCTTGAAGAAACAAACAGAGAGGAGAAGTAGAAAATTGATGCACATCAGCAGAGAAGGGGCTATAGTTTTGGATACAAAACAATTGGTTTTCCTCTTTGCAGCTATGACTTTCGTCCTGTCTGGAACTGAGACACATTTTTTTGATTGGCTAGTTTTGAACAGAGGTAATTTCAGGAAATGGGGAATCGACAAAAGGTTTTGGCCAATTTTTTATTGAACTGAATCAGAGGACCAATGCTTAGTAGAGTTGATTTTGAAACATTTTGCAGGTTGGGCAATGGTGGAGCAGATTCGTTTTCTCAGAACAATCTTATTGGATAGAATCAGCAGATTTAAAAAAAAAATTTCAATTCAGCACTGAAATGACTTTCAATATGATTAGAGAATACAGATAGCTTTTCTTATATTGGCAATTTTGTCATGAGCAGATTTTTTTTTTCTTTCAGATACATATTTGTTTTTTTTTCATCACATCGAACTGAAACTGATATATATTTTTTTTCACTTTTAATCAGGGAGTGTTCTAAGATTGGGAGTCAATAAAATAGTAACGAGGTGCTTGCTTGAAGGTAACCAAGGTTGGGAAGGATTAAAATAGATTGGGACAAGTATGAGCAATGGAAATCAGTTGAATCAGCTAGAGACAGGAGGAGAGACACAACAGCTTTAAGGGTATGCCATTTGATTTGCCGCAGAAGATGGAGTAGGAAAAAGACGAAGTAGAAGCTGGAGAGGAGCAGAATAGATGCGGAGGAGAACTGGAAAGATAAAACAATGAGCAGAAAAGTAGTTCAAGTGAACTATTTTCAAAGGAAATTAATTCTAAGCTATGAGAAGCTCAAACTAATTTATGAGCTCATTTGATAGATTTGTGCAGTAGGAGAAGGATGCACACGTTTGAGAGCAAAGAAGGAATGAAGATAAAGAAAAAAAATGAGAAGAACTGTACCTTGAGTTCACACTCAAAAAACATGAGAAGCACCCATTCTGAAACAGCAGGTGAGCTTTTTTCCTTTGAGAGGTGATAACTTAGGTTGAATCATTCTTGGACAAGTTCCCTTTCCTTCACTAGATTTTCTTTTTCCACTTACAGCAGTAGCTCAAGAGAACACCTGATTTGAGTAGATAGTGGACAACAACTAGCTCCCTTCTTTTTACTTTTTGAATTTTTGCAGGTCAGCAAAGGTTAGAAGATGTCAAGCAAATAGGAATAGTTGGGTTAGAGTTAACCATAGAGCTTATCATGGTTTGAGCCTTGCCTCAGCTGACTTGATCCATTTTGACCACTAATTCTCCCTTTTTCCATCGAGCTAGAATATTAAAAAAATGGGACATATATCCATGTCATTAGCTCATACTTTCACTAGCTGTGCACACTCCTTTTTTTTTAAAGCAAATGTAACAGATCTAATTATAAGCAATAATTTTTGTTTTGTTTTAGAGAAATATAAATAGGTTGGATAAAGGAAAACTTAACATCTAAATTTTTTTCTTCACTATTCAATTTTAAATGGGCTATTCTAAATTGAAGTATTCTAACACACAAACAAAGCAAAAATAAGCTATACAAAAATAAAAATATAAATAGAGAACTTAACTGGCACAAATTCCAATGGACTGCCTCCTATTTGCAAATCTAAGAGAGTCTAAGGGTTTTGTCATGATGTCTGCCAGTTGGTTGTCCGTATGGACATACTCTAGTGCAACAATATGAGTTTCAATAAAGACACATATAAAATGATGCCTAATATCAATGTGCTTTGTATGTGAGTGTTGAATTGGATTTTTGGAGATGTTGATTGCACTAGTATTGTCACAATAGATGCTCATTGTGTCTTGTTGGATCCCGTAATCCAAAAACATTTGCTTCATCCATAAAAGTTGAGCACAACAACTACCTGCGGTAATGTATTCAGCTTCAGCAGTAGACAAAGATATAGAGGGTTGTTTTTTGCTATGCCAAGCCACTAGGCAGTTTCCAACATAAAAGCATCCTCCACTTGTGGATTTTCTGTCATCTATGTTGCTTGCCCAATTTGCATCTGAGTATCCCGCCAAAGATGTGGAGGTGTCGTAGGGATATGGATCTGCTTGATACCTGGCACAAGCTCCTTCACTAAAAGAGATATCAAGTCTACTAGCTGTTAGATAAAGTAAGCTACCAATCATACTCCTGTACAGGTGTGAGTCTACACTTCTTCCTCCATTCTCTTTGCACAATTTAAGTGTAATACTTATGGGAGTAGATACATGTGTCCCAGAATCAAGACCAAATCTCTTAACTAAATCTTTAGCATATTTAGTCTGAGACACAAAAATTCCTTCTTTTAATTGCTTAACTTGAAATCCCAAAAAGAAGGAGAGTTCACCAAACATACTCATTTCAAACTCAGTTTTCATCAGGTTGGTGAACTTGGTAGCTATACTTTGATTTGTAGATCCAAACACAATGTCATCCACATAAATTTGGGCTATCAAAATGGAGTCATTGGTCTTTTGAATGTAGAATGTTTTGTCAACACTTCCCCTTGAGAACTCATTGTTGACCAAGAATGAGGTCAACCTCTCATACCAAGACCTAGGTGCTTGTTTTAGACCATAGAGTGCCTTCTTGAGTCTATATACATGGTGAGGGAGTTTTGGATCAACAAACCCTTTGGGTTGTTCCACGTATACTTCTTCATTAAAAACTCTATTTAGGAAGGCACTCTTGACATCCATTTGGTACAGTTTAAACTGGAGATGACACGTAATGGCCATGAAGATTCGAATAGACTCTAACCTAGCTGCGGGGGCAAAGGTTTCCTCAAAGTCTATTCCCTCAATTTGGGTGTACCCTTGGGCAACTAGTCTAGCCATGTTTCTAACAACCTTCCCATTTTCATCACTCTTGTTCTTGAAAATCCATTTAGTTCCAATGACATTAATGTCGGTTGTTCTAAGCACTAGGTACCATACCTCATTTCTAGTAAACTGGTTGAGCTCTTCTTGCATAGCATTAATCCAAGCTTCTTCCACAGTTTTGATCTCAATGTTGGAAGTGAAACAAAAGTGGCTGTTTACAACTTCAGCCCTTTTCCTAGTTAGGACATGACCATTTAGGTCTCCTATTACCTGGGAGATGGGGTGATCTTTGACTTCTTTCAGATCATTGTCAGAGTGTGATGGAAAAGTTATGATCTGATTATCTAAATCTTCTTCATCATCCTCACTACGTGAGTTTGTACTAAACTGTTTGCTAGAACTAGAGGTTTTCAAGGCAACTGACTTTTTCTTTTGAGTGGGAAAGTGTAATCCAAAGGTTTGTAGGGTGCCTACCTTCATTTCGTCTGTCCCTACATTCTTCTATAGCTGTCACGTTAGGAGTGAACCTATCAAGAAGAGACCTAAGGATTTTTCCTACAACTTCTACATCAGGTACTTTCTTTCTTAGTCCCCACATGGAGTTAACAATATCATTGAGTTTTGAATAAAACTCCATGAATGTTTCCTCTTCTCCCATCTTGATATTCTCAAACTTTGAGACCAAGAGTTGAAGCTTGGACTTCTTTACCAAAGAAGTTCCTTCATGGGACACCTCCAAAATGTCCCAAGCTTCTTTTGCCTTCTCACACATACAAATTCTCTTATACTCATATGGAGAAACGGCACAGGTAATTGCATTAAGCACCTTGTTATTACCCATACACAATTTCTTATCCATCTCCAACCCCCTTAAAATATTGATTTGAACCTCATTTCCATCTATGGTTTCAGTGGGAAGAGACAACCATTTTCCACACAATACCATGCTAATTCGTCAAGAGCCTTAAGAAAGGTCCTCATTTGATTTTTTCAATAGGCATAGTTTGTTCCATCAAATGGGGGTGGTTTGGCGGTGGATGAGCTTTCGAATCTAGCCATTAAGAGCAATTTAGATCGACACTCCAGGTGCTATCACCTTCTAGGAGTAACCAGGCTCTGATACCACTTGAAAGTGCTCTTTAGTCCTAGAAGGGGGTGGATGGGACAACAACTTCAAGACTCTCACTCTATTTTTACTAAGAGAAAATATTAATTTAAACAATCATTCAATGCAACATTATCTTATTAGCAAGTAATTGGAAGCGCATGAGTGATAGAGACTTAAGAGGTGTGGAATGTGTGTGTGTATGACAATATGCAAGACGAACAAACACAAGCAACTACACAAATATTTATAGTGATTTGCCGCCAAGCAACTTGCTTCAATGGGTACGTCCACTCTCGAAGCACCTAATCCAAGGAACCTCCGACATCCACTAAGTGAGGGTTTTTAGTTCACCCACAACTTCTTATAAAGGTTTTCTTGGTTCACCTCTAACCAGAGATTTTCATGGTTAATCTCAAACCAAGGGTTTTACTCAAACACTTACCCCAAACCAAGGACTTAATGGTATGTCCCGACCAAGGGTTTTATGTGGAGGCTAACCTCAAACCACCAGATTTTATGGTTTATCCTGAACCAAGGGTTTTACACAAAGGTTAACCTCAAACCACTCACAGTGAGTGTACTCCCACTCATTACGGGTTATAAGAACCCGTTTCTCTCACACGTGTCTAAATCATATGGTTTACTACACTCAACCAAGCATAGAGAGAGGATAAGAGTATTACTCTAATTAAGAGGATAAGTTATAGTACATGCTCTTGTCGGGAGAATGTTAGATATCCGACCCGGTTTGCCCAACTAGTATTGAGCTAAATGGCCTTCCGTTGTCCACCCTTGGATTCAACTAATGATGCACCAAAATTGTAGAGACTTTTTGGACAAGGGATTGGTTTATCTAAGAATTTTTCTATGGGATTAAGTGAAACCATGGCCAAAGATGTTTTGAACTACTCTCAATGGTCAATGGTATGAACCCATCTAATCACTAATGAGGGACCGAAGAGTAGATCAAAGTAACCAATACCTTTGAAAGGATTTGGAAGTATTTGGTTCAAAGGTCAAGTGGGGGTTTTGGTTTCTAAAGGATGATTCTTGATGCTCAAAGAAACCATGATCGAAGATGACTTGAATTTCTTCCTAAGATCTTATAGCAAGATCTTGAACCCCTTTCAAAGAAAGGAGAGGAAGAATAATCAAGATCATCAAGGCTCTAGAGGACTTGAATCTCTTCCTAAGATCTCATAACAAGATCTTGAACCCCTTTCAAAGAAAGAAGAGGAAGAATAATCAAGAACACTCAAGGCTCTAGATGGTTTGCAAAGAATAAAGCCAAGAGGTTTTTGTGGAGATGGCTTACCCATCTTTTCCTCTCCAAGAGATGGGTATTTATAGAGGGAGAGGAAGGTGTGTATCAACCAATCCTTAGGTGGATTTCTCATATCCACCCACCCATGGGTGGATATACCTCATATCCACCCACCCATTAGCGGTTCTCTTATGTGGGTTGGGTCCTATTTATGGGTGGTTCTTTTTGCCAATGAACCAATTTCACAAATGGGCTTTTTCTAAGTATCTTTTTTTAAGGATCTTAGGTGGGCTTTGGAAGAAGCTTTGGATCACTTTGGTTAGTGGGTTTTTCTTGGAATATTTTGAACCCAATAAATTTGATCCAAAAGCTATGGGCCTAGAGGATAACTATGGATGATCTAAAGATTGTGAGTTGATCCTCTAGAAAATATACACTCCTCTTGTATGTCTTCTTGTTGGGCCTTCAATAGGTTATTTTTAAGTAGTGTATTGGCCATTGGCTTTTTGGTGTGCTCCCACATTGTCTTGGGCTTTTTGAATCTTCATTTTCCTTGAGATTCTTTAAGATTCACCTTGGAGTGCCTTCCTCACCTTGGTGGCTTCATCTTGTGGTGGCTTCCTCATCAAGATCCACTTTGTGTTGGCTTCATCTTGAGAATGTCTCCTCTCAATCTCTTCATATAGCCCAATTTGCACATTTACCCTAATTCGTACATATAACCCATTTTTCTCTCACCCCATACATTTTTGTACATTAAATTGACATACATTAAGAGGCAAAATCACACTCCCAAATTTTGCCCTAACAGGTAGGGCGGTTGTTGGCTTGAGAAGTCTTGTCTTGGGGCCTGATTAAGAGTACGCCCTGGGTTAGGTTGCCTCCAGGAAAAATTAGGGTGATTTCGCCACCCAGGATTGTATGTATTGGAGTATGGATTGGTGTTGGGTCTGGGAAAGGTCTGTGCAGCGTTGACATGCTCCTGTAGTAAATCTGGAAATTGTGAGGCTGAAAGGCAGTTAACGATGGTGTGCATAGGACTTGCACAGATGGTGCAGGCATCTTGAGAGATTTGGGGTGTAAGGTGAAGACTAAGAGAAAAATCGGTCAAACCTCTCTGTCAAAGATGTCATCTCGTGTTCTAGGCTTGTTGTGGCTTTAAGACACAACATCACTAATGTTGGAGGCAAGAAGAAGGAGGACGAGAAGAAGGAGGAGATGAAGAAGAAGGAGAAGGAGGAGGAGAAGGCAACATAGAAGAAGGAGGAGGAGAAGAAGACAATCGTGCAAAAGAATGAGGAAAGAAGACGCTGGAGCATATGTGGTTCAAGGAGCTGACGCACATGATCATTGATGACTCATACAAATGGGGTAAGGATAAGTAAGACAGATTAACATGGCTTCTCAGTTTTTTTAAAAAGTGCTTTTTCGCACATGATTTTAATTAAAGTCATGTGCGGAGAAGCACGAGTTATTTATACCCGTGTGCCATTATACATAACTTAATTTTGTGTGTGTGTGAACTAACATGACTTTTTAATATTTCAATGTAGCTCCAATGAAGCACCCGCGAGAGGAAGAGAAGGTAGACCGAGCCACAAAGAGAGCCTTTGCAAAGAAGTTACTGATGAAGCTCCAACCAGAATTCGACGAAGATTTGGAGTGTGCAGAAGTGGAGAAGTCTCAGAAGTGCAGACGGGATCTCTTCCCCCAGGATTTGTGCTAAGGAGGAGAAGGATGACTGTCCTGGAGAAGATATTGCAGAGGCAAAGGGAAGATGAGCACATGACGAGAATGGTGGTGGAGTAGGCGCAAAGGAATATGGGAGAGAAGGTGGTGGAGGAGCGGGCGCCGAAGAAGAAGAGGAAGCTGGTGAAGGCTGCTGATAAGACGCATGCAGAAAAGGAGGTCCCATTCAATGTGACGGACCCCGATGAGATCGATAAAATAGGGTGGATGGTTTCCTACACCCCTAGAGCAGCAGAGGAGAAAAAATCAGATTCCGAGGAGACCGTCTCTGATCTACAAACAAGTGGTATCATTAATGCGGTGATGTCTTCCTTGAAGGAGGCGGATATCGGAGAGAGAAGGAGGAGGAGGAGAAGAAGGATGAGTCTGAGGATGAGAAGGAGGAGGAGGAGAAGGATGATGAGGAGGAGGAGGAGAAGAAGGAGGCCACAGGCTCAACCTCACACGAGCCTATGGATGTTGAGAGCCTCCAAACACCTCCACCAGTTGCAATGGAACTCCCCTAATACTATGCTGGTTTGGAGTTGTGCTTCGAGATGGGCATCTTGTTGGAAATGGATAGAGTCACAATCGATGGGTGGATCACCAATCCGAGAAAGGATTATCCAATCCCCACGCTATACGATGAAATCTACATATCCCTCATGTAAACAACAGAAATAAACACAAATATAAGTAACAAGAGAATTTATTTTTAATATTAGAAGATCGTATGTATTTCGTGTGTAATAGAGCACGCCTTCATGTATAGTCGTGTGTTCGAGCACACAATTACTCATGAAGGCATGTGTTCGAGCACTCGACTACTCATGATGGCTTGTGTTCGAGCACACTACTACTCATAAAGGCATGTGTTTGTATACACACGATTACAATTGTACTTGTGTACTAATACACATGCAAATTTTGTGGTTGTGTATAGGTGATAGACGAATTTCTCACTTTGTTGCGGCATCGCAATGGAAGACACCGGGAAAAGTATCTGTTCTATTTTTTTGGCTCCTGTGCTTTTAAAGAGATTTTTGACAATGTAAACAAATTCTTGCAAACTTGACTTCACCTTTTTCCAAATCTAATCTACATGTCATGGCTCGCTTTTGCAGGAGAACAAAGAGGATGGAGATAATGCAAAATTGATACGTAAGGTTAGGAGAATGTTGAAGGGACTGAATAGGAACATGTTCTATGTTGTTTTCCCAATCCGCACTGACTTTCACTTCTGCCTCCTTTATGATCATTTTTCGAACTTCGTCTGGCGCTTCTACAACCCGCTTTTCGACAAACCCAACCTGTACCCACATCATAGGGCAACAACAGATAAATTCAAGAAGTTCATGAACGTAGTCATGTCACAATACTTGCAGTGGAGGGGTTGTTTGGAGTGGAGGATGACTAAGATCTCCAAAGCGATGTGGCAATTAAACTCAAAAGATTGTGGGATCTTCGTGATGATGTACGTAGGGCACTTGGCATCCAATGTCAACCCTCTAGAGTTTGATCAGGATACAATTTCACATTTATGGCTTCCAAGCATTGCTGCATGTATGATTCGTGGGAGATAGGCTCGGAGTTCGACAAGGATTCAACTAAAGATCCAAGTACTCAAGTGACGATAGTGGGTTTTTTGGGGATCAGATGAAGACTAATACTCATGTATTTTTTCACAATTATGTAATAATTTATGTTTTACAAACATTTCTAATACTCATGTGTTTTTTCAAAATTATGTAATAATTTATGTTGTACAAACATTTCTAATACACATGTATTTTTTCAAAATTATGTAATAATTTATGTTGTACAAACATTTATGACGATAAAAATTCCAAGTCTTGGTTCATCGGCTTACTTAAATCTTTCCTCTTTACTGACCCCCGGCAAGTCTAGACAATTGTTTCTGATCGACAGAAAGGACTTTTGAGAGCGGTTCCGGACGGGTTTCCTAAGGTTCACCATGGGTTTTGCTTGCATCATATGGCAGTTAATATGCTTAGTCAGTGGAATGACAAGTACTTGAAAGCGCTGTTATTTAGAGCTATTGCATGCTTCAGGAGATCAAAATTTGACGAGATCATGGAGAAGATGAAGCAACAGAATAAGGAGGCCTAGAAATATGTTGATAAAGTTGAGAAAAGATATTGGGCTAATGTGGAAAATCCCAGTAAAAGATATGGTACTCTCACATCAAGCACAGAAAGTGTAAATAATATGCTTATGAAGGCTAGGTTTTGGCCAATAACTCGGTTGATCGAGCAAATGCGTGCGATGACAATCACCCATTTTGATAGACACCGAATGGAAGCCCAAGGGCTAACAACTCTGTTAACAAAATATGCACAGAATCATATCAATGAGATGAGGGAGAAGAGTGTTGGAACTGTTCGAGTGCTACCACTATTATTGCACCAGTTTCAAGTGAATTCTCTATAGCATGTGGTAAGTAGAGTACATTACTATGTTATTGCGTATACGAGGACACGAGTTTTAAAATTGCCATTCATTCGAGGAGGAAATGTGGCAATTGTCGGCAAGTTGGTCACAACCAAAAAAATTGCTTTAACCCAATGGTTGAGAAAGAATGTAGGACACATAGGAGGAGAAGAATCGCGCAAGAAGGCAATCTAACTATAAACAAGACATCATAGAAACATTGTTCTGGCTTGCCAAAACCCCCACCATTCTTCACGTAGATCGTATGGAACTTACTCATAGATACTGTAAGTTGTAATGGGTGTATATACACATTTTGTATAGGTACCAGTTGTGTGCGCGAACACACGACTTATTTTAAAAGAGAGTCAAACAATATTACAAAAATAATGTGAAGGCATGTTCAGCAAAAAAAGACTTGCGTGATGGCACTCGACTACTAAGTAGGCGTGTTCCGCAACACACGATATTACAACAGAATTGTGTGTGACAACACACGCTATTTTCAAATCGTGTGCACAAAGGCACGACTTACCATGTTTGTATTGTCTCTTTTTTTACCACTGCATATGCCACGCACATTAATTATTGATTCTCGTCAAGGGCTATAGCAACCAATAAAACTCGAGGATACTTTCCTTTTAGGAATGTTTCATCAGCAGTGAGCAGCAGCCTAAGTGATCTTCGGAATGCTCTTGCGACCGGGCCGAACATCCAAAACACATATTTGAAGTCATAATCGCCTAACTCAATTTCAGGTATATTACAAGACCTTTGTATCACCATATATTTACCTGGATTAGACCGCTCTAACTCCCTCCCGTAATATGGCAAAATGTGATATGAGTCTTCAGGGTTGCCATCGATCAATCAGATCAATTCCTCTTTCACCCTCCATGCCCTTTTATAGCTGATTTTGATGCCCTAATGTTTCTCAATGTATTGTTGTATATTTTCTGTTTTGATGGAATTTGAATCCTTATGGAGGCCATGACACTTCCTTGCAATCCACAGGTTTGAAGCCAAAGGATGATTTTTCGAACTTATCTTTGTGTTACATGTATGCCTTTCTTCCCTCCTTGTCATGCTTACTCCATCTTGTCTGTTAGAAGCCCGTATGTACCACTTACATCCTGGAACCTTGCATGTTTCAGTAAATGTGTCCTTGTTCTCATACCAACCACCGTCACTTTCAATATTAAGGAACTCATCGTCCTATGATTCTTACTTATCGGTCACGATAGACTTCCCTTTAGATGTGTATGGTCCAGACTTAAACTTCCCTCTAGAAGTGGATGGTTTGACCACATATTGGACTTCTATCATTGAGATAGAGGGGTCTCTTCTCGTGGGATCTGCTTGCAAAAAATCTGCTTGTGTAAGAGGCTAATGCCACTCATCCCCTAACCACGATAATTCCTCTTCATCTTCATCTTCACCTTCATCTTCTTCCCCATTCAATCCATTGATTTCAAATTGCTCTTCATTTTCAACACCAAATGTATCCTTTAGAATTTCATTACTTCCTCCCAATCTGCAAAAACAAAGGGAATGAATGGTACACATGAGAACAACTCGTGTCAATGTACACACG
Source organism: Houttuynia cordata (assembly GCA_039654745.1). NCBI lineage: Eukaryota > Viridiplantae > Streptophyta > Magnoliopsida > Piperales > Saururaceae > Houttuynia > Houttuynia cordata. Next base: position 12,608,494 of record CM077504.1, read on the forward strand.
CGGGGAAAATGGTCGTGTGTGTATGTACACACCTTAAATATATGAACGTACGACTTTGCATTAGCGTGTGCATGTGTACACGACTTCAAGTTAGGTCGTGTATTCAAGAACACTACTTGTACATTTAGCGTGTGTGAATTTGTGCGAATTTTAATTCTTACCTCGCAGCTTGAAGTAACAAATCATCATCTCTTCCTCCTTCAACTACTGATGCATTAATGTCATTGAATGATGAATCAAACTATGATCTTGTCCTTATTGACACTGGTTTCCTTTCGTCCTCCTTATTGACACTGGAAGTCATCTCCTTATTGCCACTGGAAGTCATCTCCATGTTCACAGTAGAGGTCCTCTCCACGTACAGGTCCAGTAATCCATTTGTGACTCACTCGTGAATGAGAAAAACTGTCTCCAGGTCTTGATCGTCCTCAACGGCTTATGGGGGATGCAGATGAAAGAAGATATGGCAAAGAAAAAGTACTAGATGCATACTTGCACGGTAATCTTTGTTCTACTTGCTTCAATAGTTCTAAGTACTTTACTTGTGTATCAATAGTCATCAGCTTCAGTTTCCCACTCACATATCGATCAGAATTTCTAAACACTCCATCGTAGTGTAAGCACACATGAACTTTTTCCATAACTACCTGCCAGTACAATCCCCCAAGAATTAAAAAACCAAAAATTTTTAACCCGTGTATGAGTCGTGTGTACGGGCACACGACTTTCTTTACAGTCGTGTGCACACATACATGATAATTCATAATTTTGAAATCTTGCCAAGTTTTCAACTTTCTTTAGAACCAATTTCCAATGTAAAAATCGTTATATTTAAACTTGACGTACCGTTTTTATTGTACGATGTCTCCGTTGCAGTTATTTTTGCGTAAACAGCTCTTTCCTGCTGGTTTTGTTATTTTTCGGCATGATTTTTTTTTCAGATTGGATGGCGTTAGCGGTGATATGGACCACAATGATGGACGGAGCTTTGCCGGAATGCCTTCTTCCACAACTAGATGCTCCCACAACTGGATGCTCCCATCTATGGTTACCTACTCCAACTAAGGGTTTTTTGGGTACATCATGTCCGATTTCTAGGCAATATGTAAGGGACAGGGAAATTTCAAGTAATGTGAGAAGATGGGTAGTGGCGCCATGTAATATGAAAAAAACTCGCAAATCACAAAAGAGGTAGCGTTCCATATTCCAATCACACAAGAAGAAAATTTGAAATTTGGTGTGGGGACTATATGACATAGGAAGGATACATATATTTCAATTGGAGCAAGACTACCACCCCTCACGCATTGGTCCGCTTGCCAGCAGTGTGGAGCCTGCTTACCTGTGGCCCTGTCACAGATGTTGCAACACGCGGGAAGGTGGCCGATGCTGGACCTGTCCTAGGACTAGTCTTTCAATTAGTGTAGACGTTAATGTGGAGACATGAAGGTAGATAAGCACACTTTGATCTAAACTAGGCCAAGAGCGAAGCTTAAACAGGTTATTATTGAGTACAAGAAGACAGATTACTCAATCAGGCAAACATTTTCATAATATTAGGATAAATCAATAGGAGTGTGACACCTTAATTAGGAAATGAGATAGACTCATGACCTGAACAGAGAGAAGTAGTCTGTGAACCCTTCAAGGTTTAGCACTCTGGTGAAAGGCACAATCTCCTGCAGTATGTTGGGCACCTTATCTTGTGCCAGCAACAACTTAATGTTTCTGGCAAAGATTATGCACAATTTCGACGAAAAGTCCAATTTGGTTTTCCAAAATGAACTAAATTCACAACAACAAATGGACCATTAATGTGGGATGGAGGAGTATTAAACTCATTTTTTTCTTTTGGGAAAAATTATGAAAGTAATCTTTTCCAAACCACAAAATAGAAATAATCCTTTGGCACATAAAATGCACTAGTGGAATGAAGTAAAATACATAAATGGATAGATGAATTTGACAAGGAAAATTGGTATTACATCTGCAGGTTCCAAGTCAAAAGTGTATCTTCTTGACCTTGTAAAAGAAGGTCCTGATCAATGAAATTGACACTTGACCACTGACGCTCCTACTTTCCAATGCTGCAGAATTTATGACCAACTAACTTTTGACCTATCCTTGCCCTAAATTACTTCTATTAACTTCCAACTGAGAATCTGATCCAAATATTCCAAATTTGATTGAGGCAGGCTGGTATGTCCACAAAGTAGTCTTAAGGAGAAATTTGAAAAGCTAAAACGGTCATTTGCAATTTCTAATGTAGGTCAAATGAGGTATGTGCCTTTGATTAAAATAAGTTATCGTGAAGACCAAGTTATCCTAAATTTGTATGCGTGAGGACCAAATCTTTTAGTTGGTTTATCAAATTATTCTTTCACTTTATATTCATCTTTTTGGCATGCTCTGTTGAAGGTAATTGTGTGCGTTAATTGCATACGATCCCCTTAAATTGGTAAGCGATTGGAGATTAAGGTTTTCTCTTGTATACATACAATCCCTAAAATTGAAATTTGGTCTTCAAAAAATAGGTATAGTCAAAGCTCATTTCTCAACCACGCAGGAGAGTAAGTACGTTTCCAACTTGTGGGTTCACTGTGACTCGACAAATTCAATTTTCTACACTGTACCTAGCTTTTCCGGATGGAGGGAGTAAGTTAAGTAGCTTTGTCAATACATGTCTAGAGCACTAAGCAACGTGCTAGAGAACCAATAAACGTCTAGCCCTTGTCATGTGGACCAGTTAAGAATATGCTCATTACACTTGCATATATTCCGTCCAGGAAAAATAGTCCAGAACGCATCAAACAACGTTTTTTCCTTCTCCTTCAGTGGGCCCACGTTAGGATTATACAGTACTATTTTTTTTATAGAAATACGGTAGTATTTATTAAAAGGAGGATGTCATATGTGGAGGAGGGATGTTGGTGGACGGACGGACGATCGTAATTTTATTGTTTTGATTAGAGAAAAGTGGCAGAAAAACTATTTCCACAGATATCATATACTCCTCCGTCCAACAAAACCTAGCAGTATTTAGAATATATTGGCCTGTAGGGCCAACATCATTTCAAGCCACCACTTACTCTTGCACATGCACATTAATGAGGATATATTGACCTTAGAGCAAATTCAGCCAATTAATTTTGGATCCGTTATTTTTTTAATGCAGCCAAGTTTTTTTGGACGGAGGGAATATCAAACAACAGACACGTGTCTTAAGAAATGGGCCAGAAAATTGGACATGTGGAGTCTAAATTATAATCATATTCACCAATAAGAAAATCAATTTATTTGATCCTGGTGATGAAAAGAAAAAAATCACCCAAAATGCAAAGTCTTCGGGCTTTGTTGATTAGATTGCCAATTACACCCAACCAGCCGCCCGAGTGAGGTAACGGCTAATAAGTTAGACAAGAACCCTCATTGTATGATTTGACACATGCAAGCAATAACCGATAACTGTACTCCAAATCTATACACCTATGTTTTTGTGGGGTTTAGTTTGCCCACTTCCACTTTAAAATAAAAACACAGATGTATTGGCAGTATACGGCATTATCATTTTCCTACTGTAATGTATCAAAAAAAGTTTGTAATAGAGTATAACTATTCCGGTAAAAAAAGTTGGCAGAAATAGTTCCTTTTTTTGCGGAAAAAGCTTAAATGAGACATGCTGCTTGCATGAGTCCAAGTAATCTCCACTCGTCAGAACTTGATCTGATGGCTCTTAGGTTGGGTGATATTCACACTCACCTGCTTACTGATTTGATAACTACTGTCAGACCAAAATTCGACAACTCGAGATGACTTAGCTCATATAAGCTGCATCAGACCAGTCTGATATAAACTAAACTCTTTCTTCATATGAAGTATTTCAAGAAAGAACGGATAGGATCAATAGAATCTAACAAATGTTATAACACCATTGGCATCATCCATTAATCTCTAGAAAATGATGCAACCAACAGCCTGTTAAGACTACTTAAGAGTATGATTTGCAAAATCTCAAACCAGTGTTAAGAGTATGATTTGTAAAATCTCATTGCTGAAGGTATGAATGACTATTGACTTTTTAATTTACAGTAATGGAAAGACTTAAGTTTGCAGTCCAACTGTCCAACTAATTGAAGCACACTTAATATTGACAATGAGTAAAGAGTCATCCTCAATGAAAACACTTAATAGGGTGTAGGAGTTAATTGCCATTAATTGATCATAAGGGTCATAGATGCCTCTTTCAAGTTTTTTTTGTTATTTAGTAAATGAAGAAGTGACTGGATGTTGCTGGCAATTAGATCAAACACAATATTTTTTATCTGAATCAAAGATCATACGCGTGCATATTGATTTTCATATCCATTTCATAGGAGAAGGGAATAATTCTTCAAATTCCAACCATAAGACTAAGAAACCTTCATTGCTTGAGATAAACAATGCTAAGAGAATATACATAAAAAGGGGAAAGAATGCCACACATAATTCCCTGCTTGGTAATCCAGATCATAGCTAGACCACTTTAAACTCATTATCCATCTCCAGGATTTCCAACACCTTGGGATCCAGGCTAATCTCCACATCCACACTCTTTCCTCCATCCTTGCCGGGGTACAAGAACACCATTCCATCAAACTTGTTGTTGCTTCCACTCCTCACTCTCTCCGCTGGGCCCCAGCCGAAGTCAACTTCGTAGACCCGGAACCTCGGCGAGCTGCCAATGGCCACGCAGTTCACCCCGGCATCTTTGAATTGGAACAACTTGGGTGCGGCCTCCCACTCCTCCGACCGGCGGTTGATTTCCTTTGCATCATGGGAATGAATCACCTGTTGAACGAGGTTTGCCCCAAACTCCGGCGGGTGGGCCAGCAGCATCCCTGTGGCTGTCCCTGCAAACACCGCTTGAATGAGGTTGCCGAAGTAGCCATCCGGCATTGGGGGCTCTACCCGCTTCCGGCAGTCCGTAAAGACGGTGAACACCGTGATGTCCTCAGGCTTAAGCCCTCGGGCACGAGTGACAGCCCGCCAAAGGTGGACGCCCAGTGACTGGAATGCTGAGAAGGGCTTGCTCCCTTCCGGCCTGCTGGCATTAGCAGCTGCTTTGATTTTGTCCATTGCTGCCTCGGAGAACCGGAATACCCTCTGTGGGAGGAGGGGCCCCGGCGAGAGCTCCACCTTGCCGGTGACGGCAGAAACGGGAAGGTCCAACTTCATACGTGTGGCACGTGCTTGGGTCCGATCGTGGAATGGGACCATGGAGATGGTGTCATTGCCATGGCAGATCTCGGCCCAGGCACTCATGAAGTGCCAAGTGGAATAGCCGTCCAGTATCACATGGTTGAACGCACAGCCAACAGCCAATCCGTCCTTGAGCTTAGTTAACTGTTTGAATTACAACACTGCAATTAGTTCATCTAGCAAACAAGTATGGGGCCCAGTATCAACTGTACTATAGCTGTCTTTGGAATTATTGCAAATTGATGGGCTTCTAACCTTCTATTGGACCATTGGTACTTGAAACAGCACTAGAATGTACATGGGTCCTGCTGAACATTCTCATAAGGTTCAAAGTGCACACACTACTACTTGTAAGTTGTAAAACAAAAAAAAGATCTATATAGAAGCAAGGAGGCATAGGTATGGTTCAAGGACTTCAATTGCACTCAAGAAACAGGACATTTACTCACTAGGCAACATAATAAGAGAATGATCTACAAATCACAAAAGGGGTAGCCTTTCACAGTCCAATCACACATGATGAAAATTGGACATTTGGTGTGGGGACTATATGACGTAGGAAGGATACATACATTTCAATTCAATTGGAGCAAGGCTACCACCCCTCACGCATTGGTCCGCTTGCCAGCAGTGTGCACCAGCGTTGTGGAGCCTGCTTACCTGTGGTCCTGTCACCGATGTTGCAACACGCGGCAAGGTAGCCGATGCTGGACCTGTCCTAGGACTAGTTTTTCAATTAGTATAGAGGTTATTGTGGAGACATGAACGTAGATTAGCACACTTTTATCTAAACTAGGCTAAGAGCAAAGCTTAAACAGGGTATTGAGTACAAGAAGACAGATTACTCAATCAGACAAACATTTTCACAATATTTGAATAAATCAATGGGAATGTGACACCTTAATTAGGAAATAAGATCAAGGACTCCTGACCTGAACAGAGAGAAGTGGCCTGTGGAACCCTTCAAGGTTTAGCACTCCGGTGAAAGGCACAATCTCCTGCAGTATGTTGGACACCTTATCCTGTGCCAGCTCGTCCACACTGATCTCGTCTGCGGTCGCCTCGATCACCTCCACTCCAGTATCTTCCGCACCACACTTCTCCACCCGGAGGACCCCCTCATCGTCCTTCCCCAGTCTGCCAGATAGGGGATAGAAGTGCTCCAATACCACACCCAGCCCCTCCTTGAGCTTCTTCACTCTTTCCTCAAACTCACCCCCCTTGTAGAGCAAAACCTTCTGATTGTAGTAGAAAGTGACATAGGGGAGGTCAAATGTGACCAATGGGCACTCTTGTTTTGCCACATTTTTGCTAGGGAAAACCCTAGTTTTGCTCACCACCTTCACCAATCCAATTTCTTCATCCTTCTCATTCTCTATGGCCATCTCAGACTATGATCAATTTTCCCTCAGGGATGGAGGAAGAGGCTGTGTGGGAATGAGGTGGATAGTGTGGCCCTTTAGCTGGCTGTTCAGTGGAGTTATAAAGAAACGAGTTTAACATAGGTGGCAAGGAGAGGATGTAGTTGGGGGATAGTATTGATGAATTGCACAGATGGTAGGTGGTGGAAATTCAATGTCCTTGGGGTGCGGGATTCTTAAATTCTACCAATCTGACAGCGCGAAGGGGTAATGGTTGTTATGGAGAGCATGTGATCGATAGACGCAAAATCAAAATGGAAGGGGCCTCACTTTATGTCGTCATTAACTTAGCCACCCAAGATGGTTGAGTTTAACTGCTGAATGCTTTACGTGAATCTGTTGGTGGGCGGACAAGAAATCGAAAAAAGTTGATACAGTGCCAATTAAAGCCTTGTGGGCTCTTGAGGAGGTCAAGTACATCATGTTTGTACATGGCTAGAAGTCGTAGCTTTTCTGGTTGTGTATGGTTGTTAGTTACTGTAGATTATGAAAAATATTTTTCTAACCAACATTATGTGACTAGGAAGCTTGAGCAAAGGACATGTGGCGGGGGGCATGAATCTTGGTAAAATTATAATTTCTCTTTCTATTCGGCCCTCTCTTCCCCTCCCCTCTGTTAATCGGCAAAATTTGTTTGGTGGTAATATGGTTTTGGTGACCAAGTTGGTCAGGCTAGACAGGTCCCTAGATTATCCTATGCTGCCACCAACAGATAGAAGTTTAGGACCCCGTTCATATGCGTCTGGTGCATGCCCATCAGCATATGCCGGGAACTTTTGTGATGTACAATTTTGATCGTGCGGTCCTTATTCATAGAGGCTGCAGGCAGGCTTGTTGCCTGCCATTGCCCATCATCCCTAATGCATGAGCCATTGGATTGATTGAGATCAAACAGCCTGTGATGCACCACGCACATATTTCAAAATTATATGACCTGACATATTAGCTATACCAACGAATTCAGGATCAAGTAGGTTCCAAACATATAGCTAAGAGTAGCTACCTATTTAATAATTTTTATTGGGTAAATTTGTATTTTACCATCTACTTTTTTAGTTCCTAAATATTATATACATTTGAAAATATTTACTATTTTAAAATACTGTGTATATTTTACCAAATCACGTGACTTCCTCTTTCCAAAATTGGAGGAGACTTGGAATGAATGACTTGAACTTGGTTTGTGAACGAGAATACGAGTTGGACAGAATATAAGGAGAAGAAGTCATGTGATTTTTTTTGGGCTTTATGGTCAAATAAAAATGAGAATTTTCTTAAATATACACAATATTTTAGAACGGATGGAATATAATAAATGTAGCCGATTGTATGATAATGAAGGGAATCAAGACATTGTACTACCCAAATATTAATTTCTTTTATCCTCTACCTCATTTTGCTATTTTTACACAAAGACAAACTCCCTCTGTTTAATCACAAAGTTTCCCCAACTATTTTCAATATAAGTTTATATCCGCTCCAACACATGTGAACAGAACTTCCAACATAAAAAAGACTAGGAAAGATGCTGATACTCTATGATGTCTTGCCAGACCTTAGCTTGCTCTGCCATCAAGAGGCTTTGGTGACAGGAACTTCCTCCCACATTGATATGTTGGTCTACTGGAAAGCCTGCTCTGCACTGGAGACTTCGGGGCCGTTTGGGGCGTGATTATAGGCAAATATCCACAATGGATTTTTCAGATCCACTGTAACATCCATATTTTGTCCATATCCAACGTGAAACATGACCTGTGGATGTTTTGCTTTTAATCACGCCCCAAACGGCCCCTTCATGTCCAACTCCAACTTCTAGATGATAACAATGACCCTCCATATTTGAAGAAGTGTAAAAACCCTAACTGAAATTCCTATTGTTCGAGCTGGTTGTACATTGTCATCAGGTATGCTGCTTTTTACATTATATCAGCCAATGAGCAAATATTATCGTGGCAGGTAGCATGATGGAGGTTTTTTCCATATCACCTAGCCAATGAGCCCGAATTGCTATATTACTTCATTTTTTCGGGTTCATCTCATATAACCTGTTTCGGCACCTAATTTACCCATTTTGCCCTCCTCAACCATAACTCTAAAACACCTTACCTAACTTTCCATATTCCCATATTATATTACCTATGGTTTTAAGTTTTACATTTCACCGAATCCTATCTCCTTCATTTCTAGTCCGCTTTCACCATTTTTTTCTTCTTTATTTTTAATGCTCTTTCTGATCATCATGATACTATAATGACCTTGATATCCTATCGAAAAGTTGGATGAAAAATGTGGATTTCAGATCAATAAGAAGGCGGAAGTTGATATTAAAATTTACGAAGAAAGCTTTCCAATACCACAGACCGTTTGCAATTTGAAGATTTGAGCAAAAAATTGTAATTGTTTGAAATATAGTATGCGATCGATCGCGAGACAATACGTGATCGATCGGGTCATATTCAAAACCGAAAGCAAAACCAAACGCGATCGATCACCTATGAAAGCGATCCATCGAAAATACTGGAAAGTTCAATATATGAGCAGCGATCGATCACCTATGAGAGAGATCGATCGAAAATACTGAAATAATGCAAAAGTTTGCAGCAATCGATCGTTTATCCGTTGCGATCAATCACACCTGTAGAAACTGAATCCAGAAGTTGTTGATTCGGGTAAGACCTAATGAGGGAATGAATCTTTAATTAAGGGTGAATACTAGGTCAATCCCTATCAGCCAATCAGAGGAGCTCGCCAAATAGGAGGGGGCGTCCAAGTCATTGGATGAGATTTGGATAATTTCCTAATTAAGGGAGCATAGATGGACTTGATTAAGAAGGGTATCTTATTGAGGGAGGATTAGACTTAGGGCGTCCATCTCAAAATTGTGGAAGATTCTTATTGAAGGGTTATGATTGTGATAAGGAAAGAAATCCAAAAGAGGAGATATCCTAGTTGGAGTAGGATTCGGTATTTAAGCCTAAGAGGAGGGCCGGCCTGTGCATATGCACACCAAGCCCTTGTGTGTGACGACTTTGGTTTTTCTTCTCCTTTCTCCTACACAAATACAACACTAGTTCAATCCTTCTCCTCGACTTAAATCTTTTCCATAACATTGACCTGAGGTGTCGTTGGGAAGAGGAGGAGATGAGCTACGCAAAGAAGGGCGAGACACTCGTAACAAAATTGGTAGGATAGTTTTTCCCTACCTATTTGTTCTAAATTCTTTCAATCCATTCTCATGAAGATTATGTGATTACTTATATGGTTTTATTTCAGTAAGTAGACTTGTGTAAAGTACGTGGATTTATGAGATTCCATGATGTTATAAGTATGCAAACTGATATTATTTGATTGATACATCTTCAAATGCTTGCATGCTAGCTTTTAGATGGGAACGTTATTTAAGTAATATATCTCTTGATCGTTTGGAAGTAAGAAAGTTCCATATTGGCTCTCTAAAAGTTCTGATTTAATTATTCCATATGATTATAGTTGAGATCCTAGCATTAAGGTCTCCATAAAAAAAAGGAGAGTATCTTAAACTAGTTCGTGTGATGAAAGGTGCATAAAAGTATGTGATAACTAAATTTCAGAACCTTCAGGAGTCTGTAAAGAACCTAGGAAGGGTGTACTTAAGGCTAATAAGACCCTAGTATCATAATTAAGGGTTAAGAGCACGTGATTACTAAGTATGAACAAGATTGGTGATCTCGGCCAGTACTATTTCTGTGCCAATAATTTATAATATAAAAATCATAATTAATTACAAAAAAATTAGAAAAATAAACCGTCAATGAAGTTAGAAACTAGACTCATAGGGATATCTACCATAAAAATTTTGGAGTTAAAATACAATTGTGCCGACTGTGGGGACAGTCGGAAAGGGGGCTATTATGAACAAAACAGTTTACTGTAATTAGGTTTAAGTCACTAGTAACTACTAATACTCAATGATATGGTTTAATATGATTAAAGTATTACTAATACACATTATAAAACATGATAAGGAATCATCACAGAAAGAATAGGTAGTCTAAAAGATTATGTTGTAGACCGTGTCTACATGAGAATCCATAGAGAAAGACATCTACAACTAAGAAAGTAAAACACATAAAATAAACTAATTCTTCATTGATTCTTGCGTAATAGATTAGGGAAAACCCCTTACATATTTATAGGCTCTTAATCCATAGTCCTAATTGACATAGGATAGACCCTAAGCTATAGTCCTAATTAGCATAGGATTACTAATCCTAATTCTAATCCTAATCCTAATAGGGTTATAACATTCCACCAACGCTTTCGCATCACCTCGTCCTCGATGTACTCTTGACTTTTTGCAGCGATGGCAGAAATGTGAAAATTCAACTTCATCGAAACGTGTGATGACCATCGGCGAACATCTCGGCAGATGCGGTCGCGGCGATGGCATACTCAAGCGGGCGGAAGAGGAGTAGTTCCTTGGACGAGACGCCACCGGTCGGGCTCTCGGTTCGAGGAGTGATGTGGTAGAGGTGGCGCTCTTTAAGGCAGTAGCGCCGTCGGAGAAGGTGAGGTCGTAGCCACGGCAGCTACAACGGAAGCGGAAACGGGTAGTAGAGAAAGGAGAGGACTTGTCGGCCAGCATGGCGAGGTCACGCGTGGCAGTAATTTCGTTGACGACGCACTTCATTGTCCGGTGAGGGAAGAGGTCACCGGCGGCGGCAAGATGCTTGAAGGGGCCGAGAATAAGGATGAAGCACACGTTATCTCTGGTCAGTACGCCGGTGGTCTGACAGAGGTTGGAGGCAGCGGTGAGGCTGGTGGCGGATGTCGTGGCGGACTTGGTGGGGACCGAGGTGGACGATGTGGGCTCCGTCGGCGGCCCTGTCGCCGTCGAGGGTGCTGGAGGCGGAGAAAGGCACCGCCTTGGAGGAAAAAATGAGCTTTTGCGGGGCGAGATAGCAGTCGAGCTTTTGCGGCGTCGTCTGGAAAAGGGTCGATGGCGGTGGCGGCGGTACGTAGCAGGGGCTGTGGAAGAGGGTGGTTGGTCTAGTGGAGGTGTCAGCCTGGACGGAGGTGAAGAGGATAATGGAGCCGACGGCGAGTAGGGAAGGGCAGCTGTCGGAGTCGTTGGCAGGAACCGACTGAGTGGCATCTTGTGGTGTGGACTCGAACAGGCTCTGGACATGGGCCCTGCGGGTCTTGTACAAGCTCCAGAATATGCACTCCACTTTGGGCTGGGCGGTTGTTCCCTCTGGCCCATTACAATCTGACATTGCCACAAGATTGTCTCACGCGTTTTCGGCCCACTCGAGACAAGTCGTCGTCGATGGGTTGAGGGAGTCCCAGTGGCCGTCATCGATGGAATCGATGACGAGCTTCGCAAGGTCAGCTCGCATCTGGCGGATGGACTGGTGGTTGATGACACCGGCTCCAAAGGTTGGGGCTTTGGTCTCGTGGGCAATGAGTATGGAGTCGGCGGTGGAGGCGAAGTGGCCGTCGGGGGAGACGGCATGGAAGGGGATGATTCGAGACATTATCGGTGGATCTGGCAGTCGGAAGCACGCCAGCGATTCGCAAGGTGGTGGCTTTGGTGGAGGTGGACACTGGACGAAGACTGCCGGTACTAGATCTGTAGCCGCCAGTGACGGAAGACGTCGACAAGTTTCGACTGGAAACCCAGCAGGTGGCGGTTTTGGCAAGACAGAGGTTGTCATCAGTGCCGGAAAACGTTTGCCTGGGTCGATGGAGAGCCCCGCTGGCAGTGAAAGTGGGGTCCGTGTGGGGAAACCTGAGAAGATGGTGACGAAGGCGCCTTGTGACGCCAACGGAGAAGGCCGGACTGCCCGCCTTTCAACTGGCTGTGGTGACTCCATCGAGGCAACAACCAATGCCGTGGCGGCCATAATGTCCGACTCGTCGTCTGCGTGAATTGCTTCTGGAGGTTGATCGTCAGACAACGTTGCCGCATCTGACCGCAGCGAATTGGCCGGCAAGACTGAGGTACATAAAATATTTCTTAATGATTCTCTTTGCTCGATAAAGATATCATCAATATCCTGTTTAAGCTTGGCTAAAGAGGCTTCGTAATCCCATGACGGAAGCACGGGAGGGTGGGAGGGAGTGCAGGTTTTCGGAACTGGCTCTGATCCAATGTTGTAGACCGTGTCTACATGAGAATCCATAGAGAAAGACATCTATAACTAAGAAAGTAAAACACATAAAATAAACTAATTCTTCATTGATTCTTGCGTAATAGATTAGGGAAGACCCCTTACATATTTATAGGCTCTTAAGCCATAGTCCTAATTGACATAGGATAGACCCTAAGCTATAGTCCTAATTAGCATAGAATTACTAATCCTAATTCTAATCCTAATTCTAATTCTAATCCTAATAGGGTTATAACATATTACTATTATGGGATAAGTCAGTGTGACCTCGAGTCAAATTATTCTTGGTTTCAAATTACAGTTTGGTGTCGGTTTGAATTTCCAATTGGAGACCAAACTTCCCAAAATCCTTCTCCTATCATAAATTCGATCATGTAAATTATAAAACCCAGATTTCAGAGATGTTCCTATCTAGGGCTAGACATGAAGCGTGCTGTTTAAATTATGATTGAAACCCATTGATATTCCTATAGTAAGTCGCCTGTTGTTCAAGATATTGGAATCTCAATTGTGTCCTTGCGATGAATCATATTCTATTGAGAGATACTGATGATTATTGTACTCCTTGGGTGAGTCCATTCAGGTAAAAGATACCTTGAATCTCTGAGTGTTTGACCTCTGCTATTTTGTGATATGTCTTAGTTTGAAATGAAATTGTTTCTTTACTAGAGACCTTGCGAGGATCTCTCCGAGGTGGAATCATAGTATGCTCACAAGCCATTGCTAGATCCTATATGATCTCCGATTATTGTGGAACTTAGTTCCTGCCCGAAGGGAGGCATATACATATGTTTAGACTATAATATTACGGAAGGTCTGCAGTCTCCGCCCATTGCGTCCGTAAGCACTGATGGGACCAGCATCCTAGTCACGTGGTCGGGTTTCGAAGGGAGAACCTCTAGGGTAATTCTGGTAAGTAGCCACTTGCGAATGGTAAGTTAAGTGAGCAGAAATTGAGTCTCCTTGCACTATGGATGCCTAGAGGTATTATTATTTAATTATTTTCTCTTTACACTAGTTGTTCAGAGTCATATTGATTGTTATTCTTTCCCTATACTTGCGAGTCGGGAATTGTCGTTGACTAACCTTCTCTCTCAGGTAAAGTAAACCTTAGGTTCAGTCCGGATGTTATTGAATACTTCCTTGATCATTTGATATACCTTTCTTCACGATGTTTGTCATACTTTTAGTCGGTTTTTACATCCTACTGAGTATTTCTATGAGGTACTCATGCATCCTTTGATGCAGGCGTGAAAAAGGATTGATTCAGGACTATCGCGGTTGCAAGAAGGTGTGGCAGATCGTTTGAAGAATCTAAAGATTTATCTAATGCTTTATTTATCTTTGATGAACTTTATGAATTTTATGGCCAGTGTGTGCCAAAGACTTACTATTTTCATTTGTTGATTATTTAAATTATCAGCTGTAATAAAACTAAGTAGGATCATTTCATTTATATTGATAATGCTTTCTTTTGAGACTGAATAACTGAATTTAGTAATGCCAATTACACATCCTATTGACATGGAGTAATTGGCGGTTGTTTCGACTATTCAGTTGCGTGCCCGGGGTTTCGACCTCAAGAACATTGACATTATGGCTTGCTTCCCCACTCTGATCGAGGTTAAAATTCTGGGGCATGACATGTATCGTGTAATCGATTACACGATAACGATATGATAGTGCTATCGTGTAATCGAGCTATCAATTACACAATAGCACATTGCTATCATGTAATCACTCATTAAAATAGGGCAAACTTCAAAGATGCATCTCTCTAATTTCTAATCCCTTTTTGCCTATTTTTGTTTTATTTTTCTTTATTTTTAGGGCTCTTTCTGATCATCATGATATCATAAAGATGTTGAGCCATGGTGATCGCTTAAATATAAAACCCTTGCAAGTGCACAAGGCAATTGTACTACGGCGAGTATAGAAAGGGTTGTCGAACCTCAGGGACGGATTAATATTTTACCAAATTCAAAAGAAAGCAGCAGTGTTGATTATAGACTAAGAAAACAATGAACTTTAACTAAACTAAGTGAGAATTAATCAATATGGAGAAGATCAAGGCTTCGAATCCACCACAATAAATTAATGTATCGTTTCTCTATCTCTTTTGAATAAAGATTTCAAATTAGCTAGCATATTCCTCTCGGACATACACTTGTCAACTCAAAATATAGTGCTCTCCTCTCGGATGTAACACATAAAACAATTAAAACATGAAATTGTGATCTATCTCTCTCGAGTATAAACCAATGAAACTTTGGGGCCGTTTGGGGCGTGATAAAAATCAAATATCCACTGTGGATAATCCACTTTCAGGTGGATTTTTTAAAATTATCCACTTGAAAGTGGATTATCCACAGTGGATATTTGGTTTTTATCACACCCCAAACGGCCCCTTTATTGATAGATAACACCTCAGCCTACTTACGTTCCTCTCGGATACGCAAATATTCTTCGGATTGAAACTCACAAGAATTCACTCTTGTCTCTCTCGAGTACAAAGAACAAACCTTTAATAAATTAACAATGATTGTACAATAAAATCCATACACCAACTAGAGTAAAAACATAAGATGAGAGAAAAGAAACTACATAACCAGATTATTGAGCTTCATCTACACCTTGGAAAAATGTTCAGCCTCGCATTAGAAGAGAAATCCCCATCATGTTCTTCATCTTCTTCTCTCCTTTGCTCTAGCCTCCAATTTAGCTCAAAGGTGGTCTCTAGATTCTCCAAGGTTGCCCAAAACGTTCTCCCATAAGGCCTATTTATAAGTTTGAAGAGAAACCACGAAGTCCCCTTCTAAATCTGAGTCAAAATTGGTCTTATTTCGGTTTTTCCGCACACGGCAATCGATCGTACGTATTGCCGATCGATCGCCTACTGATCGATCACAATTCCTTCGTTATTTTCTTCCGATCGATCGTTCTGCTGATCGACGTCGTATGATTCCCATCGATTATTGTTACTATCTTCTGCGGATCAAAAACTCTACTAGATATGATCGATCGTGTTGATAGCTGATCGATCGCTTCCTTAAATAACACTGTTTCACGGCTGAGGCGATCGATCGAGTTGATATACCGATCGATCGTAGTTACTGTTCATGAATTTCAAATGACTATAACTTTCTGCTTCGAACTCCGAATTGTATGTGGTTGGTGGCGTTGGGAAACTGACTTCTTGAACTTTAACATGAAGCTTGAATCAGTCCAATCAGATATTTCCATACAAAGTTATGAAGGTTTAACCATTAAATTTATATTTTACTATATTTTTGCATCTTTGCTCTCATTTCCTACAAAAACCAAAAACTATATTAAAGTAGCAATAATTCTAATCAAACACTAACATAAATATAAGTTTATGAGATAATAAAATATATATTTCATATGTAGATCACATGGCATGCTATTTATCATAGTTTTTGCTGTATTTTTTTATAGGATATCAGGATCATTATGATATCATGATGATCAGAAAGAGCATTAAAATGAGTAAGAACAAAAAAGGGGCAAAAATGGACTAGAAATGAAGGAGATATGATTCGGTGAAGCTAAAACTTAAAACCAGAGAGGTAATATAGAAAGTTAGGGAAGGTGTTTTAAGGTTAGGGTTGAGGAGGGCAAATGGGCAAATCAGGTGCTGAAACTAGGTTATATGAGATGAGCCTGAAAAAATCAGGTAATATAGCAATCCTGATTCATTGGATTGGTAATATGGAAAACCTCGGCATGATGTGCAAAGTCGTTGTATTAACCAGCTTTACTGAAAAAGCTGGGGCATTTATTCATCTACCTTTATGTGTTCCTCAAGAAATTCCTATCTAGTCTATGTAATCTTATCCAGTTGGGAAACTTTGTAAATATTCATTGGCAGGTGGCGGCTTAAAATCGATCAAGGGCCATGGTTGTGACGATGTTTTATTTGTATATGACATGCTCCGTCCTACCATTCTAATAGTTCTATTTGGTTTTCCAAAGTGAACTAAATTCACAACAAAAATGGAACATTAATGTCGAATGGAGGAGTATTGAACTCATTTTTTTCTTTTGGAAAAAATTATGAAAGTAATCTTTTCCAAACCCCAAATCAATCCTTGGCACATAAAATCCATTAGTGGAAAGAAGTAAAATACATAAAGGGCTAGATGAATTGGACACGGAAAATCGGTATTACATCTGCAGGTTCCAAGTCATAAGTGTATCTTCTTGTCCTTGTAAAAGAAGGTCCTGATCAATGACACCTGACCACCGAGGCTCCTACTTTCCAAACTTTTGACTGGTCTGACCACGAGGCTCCTTGCACTAAATTACTTCTATTAACTTCCGACTGAGAATCCGATCCAAATTTTCCAAAGTTGATTCAGGTAGGCTGGTATGTCCACAAAGTAGTCTTAAGGAGAAATTTGAAAAGCTAAAACGGTCATTTGCAATTCCTAATGTAGGTTAAATGGGGTATGTGCATTTGATTAAAATAAGTTATCGTCAAGATCAAGTTGTCCTAAATGAGTATGCGCGAGGACCAAATCTATTAGTTGGTTTATCAAATGATTCTTTCACTTTATGTTCATTTTTTGAAATGCTCTGTTGAAGGTAATTACGTACGCCGTTAACTGAATACAATCCCTTAAATTGGTAAGCGATTGGAAACTAAGGTTTTCTCTTGTATACAATCCCTTAAACTGAAATTTGTCTTCAAAAAAAATAGGTATAGTCTCAAAGCTTATTTCTCAACCACGCAGGAGAGTCGGGCGTTTCCAATTTGTGGGTTTACTGTGACTTAACAAATTCAATTTTCTACACTGTACCTATCTTTTCCGGATGGAGGGAGTAAATTAAGTGGCTTTGTCAATACATGTCTGGAGCACTAAATAACTTAATAAACGTCTAGCCCTTGTCATGTGAACCTGTTAAGAATATGCTCATTATACTTGCATATATTCCGTCCATGAAAAATCACCCAAAACACATCAAATAGCATTTTTTCCCTCTCCTTCAGTGGGCCCACGTTAGGTTAATACACTGGTATTTTTATAGAAATACGGTAGTATTTAGTAAAAGGAGGATGTCATATGTGGAGGAGGGAAGTGGGTGGACGGACGGACGATCGTAGTTTTATTGTTTTGATTAAAGAAAAGTGGCATTTAAGAAGCTCAGCAAAACTATTTTCACATATATCAGATACTCCTCTGTCCAAAAAAAACCTGGCAGCATTTAGAATAAGTTAAATGTATTGACCATAGAGCAAATCCAGGCATTTAATTCTGGATCTGTAATTTTTTAAATGCCGGAGAGAGTATTAAATAATCGACACAAGTCTTAAGAAATGGGCCAGAAAATAAGAAAATCAATCATATTCACCAATAAGAAAATCAATTTAAATTTATTTGACCCTCGTAATGAAAAGAAAGAAATCACCCATAATGCAAAGTCTTCAGGCTTTGGTGAACTCGACCAACCGCCTGAGTGAGGTAACCACTAATAAGTTAGACAAGAAGGGATGAATAGTTCACCACCCACATTTTAGCCAGCCCACCGCATTACAAGGTCTGTGATTTCTACCGTCCACGTCTTTATAGACGGTGGGCATCTACTGTTTGTTGGGGGTGTTGGGCTGGCTAGACTGTAGGATGGTGAATTACTCATCCGGCAAGAAGCCTATGGAGAATTTGTGGCACAGAGTTTCAACTTTGGACAGCAAGGTAACGTTTTTTTTTTTGGCTGTAGCACTTATGTGACATGTTTCACAAGTAATCTGATGTCTATTATGTATTTATTTTACTTTTGCTGAAGTCTTCCACCGGTGGAGATTCCTATCAATCTTCGGTTGAGGTAGATGGGATTTTATTGTAGAAGCAATGAAATGTGTAGACTTCTTTTTTATTGACAAGATTGGACCCTAATATAGTAATATGTCATATGTCATATCTAAGGACAAATGGAAAGTGGAGTGTTGGTGGATGCGTTACTAATTCATATGTACTAGAGGCTTCAGCAAGGTAAAGCAATGAAGACAGAGAAAGCCACATTCGGCAGAAACAAGGGTCGAAGTAATTTAAAGGCGTCGATGTGGGTATCTAGGACTGTAAAATGCGAAGGTTTTGCACTTGATTTTTTTTTTTTTGAAATTTCACATGATGTAAATTGATAAAAATTGTTCAACAAATAAATAATGTTTTATAATATAGGAAAATAATTTATAAATGTTTTACAATATATGACGAATGCAATGGCCAAGTTTTTTTCTTCTTTGGCTCGGCAACAATGGACAAGATATTCTCCACCTACATGCTCCACCAATATTATAAAGGGTGGTTTACATTTTAGTCCAAGTAGGTGCATTTTAACCAAAATACTACAAAGAAAAAAATATTGTATCCACTTTGGTACAAAGTACCTAGAATTTCATATCCACTTTAGTCCCGCACGAGCTCCCACACACTCAAATTTTTTTAAAATGACAAAATTACCCTTCCCCGCGTGGAACAACGTAAACATCTTCTTAGTTAGTTGTGATTGAGTTGTGGTGACTTATACATGTTGTAATAGTGGGTTGCCTTGAGGTTGTGATTGAATTGGGATAAGGTTGCCACATACACAAACTTTCAACACCTTTTTAATTCATTGTGATTGAGTTGCGGTGACTTATGCATGTTGTGATAGCGGGTTACCTTGAGGTTGTGATTGCATTGGGATAGCCTTGCCACATAAATTAACTTCCAACATCTTCTTAATTCGTTGTGATTGAGTTGTGGTGACTTATGCATGTTGTGATAGCGGGTTGTCTTGAGGTTGTGATTGCATTGGGATAGATTTGCCATATATACTAACTTCCAACACATTATTAATTCATTGTGATTGAGTTGTGGTGACTTATGGTTGTTGTGATAACGGGTCTCCTTGAGGTTGTGATTGCATTGGGATAGACTTGACTCATAAACTAACTTCCAACATCTTATTAATTCGTTGTTACTGAGTTGTGGTGACTTATGCATGTTGTGATAGCGGGTTGCCTTGAGGTTGTGATTGCATTGGGATAGACTTGCCACATACACAGACATGCATTACCTTGTTATTTCATTGTCATTGAGTTGTGGTGACTTATGCATGTTGTAATAGCGGGTTGCCTTGATTGTAATTTGATTTGGATATGCTTGCTACATATACTAACTTCCAACATCTTCTTAGTTCATTGTGATTGAGTTGTGGTGACTTATACATGTTGTAATAGTGGGTTGCCTTAAAGTTATGATTGCATTAGGATAGGGTTGCCACATATACTAACTTTCAACACCTTCTTAATTCGTTGTGATAGCGAGTTGCAGTGACTTATGCATGTTGTGATAGCGGGTTGCCTTAACGTTGTGATTACATTGAGATAGACTTGCAACACACACTAACTTCCAACACCCTCTTAATTCGTTGTGATTGAGTTTCGGTGACTTATGCATGTTGTGATAGCGGGTTGCTTTGAGGTTCTGATTGTATTGCGATAAGCTTGCCACATACACTAACTTTCAACACATTCTTAATTCATTGTGATTGAGTTGTGGTGACTTATACATGTTGTGATAACAGGTTTCCTTGAGGTTGTGATTACATTGAGATAAGTTTGCCACATACATTAACTTCCAACATCTTCTTAATTCGTTGTGATTGAGTTGTGATGACTTATGCATGTTATGATAGCGGGTTGCCTTGAGGTTGTGATTGCATTGGGATAGACTTGCCACATACACTAACTTCCAACACATTCTTAATTCATTGTGATTGAGTTATGGTAACTTGTGCTTGTTGTGATAGCGGGTTGCCTTGAGGTTGTGATTGCATTGGGATAGACTTGTCATATATACTAACTTCCAACACATTCTTAATTCATTATGATTGAGTTGTGGTGACTTGTGCATGTTGTGATAGTGGGTTACCTTAAAGTTGTGTTTGTATCGGGATAGGTTTGCCACATACACTAACTTCTAACTCCTTAATTCGTTGTGATTGAGTTGTGGTGACTTATAAATATTGTGATTGCATTGGGATAGGCTTGCCACATACACTAACTTTCAACACCTTCTTAATTCGTTGTGATTGAGTTACGGTGACTTATGCATGTTGTGATAGCGGGTTGCCTTAAGGTTGTGATTGCATTGGGATAGACTTGCCACATACACTAACTTCCAACACCTTCTTAATGCGTTGTGATTGAGTTATGGTGACTTATACATGTTGTGATTGCATTGGGATAGGCTTGCCATATTTACTAACTTTCAACACCTTATTAATTCGTTTTGATTGAGTTGCTGTGACTTATGCATGTTGTGATAACGGGTTGCCTTGAGGTTGTGATTGCATTGGGAGCAGGTTGTCTTGAGGTTGTGAATACATTGGGATAGACTAGCCATATATACTAACTTCCAACACATTCTTAATTCATTGTGATTGAGTTGTGGTGACTTGTGCATGTTGTGATAGTGGGTTGCATTGATGCTGTAATTTGATTTGGATATGCTTGCCACATACATAAACTTCCAATATCTTCTTAGTTCGTTGTGATTGAGTTGTGGTAACTTATATATGTTGTGACAGCGGGTTGCGTTGAGGTTGTGATTTTATTGTTGTGATGACTTATGCATTATTGTGGAGACTTATTCATGTTTTGATAGTGGGTTGCTTTGAGGTTGAGGCATTGTTGTGATGACTTATGCATGCTGTGATAGCAGGTTGCCTTGAGGCTGTGATTGCAATGGGATAAGCATGCCACATACACTAATTTCCAACATTTTCTTAATTCGTTATGATTGAGTTGCAGTGACTTATGTATGTTGTGATAGCGGGTGCCTTGAGGTTGTGATTGCATTGTTGTGATGACATTGAGTTGTGGTGACTTATGCATATTGTGATAGTGGGTTGCCTTGAGGTTGTGATTGCATTGGGATAGGTTTGTCACGTACACTAACTTCCAACACTTTCTTAATTCATTGTGATTGAGTTGCGGTGACTTATGCATGTTGTGATAGCAGGTTGCCTTGAAGTTGTGATTGCATTGGGATAGGTTTGCCACGTACACTAACTTTCAACACTTTCTTAATTCATTGTGATTGAGTTGCGGTGACTTATACATATTGTGATAGGAGGTTGCTTTGAAGTTGTGATTGCATTGGGATAGGTTTGCCACGTACACTAACTTTCAACACTTTCTTAATTCATTATGATTGAGTTGCGGTGATTTATGCCTGTTGTAGCGGATTGCCTTGAGGTTGTGATTGCATTGAAATAGGTTTGCCACATACACTAACTTCCAACATCTTTTTAATTCGTTATGATTGAGTTGCGGTGACTTATGTATGTTGTGATAGCGGGTTGTCTTGAGGTTGTGATTGCATTGTTGAAATGACTTTGAGTTGTAGTGACTTATGGATGTTGTGATAACAAGTTTCATTGAGGTTGTGAATGCATTGGGATAGGTTTGCCACGTACACTAATTTCCAACACCTTCTTAATTCATTGTGATTGAGTTGCGGTGACTTATGCATGTTGTGATAGTGGATTGCCTTGAGGTTATGATTGCATTGGGATATGCTTGCCATATTTACTAACTTCTAACATCTTCTTAATTCGTTGTGATTAAGTTGCAGTGACTTATGCATGTTGTGATAGCGGGTTGCCTTGAGGTTATAATTACATTGAGATAGGCTTGGCACATACACTAACTTTTAACACCTTCTTAAATCATTGTGATTGAGTTGTGGTG
Source organism: Houttuynia cordata (assembly GCA_039654745.1). Taxonomy (NCBI): domain Eukaryota; kingdom Viridiplantae; phylum Streptophyta; class Magnoliopsida; order Piperales; family Saururaceae; genus Houttuynia; species Houttuynia cordata. Next base: position 12,631,068 of record CM077504.1, read on the forward strand.
ATTTATGCATGTTGTGATAGCAGGTTGAGTTGATGTTGTGATTGCATTGAGATAAGCTTGCAGCTACCACATACAATAACTTCTAATAGCTTCGTCATTCGTTGTGATTGAGTTGTGGTGGCTTATACATGTTGTGATAGGAGGTTGTGTTGAGGTTGTGATTGCATTGCGATAGGCTTGCTGCTGCCACATAAAGTAACTTTCAGTAGTTTCTTAATTCGTTGTGATTGAGTTGTGGTGAGTTATATATGTTGTGATAGTAGGTTGCTTTGCGGTTGTGATTGCATTGCGATAGACATTTACAATATGAATCATTCTACAAACTATAAAGTAATGTAAACATTATAATTACAAGCCATAAAAAATCAAGTTCTACCGAATGTCATCATAGCGGTTAAGTTCATTACAGAAATAAAGTTCATCGGCACTCTAAATCCACGTTGATTGGTTGCATGCACGAAGTCCGATTGGTCCCAAGGCCATTGCAACGACTGCATCTAAATTGTTGGAAATGAGCTTCAACACCAAGTTTTGTGAAGAATGAGGGTGATACTTTTTCCTTACCCCTCCGGCACATGTATGAAGCTTTTGATACTCATTCACCACAAACAAACCTGAAGCTTGCTCCAAGCTCACATTCACTTTTCACTGGCAATCTTCAACCCTACACGACGCCATAACCCAACGCTTCGTGTTCTTCAAATACTTGAAATAGAAGTTCTTGGCAATAGAGAGTTGTTTCAATGCCTTCCTCACTTCAACTTGGTCTTTAAAATGCTGTCCAACCCCCACCACGTTGTTATCCCAGACTCTCGAACATAGTGGTGTTGGCTGACTACTACCACTGGTGGGAAGAGGATTAACCTTGCACTCGTACACACTGCCCTGAGAACTCATGAATGGTCGTTGATCTCCATCATGGGTCACCAGCACTTTACAAAATCTTCCACAGAATAACTCTCTAGAGTCAGTCATTCCCTTATCGGATATCAAGAAAGTCAGCTCATACACATCAGGGTACAAGTATGCAACACTCAAATTTTTGGGAGGAACGTTGAAGGCATCAACAATTTTTTCCACAAATGAACTCAAAGTTTAATTCTCTTCTAGTGACAACGCCGTGCTTTTACCTCCAACTATCTTCACAGTTCCATTGGGGCTGGATTCAATACACCCACAATAGTAGACCAAAATTTTAAGTTTGCCTGCTTCATCCTAGAGTTATAAAATAAATCAGAAGAATACAACATAGGTCACAACTTACGTAGTAGCGCTATCACAACATAACATCACAACTCATGCCAACAATCATCACAACATTAATTACAACAATCACAACCAAATTCTAAGCCAACACAATTGAATCACAATATTCATTGCAACTGAAACTAATAGACATCACAGCCGAAGTTACATGCCATCACAATATGTCTATAACTAACACACCAAGCGATAATACAACATTCTATCACAACACATCTACAAGTCATCACAACCTATTTACACATGACCACAACCTATTTTAGAAATCATAACTTCGTCATCACAACATATCTATATATTATCATAACCTCTTTTACAATTCATAACTTAAGCTACTCAACCTATCATCGCTACTTAGACATTCCAGCAATGACCAGATATATAAAATGACAAGAAAAATAGTAGCTTTCCTACTTACTTTCAATTTTTTCGCCGCATGAGTTATGCCGGTATGTCCACTACCTTCGTCTGCAACCACTGTTTGGGTTCTGCCGATTTGTCCAACATTATCATCTTCACTTTGGATACCCAGAATGTTGTTGTTGGAGGTGGCTGCGTCCATTGCAATTACTTTTGCCATCTCATATACAAGGAGTAGTGGAAATTTGAGGTCACCAGAGGAAAAGAGTCGGACCACCGAATGAAGGTCTTTGGAGCTCCTCTAATGGTAGATGACTGCTACAAGTGAGATGAGAAGTGGAAATCTGAGGTCACCAGAGGAAAAGGGTCATACTTTAGTGGGGCATCGATGGGCCACCAGATGAAGGTCTTTGGAGCTCCTTTAATGGTGGATGACTGTTACAAGCGAGATGAGAAGTGAAAATCTGAGCTCTCCAAAGAAAAGGGTCGAACTTTAGTGGGGCATTGATGGACCGCCAGATGAAGGTCTTTGGAGCTCCTCTAATGGTGGATGACTGCTACAAGGGGATGGGGAAGAAAGGGGAAGGGGATGAGGATGAACCACCAGATGAAGGTCTTTGGAGCTCCTCTAATAGTGGATGACTCCTACAAGGGGATGGGGAAGAAAGGGGAAGGGGATGAGAAGGGGGAAGGGGATGGGGATGGGGAAGGGGATGAGGATGAACTCCGTCTAGCAGGAGAGTGAGGGGCTGTTAGCCCCTCTGTTATGGCCATTTTGGTCATTGACCATGCTAATTTGCTAAAGTTTAACTACTTTAGTCCTGAGGACTAAAATGGATAAACTTTAGCAAGTTAGACTAAAACGTAATTTTTCCTATTATAAATAGTTATTGTTGCACTAACAGCTAGCACGCAAAGGCAAAACCTTAGGCCAGCATTGGATGCAGTTCAACTGTTTGTCCTACAAATGACCTATTCCTATTTCTAAGAAATTATTGGCTACTACAGCCTGGCCATGTCACTTTTATACCATAATAGACGCACACATTAGCTTTATAAAACATCTAAGCGCACACATTAGCTTGTGCACCGTCGATCTCCAAAATTGATGGCACCCTGGCGTAGTGTGACAGGGACAGCCAACAATTTCTCTATTGTGACCTTATAAGACCATAGTCACCATCTGGACAAGTAAAAATTTTATGCAAACATGGAAAATTATAAATGTTCCACCCTCCATCGAAATTAATAACTCCACTTGGCTAAACTCAAAGTGTCTGCGTGCTTAAAACCGATTACATTATCTAAGTCTTCCTCTCTTAGTTGATGATCCGACCATTCTACAAAAATCATTGTTTTTCCAGATAAAGCTATTAAATATGGGGCGGAGGGTGGGATTTTAAGAGAATAACATTACTGTACTTGTTAGTGCCATGCTTATACCCATAAATATGTTAAACCCAAAACTTCAGACAAGAGTACCAAAATCAAACTCCATTTTTTGAATGAGATCATCAGCATACTTCCACAGATTTCTTGCTGCACCATTTTGTTTTTGTTTTTCTGTCTGAACCTGAAAAAAATATCTCTTTCCCTAAGTACATGTTTACTTAATATTTACATCTGCATATAATAAACTATATCCATATTTTAAAAATGCCTAAAACAATCTACACCTAAGTATATGTTGCCGTGTTGTATAGAAAACAAACGCGCATTGCTAAATCATGAAGTAGGGTTAATAATGGATAGGGTGTGGGCAAGTAGTCTGGCCGTGTCCGGTCCATTCTAACCCCCCCAAGCCTTTTGGCCACCCTGGGTCTTTTTTCTTCCTTAATTTGTGCATCATTTCCCAAAAGAAACCCATCAATAAAGTTCACACAATTTGCTTGATCAAACATGTAAACATAAGATAAAAGCGCACATAAGATATATCCATAATTTAGGCAGACATTACCAACAGATACGTGATCGTTATGCTCAGGTATCCATGCATGCCTTCATCAATTGATCAAGCCTCTTTAGAGTCCACTGCAGATCATAATTCATAAAAATAGCAAGACAAGCCTGGAAAGCATAATTATCAATTCTAAGCTTTCACCATCCACAAAAAACTCCCATAAGTACGGTACAATAGGTGCTGTCTAACTAGATGGCAACATAATCAAGCCATAATCTGAGCCGATCTCACATATAGACTATCGACAACCTTGCCAATGTTAGAGATGGTCTCCAGTGATGCGGGGTATATAGCATCTGTTTTGGGATCATCAAAAATGATGAGACACCCAGCTCCCTGGTCCAGTGTTCCTGCAAATTTCTTGTCTAATATCATCTGTGAAAGCTTCTTCTCCACGTGATCAACTGGCAATTCAATCAGCTCAGCAATATGTTCTATCTCGACCCTCGAGAAAGGCTCAATCAACCGGCATAAATTCTGGTCCAACAGCGTGTCATAAAGAGAAGAGAGATGCCTGTGAACAATTGGGTCTTCCTCCAACTGAGCCTTGTAGTTACGCAAAGCAGTTTCAAATAAATTTAGGGATCGCCTAGAATGGGCATCTGCAACAGCCTTCATTGCGTCCAGTTCGGGTCCAACATAGCGCAGACCAGCTTTTGAGGAGATTATTCCTGCGACATCATCCGCCTGACTGACCATTATTTTGCATAAGAGCATGTACTTGAGGCTAAAAACTGCTCGTGGATCATCTAGTGCGTTAAAAGCTTCAAATGCTTCATAGAAATAGCTGTAAGCAGTCTTATAGTCCTTCTCTTCAGCATGAAGAATCCCACTCTGCAAGTCAATAGTTCCCTGCTGAGCAGGAGGAACATAAATGGCATTTGCAGCAGTTCTAGCTGCAGTAAGTGCTGACTTTGCCTTCGGTAAATTTCTCAAAGAAAAGTGGAGCTTACTCTCTAGCAGATTGATGTCCACTAATAGAAGCTTGTCATCTAATCTTCGAACCTCCTTGACAAGGTTTGACATAAGGGCAAGTGCTTCTGAAAATTCTGTGCTCTCCATTAATAGAGATGCCAATCTTGCCTCAACTCGCTGCCTGAGAAAAGTACGCTTCTCTGCACGAGTCCACTCAACCATTTCCTTACAAAGCGATATCTGAAGAGCAGTAGTCCCTGGGATTTTTGCAACTTCATCAATTATTCCTCTCACTATTTTAGCAGTTTTGGCTTTGGGAATTAGTGAAAAGAAAGGTCTAACTTGTGTAAGAAGGCTTCTCAGTTCCTCAGCTTTATTTTCTTGTCGTAACAATTCAGACAAAGCAGTGATTGCATTTTCTTTTGTGCGCAAGGCTTCAGCAGAAGCTGAAGGGTCTGCAAGTATGCGGTATAGAATAGAAATGGACTCGGCATGATTTTTAGCTTCTTTGGCTGATGCAAGCGAATCAGTGTTTGCAGGAAGATAAAAAGACGCCATCCCTGTCTCCTCAAGAATGCAGTCCCTGGAAACTAAAACAAAAAATTAAATAAAAATGCAAGATGAAAAATAATACCAAATAGTAGCAGTTTCCAGTCTTTCATTCATTGACAACTATCACTTCTACTAATAAGCTACAATAATGAGGAGACATAAAAAACCATTCAGTTGGGGCTTGTCCCCTCCTAATTGGACTAGCCCCTGGCCATGATCTGATGGCCAGGAAGGCTGCAGGGCAGTAGCCTGCCTACGCTGCAGCACAAGCTGCGCGTCTTCTTCGTAAATTGATTCCTAAATTGCCCACAAGCATTGACAACGTGATATAAAAAGTTCTACGATCGAATACTTCCATCTGTTCCACATTAATTGTCCTATTTGGTTTTTTAGTTTATTTTGAAAAACCAAATAGGACTACTAATATAGAATGGAGGGAGAATATAGCTATTCCCAACTATAAATTATATGGATGGAAATCAGAAATTGTTCTCCTTCCCATTACATAGTACAGTTCCCAACGGTTTTAGCAAATGAAAGCTAGTGGGGAAGAAGTAAATTTCCGCTAAGATAGATATAATCATTTGAATGCTTAAGACTAGCATTCAAACAAAACTTCAGTGTCCAATGGAATGAGGCACTTTCAGCCATCACCACACAACTAAAGATATGTGTCACAAAGACAAATGAAATTTCATAACACAAACTTTGCAGATACCCAAATTTATTCATAATTCAATGAAATAATTTGAAGTACTCACATCTGAACGTACATATATATTATGAACTGTCAACACTTTTTTACAATTGTCTCCCTCTTCTAGTCATTTAATTAGGAATTGTTATATGCTGCTTTTCTAGTTTAAATAGGATTTATCTAATCCTTTGTCAATTAAAGCTAGGATCCCTAGGATGATTCACTTTCCTACTTAAAACTTTTATTAAGAAAAGGCTTTGACACCTACTTAAATATATCCTAACGTAATTTAGTTCAAGCAACGGAAATCATAAAATAGTTCACTTTAGTTATCTCTCTATCCTTTCTAGCTCTCACTCCCCTTTCAAGTACCTAGCAGTATCCCTTGTCGCAACCAGGCTACATCATTGATATCAGAGCTAGGTTTCGATCCTAGGACCTGTGGGAGAAGAACAAACCATGCTTCCGCTGCGCTACCGTAACTCAGAGGGTAACTCATGAGGCTGTCCACGCACCGTAGTAATGGACCATCACCCACCATCATATCCCACACGGCGGGCAATCTGAATTATTCAGCTCGGACGCACATGTAACACCTTCTTTAATAAATGAATGAGAGCTACATGTGTTTCGACTAACACAAGTATCTGTTGTTTCTCAATCTGGCCATTGACTTGCATGGTACAAGAAGCATGAAGACCCTGATGTACATGCAGGGCTATTACCGTGGATGTCATGAACGAGCAAGGCAAATAAGGCTGTTAATTATGCGGGCCAACCCTATGGCCCAGCCCTACCCGACCCCTAAAATAGCGGGTAAGGGCCTGGAATTTTAGGCTACAGGTAGGGTCGGGCCACAAAATTTTCAGGCCCGACAGAAATAGGGTCGGGCGCCGGCCTGGATAAAAAAAGCCTGAAGGCCTGGTCCTACCCAGCGGCCTGCTCAGACCACTGTCCAATCACCCTTCCAACCCAAACCAATCCATGTCAAGTTCCATCTCCAAATGGAGCCCCAAGCCAGATGGACTCTGCCATCTCCAACAGTCCGATCGGACCGAATCCTATGGGTGATATACAAAACCTAACTCCCAACAATTATTAGCACAACCACCTCCTTCCCTCTCCTCCTAGTTGCCTTCTTCCCAGCTGGAGATCATCCCCTTCTCAGCAACAAGGTTCGATCTCAGTTCTTCTTCCTTTGTTTTGTTCAATTTTTGTTAAGTTAGACTTCGATCATCACCTAATGCTTGGACTTATGTCAGTGTATTTGATTTTTTTTGTCATATGGAATGGATGGATCTGAGGAAATAGCGAAAAGAAGAACAAAAAAGTAACCATCATAACATGTGATGTGAAGAAATAAAAGGATATCATAAAACAGCACCTTTCCACTCTATAAAATACCATAGTCAACCTTATCTCCAATTAAAATGAGAAAGTAGAGCTACAAGGTTCAGCCATGGTACAATTCGGGTCAGATCAGCCCAAAAATTGCAAGATAACAAAAAACTCCACTCACTTGAAAATTGTTTAATTATCCTCAATCCTCAATCCATAAAAACATCATCAAACACCTCATTCAACAAGGACAACAATAAAAGCCAAATCAAAACAAAACCCAACATGTTCCTCAAGTGACTTCAAAATCTCTTATCCAAGCCGCTAAAACCCACCAACTGCCCCTCAACACCACAAAACAACAATAAAAACAGGACAACATACATGAGGAAAAACCTCAAATAAACAGAATGGCCTACATGAATCAAGATCAGTATACATAAAATTGTTATACAAAGTTAAGAAGAAGAAAACAACAATCACATCCATGAAAAAGCGGCTTACCACTATACAAAAAATGCCCTAGTCAGATTGTCTACAACACGCATAAGTAATTAAAAATAACCAAAGATATTTAACAGCCATGTTACAATTTTCAATCAGGTAACTGAAAAATTTGCAAAAAAAAAAACAGAGCAACCCTGAGCTCTACGCTGACAAAATTCACAAGGCAAACATCCTCTATCCATCAAAATATCATGTAACACCTCATTCAACAACAACCACAAAAGTTAAATCAAAACAAACCCCAATTTCTTCCTCAAACCACTTCATAGTCTCTTATCCAAGCCACTAAAACCTCATACAAACAGATCAGCATACATGAATTAAGAACCATATACACGATATTACTTCACAAAATCAAGAACACAAGAACAAATCGCATCCATAACTTTCTGTTCATAAAAGGATAATAAGATGAAAGGAAATTCAGAGAAGGGAGATTGGGCAGGGGTGGGTACCTTGCAGATCTGACAAGAGAAACCCTAGACGATGAACGGAGAAGCTAATGGTCAGGAGGATGCGATACCCTTTCTTCAAGTTGTTTGGTCATGGGCTTCACTCTTGAGACTATGGGTCCACGACTGGTCGGCCACTAACGGGAATAGAGATGGGCCGTGGCTTATGGGCGGATAATGTCGAACCTTTTTGGGCCCAACTCGTTTAGGAGAAGTGCACCTATCCTGGAAAGCAAGGGTGGTCGTTGCACTCCGTGTGTGTGGTGTGCGGTCGATGTCTAGGACCGAGGGCTCGTGGCATCGAAGGCCCGGACCCCCAATCGTTTCTCTATTTAGAGACCATGGTTCACGAACGCCCATATTTCCACCCCACGAAAAGGTCATGCACCCCGTTTACCCGATTAAGATTTGAGTAAATTTTGTCATGCTCACCCCAATATTGCTATTTTATTTTACTCAAATCTTAATGGGGTAATTTACTACCGCGGTATACGACCTTTTAGTAGGGCGGGAAGACTGGCATTCATGCATCTTTTTTTTGGCTAATGGTCCATTTGATTGGTTTGAATCTGAATCTGAAAAATATACTGAGAATTCTAAAAAGTCATCTGAAATTCTTCCAATTGAATTTGAATCAAAATCTAAAAAATCAGATTCAGATGAAACAAATAGAATAGTCTTTTTCTTTCTTCCAAATCTCTAACATCAATATTCAAGACAACCAATTGCTTTACAGAAAACCAAATTTGGTAGTAAAAAAACAATGAACATCTTTCCATTTTAATAATAGTTTATCCAATCAAACACATAGAGAGGATTTCCTCTATCTAAATGACTTCACAACGTATTAAAAAAGTAACTTTTAGAAACCCACTAAAAAAGTAACTTCCAATCTAGATAGAAGCACAGATAGTAACCTCTTGCAATAATTTTTCCAGTGGAACACTTAAAAAAGTATTTTTATCCATCTATATGACTTCAAAACGTACAACAAAAATAAATACTCCAAACAATCCACTAACTGGAATTCAGATATACAAGCACTGAAATAGCTTCTACTATAAAAGTGATCATCTCATGACCACAATCATCAAGTAGCTCCTTTTGACCCATGAACAGAAAAAAAAAAATAAGAAAGAGAGATGTAATAATCGACCTTCACTGTTATATTGCCATCTTGGCACTAACTATTCATACAAATATAACAATAAAAAAACATCAAAAGAGAAGCCAAAGAAAAAAAAATGGAAACTTGTTCCATCTCCTCATCACACAGACAACCAAGAAAACCCACAAAGTAACAGAAACCCATGATTCGACAGCAAAGCAAGGCCAAGAACGACGACGAAAAGAACCCTTCTGGAGTATTACCCAGCAGGCAACCTATCGACGAAAGTTAGCAGCATCTTGAGCTTACTGCCGCCATCCGAGGTCAGCCCGGCGTGCATCTTGACGGTCATGGGGTCCACCACCTGCCTCAGCCTCTCCACCGGATCGTCCTTCACCCACCGCTGCTGCGCCGCCCGGGGTCACTTGTAGCATTCTCGATAAGACCTCCCTCTTTCTTCATATGCCCATTTTCCCCTCAGATTTTTTAGCCACATTTTGTAAACCGGCTGAAATCAGCCACTTAATTAGTGCATGAAACAAATGCGCTGATACATCTTATGGTGGGCTTATCAGCCACTTATTTATTCCAGTACTTAATCAGACCAATCAAATGGACCCTAAATCAAAGATCACACACTAGCAAGCACTAACTGATAACTTTACTCCAAATCTGTAATGTGTCAAAAAAAGTTTGTAATAGAGTATAACTGTTCTGGTAAAAAAAATATGGCAGAAATAGTTTCTTCTTTTTTCATGGGAAAAGTTGCAATGGGACTTGCCTCATGCCAGTTTGCATGAGCCCAAGTAATCTCCAGGATCTAATGGCTATGAGGTTGGGTGATGATTCACACTCACCTGCTCACTGATTTGATAACTGCTGTTGGACCAAAATTTGACGACTCGAGATGACTTGGCTCGTGTAAATTGCATGAGACAAGTCTCATATAAACTGGACTCCTTTTTCATATGAAGTATTTCAAAAAAGAATGAACAGGATCAACAGAATCTAACAAATGTTATAACACCATTGGCATCATCAATTAATCTCTAGAAAATTATGCAACAATAGCATCAGAAACCAGTGTCAAGACTCAAGAGTATGATTTGCAAAATCTAATTGCTGAAGGTATGGATGGCTATTGACTTTTTAATTTGCAGTAATGGAAAGCACACTTAATATTGACAATGAGTAAAGAGTCATCCTCAATAAAAACACTCAATAGGGTGTAGGAGTTAATTACCATTAATTGATCATAAGTGTCATAGATGTCTCTTTGAAGTTTTTTTGTTATTTAGTAAATGAAGAAGTGACTGGCTGTTGCTGGCAATTTGATCAAACACAATATTTTTTATCTGAATCAAAGATCATACACGTGAATATCACACACTTTTTAATGAGAAGTATGAAAATTTGAAGGCCAATGGTGATGGTTCATAGTAATGAGATGTAATGCAACTGCACTTCATTAATGATTTTCATATCCATATCATAGGAGAAGAAAATAATTCTTCCAATCCCAACCATAAGACAATGATACCTGCATTGCTTCCTATAAACAATGGTAAGAGGATGGACATAAAAGGTAAAGGATTGTCACACATAATGCCCTGCTTGGTAACCCATATGATAGCTAGACCATTGTAAACTCATTATCCATCTCCAGGAAAGACATCACCTTGGGATCCAGGCTAATCTCACATCCACACTCTTTCCACCATCCTTGCCACGATACAAGAACACCATTCCATCAAACTTATTGTTGCTTCCACTTCTCACTCTCTCCACATCCACACTCTTTTGGTATCAGAGCCATGATTACTTTGATCAGTAGTTCTTAAGTTTTTAACTAGCATATTGTGTGGGACGTCACTCAAGTCGCATTAGTTGGTATACTTGTTGATCTGTGAGGGAGTGTAGGGTTTTGGATGTAAGTCATTGACAGACGCGCATAATTGGCTAGTTAATTCTTAATCACTCAGAATTAGTGTAATTAAAATATACATAATACAGAAGAATAGTCTAAGACAGACATCACATAATACATAATCTATTTCATCGAATAGATGATTAACTTATTTAAAAAATCTAATAAAAATAAAAATGCTGAATTTGCAGAATATCCTACTCAATTAGAGGAATTCAATAAATGGACAATTCCACCAATTGCATCAAATAAAATTTATAACATTGGTACTTTTAATACTAAGGCCAAAATGGTAGTAAAAATAGTTGAAGACTCAATAACAGTCGATAATAATGAACATGAAATACAACTCTTTAAAGAAGAAGATCTTCAATCTTACCAAAATATCTATAATTGGATTCATATAGGGTTAATACAAATCACAAATCACTTTTAAACCACTGACTTTACAAGGGTTAAATGGCAGTTTACTAGCCATCTTAAGACATTCAAGATGTAATCTCTTTAATCCATCCTTAATAGTTGCAGCTTAGACTAATTTAAGTCATAAGCCTATATATTTCAATGTTTACCTAAATTTATGTCTACCCCAGATCCAAACATTCTAGATGTTGGAACGCTAAGAATTAAGATCCATGGTTATGATTTTAAATCTGGATCTAAAACTATAGCAATTCTTTACAGAGTTTTACTTTAAAACTCTTCATACATTATGTCTTAATGCTAGATGTATACAACCCCAGGACAAACTTGTAAAATAGAGACAAATCTATTATAATCAAATATTGTTGTTAATAAAATAATTAAATGGAAAGATATTCAATTCCCATATTCCTGGATATTGCAAAATGCAATTCCACCTAAACCAATGGTGGATTTGAAAATTGATCAAATCACTGAAACTTTTGGTGGACAAGTTCAAATCAAATTCGGGTCAACAAGTATGGCTAGAAATCTCTCTTTCATAAATTACAGAGTATCCAATCCTGTTACTTTTAGAGCCTCTACTTCTAGCAGAAATGATGATTTAGATGAAATTAGAATTTCCGAAAATAATATTCGTCATGGAATTTATAATAAGCGACCAATACATAGGAATTCTCCAATCGTATCTGAGATGAAATTCAATATGTAATACCCGAAAAATTTAAATCTTTAATGCGAGAGTATTGATCGATGAGATGGCGGGAGCTATTATTGTTAATGTATTTGAGGTAAGCTTTCCATTGCCATAAATTTTATGAAATTGGATTTCAGATTATGAAGTTGTGATCGTGTGAAATTTGGATGCGATCGATCACCAAAAGTGACGCGATCGATCGGGCCAGTTCTGTAACCGAGCGAAGTTTAGTGTGATCGATCACATTGTGTGACGATCGTTCGTATCTACTGTGATTTTCAGTTTTTGCACTCGCGATCGATCAACTTGTGAATGATGGATCGTAAGTACTGTAATGTTGGAGTTTTGGGCGATCAATCGCACCAGCAAAAGCAGTTTCCAATTTTGGTGATTTTGGGATCTTTTTAATTTGGGATTCCTACCTAATCAAAGAGGATTAATGAGAGAGCGTCCTAGATGGCTAGGAGGTGGTTTTGGATTGACGGTGGAGATTAAAAGCTAGTGTAACAAATGGGGAAAGAGATTTGGGAGGAGATTTTCTAGTTGTGTTAGGGTTTCTCTATAAAAACCCACAAGAGAGGACCATGCCATGCACTTGAACGTACAACCTCTTGGAGTTTGGAGTTTTACTTTTTCCCTTGCTCGATCAGTAAGGTTTGGCCACGTTTGATCCCCGGAGCAAGACGGTTTCGCAAAGAGGAAGCAATGTTCTACGTGAGGACTTGGGGACTCATTGCACACAATGGTAGGATGAGTTTTTCCCTCACTTCTCATATGATTAATCTTTATGAAATGATTCTAGAGTAATGCATGAAAGAGTTTATAACTTCTTATTCATTTTACGTTGATGATGCGTATTCCCTAAAAGAATCTAATTTGAATATCTACACAGTCATGAATTATGTTGATAAACCTGTGTTTAGTATTCCACGTGCTAGGGCCTAGATGGTTCCCATGTTGTTCATTCCATATATATATGATTGGGTGATGTAGCAACGCACTGTCCCATAATTGTTGTCTTCTTATTGTGTTGATTCAATGAGTTCTAAAACAGGTATCACCTAAACAGAAAGGTAAGCAAGTCTATGTGATCAATCTTCATGCCCGACGTTTGAATCTTGTGTAACGACTTTTGGATTCACAAAAATTCGTTCTTTTTATGATTATGTCAGTTTGATTTCCTTTCAGGATTCTGTCTGGTCTTAGAATGTCCTATTTAGGTAATGTGTTTGTCCACTATGGGTATAAACAGTTTTATGAAGGTAAGTGGTGTCTTAAGATGAGTAATACTACCTTATACTAGAGCCATAATGGTTCTGTAACATACTTTGGGAATGGGTAATTATGATTACTACAATGATCTTAGGTGGTATATAATGTATCTAATATGATTAAGGCCAATTGGATTAAGATTGACTCTCTCAGTCAGGACTATTTCTGTGCTAATGAGTAGTAATAAAAAAGTCATAACTAATTGTAGAAAAATAAAAAAAATATGCCGCTTATAGGGTTGGAAACTAGACTCATAAGACTATTCTCAGTAAAAGTTTCAGAATTCAACTATAATGGTACAAGCTGTAGTAAGTGTCGGAAGTGGACTGTTATGCAAATGATGGTGCACAGGATTAGGGTTATACTCTACACTACTACTTATTTAAGACTTGATTAGATGATAAGTTATAATTATGTCAAAACTTAACGAATGTGGGAAGGCATGAATATTAAAGACTACAATAAGAGTAATTCTCTTGGGAAAAGTGATCTGGGTTGAGTCATTGTAAGTGGAATAGTGTCCTGGTTATTTGAAGCCTTTGCATACCATTTGAGTCAATAAAGCTTTAGCTAGGGTTTGAACTCTCGGACCCCAGTGTCTCGTCTACCTGGAGACAATTCCATTCTTCAACCAATGGTGTGGGGAATTCCTATCTAGGGCTACGCATAGTGAAAATATTCAGTGAAATGTCATATGTTGAAATATCTCTTAGGAGTTAGTTGGTGATCGAGATTGAACAAGTTTTTTATAACTTCTCTAGTGAGTCGATTATTGATGGAGATATTGAAATCTCATTAGTACTCCTATGTGAGTCAACCCTTAAAAGATGAGAAATTGAGTTATTTGATACAACCTATGTTGTCGTTGTACCATTCAGTTCCTTGAAAACTATTTTCTTCTACTAAGAGTTATTGTTGAAAACTCTCCGAGGTGGAATAATAGTATGCTCACGAGCCATTGTTAGATCCATGGTGATCTATGATTTATTATTGAACCCCTGTAGTTCATCCTGTTGATCGTTTAAAAATAAAACCCTTGCAAGTACACAAGGCAATTGTACTACGGCGAGTATTAAATAGGGTTGTCGAACCTCAGGGATGGATTAATATTTTACCAAATTCAAGAGAAAATAGCAATGTTAATTCTAGACTAAGAAAGCAATGAACTTTTAATTAAACTAAATGAGAATTAATCAATGTGGAGAAGACCAAGGCTTCGAATCCACCACAATAAACTAGTGTATCATTTCTCTCTCTCTTTTGAATAAAGATTTCTAATTGGCTAGCATATTCCTCTCGAACATACAATTGTCAACTCAAAATATAGTGCTCTCCTCTCGGATGTAACACATAAAATAATTAAAACATAGAATTGTGATTTATCTCTCTCGAGTATAAACTAATGAAATTTTATTGATATATAACACCTCAGTCTACTTACGTTCTTCTGAGATACATAAGTATTCTTCGGATTGAAACTCACAAGAATTCACTCTTGTCTCTCTCTAGTACAAAGAACAAACCTTTATTGAATTAACGGTGATTACACAATAAAATCCATACACCAACTAGAGTAAAAACATAAGATGAGAGAAAAGAAACTACACAACCAGATTATTGGGCTTCATCTACGCCTTGGAAAAGTGTTTAGCCTCGCATCATAAGAGAAATCACCATCGTGTTCTTCATCTTCTTCTCTCCTTTGTTCTAGCCTCCAATAAAGCTCAAAAGTCTATTATCTGGTTTCTCCAAGATAGCCTAAAACGTTTTCCCATAAGGCCTATTTATAAGAGTGAAGTGAAACCACGGAGTCCCCTTCCAAATCCAAGTCGAAATAGGTCTTATTTCGGTTTTCCGCACACAGCGATCGATCGCTCCGTATTTTCCATCGTTCGCTTATCGATTGATCGCAATTCCTTCGTTATTTTCCTCCGATCGATCGCTTTGCCGATCGACGCCGTACAATACCGATCGATCGTAGTTACTATCTTGCGTGATTAAAAAATTCCAGTAGATACGATCGATCGTTTTGAGGTCCGATCAATTGTTTCCTTCAATACACTATTTTTGCGGCTGAGGCGATCGATCGCATTGATAGCCGATCGATCGTGGTTACTGTTCATGAAATTCAAATGGCTATAACT
This sequence comes from Houttuynia cordata, assembly GCA_039654745.1. Lineage (NCBI taxonomy): Eukaryota > Viridiplantae > Streptophyta > Magnoliopsida > Piperales > Saururaceae > Houttuynia > Houttuynia cordata. The sequence continues at coordinate 12,646,683 of CM077504.1, forward strand.
TTTGCTCCGAACTCCGAATTACGCATAGTTGGTGGCAACGGAAAGCTGACTTCTTGAACTTTAACATGAAGCTTGAATTAGTCCAATCCGACATTTGTACATTAGGTTATTATGATTTAATCATTTGAGTTACTTTTCTCCTCATTTCTGTGTATTACTCTTGTTTCCTACAAAAACCAAAAACTATATTAAAGTAGTAGTTATTCTAATCAAACACTAGCATAATCATAAGTTTAGGAGATAATAAAATGCATAATTCATGTATAGATCACACCCCCAAACCTAGATTTTGTTAGTCCCTAGCAAAATAAAGCAAAATAAAATAAAATAAAACAAATAACTAAATGAACTAATGCATAAAAGTAAACACTACTTTCGTAGGGAACACGATTGCATTGAGCGTATGCAACAAGCCGTTAAACGTCTAGATGGCCCTAGTAGGACGAGATTTATCTCGTGAGGGTTTGCAGCCATGCTACCCACAAACATGTATTTATTAAACTAATTAACCTAAGTGGAAAAACAAAGCAAAATTTAAAACATTGCAAAACAAGCAAACCTATTATCCCAACAAATGCAAACTACAATGCTTAAGAGAATTAACCACACGTACTTGGTTCATAATCAACAGGAATATAGAAACCCTCAAGTAAGTGGTTTTATTCCACACTTTTATTTTGGAAATTTCTACTCAAATATTATATAGCATGATAACATAAATAATAGAAAGTGTAGAACATTGTTGCAATACATTCTAAATTTTTGTTTATACAGATCCAGTGTTACCCATTAACCAAAGAACATCAGAATCTACATAGTCATCGTAATCTTTAGGTTCATGATAGCATAGATCTGCGCGCCTCCTTCGGGTCCAACATTCTAGATTTAAGAGGATAATACACCACATACTTTTTTTTTTCAATAGGACTGTGTAAGGCCTGATTTCAAGATGCTTAGGTTTAGCAATGACACAGGCCAATGACTCCCAGCCAATTTGGTTTAGGGCATTAGGTTTTAAGAGACCGCTTCGGGCCCGAGCATCAGCCTAAGTTAATCCTATAAAGTCAAGCAGCCCCTTTCTTTTATTTTGTTTTTATTTTTTTTGTATTTTCATTTTCAGCACATCTTTATTCTGTCCAGGCTGTATTATACTCTCAACCTACTTCCGGTTCCAATCCCTTGCCATAGCCAAGTAAATAGTCTATCATAATCTTTTAAGCTCAACAGATAACTACACATCATCCAATGACTATGACTAAAGACATCCCACTATAAATTAGCATTCAACAAATCTCTAGATGGTATTACTTTATGTACTAGTGTGTGTGAGTGAGTTTTCTTAGTTCAAGCACCTGTTCCAAGAGGACTGTAACAGAAAGATATGCTCAGTTAAGTGTATCTATCCTCCAGTATACTTACTCACACTTCCAATATAAATTAATCTCCTAAGAATTGTAACATGCATTATTACGGGATAAACTATCAAAACCTAACAGAAATACTAACAAACAACTTAAAACTACTCAAACAAATTTAACTTTTTTTTTATTTTCCTTTTCTGATTTTACAATGAAGCACATCCTCTCCCCCAAACCTAATATAAGCATTATCCTCAATGCACAATAAAGACAAAATACAATGATCACAAAAGGTAAAAAGAGAAAGAGGAAGGAAAACACCAGAGGAAGTGGACTACAAATCCCGATTATCGCCATCACCATCACCTGGAGGAAAATGCCATGCATGAAAAAAATCGACTATGGAGTCGAGGCATTTCGTAATAGCATGCTGGGAGTCCATAAGCACCTGCTGTGACTGGCGAATCTCCTGCTGTGACTGGCGAATCTCCTGCTGTGACTGGTGAATCTCCTGCACATGGCCAGTGAGATCACTGATATGCTGCTGCATCGTCGCCCATGGTGGTTGAGCAGGCTCACCCTCAGGTATCTCAGCGTGTTCCTCGAGACGGGGAGCTCGTGGATACCCGCGTCGTGTATGACCCATCATACGGTTATACGCATCCACTCCATTGGGCCCGAGTCCATGAGATACTCGAGAATGCTCAGGAAAATGCACCCCATGGGTCAGAAATACTCGTTCTAAAATGTATGGATATGGTAACCTCTCATCATTTGCTTCATCCAGCCAAAGATGAATGAAGGCAAGTCAAGATCACGGCGACGATACTCGGTCATGGTTCAGACATAGAGTAAATCAGTCATGGTTCGGTCGACTTTCTCTTTCCGAGCCGACCATACATCATGCTGTAGAATTAAAAAGGCAAAGCGGAACTTCGATCGCATGCTGATGGCGGCCAGATAGGTAGAGGTTCCAGGTCCCACTGCAGATCCCATCAATCGCCCTGTGATATTCCGGTAGGGAGGAAACTGATATCCATTAAAATCAGGGTGATGAATCGTACCTCTGTCACACTCCATGGCGCTAGCAATATCGGCGACCCAGACCCGGATAGGAATACCACATACAACGCTCTGAGTGGTCACCTGCTCGGGATTATCATTGTCTTCAATGGTGCCATTCGCATAGAATTCCTGAACCGGGTCCTCGTGGACCATTGTAAATGCAGTATGCCTCTTTGCAGCAATATGGGTGCAATAGTTCACCCAATCCGGCCGTTCCTTAATCCATCTCTGAGTCGGAAGATCGGGAATAGACGGGTTCAGGACCACCTGCCTCTCATATTGTATGGGTCGTGGCTGTGCAACAAGTTCAGGTGGAGGGGTGGAAGGAGCAGGACGTGATGAAGAAGCTTCACTCCTTAAGCGTTTGTGAGCGACTGATTTATGAGGCATTGTACCTGAAAACCAAAGATAATAATGAAGATCCAATCAAGGTACAAGAATATGCAGCATGTAATTGCAAACTTAAACATCACGGCAAGCATGTAATAGCAGATCCACTTCACAATTTTCGAATTTTTTTTCAGAAAATAATAATGAATTTCCTAAAAATAAAAATAAAAATTTTATGAAAACTTAGGAAATCGAATAGGATCATCATGCATAACAAAAATCGCAATCATCAATATAGAAGTATGCATGAGAGAGATATATATCCCCGAAATCTGATTTCGAAATTTTTTTTTAAATATAGCAAAACACTGTTCACCGCAAGAACACAAATCCAAAAAATTAAATAAAACAACTAAAATCGAAGAATCAGAAACTGAAAGTCAAGCATAACATCGCAATAATCAATATAAGGGCATGCATGAGAGTAATCGCAACAATATCTACTAGAAAATAAGAAAAATCGAGTTTTTAAGTTTCGGCTTACAAGAAGAAAAAGGAGTGATTGCGATGAAAGGAGTGGGAAATCACGGAAACAGACACCGGATCTGGATTCTACTTGCAAAAATCCTTAGGGGGGCGAAGTTTCAGCTCAAACAAGGGTCGGAAACGGCGGCGGCGAGCGGAAATAGATTTCTCTCACTCCGGCCGTTCGGATTTTAAGCGCGAGGAAGACGACCCGCGATCGATCGTTTTTTTATCCAATCGATCGTTTGATAAATCGAGAAACAGCGCCCATTAGATTGAAGATGAACGGTGTCGATGTACCGCAGAGCGATCGATCGCACATATTAGGCATCGATCGGAAGCGATCGATTGTTTATGTCCGATCGATCGTATCTACTGTTCTTCGATTTTTTTTTTAGCACATCCTCTCCCCAAACCTAGTATGAACATTGTCGTCAATGTGAACAAAATATAGCATGATAATGAGTATATAACAAAGAAAAATCAGATAAAGGAGAGAATACACCTGAATACGTGGGTTGCCTCCCACCAAGCGCTAAGTTTAACGTCTTCAGCCAGACGTGGCCATTTATTCAATTTATCCGGGATCTTTCAATCCAACGTTTAGTCCATCTGTGGTCCTCTTGTGCACATTAGGGTTAATGGAAGAAATCGCAAGTGGATCATTAGAAATCCATGGAGGTGCACCATCCACCAGAGTATCAATCATATGAACTGCATAATAATCACCTGGCGGTGGATGTTGTTTTTGGGCATTAAAAATATTTAGTTTGACATTTAATGTCACGCCCCGAAATCCCATACCTCGATCGGAGTGCGGAAGCCAATCAAAGAGATACAAATGGAGGTAGAGATCCCGGGCGCGAGACCGAACAGTCGATTTACCCACCGATTACAATCATCTCAAAAGGACGTGTAACCGATTATGCCGGCAATCAGTGTAATACAATAATAGACATCAATGAATACTATGAAATGAATTTACTTAATGATAATAATCCATTTAAGAAAGTCAATAAAATAAACCTATAAGACTATGGCACACAATTGCCAAGAATGTCATAAGCATCAATAAAAAGCAAAGCAAATAACTAAAGCGTTTTTAAACTCTTCTTGGCGCCTTCAATCCACCATTCCACTACTGCACTTCCTGATCTCAATTTCCACTTGCGCCTGCATCAGAGGATGCATGAGTATTTCATAGAAACACTCAGTGGGATGTAAAAACCCACTGAATGAAAACAAGCAGTATGAAGAGAATAAGGATAACAAGGGATGGTGAACATCTCACAACATCTAAACTGAACCGAGGACTATACACCTGCAAGGTTAGTCAAAAACAATTCCAACTCGCAAGTAAGGAAAACATCAATAAGGCTCCTACTACACATATGAGTAAGGAGAGAATAATAATCATAATAAAGGCTCCAGACATCGAAAGTGAAAGGAGTTACAATTTCTGCTCGCTGAACCTGGTCGCTCGCAAGTGACTAAACATACCAGAACCACCCTAGGGATTCTCTCTTTGGAACCCTGCCATGCGTCTAGGATGCTGGCCCCACCAGTGCTTACGGACACGATGGGCGGAGACTGAGGACCTTCCGTAATGTCCACAATCTAACGTACGTATAGTGCCTCCTTTCGGGCAGTATGGAATCGCAATTTCATAATTATAAGTGATCTCGTAATTTCTAGCAATGGCTTATTTGAGCATACTATGAAACCACCATGGGGAGAGTCTCGCAAGGTCTCCAGTGGAAGAAACAATCATGTAATCAATATGAGCAATATCTCAAAAGAATAGAGGTCTCAACACTCTAAGATCATAGGGTATCTCTTACCAGAATAGACTCTCTCTCAAGGAGTATGGATGGAAGCATCAAAGTCTTTGGTCAACACACAACTCACTCATTGGAGTGGCATAGAATAACAAGACAACTCACACAAGGAGTAACATATAATCAATACATACCTTTCATGCTCAGCCCTAGAGTGTGATAATATCAATATCAAAGATAAGAAATCAAGGAATTATCCTTCATAAATGAATTATATCTAACCCAATTCCTACTGTATTATTGCATAAGTATATAGTCCAATAACTGTTATTAACATATTAATCAACATTATATCATATTACATGATGATATTTGCATACTTAGTATTTTCTCTCATATTCTGCTCACTGTCTCCTGCACAACAGTCCTATTCCAACGGCTACTGTGCTCTGTACAGTAAGACTTAACCTCTTAAATTTTTACTGATAATACCCTCGTGAGTCTAGTTTCGAACCCCACTGATTTTATATTTTTCCGATTTAATTTGAATTAATTATGAATTATTTACCACCGACTGTCAGTACAGAAACAGTTCTGGCCGAGATTAGGACTCTTAATTAAACCTGATTATCTTACTTAGTAACACATTATAAATGATAATACATTAATAACAGAACATATACTCCCCTCCTAGGTCAATTACAGAACCTAGAATTATCTGAAATTACTAAAGTTCACTCTTTTCTTGTGTTCTTATATAGATATCATAGTTTATAACATTAATACACCCCAAACAAGACCATTGAAGTAAGACACACTTATAGACACAAACTCAACGTGGAACATCATTAACTAAATAGTAACAGAACCTTTAATCCTCTGGAAAATTATTAAAGCATTCAACTTTATATGCGAATTCCCATCTAGAAGTGAAACATGAATGCACACATGATTTTATGATATACTACGCATAGAAATAGGGACATAACTCAATCATCTCGCAAGAATCCAAACAATGACTATGGTGTTGAATCAAAACACTCATCAAAAACAGATATAATCAAAAGAGAGAAGAGGGGAAAAACCATCCTACTTAATTCTTTAAAGATCTCGCCTTTATTCGCGCCTCTCGTCTCTTCTGCTTCTTCCAAAGCTCCCGCTTCAAGCTCTCGCAAACTCCCACTAGAACAAGCCTCCAAGGAGATGGGTGAACGTGGGAAGGAGATGGGAAAGCTCTCTGGACGTTCTAGGGTTAGAACAAGCCAATTCTCTAGGGTTTATATAGAGTTGGGAGAGAATCTATTCTCAAACCAATCTTCCAAATCATGGACACTTCCAACCAATGGGAAGGCTTCAAAATCTTATAGGAGACGTGCAAATCAAGTCCCAATGGGATATGGTATCTTTCCCAAACAAATCCACCCAAAGATAAGCTTGAAAACGCAAAACCGCAACCGGCGATCGATCGGTCTATACGGCGATCGATCGTCGTATGCACAGTTTTAACACTATACGCCACTGCCGATCGATCGCTACTACAGCCGATCGATCGCTTTACGCGAAACACAAAATTCACAAATTCCAGTAACTACGATCGATCGGTTTGGTAAGGCGTCGATCGGCTCAGCTTGCCGATCGATCGGCTCTTATGGCGATCGATCGCTGTCACGTTTAATTAAATTCAATTTCTCATATCTTTTTACCCCGAACTCCAAATTGCACATTGATGTAAATTTTAATATGATACTCGCAAGCGCACGAATCTAATGCAGAATAGTGGCTACGAGGTCGATCCCTCAGAGACTTAGTAAGATATTCAACCTAATTCTAGAGTATGTAGCAAGTAATAATGAAATGTAAAGTTCTAATTTTTATTTTCTTTTTAAGCAATCAATTGTTCAACTAAACTAAAAACACAGAAATTAACTAAACAAAAGATAAATTAATAAAGAAAAATCCTGTGTTCTGCTGTTTTCAATCCGTCTGTAATCCCGTCCTGCTTTGCTCTTTCCTCCACCTTCAGCAACAGTCTCTCAACTACACGCCTCAACCGTTCTACTCTTTCTCTCGAACAGAGTAGACAGTCCCCAATTCCAGCCAAAGCAAAGCAGCCCTATCAATCTCGACCAGCAATTCTGCCTTTGCTTGAAAACAAACCTGCTTCCCTCTCTCGAGCAAAAGCAGATCTGATTTCCTCTCTAGCAGACAATTCCCTTCTCAACAGACAGAACACCTCCAGCAATCCTCGTTCTCCGTCTTTCTGCCGTTACGAACTGCACCGTCAACCACCCAATCAGAACAGAACAAAAAAAGAATAGACTCTTCTTCCTTTCTGCACAGCACGGTCGGCCAGAACAGAGCCGAGAAACAGCAGAGTCACTCCTTTCTCTGCTCTGCCCAGCCGGAATAGCACCCAGCCGGCCTCTCTTTTCCGTTCACCACGAACAATCCCCAGCCGGCCTTCAGCACAGAGCCGCCTCCCTCTCGAGCAGCAACGCCGTTCCCAGACACAGCCACCACCGAACAGACCGAATACACCCCTTGCCGGAACAGAGCCGCCACCAAAACCCTCCTCTGCTCCACAGCCGTCCCCCCTTCAAACCGCCAGAACACCACTACAGCACAGCCCCTGCTTTTTTTTTTTCCAATTGCAGCAAAAATCCCAACTTTATGCCTTCTCGATACAGAGCCAAATCGTGCCAAATAAAGCTTCCCAATCAGAGCCAAAATCCGCCCCTTTAGTCATATCAAATCGAACGGGTCTTACCATTTTAATCACAGTCGATCTGCATCTTCCTGATTCGGAATTTTCTTTCCTTCCAAACTCAGACATTCCAAATCAAGACTTCTGTTCGTGCTGTTCGAGCCCCTCCTTCTCCACCAGCGTCGTCCCCATGTCCGGAAGTGTGAGCTCTCGCCGGAATTGAGACCCATCGACTGCAGTAACCCCCGTTCGCTGCTCGTCTCTCTGTCGATCACCTCACTGCAGCCTCGCCGCCGTCTGCCATCTCAATCCGCCGCCACCGTAGCTTCCTCACGATCGCCGTCCTCGCCGGAGCTCCTCAGCTGCCTGACCCATAGCCCACGGCCGCCGGTGCTTCGCCTCCGGTGCTCACTCCGACAGAACAGAGCCTCCGTTGCTCTGTTCTGTTCCAGACGCCCGACGCCCGAGCCATCGGGCTCGGGTTGTTTCTTTTTTTTCCTTTTTTTTTACTTGAACCGGACCGAGACAAACCCGAACCGGCCCATTTCAATTCCTTTCTTCTTTTTTTTTTCTTTTTCTTCCTTAAAACCCGTCGTATCGATCTCGCGCGTCCAATCTCCGATCTCGGCACAGAACCCATTTGACGTGCATTCTCTTTGTCGATTTAGGACTTTTACAACCTGCATAAATATAGTTAAGTATAATTTAGACGCATCATAAATTATAAATTCATTAAACCCAATTAACGCATCTAAATTAATCAATTAAGCACATTTGTTTATTAATCTCCTAATTACTCACCTAACACAGATAAACATTAATTATCCTTATTTTAACTAAAAATACGACTAACAAATAGGTAGAAAGGCATATAAAAATGTGTATATTTTGCATATATCAAATACCCCCAAACCTACATTTTGCTAGTCCTCGAGCAAAACAAAACAAAACAAAACAAAGAAAAGAAATCTAACTAATCCACTTTCGCAGGAAATCGCAATTGCATTTAGCGCATGCAACAAGCCTTTTAAACCCCCAGGTGTCCCTGGCTGGACGAGTGAAGTCTCGTGAGGGTCTGCAGCCATGCTACCCACAAACATGTGTTTATGAAATCAACTTATTTAATCTAAGTGTAAAAAGAAATAGAAAATCACTACAAAACAAACAATCCTAATATCCCTTCAAATGCAAACTGCAATGTTTAAGAAAATCAACCACATGTACTTGGATTTATAATCAACTGGAATATAGAAGCCCTCAAGTAAGTGGTTTTATTCTACACCTTCATCTTGGAAATTTCTGCTCAATAGGATATAGCATGATACTTTATATAGTAAAAGTGTAGAACATTGTAGCAATACATTCTAAATCTCTGTTTATACAGATCCAGTGTTACCCATTAACCAAAGAACATCAGAATTAACACAGTCGTCGTAATCTTTAGGTTCATGATAGCACAAATCTGCGCGCCTCCTTCGGGTCCAACATTCTAGATTTGAGAGGATAATACACCACAGACTTTTTTTTCTTTTCTGTTTTTCGCTAGGACTGTGTAAGGCCTGACTTCAAGATGCTTAGGTTTAGCAATGACTCAGGCCAATGACTCCCAGCCAGTTGGCTTAGGGCATTAGGTTTTAAGTAGACCGCTTCGGGCCCGAGCATCAGCCTAAGTTAATCCTATAAAGTCAAGCAGCCCCTTTCTTTCATTTTGTTTTCATTTTTCGCATTTTTTTCTTTCTTTTCAGCATTCATATTTTCAGCAATCTTTATTCCGTCCAGGCTGTATTATACTTTCAACCTATTTCCGGTTCCAATCCCTTGCCATAGCCAAGAAAATGGTCTATCATGATCTTTTAAGCTCAACAGACAACCACATATCATCCAATGACTCTGACTAAAGATATCCCACTGTAAATTAGCATTCAACAAATCTCTAGACGGTATTACTTTATGTAACTAGTGTGTGTGAGTGAGTTTTATTAGCTCAAGCACATGTTCCAAGAGGACTGTAACAGAAAGATACTGCTGAGTTAAGTTCTCTATCCTCCAGTATACTTACTCACACTTCCAATGCAAATTAATCTCTTAAAAAATGAAGTATGCATCATAAAGGGATAAACTATCAAAACCTAAGAAAAATACTAACAAACAACCTAAAACTAAGTAAATTTTTATGTGTTTTTTTTTTTAATAAAAACCAAAGGAATACTACTTTTCTTTTCTACACCCCCAAACCTAAACGAAACATTGCCCTCAATGTTTACCAAAATAAATATCACAATAACGAGTAAAAAGAAAAGGAGTGTAAGGAAAGAAGTCACCTGAATGGAGATGCCTCAGAGTAGATGTAGAGCATTGAAACACACAAACTAAGAATGAGGAGTAAGTATAAAATATGGAAAAAGAAAATACACCCCCAAACCTAGATTGTAGCATCCCCACACATGTATTAACAACCTAAATATTAAACAAAAAATAAAAAGCTATCAAAAACCAAAAATTTGGGTTGCCTCCCAAGAGCGCTAAGTTTTACGTCTTCAGCCAGACATAACCAAAGATCATGTAGGAGCATTAGGTTCATCCAAATCTAGAACAGTCTCCTCGCTCTCAGTAAAACCCTCTAAATATGGTTTCAATCTTTGCCCATTAACTTTGAAAATAGTTCCATCTTTAGGGTTTTGAATGTCAACCGCTCCATGGGAAAATACTTTATGCACAATGAAAGGTCCAGACCATCGGGAACGGAGCTTTCCTGGGAAGAGATGTAATCTGGAGTTATAGAGCAAAACTTTTTGACCGGGCTCAAATGACTTTCTCAGGATTAACTGATCATGAAAAACTTTGGTCCTCGCTTTGTAAATCTTCGCATTCTCATAAGCCTCATTACGAATTTCGTCTAGTTCATTGAGCTGCAATTTGCGAAGTGTTCCAGCCTGGTCCATATCAAAATTAAAAGTTTTGATGGCCCAATAAGCACGATGTTATAATTCCACAGGCAAATGACAAGGTTTTCCAAATACAAGTCTATAGGGAGACATTCCAATCGGTGTCTTAAATGCAGTACGGTAAGCCCACAATGCATCATTTAATCTGTCAGACCAATCCTTTCGATCGGGACGAACCGTTTTCTCAAGAATGCGTTTAATTTCCCTATTTGAAACTTCTACTTGTCCACAAGTCTGCGGATGATATGGAGTTGCAATTTTATGAGTAATGGAGTACTTTTTCAGAAGTGATTCAAAAGCTCTATTGCAAAAATGTGTACCACCATCACTTATAATTGCTCGAGGGGTTCCAAAACGAGAAAATATGTTTTCTTTCAAGAACCGAACCACCACTTTGTGATCATTTGTTTTGCAGGGAATTGCCTCTACCCATTTGGAAACATAATCTACAGCAACAAGGATATAGAGATAACCAAACGATGGAGGAAATGGGCCCATGAAGTCAATACCCCAAACATCAAAAAGTTCAACAATCAGAATGTTGGTAAGGGGCATCATGGACCTACGTGATAATGTACCCATACGTTGGCATCTGTCACATTTTGTGCAAAATTCATGAGTATCTTTGAATAAAGTAGGCCAATAGAAACCACTCTGCAAAATTTTTGCAGCAGTCTTTTTCGCACCGAAATGGCCACCACATGCATGAGCATGGCAAAAAGAAAGGATACTATCAACTTCATGCTCCGGCACACATCTCCTAATGATTTGATCTGGGCAATACTTGAACAGGTATGGATCATCCCAGAAGAAATGCTTAACCTCGGCGAAGAATTTGGATTTATCTTGTTTTGTCCAATGTTCAGGAAGTTGAGTTGTGACAAGATAATTAACAATATCAGCATACCAAGGCAATTGAGAGACAGCAAAAAGTTGTTCATCAGGGAATGACTCATTCAAAGGTAAGGGTTCCTCAGCAGACTCGTCAATAAGTCTAGACAAGTGATCAGCAACAACATTTTCAGAACCTTTCTTGTCTCTTATCTCAATATCAAATTCTTGAAGTAATATGACCCAACGAATTAAACGAGGTTTAGTGTCTTTCTTTGAAAGAAGATATTTCAAAGCTGCATGATCTGAAAACACTATGACCTTGGATCCTAAGAGATATGATCGGAACTTGTCTAGAGCAAAAACTACAGCCAACAACTCTTTTTCTGTAGTAGAATAATTAAGCTGAGCATCATTGAGAGTTCTACTTGCATAATAGATGACATGGGGTATCCTATTCACCCGCTGCCCCAAGACAGCTCCAACCGCATAATCGGATGCATCACACATGAGCTCAAAAGGTAAATTCCAGTCCGGTGGTTGGATGATGGGTGCAGATGTGAGAAATTGCTTGAGTTGATCAAACGCTTTAGAGCAATCATCATCAAAGACAAAAGGAGTTTCTTTAGCAAGCAAATTGCACAAAGGTCTTGAAATTTTGCTAAAATCTTTGATGAATCTTCTGTAAAACCCAGCATGGCCAAGAAAAGATCGAACCTCCTTTACTGATTTTGGTGGAGGCAAACTTGAAATTAAGTCAACTTTGGCCTTATCAACTGCAATTCCTTTATTAGAAATAACATGCCCCAGAACTATCCCTTGACGAACCATAAAGTGACATTTCTCCCAATTTAGCACAAGATTTGTTTCTTTACACCTTGCCAAGACAAGAGACAAGTGGTGTAAACATTCATCGAAAGAGGATCCAAACACCGAGAAGTCATCCATGAAAATTTCAAGAAATCGCTCAACCATATCCGAAAATATGCTCATCATGCACCGCTGGAATGTGGCGGGTGCATTACATAACCCAAATGGCATGCGGCGATATGCATATGTTCCAAAAGGACAAGTGAATGTGGTCTTTTCTTGATCCTCTGGAGCAATGGGAATTTGATTGTAGCCTGAATAGCCATCTAAAAAGCAATAGTAGCTATGCCCAGCAAGTCTCTCAAGCATCTGATCAATGAATGGCAAAGGAAAGTGATCTTTCCTTGTGACCGAGTTCAATTTTCTGTAGTCAATACAAACCCGCCACCCAGTGGTCATTCGGGTGGGGACTAATTCATTATTATCATTTTTGACTACTGTGATTCCCGACTTCTTAGGAACAACCTGAACTGGGCTGACCCAAGTACTATCTGATATGGGATAAATGATGCCAACATCTAACAATTTTAGCACCTCGGTTCTGACAACCTCCTTCATATTAGGGTTAAGTCTGCGTTGCATTTCACGGGAAGATTTTGCATGTTCCTCAAGGTAAATATGATGCATACACAGAGCAGGACTTATGCCCTTAATGTCTGCTATTGTCCACCCCAAAGCTGTCTTATGTTCGCGAAGAACATTAAGCAACTTGCCTTCCTGTTCTGAATCAAGGTCTGAAGAGATGATAACAGGCAAGGTATCAGAAGAACCTAAAAACGCATATTTAAGTGTATCTGGTAATGGCTTTAGGTCAAGTTGGGGTGGTTTTTCAATAGATGGGACAAGTTTAGACTCGGGAACTGGAAGAGGTTCCACCCTGGCTGTCCATTTGGTCGGGTCCAAAATAGGGGTAGAGTCAAGCAATGCATTGACGTCTCTAATGGACCCTTCGATGTCAAAGTCTAAGCCAAAATGAGTTAAACATGTTTGGAGGGGATCATCATTTAAAACAGTTTGCAGAGATTCTTCCACTAAACTTTCAATCATATTCACTGCAAAAGAATCATCCGTCTCCGGGGGTTGTTGTCTAACATTAAAGACATTGAGTTTGACCTTTAAATTGCCAAAAGACAACTTCATAACCCCATTTCTACAATTTATTATGGCATTGGATGTGGCTAAAAATGGCCTTCCCAAAATCACAGGAATCTGACTACCAGGATTCTGCACAGGTTGGGTATCTAAGACAATAAAGTCTACAGGGAAGTAAAATTTATCCACCTGAACCAGAACATCCTCAATAACACCACGTGGGACTTTAACTGATCTGTCTGCAAGTTGCAGTGTTATGGTAGTCGGTTTCAACTCTCCTAATCCAAGTTGCTCATAAACAGAGAATGGCAGCAAATTTACACTAGCTCCTAAGTCCAATAATGCCCTCTCCACCTTATGGTCTCCTATAACGCATGAAATTGTGGGACATCCTGGATCTTTAAACTTAGGAGGAGTGTTATACTTAAGAATTGAGCTAACTTGTTCAGTGAGAAACACTTTCTTGTGTGCATTCAGTTTTCTTTTCTGGGTGCACATGTCTTTTAAGAATCTTGCATAAGCGGGAACTTGCTTAATAGCATCGAGCAATGGAATATTGATTTGCACTTTCTTAAAAATTTCCATTGTCTCATCAAGTTTGTTCCCTTGAGATGTTTTTGCAAGTCTTTGAGGAAAAGGTGCCTTGGGTATATAGGGTGGCATATGGCTAGACTCAGGACACGAAGAAGCTTCTAGGCTCTTCTTCGATGTATTAGGACTCACGTCTGGTCTAGTGGTGCTCTCTTGGTCCTCACAATTTCTAGCAGTTGTGTCTATGGCAGTCTTAGGTAGTTCAACATTATTGTCAATTTGTTTTCCACTCCTAAGTGTAGTTATGGCTTTAACTTGCGCTGGAGGGTGGTCTTGACAAGAATTAGATCCCACTTCAAATTGTCCTTTGGGATTCGCTACAGGTTGACTAGAAAATCTACCTTTTTCCCTCTCATTCAATGCAGAAGCCAATTGACCCATTTGAAGTTCCAGCTTCGCAATTGCTTGCGAGTTGGCATGTAAAGAATGTTGGGTATCTTTTTGAAATTGTAGAGAGCTTTGCATGAACAAATTCAAAGTATCCTCAAGAGATGGTTTCTTGGGTTGTGTAGGGAATGTTCGAACTTGTTGAGGGTAAGATTGATTGGGAGGGTACCCTGGAGGTCCTCCTTGATGTGGTCCTTTCGACCATGAAAAATTGGGATGCCTAGCCCAACCTGGGTTATAAGTTTCCGAATATGGGTTATTGCCAGGTCGAGGAAAGGCATTTATAGCATTAGCCTGATCACTATTGTATTCCACTCCAGAGGTGTTAGAGGGACAGTTTTGTGTGACATGGGAGGGGTTAGAGCAAATAGCACACACATTGACATGTGATGGCATTTGGGGCCCACCAGCAGACATCAACGCATCAAAGCGTTGTGTCAGGCTGTCTATCTTGGAAATCAAATGTGCATTATTGTCTACCTCATATACGCCTCCTTTCTTTTGAAAAGGAAACGTTCTGTCAACTCTACTTGAGCAATCCCATTGCTGAGAGTTCTCGCATAGAGTCTCAATAAAGTCCCATGCTTCTTCTGCACTCTTCATCATCACTGACCCACCACTAGCGGCATCAACCATTTGACGGTTCTGAGGTGTTAAACCATCATAGAAGAATTGAACTTGTTGCCACTTTAAAAATCCATGGTGTGGACACTTAAGGAGCAAATTCTTCCATCTTTCCCAACACTCATAAAAGTGTTCACCCTCCTTCTGCATGAAATTTGTAATTTCTCTACGAAGGGCATGAGTTTTATGAACAGGGAAGAATTTGTTCAAAAATTTTTCAGCTAATTGATCCCAACTCCTAATTGTTCCAACTTCTAAAGAGTTCAACCATGCTTTCGCTTTTTCTTTCAAAGAAAAGGGAAAGAGGCGCAACCTAACAGATTCATCAGAGAAATTTTGGAATTTAAATGTAGCACAAATGTCAAGGAACTCTTTAACATGATTATAGGGATCTTCTTTATTGGAACCATAGAATGTGGGCAAGAGTTGCATCACCCCTGGTTTCAACTCAAAGTGGTGTGCCGTGGTGAGCGGCAACACTATGCAGGAAGGTGAGTTGAATTGAATGGGGGATGAATAATCTTTTAGTGTCTTCCTCACATTCTCATTTTCCATGTTACCTAATTGATTTGCAATATCCATTGTATGTTTAAGTCTTGCTTTGAAAGTTCTTTCAATTTCTAGGTCAAGAGGTGCAAGCTTTTCACCCAGTGACCGACGACCAAGCATACACTAATTAACGACACTAAAAATTAAATACTTAGAACAAACCTAAAATTGCAACTAACACAAGCAAGCAATCACAGAAAGAAATATAAAAATACTAAGCACCTAGAAAAATTAAAAGAGAAGGTAAAAGAATGCAAACGAGGGGAAGGGGTGGCCCTTCCAACGTTGGCGAGAATTCCGCGTTTTCTCTTACTCCTACAAAAAGACAAAACACTAATAAGCAACAAAAAATTAAACTAAATTAAACTGAAACTAAACTACTCTAAGAATTTGGTAAATTATCCTACGTAATCCCCGGCAACGGCGCCAAAAACTTGATGTAAATTTTAATATGATACTCGCAAGCGCACGAATCTAATGCAGAATAGTGGCTACGAGGTCGATCCCTCAGAGACTTAGTAAGATATTCAACCTAATTCTAGAGTATGTAGCAAGTAATAATGAAATGTAAAGTTCTAATTTTTATTTTCTTTTTAAGCAATCAATTGTTCAACTAAACTAAAAACACAGAAATTAACTAAACAAAAGATAAATTAATAAAGAAAAATCCTGTGTTCTGCTGTTTTCAATCCGTCTGTAATCCCATCCTGCTTTGCTCTTTCCTCCACCTTCAGCAACAGTCTCTCAACTACACGCCTCAACCGTTCTACTCTTTCTCTCGAACAGAGTAGACAGTCCCCAATTCCAGCCAAAGCAAAGCAGCCCTATCAATCTCGACCAGCAATTCTGCCTTTGCTTGAAAACAAACCTGCTTCCCTCTCTCGAGCAAAAGCAGATCTGATTTCCTCTCTAGCAGACAATTCCCTTCTCAACAGACAGAACACCTCCAGCAATCCTCGTTCTCCGTCTTTCTGCCGTTACGAACTGCACCGTCAACCACCCAGTCAGAACAGAACAAAAAAAGAACAGACTCTTCTTCCTTTCTGCACAGCACGGTCGGCCAGAACAGAGCCGAGAAACAGCAGAGTCACTCCTTTCTCTGCTCTGCCCAGCCGGAATAGCACCCAGCCGGCCTCTCTTTTCCGTTCACCACGAACAATCCCCAGCCGGCCTTCAGCACAGAGCCGCCTCCCTCTCGAGCAGCAACGCCGTCCCCAGACACAGCCACCACCGAACAGACCGAATACACCCCTTGCCGGAACAGAGCCGCCACCAAAACCCTCCTCTGCTCCACAGCCGTCCCCCCTTCAAACCGCCAGAACACCACTACAGCACAGCCCCTGCTTTTTTTTTTCCAATTGCAGCAAAAATCCCAACTTTATGCCTTCTCGATACAGAGCCAAATCGTGCCAAATAAAGCTTCCCAATCAGAGCCAAAATCCGCCCCTTTTGTCATATCAAATCGAACGGGTCTTACCATTTTAATCACAGTCGATCTGCATCTTCCTGATTCGGAATTTTCTTTCCTTCCAAACTCAGACATTCCAAATCAAGACTTCTGTTCGTGCTGTTCGAGCGCCTCCTTCTCCACCGGCGTCGTCCCCATGTCCGGAAGTGTGAGCTCTCGCCGGAATTGAGACCCATCGACTGCAGTAACCCCCGTTCGCGGCTCGTCTCTCTGTCGATCACCTCACTGCAGCCTCGCCGCCGTCTGCCATCTCAATCCGCCGCCACCGTAGCTTCCTCACGATCGCCGTCCTCGCTGGAGCTCCTCAGCTGCCTGACCCATAGCCCACGGCCGCCGGTGCTTCGCCTCCGGTGCTCACTCCGACAGAACAGAGCCTCCGTTGCTCTGTTCTGTTCCAGACGCCCGACGCCCGAGCCATCGGGCTCGGGTTGTTTCTTTTTTTTCCTTTTTTTTTACTTGAATCGGACCGAGACAAACCCGAACCGGCCCATTTCAATTCCTTTCTTCTTTTTTTTTTCTTTTTCTTCCTTAAAACCCGTCGTATCGATCTCGCGCGTCCAATCTCCGATCTCGGCACAGAACCCATTTGACGTGCATTCTCTTTGTCGATTTAGGACTTTTACAACCTGCATAAATATAGTTAAGTATAATTTAGACGCATCATAAATTATAAATTCATTAAACCCAATTAACGCATCTAAATTAATCAATTAAGCACATTTGTTTATTAATCTCCTAATTACTCACCTAACACAGATAAACATTAATTATCCTTATTTTAACTAAAAATACGACTAACAAATAGGTAGAAAGGCATATAAAAATGTGTATATTTTGCATATATCACACATAATAGGTGGCGTTGGAAAGCTCTTCTCACCAACTTTAATTTGCACAAGGCACAATACGATCAAATCAAACGTTAAGAGGGTGAAATTTCGGTTTTAAGATACTCACTAATTTTCTGGATGTTACATTTAAATTTCCAAAAGATAATTTCAGCACCCATCCCATCAGTTTATAATAACATTGGATGTTGCTAGGAATGAACGTCCCAAAATTACTGGAATCTGACTACCAATGTTCGGTACAGGTTGTGTATCTAAGACAATGAAGTCCACAGGGAAGAAAAATTTATCAACCTATACCAAAACATCTTCAATAACACCACATGGAACTTTAATGGATCGATCTGCAAGTTGTAGTGTTATGGTAGTCGGTTTTAATTCCCCCAACCCAAGTTGCTCATACACAGAGTAAGGCAACAAATTTACACTCGCCCCCAAATCTAATAATGCCTTGTCAACAGTATGGTTCCCTATCATACATGAAATTGTTGGACATCCTGGGTCCTTATACTTCGGCGGAAGATTGTGTGTTAATAGGGAACTCACCTGCGGTAAGGAAGACCTTTTTAGTCAAATTGGAATTAGCTTTGCGCTTTTGAGTACAAAGGTCTTTCAAGAATTTGGCATAGGCAGGCACCTGTTTTATTGCATCTAACAAAGGGAGATTGACCTTAACCTGTTTAAACACCTCGAACATCTCCTCCGTCTTTTGATGAGATTTACTAAATGGGGAGGGTTTGTCCAGGCATTGTGGGAATGGTACCCTGAGAATATAAGGTCTCTCTTTCTGGGCCTCGGGTTGGTCATCCGGCTGGGTTTTAGAACTAACAGGTATAGCTTCGATGGAATTGGGTTCTTTTTCATCCTCATGGGAAGGTGTCTCACTCGAAGGGCCAACAAATGGATCCCAAACCCTGTTGTCAACTTGTTTACCGCTCCTCAAGGTGGTTATGGCTTGCACTTGTTCAGGAGGGTAATGGGAGGCCTCAGTTACAAACTGGCCTCGAGGGTTTTGCTGGGGTTGGCTAGGCAAGGTTCCTTCTTCTCTACGGTTCATGGATTGGGCCATCTGTCCTAATTGAGTCTCTATCTTGGCAATAGATTGTGTATGGGAATGGACAATCTGGGCCTCAGATTTTTGTTCGGTTGTTAGTTCAGTCAAAACCGTAAGCATGGTGGATTGGGTGGCCATTATTTGGCTCAGCTGGTCTTCGATGGTTGGTTTCTTATTAGATTAGCCAAATTGCAGGACTGAGGATGGTTGGTAAGGTTGAGGTTGGTTTTGGAATTCCTGTCTTCGGGCCTGATTAAAAGTAGGCCCTGGATTAGATTGCCTCCAAGAAAAATTATGGTGATCACGCCACCTGGGATTATAAGTGTTGGAGTATGAATTGTTGGCTCTGGGGAAAGTTTGTGCACTGTTGACATGCTCTTGTACTAGGTCTGGATACTGGAAGGCGGAAGGGCAGTCAACAATGGTGTGCATAGGGCTGGCACAGATGGTGCAGGCATCATGAGAGGATGGGGTATAAGGTGAAGTCTGAGAGAAAAACCGGTCAAACCTCTCTGTTAGGGATGCCACTTGGTGTTCTAGGCTCGTGGTGGCTTTGACATCGTACATGCCTCCCCTTGAGGTATTCCTACCAGGCATATGGCCTTCAAATCTATAGAGGGTGGCACTGTGTAAAGAGTTTTTGCTCAGGTCCTCTAGTAGATCCCAAGCATCATCCGGAATTTTCTTCATGAATGTGCCTTCACAAGAAGCGTCAATTAGGGTCTTGTGCTGATCGCACACACCCTCATGAAATCTCTATACTAATTGCCACTTGGGCACATCATGGTGGGGATAGGACCGGAGTAGGGCTTTCATCCTCTCCCAGCTTTTATGGAATTGTTAATTAGATAGTTGGGTAAAGGTGATAATTTCATTTCGAATTTTGTTGTTCTGCCCTACAGGAAAATATTTCTTTAGGAATTCAGCCTTAAGTTCCTCCCAAGTGGAAATAGAGTTGTGTGCAATGGAGTATAGCCATTCTTTGGCCCTGTCTTTCAAAGTGAATGGGAACAACCTAAAGCGCATCTGGTCATCAGACAGTGTGAGTTTGAAGGTGGTGTTAACTTTCAGGAAGTTTTGGAGATGCCTATAGGGGTTCTCATTGAGTTGGCCATGGTATGTGGGCAGCATCTGGATGATGTTTGGCTTAATTTCAAAATTAGCCACGGTTGCAGGCAGTAGGATACATGAGGGGGAGGTGTAGGCAGTGGAACGGTAGTAGTCTTGCAAGGTATGGGCATGGGGCATTAGTGGATTTTGATTTAGGCCATTCCCACCCCCAAGGTTCATGTTGTCCGCCATTGGATAAATTTCAGGGATTGGGCTAGGAGTTCTACAGATTCTATATAGGCGCTCAGGATCAGGATCAAAGGCAAGGTCGGGGTTCAGGGAGCGACGACCATGCATGCACAATAAAAATCAAACAAAACTTGTGCAATCCTAATAGCGACAACTAGTAAACATCAATCCTAGATAGCGACAACTAGCACGTCATGCAATCCCACAAAGAAAAGAAAAACACTAAGCACCCAAATTTACTCTAAAAGAGGGTTAAGAGAGTGCAAATAGCGGGAAGGGATGGCCCTTCCAACGATGAAGAAAATCTGCGTCCTCTCTTAATCCTGCAAAAGAAGAAAAATGAAATTAAGCTACTA
The DNA here is from genome assembly GCA_039654745.1 of Houttuynia cordata. NCBI lineage: Eukaryota > Viridiplantae > Streptophyta > Magnoliopsida > Piperales > Saururaceae > Houttuynia > Houttuynia cordata. The sequence goes on from CM077504.1 coordinate 12,667,357, forward strand.
AAAAGAAATCTAAATTAAACTAAACTACTCTAAAACTAACTATGCTAAGAATTTAGTAAACTATTGTGCCGTCCCCGGCAACGGTGCCAAAAACTTGATCGTTTAAAAATAAAACCCTTGCAAGTGCACAAGGCAATTGTACTACGGCGAGTATTAAATAGGGTTGTCGAACCTCAGGGACGGATTAATATTTTACCAAATTCAAGAGAAAATAGCAATATTGATTCTAGACTAAGAAAGCAATGAACTTTTAACTAAACTAAGTGAGAATTAATCAATGTGGAGAAGACCAAGGCTTCGAATCCACCACAATAAACTAGTGTATCGTTTCTCTCTCTCTTTTGAATAAAGATTTCCAATTGGCTAGCATATTCCTCTCGGACATACACTTGTCAATCAAAATATAGTGCTCTCCTCTCGGATGTAATACATAAAACAATTAAAACATGGAATTGTGATCTCTCTCTCTCTCGAGTATAAACCAATAAAATTTTATTGATATATAACACCTCAGTCTACTTATGTTCCTCTCGGATACACAAGTATTCTTCGGATTGAAACTCACAAGAATTCACTCGTCTCTCTCGAGTACAAAGAACATACCTTTATTGAATTAACGGTGATTACACAATAAAATCCATACACCAACTAGAGTAAAAACATAAGATGAGAGAAAAGAAACTACACAACCAGATTATTGGGCTTCATCTACGCCTTGGAAAAGTGTTTAGCCTCGCATCAGAAGAGAAATCACCATCGTGTTCTTCATGTTCTTCATCTTCTTCTCTCCTTTGCTCTAGCCTCCAATAAAGCTCAAAAGTCTATTCTCTGGTTTCTCCAAAATAGCCTAAAACGTTCTCCCATTAGGCCTATTTATAAGAGTGAAGAGAAACCACGAAGTCCCCTTCCAAATCTAAGTTGAAATAGGTCTTATTTTGGTTTTCTGCACACGGTGATGGATCGCTCCGTATTGCCGATTGTTCGCTTACCGATCGATCGCAATTCCTTCGTTATTTTCCTTCGATCGATCACTTTGCCGATCGACGCTGGATAATACCGATCGATTGTAGTTACTGTCTTGCGTGATTGAAAAATTTCAGTAAATACGATCGATCGTTTTGAGGTCCGATCGATCGTTTCCTTCAATACACTGCTTTTGCGGCTAAGGCGATCGATCGCATTGATAGCCGATCGATCGTGGTTGTTGTTCATGAAATTCAAATGGCTATAACTTTTCACTCCGAACTCCGAATTATGCATAGTTGGTGGCGTTGGAAAGCTGACTTCTTGAACTTTAAATTTGAATCAGTCCAATCCGATATTTGTACATAAGGTTATCATGATTTAACCATTTGAGTAGCTTTTCTCCTTATTTATGTGTATTACTCTTGTTTCCTACAAAAACAAAAAACTATATTAAAGTAGTAGTTATTCTAATCAAACACTAGCATAATCATAAGTTTAGGAGATAATAAAATACATAATTCATGTATAGATCACTTGTGAAGGCACATGTACATCATAGACTATATGATAGTACGGAAGGTCTTCAGTCTCTGCCCATTATGCTCGTAAGCACCGATGGGGCCAGCATCCCTAGACGCGTGGCCGGGTTCCAAAGAGAGAACCTCTAGGATGTTCTGGTATAATGATCCACATGGGAAGTGGACCGACCTGAGAGCAGAAATTGAATCTCCTTAGATTATGGATGTCTAGAGTCTGAACATATTGATTGTTTCTTCTTACGTGACACTCGTTTGGAGTCTTGAATCTTGATTATTCTATCCATACACTGAGCTGGTGTTGTCTTTGAGTATGGTTGCTATTCAGGTAAGGTAAACTTTGTATTTCTAGTCCTGATTATGTTCAACATTGAACTTCTTTTCGAGACTATTGTATATGTATTTTCCATTCCTATTCTCTGTGGGGTTTTTGCATCCTACTGGGTATTTCTTTGGAATACTTATTGATCGTTTAAATATAAAACCCTTGCAAGTGCACAAGGCAATTGTACTACGGTGAGTATAGAAAGGGTTGTCGAACCTCAGGGACGGATTAATATTTTACCAAATTCAAGAGAAAGCAGCAGTGTTGATTCTAGACTAAGAAAGCAATGAACTTTAAACTAAATTACTAGGATTTAATCAATATGGAGAATATCAAGGTAGAGAATCCACCACTAGACATACAATTACTACTCTCAATTATTATAAGCATAAGTTAACATGATATGGTAATTCATGTTCTTGATCGGACACGAAAGTTCATCCACTATTGTGTAATCAATCCTATCCTTGATCGGGCATAGAATCAATCACAACTCTATTATAATGCAATTAATCTTATCCTTGATTGGGCATAAAATCAATCACCATATCTAATTCCATTCATAATCAATCAAGTCTATGATCAAGCACTCAAAAGACTACTCATGAAATCGCATTAAGCATGAATCATAATCAACTTTATAAAATTAAACTATCAAGAGTAGCAATACACATCTAGGGCTTCATCAAGCCTTGAATAAAAGTTTAGTTACACATAGAAAGAAAGAAAAGAGAAGACTGTTTATATAGATCCATCGTCATGAATCCTTCTTCTTCTTTGCTCCAAAAGACTCCTTCTCTTGCTCCTCTCTACCTTCCAATAAAGCTCTAGATTCTCCAAGGGTTAGCCTAAAACGTTCTCCCATAAGGCCTATTTATAAGTTTGAAGAGAAACCACGAAGTCCCCTTCCAAATTCGAGTTCAAATAGGTCTTATTTTTGGTTTTCCGCATACAGCGATTGATCGCTCCGTATTGCCGATCGTTCACTTGCTGATCGATCGCAATTCCTTCGTTATTTTCCTCCGATCGAACGCTATGGTGATCGATGCCGTATGTACCGATCGATCGTAGTTACAGTCTTCTGCGGATTAAAAATTTCAGTAGATACGATCGATCATTTTGAGTCCGATCAATAGTTTCCTTCAATACACTGCTTTTGCGGCTCTGGCGATCGATCGCATTGATAGCCGATCGATCGTAGTTACTGTTCATGAATTTCAAATGGCTATAACTTTCTGCTCCGAACTCCGAATTGCGCGTAGTTGGTGGCATTGGAAAGCTGACTTCTTGATGAAGCTTGAATCAGTCCAATCAGAGATGTGCACATGAAGTTATGATGATTTAACCATTTAAGTTAGTTTTTACATCATTTCTGTGTATGACTCTTATTTTCTAAAAAAACTAAAAACTATATTAAAGTAGCAGTTATTCTAATCAAACACTAGCATAATCATAAGTTTAGAAGATAATAAAATACATATTTCATGTGTAGATCACTTATGCATCCTCTGATGCAAGAATAAAAAGAGAATGAAGCAGAACAGGTGATGATTACTGAAGCTGATATGGATAACAGAAGCTTGGAATGGAAGATTTTTATTATTTAATTTATAATTTGACTCTTATTGTTTGTCTGTCCGATGTATGCCAAGAATTTATGTACTTTGGCTGGATTATTATTACATTATCTGTTGTAATAGACAAACTAGATTATTCCTTTTATTGTAATGTTATTTTAAGATTTCATATCTAAATATGATTAGTCATAATGATCTTGCATCTTTCGTAGATCAATCTGTTCTTTCAATACATCCTCCTCCTGTACCAATTACTGATTAGGATGATATTTCTTTGACTTTGGAAGCCAATGCTTTCACGAAATCTTCAGAATTTCATAATGCTCATGTAACTATGAAAGAAATAAATCAAATATTCAAACAAAATAATTAATTATCTTTATTTCCAAACAATTGGAGATCAAATGACTTTAGTAGAGAAAATCAAATTGAAAAAATTCTTTTAAAATTAGAATTACCTAAAAAGATAATAAAAAAGCTGAATATTCTAAATTAGAACCCATAATAAAAACATAAGTTGAAGTTGCTTACTTTGTGCTTTATCATATCGAACTGATACAAATCTTTCTTTATGGGCAACACAGAGAAAAGTCTTTGTCTTTCAAGACAATGGATGATGGGCACGTTCTTCTATATGCGGTAAGGTTTAATTTTCTCTATTGCCAGTTTCCTATCTTCAGTGGGAATGTACATGCGGATAAATATCATGCATTTGACTTTTTGGTGTTTGTGATGGGGACATGTTTGGATCTGTTGATAATTGAGGTGAAGGAATCTATCTTAGTGTATATAAAGCCAAATATTGATAGTGTATATGAAGCCAAATATTGCCGAATAAAGCTACTTATCTTGAGAGCTATATGTGTTTATATACTTGTCAAAAGAAAATGAAAGTGTCACTAGTTACTCTGTTGATTTTCATAAGCATATTTGAACTTTTGATGGTAAGTTTTTTCCATATTACTTGGCGCCATTTTTTATTTTCCCATATTACGTGGTTTTTCCAGTGAAATTCTATATGGCCTGGAATCGGACCTAGAGTACCGGAAATGCCCTTCTTTTAGCTGGGTCGTGCCTTTACTATCCGAAGGGTCGTGTTGTAGACGACACAAAAACCTCGGCTCGGTTTTAGGAAGCAGAGGCTGCAATTCCACCGGTGATTTCGAGCGGCCCCTTGCGGCGATCGCCCCATTTTCACATAATGCCCCTCTTTCCAAAATGTCCCTCTTCCCAAAATGCTTCATTCTTCCTAAAATTAGCGATTTATGGGAGCATCCAGTCGGGGAAGAAGACATTCCAGCGAAGGTCCGTCTATCATCGTGGTTCAAATCACCGCCGGCGCCGTCCAACCCGGAAAAAATAAAGTTTCATGCCAAAAGATAGCCAAATCACTGGAAAAGATGTGAAAAAATCTATGATGAAGGGATTGATGTAAAGGCAGCGGGGAAGCCGACAACTACATAAATTGAGATCTACATGTAAAGAAACACATATAAAGGCTACCCATTAGTGCTTGACCACTCGTGGACGTCAAATAAGAGGATAAAAATGGGTAAAAACGTGAAATACTCGTCAGCGAGGGACAAGTTCAATTTATATATATCTTTCTGTGATCCTTATGAGGTGGAAGAGGAGGAAAAATAAGGAAGAACGAAAAAAAAAGGCAAAAATAAATAAAAAATGAGTGAGTTATGATATTTTGAAGATTGTTGTAAAATCGTGTCTTCGAAAACACGACTCCATTCAGGTCGTGTCTTCAAAGACATGACATGAATGGAGTCGTGCCTTTGAAGACACGACCTCAAATGGAGTCGTGTCTTTGAATACACGATTTTATGGCAATCTTCAAAATATCATAAGTCGCTCGTTATTTCTCCGTTTTTTGTTAATTTTTTTGCGTTCTTCTTTATTTTTCCTCCTCATCCACCTCATGAAGATATATTAGGGGCCCGTTTGGGGCGTGATTATTGCAAAACATCCAGACTGGATTCTGGATAAAAACTGTAGCAATGTAATGAAATGGAAGACGAGGAAAAATGCAAAAAATTGGGAAAAAACGGATAAAAAATGAGTGAGTTATGACATTTTGAAGATTGCCGTAAAATCATGTCTTCGAAGACATGACTCCATTCAGGTCATTGCTCTTACATCAAAATCTCTTGATCATAGTTTTTTTTTGACGTGGGCAGTCGTTGGTTTTGGTTTGGATCGCGGCGACATTCGAAGCTTCGCTGGAAAGCTTCTACTTTCTTCTTTCTTATTCTTTTCGTCACAATTTTACGACAATCTTCAAAATGTCATAACTTGCTCATTTTTTATCCATTTTTGCCCATTTTTTTGCGTTTTTCTTTATTTTTCCTACTCTTCCTCCTCATTAGGATCACAAAATGTATATAAATTGAACTTGTCGCTTGCCAATGAGTATTTTACGCTTTTGCCCATTTTTATCCTCTTATTTGATGTCCACGAGCGGTTGAGCATCAATGGGTGACCTTTATATGTGTTTGTTTAGATGTAGATATCAATTTTTGAAGTTGGGCGGGCTTCTCCGTTGCTCTTACATCAAAATTTCTTCATCCTAGATTTTTTTTCATCTTTCCCGCTGATTTTGTTGTTTTTCGGCATAAAATTTTATTTTTTCCTGGTTGAACGGCGCCAGCGGTGATTTGAACTGCAATGATCGACGGACCTTCGCCGGAATGTCTTCTTCCCCAACTAGATGCTCCTATAAATCGCTAATTTTGGGAAGAATGAAGAATTTTGGAAAGAGGGACATTTTGGGAGGAGGGGCATTATGTAAAAATGGGGCTGTCGCCGCAGGGGGCTGCTCGAAATCACCGGTGGAATCGCCGCCTTTGTTTCCTAAAACCAAGCCGAGGTTTTCATGTTGTCTACAACATGACCCTTCGGATAGTAAAGGCACGGCCCAGCTAAAAGAAGGGCATTTTTTGGTACTCTAGGTGCTGATTCCAAGCCATATGGGATTTCACGAGAAAAATTAGGTAATATGGAAAAATAAAAAATGGCGCCAGGTAATATGAAAAAAACTCGGTAAAGCCCATTGGCAAACATTATACCTCATGGAGTATATTGAGGTGTTAGGTGTGTGCAAATGCACAAGACACTGGATGCTTCTTGTCCCTTTTCAGTGGTTGTAATTCATTGGAGAATAAAGATTTTGTACAACTTTGAAAGATGAAAGACACTCAGAGCCATAGTGAAAGGTTATACTCCGCGACCAAATCCCAGTGGCTTTGACTGGTATATTGCTGAAATGAATGCTGAAGGCTGTAAATATTATTCTTTTAAGTTCAGGCGATTTTGTTGTATATAATAAGTTAACAATCCTTCATGGTAAAAATATGAAATAAGTAGTATATTTTTTCTTCTTCTTCGAGAAAATATGGCAGGAATTTGAAATGCTTAAGTGATATATTCATTCCCCAGAAATGCTACCGCTCAGTTACTACATAAAGATTTCTTCTTTCGTGTTTGGGGCTTCAATTATGTTTTACGTCGAGCTTTAATTGTCAATAATTATTTATAGCCTTTCAATGATTATAGAGTAAATGACATAGTTCTGTTTTTTACAGGTGGACTTCCTATCAACCAGTAACATGTTAACTTTATGAAAGTGGGCCCACAATATGGCTCGCGTTCGACTCGACTAGGTTCACGTTTGAGAACTCAGCAATATATATCTTGTCTTCAGGTATGCACATCATATTACACTTCGTATAAATTTCATGTCTCTAGTGTGTAAGTCATTTTATATAGAGAAAAGTTTAAATGAGATCGCTCTCATATTACTTATATGAGGCCACTTTGAATCGTAATCGTTGGATCTTGATCTGACGGGTACAAATATCTATAATGATCTCACCTACTCTTTGATGTGACACACTCACCAACCCACTGATTTGATATCCACCCTCCGATCGGAATCTAACGGCAATAAAGATTGGCCTCATGCTCCTTATATGAGAACGATCTCATGTAAACCCTTCCCTTTTATATATATATATATATATATATATATATATATATATATAGGAAAAAGGTACTCTCCGCTCGACCGGAGAGAGCTTCTCTCCGGTCGATTGCTTAAAAGCCGTCCGATTTCATCAGACGGCTATGACGGGTTTTTGTAATATTAACCCGTCCCTTAACCCACCCCCTCCTCCCAATACCCCTCACCTCCCCCCCCCCCCCCCCGCCCCTACTTCGCCCTCGCACTCCTCCCTCGCCCTCGCCCTCGCCCTCGTTGCATCGCCGAGCAGATCGCCGCCTCCCATCTCCCTTGTCGCTGCCCCTATCTCTCCCTCGCCGCCAAGTAGCTGCCCTCGTTGCCACCATTATCGCACACCGAGACAGCCCACCGTGCAACCTCTCCGGAGAGAAACTAGTTGTCCAAAGGTATGATTTTTAACCTCATTTTCGAAGTTGCAATTTGTTGAAGAACACTTTCGCAAAAAATGCCCTCATTTTCGTAGTGAATGACTGTAGATTCTTGCTAAGATTTTATCTTCGTGGTACTCTTAGGACTTGATTTCTGATCCTGCCTATGTTACTCTTTTAAATCGCTGCTGATTGAACCAGCTTGCCTTCGGTCCTGAGACTGGAGCTTTGAGGGTCGACTGGAGTTTTGAGTTTCCTTTCACCAAGGATTTCATTTTCTCAGATATGCACAAAACAACGGGGAAAAAAATGTTCAATCTATTTCTAAATGGTGGGACAAGTTCCTGGAAAAAATTTATATATACAAGGTCCTCGAATTGGAACTACCCAATTGGCTTAAAACTTCTTCACATTCTTTATAAAATAAAAGATTACATTTCTTGTTTGGTAAAAGTGATGCCTTGGTCCGATTAACTTCTCAGTGATTTTTTTTGGTAGTATAAACAAGCTTATTGGCATTGAAATGTTGATCAAGATCTCATTGGACTAATTCTTAAACTCGGCTTGAGCTCGACTAATTCATCATCTAATTTTTTTTTACTTCATTAAGTACTGAATGGTTATTAGGAAGATTCTATGGATGTTGTATGATTTAGAACTTGTGTTTGTAAAGAACAGTAATATAGGTTGTTTGCACTTATTGTATTGCATTTTGGGTTGATCTACATTTTTAAAAATTTTCAGAAATGGATGCATCTAGTAGTAATAGCATGAAAATGGGGGAATTATGCCCTCGTTGTCTCGGCCACCGCATGTCATTTTATGTTTCTCATACTAATAGAAACCCTGGAAGGGCTTTTTTGAAATGTCAGAATCGCTATGTAAGTTATTACAAGCCTTAGTTAATTCTATGTTATATGTATCCTTTGTATATTTAAACTTTAACTGGTATTGGTAGGGGGAGGCAGGCTATGGGTACTTCAGGTGGTTAACCAAGCAGCCAAAACATCCAACCGCTACAAGAGTTCATCCATGAGTGCCTTCCAACATACCTAATCAACAAAGAAATCGAACGTCTGTGGTGGAAGAGTACATTAGGGATAACACCAGGACGACTATGTTATTTATATTTTTGATTTTGATAATATGTCTTATGTTAGTTATATTTAGAGGGTGATGGATGAGAACCATGTTACATGCATCTCTGCATCTCTGAAAACTGGTTATTTGAATTATTACCATGATAAAGATGCTATTTCTACTTGTAAAACAGATACTTTTGCAAATTCCTGCTGTAATATGAAACTCTATCTTCTCAACATTCTTCTTTGTAATTCTGTAATTACTTCTGCATGTCAGTATTAATTTATGTTGATGCTGGGTTGGTTATAAAGATGAGATTGCCTTGCAATGAACGTGAAAAAAGATTCGTGTAATCCTGATAATGCTGATTCTTGGGATTTGGGAGCGGTACTGTATTGGTGATGGATTTTGTATTTGGGGGAGTAGAGCTTAGAACGGTGTTGACTGATAGTTTGAAAAGTTAATGCCAAAAACAGAGTAGTTGGAAGCGTTCATGGAAACAACAGATTGTTGATGGGTACACCCTATTATGGGCTTCTCTAAGTAATAATAAGAGGGATAATCATAGCTGTAGTTGTTTGTTTAATGGATTAGCTCTCTGTCCTTGCATTTTTTAGACTATATACTATATGAAGAACTCGAGGAGGTGATTGTTCCTATCTGTCTTGGCAATTTGCCCATATGCAATGCTCCTGCTCCCTCCATCTGAAAAAGATAGTTACAATGTGGAGGATTAATTTTTCAAGCCACATTGAAGCCACGTTGGAAATTTTCTTCTTCTGAGCCAGGTAGTTGCATGTCTTTGATGTTTAAATTTATTTCACATGCTGAATTTCACATGACCAAGAAATTGCGTTTTCATACAGACTTCAACTTTCTACTGATATGCACTCCAAAAGTTTATCCTCAAAGTTGAGTGGTGTTTCCACTAAATTGCACATTGGGCATATATCACCATGCAAAAATTTATCCCTGAACTGCAAGGAAAGCACCTGCTCAGGAGTTCTAGGGCATGACAAGGTTTCTATCGTTAAATCTGGTGGTGGCTCGTTTCAGTTATTTGGTAAGATCATTGAAATGAATATGGACGAGAATATTAAAGAGGATACCAGTAATGGTAAAAGCTGCAAAGAAATTGAAAGTTTGGGGAAAATAGTTGGTACCAAAAAGGCACCATATGAATGTAAGCAGGCACAGTCAGATGTTAGTTTAGCAAATCCTTGGTAGTTCAGAAGTCAAATTAAAGCATGACATGCTATGTGCTATTTAGAGTTGTTCTTTCTTATTGGACTATTTAGAGTTTTACCCTATCAGTAAGAACATTATGTACAAGTATATATTGCTACTTGTGTCAATTGCTTTCCTTAGTATTTGTTATTTGCAAAACATTGTATGTTATGTCATATATTTTACTTGCAGATGAGTTGGGTGGAAAAAAATTTTTGTGCAAGATAGGTGTAGACATAAAAATGTCTCTTAAGTTGAGTGTCAGATGATCTGAAATTCTGAATGAGAAAGGAATGCTCTTGAATATGAGCAATGTGAATAATATTGTGTACAAATGGTCTGTATGGGCATGAGGTGTGGAAGGCAGATTGTTCATTTGACCATTACCATAACTGGAGCATTTGTCGTAATGGCTGTGTTGAGTAGAAAATGTGTGTTTGGCATGCATATTGCCCTGAGCATTTGTCGTAATGGCTCATGTGAAAATCACATAGTTGTCTCATGTCTGGCTGAAACAAAGTTAAATATAGCTGTCCAGCCGAATATAATTAAAATGAATAGCCAAAATCACAAGTATTCGCTTAAAAAGGTAGAGATAAAACATGTGAGTAGTATTTTTTGACAGGAAATGATAGGCAAACTGCAATTCCTCCCTGTTCTCCCAACAGGACCAAACCGCCTTATCCAAGCAAGTGTTAAATCTCTCATCAATGCTAATGTGCCTAAAGCATGTCTGGAAAATATCTTCCCTACTGCAGTACATTTGTCATTTTAAAAGGGACATCTAGCTGTAGAATCAAATAACCAATTAAGGAACATCTAGCTGCAGAATCAAATAACCAATTATCCAGAAGAAAACCTCAGAAACATTATGCAGAGAACTCAAAACCATCAGTCATCGCCTTACACCATTTACTAATTATCATTATCATACAGCAAAAACATAACAAAAAACCGGGAGTTCCAACACTAAGCCAAATCAACTAAGCTGTTGCAGCTGAAGCCGCAGCTTGGCGCTTCCCGGCCTCCTTAATGATTATTTTCCTATTAATCACATGATATTCTTCAAGAAGACAGTTCTAGCAGCAACAAAATGAGTTTCCAGTGACCCTGTTTTTCTGTCATTGTGTACAAATGCACCATATGAATGTAAACAGATTCTTGCTGATTTTGCTCCCTGATCTTCATCGGATCATTGGGAGCTGATGCCACAATATCCACCACTTCCTTATTTGAGAGAACATCCCAGACCTGTACAAAAAATTAAATTACGAATTGGCACAAAACCATAACTTCCATCCAATATACTCGTCATGAAGAGAGTTATAGTATAGTATACACTACAACAAAAAATGGTTTTAGAGACCAAAAAATATGTCGCTAAATGCTCATAATCCGTTGTTACTGATAATTAGAGACGAATATTTTCTGTCACTCAATCCATCAAAAAAAGTCACGATAGACAAGAATCAACTATCGACACTGAGTATTATCGACGGATTAGCAATACCGACGGATTTTAAACCGTGGCATAAACGTTATTGCGACTGTTTTAAATGTTGAAGCAGATTCTTTGGTGACGGATAAATTCCGTTGAAAATATGTTTTTTCGACGTATATATCCGTCGGTATAAATTTTTAGCGACGGTTTTAAAAACAATACTCCATTAGATACCTATTGCGACGATTTTATCTCATTTGTGACAGATTTTATCTGTCGTTAATGGATTTTAAAGTGCAAAAAAAAAACTGCATTGCAAAATAAGTAGCATATGCTGCCACAACAAGATTTATTTTACTAAACAATAATAAATACGAAATATAATTTAAATATGAACAAAATCCTTCATTAATCATTAAAATAATTGTTATTCACACACAAATATGAGAAGAATTAACTGCAAAAAATGCAACAAGATTAAAATGCTCAAGAGTGATAATTGAAAGTAGTATATTTAGACAGTTCTCTCAATAGATACACATTAATTATCACCAAGCAGCTACAACAGGGCAGTTTTACTAGTATATAAATACTCCCTCCGACCAGAATTAATTGAAAGTCGACAAAGGATGGTGCACTCAACCTAGTCCATACAACAAGCCTATGCATATTGTTCAATTTCTGAAAGTAGTACAAGTCTGGACAGTATTTACAAATCTGTTAATACCCCGTTCCCAATCAAACAATCCAACTCAAACTTCCACAAGTATCACGAGCTCTGCACCACTCCTGCAGGCAAAACCACTCACACATCAAACATATCCTAAAAAGACATAATCTTTATCACCAAACAAGAACAAGAAACACAAACCCATCACAAATCACACAAAGAAAACCAAATTTGCACCTTCCCATACACATCCATGAACAAAACAACATAAAGATCTAACCCATAAACCATTTCCACAAGCAGATTAAAGAATACTTAAAAAAACGTGAAATTTGGATAATTTACAAGAATGCAAAACAGAGATCAAAATTGAGACCAAAACACAAGAAAAGAATGGAACTTTGTACGTACCAATAGCAGGTATTTCATCGAATACCAATAGCAAGTATTTCCTTCTATAACATGTGGGTATTTCATCGAACACTCTGTAAGCATCTACCACAACGTGGCAAAATCAGCAATCCAAACATTTGTCCGCGCTCTGCAGCGCCGCCAGCAGTGTCACAAAGTTTGAATTCGGGGGCTATTCGGCAAGGGGTTGATTCGGTTTGGCAAAATTCGGATAATACCGGGCAAATCGTTGAAAATTCGGCGAGCTAAAATACAATAAAATCTATGTCAATACCACTTTACTTACAATGAATGGATGAATGGCTTCTTTTAGTTTCAACCTCTTTAAATATCAGCAAATGTACCATCTTCACAATTTGGAAAATGTAGATCAGCAAATGCATTGGTAACCATATCCTGAGCAAGGTACAGGGCCATCCCTGATTAGAACATTAGCAAGCGAATTAGCATATTAATTACCTTCTCAGACAACCATCACTACATTGTGAGACTGCATTACCAGCTCCTATGGAAAATAAGAGAGTCCGCATGACTGAATGCACCTTTACCCTCAATGAAGCCAATACACATCTCTTGGAATACTGACCAAGCAACTGTGCAATACATGAAGCATGTGGTAGAAGCTGACTGCAAAAAACAGAAGCTCTGCTTATTACAATACATATTTCCCACTAACATACTCTGTGAGCATACAAATAAGTCTCCTTAATGAATTTCCAAGGGAAAAGCACAAATAAAACCTTGACATGCATCCAAAATCTGGGATATACCTGCGTACTCCTTTAATGACTGAAATCAAGAGATCCAAGCTGCATGAATGCAAAACTGGGAGCTCCAAACATAGAAACTCTTGCTTGTTACTATTGTGAATGATAACATTGACGGATAAAAAATAACAAAACATATGGTTTAGAATACATCTGATAGAGTGAGAGAACAATTATACTTGAACAGGGTAAGGATTAGTAAGCATCATACAACAGCTACTCAACAGTGCAGAGGCATTATATATGTGAAGAGGCTGAATGTCTATCTAATAGGATAAGTAAGATAAAAAAAACAATGATTTTTAATAGAACAGATACCATTAAAATAAAAAATATTAAATATCCACAACCATTCATGCCAAATCACTCAAAAAACACATAACGAAACAGAAAAACAAGAAACGAAGATCAAATTGACAAAAAAAATCAAAGTACAGAAAAAAGTTATGATTTTTAACACAATAGAGACTAGTAAGATTAAAAAATGCCAAAATTTCCACAATCCATTCATGCCATATCACTCCAAAAACACCCAAAAAAACAAAAAAATTATCTTTATAAATTGAAGGCCAACCTCCGAAGAGCACCAACGAGGTCGCCGTCCGGCCCGACAAGCGCAACGTCGAAAGAGTTCCCAATGGAGGCGCGCTCGTCGTCATCGTCGTCACGCCGAGGACAATCGGCAGCGACATGCTGACGACAGTGCTCCTCCCACCACCGTAGTCGACTCTCGAGCTCTTTTGCTGAGAACGAAGTAGAGGAAAGGGCGGCGGAGGAAAGCGGGGAGGAGGAGGAGGAGGAGGAGGGAGGAGGGGGGACCTTATGCAGGGAGGCACTCGAGATTGGGGGAGGATGGAGCTAGGGCAGACCCCCGATTCCCTTCCACATTTCTCCTCTTTTTTTTTTAATAAGCCAAAGCCGATCATGCATGGGTCCAAATAGAAGGTCCACCCCTCAAATAAAACATAAAACAAAGCCCAATTTAGAGGGTTCATCTTGGGCCCAGGTTCATTATATAAAAAGAATTTATTATAGAAAAGAATAAATAAGTCCTAGTCGTAGGCGTTAATCTCGACCATTTCATGCTCTCATAATCCCGCAAGAGTAGATTGCACTGAAATCGTTATCATCGAACAAAAAACAAAGAAAATTAAGGGAAAGGGGAAGATCAAGAAGCTTAGCAAAAGGGAGGAGGTCGTGGAGGTGAGATCGCAAAGAGGGGAGGTACGTCGTGAGAGAAGAAGGTCACAAGCGAAGAGGCGATGAAGGTGAGGTCTGAGGTGATGAGGGTCGGCAGAATGCAGGGAGGAGGGGATGAGGTCGATATGGAAGAGAAAGGAGCCGTCGGGAGAAGAGAGGGGGAAAGGGTAAATGTATATCTTGAAAATGCACCACTACCCACTTTCCCTTTCCATCTGTTTTAATAACTATATGGGCCTTACATTGCTCTCGACTATCAGCACGACGCTTAACCTCTTTTCCTGCTTGTTGAGGATCATTTGTTCTCTTAGATCCTTCTTTTTCACACACAAATATATTTTTAAAAATTACTCCACTCTTTTGCGATCTAACTGGTGTGTGTTTTCTAATGCCAAAACCTCTTACTTTTGCATATGCATTATAAAATCCATATGCCTCCTCCATAGATAAAAACTCCATCCCCTCACATGGTACCATCCTCATATCAGTGTGGTCCTCACCCATACTAATTTCATTTCTCTCATGAAATGCGTTTTCTTCATTGCCATCTAAACCTCTTATAGATTCTTCACATCTATTTGCAGCTTCCATTTAACACCCGAGCAATCAAACCTTCACCATAAGGATAAATTTTAATGAACATAATTGGCATCATTAAGCACAGTCATGAAAGATACATTACACTAAATCAGACAACCAATGTGGGACAGAATCAGACACTAAATTACAATCACATCCAGCATAGCATTTGATAAGAAGATGGGTCAAATACGGACAAAAATTATAGAGAAAACAATGATTTCCAACATTAAATCGTCTGGGGAATCCTAACTGTTACCCTAATTTGGTTAATAAAATCTTTTGCGTATAATCATATTTTCCACTTAAGAAGTGCAACTTTGGTTAACATAAGTGCAATCATGACTTATTATTGTTCGAGATTGTATTTGTGCTTCTAGATGTTAATCCATAGTTTTTCAAAGCATACGCAAAAACTTCTTCAGAATACTGATTGGCATATAATCCTCCAGGACATTTTATATAATCCTCCGAGATCTCGTCTCTTCGACGGACCGCAACTAAACCAAGATCTATGTGAACCTTCATTGGCATATTAATCATACAAAGGTAGTAACTTCAGTTATGTTTTAGTTTGGCATCTTACCCTGAAAAATAATATTTTCTACCATTAAGCTAAAGTGCAACGGCTGCAATAAGAGAAAATTTCAAAAACCCAAGAGTGCCAAGCTTTCAGTATAAAAGTCTATTGGTACGTTAATCATAATAAAGAGGTTGTAACTTCAGTTACGATTTTTTTCAGCATGTTACCTTGAAAAAAACAAAATGTCTACTCCTAAACTTGAAGTGAACTTACTGTAATAAAAAAGTCGATACTTTGAAGCAATTTCCAATAGAGCACAACATATAAAATAAAAAGCATGAAACAGATTAAAGAGACCTAATCGAAGAACTCATCGAATGAAATCATAAGCAGACAAAAAGATGATACCTGTCCTAATAAAACCACAAAAGTGCAAGCTTTGTTGAACCTCAGCAAGAAAAAAGATGACTAGCACAAAGTTCAAGCTTCAACAAATTACAAATTCGAAAATGAGGTTAAAAATCATACCTTTGGACAATCTCTCCGGAGGAGGTTGCACGGTGGTCCGTCTCAGCAGGTGATGGAGGCGGCGATGAGGGAGGAGTGAGGGAGAGAGGGGGTGGAAACGAGGGCGGTGACGAGGACTATTTTTGGGAGGCGGCGATATGCTCGGCAATGCTCAGCGATGAGGGAAGGAAGAGGGCGAGGGCGGAGGACGGGCAATGAGAGAGGAGGCCGAGGGCGGAGGACGGCGGAGGGGTATCGGGGGAGGGAGGGGAGGGGGGGTAGGTAAGGGACGGGTTTTTTACTAGCCGTCCGATCAAATCGGACGGCTATTAACGCAATCGAACGGAGAGAGCTTCTCTCCGGTCGATTGTAGGCTACCATTCCTCATGTATATATAGGGAAATATTTACAAGCAGGTAGCTGCAGGCTGATCTTTCGGCCGGTGACTGGCTTAGAACCATTAGATGTGATCCAAGTCCAACGACCTCCTCACCCTCTCCCTAGTCCTCCTCTCCTAAATACCCATCTCCACCTCTGCCAACAAGCAATGGGGGCCGTACTTGTTGGCTGATGAAAAAGTAAGAAAATTCATCTTTCCTCCCTCCTGTTTATGTAGGATAACCAAATAGGATGCAGGACACCCAATTTTAGATCCAACAAAATTTAAATAAGTAAAAAAATTCAGGCAAAATGAAGAATTTAATACAAATAACTATAAATAATGCAGATCTAATTGAAAACATTGAAAGGCAGTAACAGTTAAAAAACTTTTTCACACTAGGAATAGGAGGCTTTGATTCTTACGACCATGGAATGTCGTATCGGATATCGGTAAAATATCGGTCGGCCTAAGAGACGATATATCGGAGATATATCGGAGATATATCGGAGATATTGTGTAAAAAAATATCGGTCGTCAAAAACTAGTTTTTACCATATATTTTCACAATCTAACATCTAAAATGAGTTATACTAATTTAAATAAAGAATAGATTTCAAAATATGCATATTAGGATAGAAAACAAACATGAAAGTTTTTTTTTTAAAATTTTTTTTTTCAAAAAAGGCCGATATATCGGTCCGAAACCGATATATCGGCGATATATCGCCGATATATCGGCGATATTTGGAAAAAACCTGAAATCCGATACTTAATGGTATCGGCGTATCGGTTTGTGTCCGATACCGATATATCGGCGATATATCGCCGATATATCGGCGATCTGACATTCCATGCTTACGACTCAATGTTTTAATACTACGCACTTGCATTTCAGATCATAGATGATATCTAGACAAACAAATAGAACTACAAGGAAGAAGAAGACAACTTACTTGAGCTCTGAACCAAGTCCAAAGTAAACCCAAACCCAAGCCGAAGTTAAACTCATGGTCCAAATTGAGTTAAACCATGGTCGGCCATTCGTACAGAGAGAAAAACAGAGCTCTGAACCAAGTCCGTGCTCATCTATTCGAGCGAGAGGAAGGAGATGATTGGTAGGGCGCGCGGCCAGAGCAAGAACTCGGCCCGGGTGGGAAGAACTCGGCCCCTCGAGTTAAGTTCGAGAAGACTTTCATGTAACTCCAAGGCATGCGGATCAAGCGTATGTAACTCTTCACATGTAATCCATGTGCAATATGACTCGGGGAACAAGATATCATTGCACTCCTCCATCCCTGGTGGAAACTACCCGTTCATCTAAAATAGCATCAACTTGGTCTTTTTAGTGCAAGTGGGTAAGGCAGTGGTATAGGATCAGGGATAGGGGACGAGTCAGGGTCTGGGGACAAATCATCAAACAGATTATTAGGTATGACAAGAAGGCCATGGTAAGCAGCCAAATCCTCAATGTTAAAAGTGGTGGGGATGCCAAAATCAGAAGGAATATCAATAACATAGCCATTAGAACCAATTCGTTTTAACACTTTAAATGGGTCAGCACTACGGGATTGCAACTTCCGAACGACACCAGAAGGAAACCGCTTGGGTCAAATCCGAATTATAACATAGTCATCCACATTAAACTTTTTATAGCGCCTACGAGAATCAGCTTCAATTTTATAGTGTTCATTCGTACAAATGCATCAACTGACTCAGAAACACGAACATGATGGGACATGGGAATAAGACCTACATGCTTCCTCAGTTTTTAACCATGAACAACTTCAAATGAACTCATGCCTATAGACTTATTGACTGAACTGTTATATGCAAATTGAGTGAAAGGAAGAATTAAATCCCAGTTTCCATTACTGTCTCCCACCAAACAACGTAAAAGGTTGTCAAGACTTCGATTCACTACTTCTGTTTGACCATTGGTTTGAGAGTGATAGGCAATGGAGAATTTCAACTTCATTCCTGCCATATGCCAAAGGGTTTTCCAAAAATAATTCATGAATCGGACATCCTATTAGACATGATGGTTTTTGGTAAACCATACAAACTCACGATCTTATCAAAACAAATTTTGTCAATTGTAGATGCATCAGAGGTTTTGGAACAAGGAATGAAGTGGGTCATTTTGAGAAGAGGTCCACGACGACGAATATGGAATCATGCTTTGTAAAAGTACGAGGTAGTCCAAGCACAAAATCCATACTAACATCTTGCCATGGACGATCTGGCACAGGAAGAGGGGTGTAGAGGACAATATTTTACTTTTTGTGTTTGGCCAATTGACATGTACGACATTGACTAATGATCTTAGCAACATATCTTTTAGGCTCAGCCCATAAAATTGACGCTCTATTCCTCAATGGTTTTATCACACCCAAAGTGTCCTACTAAGTCACCGGCGTGAACTTCCCACACTAATAAATCTCGCACGGACGTACGGGGAATGCAAAGCTTGTTTGCTCTAGAAAGGTACCCATCGTGGAGATGGTAGCCATCATGGGAAAGGGTCAAATCACTACTTAGGGCTGAGAAAATCTCTCCAAAGTCTAGGCATGACAAATAGTCCTCCTTAAGTCGAGCAAAACCTATAACTTTAACACTCATAGAAAGTAAGAATGCTCAACGACTGTGCATTGGCAACTTTATTTGCAACCCCTGCTTGATGTTTCAACACAAAAGTATAAGACTGTAGAAACTCAATCTAATGACCATGTCGAGAATTAAGCTTCTTTTGAGAGTTAAGGTATCGCAAAGCCTCATGATCTGAATAAAGGATAAATTCATGCGGTAGAAGGTAATGTCTCCAGTGGCATAAAGCTTGCACTACCGCATAGAATTCTTTATCATAGGTTGAGTACTTTTGGTTAGCCTCATTTAACTTCTCACTAAATTAAGCGATTGGATGATGTTCTTGACTAAGGACACCAGTGCGCATAACTGGTGCTTCGGTCATCTTTTTTATCTCCGCAAATGCTCTAGTGGCAGTAGTTGACCACCGAAAGTCACCTTTCTTCAGGCAATCAATTATAGGAGACATAATGGTGTTAAACCCTTGAAAAAACCGACGATAAAAAATAGTAAGCCCATGAAAACTACGAACATCATGAATATTCTTGGGCTCAGGCCATTCAACTATTGCCTTCATTTTTTGAGGGTCAGCAGAAACTCCCCTAGGAGAAAGTATAAAACCCAAGAAGATAACTTGATGTGTGAGAAAAGAACACTTCTTAAGGTTAGCATAAAACATGAAAACTGAATAAGACAATGAAATGCTTCACTTTATTAAGTATCACTCGCATAATTATCCATACACAATTCAAGTCTCTACTAAGATATAAGTCTACAAAATACTCATCTATGGCTTCTTTATAACCCTATGCTGGAGTTTTAGTCACGCATGTTGGGGGAAGGACCTTGGACTTGGTTGGTGATCTCCTTGATTTGACTCGTTCCTTTGCTTATAAGCCTCTCAATGGCAGAATTGGGAACCCTTACTTCGTTCTAGGAATTGATCTTAAATAGGTATCCCAAATTTGGTTGAAAAGTGGCTCAAAATAAGAATCCAAAACGGCTTGAAAGTCATCACAATGTTCACATTGGTCAACCACACCTGCTTATCGATCGATTGCTATCTTCTTTTTTTTCTTCGTCAGGCAATTGCGGTAGACCTCCAAACTCCTCTGATCTACCGGTAAGGCTTCTGTCTCTCATTGTTCAACACTTCTCATCTAGTGGTCGACCGCTATACTCCATCGGTCGTCCGATAGGCTTGCTGTAAACTTCCAACCTTCACGGGGGTATTTGATGTGTAGATTATCCATTGATTTAGTTTGAATAAGTTCCAAATGCTATTTTGAAGGCTTTAGAATGAAATTTGTATTAAAATTCCTTAAATTTGTGTTCATGCATGAGCTTAGGCTCACTTGTGCATTCGCACACAGTTAGTTCATTGCCAAGCTTGAGGCCCAGCAAGGCCAAATAGCTAATGCAGTTCAAGCATAATATTTGTGATTATTGAATGATTGAGACATTGATTTGATGGCATTTATTTTTGGAAGCTCGTGTATACTTATATTTGTGTTTGATTCTGTTGTTTGCATGAGGGATATGTAGTCTTCATCGCATAGGGTGGGGATTGGATAAAGCTTTCTTGGATTGGCGATCCACCCATCGATTGTGACTCTATCCCTTTCCAACAACACTCCCATTTCGAAGCACAACTCCAAATCAGCATAGTATTTGCAAGCTCCATTGCAGTTGGTCGAGGTGTTTTGAGGTGCTCAGCGTCAAGAGGCTGTGATGAGGTTGAGCCTGTCATCTCCTTCCCCTCTTCTTCCTTCTTCTTCTCCTCCTCCTCCTTCTCCTTCTTCTTCTCCTCCTCCTTCTCCTTCATCTCCTCCTCCTCCTCCTTCTTCTCCTTCATCTCCCCCTCCTCCTCCTTCTCCTCCTCCTTCTCCACCCTGATATTCACCTTCTTCAAGGAAGACATCACCGCATTAATGATATCGGTTGTTTGGCGATTGGAGACGGTCTCCTCGGAATCTAATTTCTTCTCTTCTGCCGCTCTACGAGTGTAACCCATTTGATCGATCTCATCTGGGTCAGTTGCCGTGAATGGGACCTCTACCACCTTCTCTGCCAAATTCCTTCGCGCCTGCTCCAACGTCATTCTCCTTATGTGCTCCTCTTCTTGTTGCCTTTGCAATTCCTTCTGCATGACAAACCTCCTTCTCTTCCTTAGCACTGAAGAGATCTCATTTGTACTTCTTATGCTTATCCACTTCTGCACACTCCATATCTTCGGTGAATTCTGGTTAGAGCTTCTTGAGTAACATCTTCGCATAGGCTCTCTTTGTGGCTCAGTCTACCTTCTCTTCATCATGCGAGCGCTTCATTGGAACTACGTTGAAATATTAAACAGTTGTGTCAGTACACACACGCTAAATGAAAGTCGTGTATAACAAGAGCTTTCGTGTATTCTAGAACACACAACCTAACTTCCAGTCATGTACACATGCACACGCTAAATGTACAAGTCGTGTTCTCGAATACACGACCTGACTTCCAGCCGTGTCTGCATGCACACGCTAAATGAAAGTTGTGTTCTCGAATACATGACCTGACTTCTCCGCACACGACCAGTCATCAAGGTGTGTGTGGAAAAGCACGTAAAAAAAGAGATTTCATGTCCATATGTCGTACATACCCTTACCCCATTTGAATGAGTCATCGTCGGTCTTGTGCGCTAGCTCCTTTCGTTGAATATGCGCCAAAGTCTTCTTCTCCTCCTCCTTTAGCACGGCTATCTTCTTGGGCTCCTCCTTCTTTTGCACGGTTGTCTTCTTTGCCGCCTCCTTCTTCTCTGTTAACTTCTTCTCCTCCTTCTTCATCTCCTCATTCTTCTCGTCCTCCTTCTTCGTGCCCTCCAACAGCAGTGATGTTGTGTCGGCAGAGGCCTTCATAGAGTGAAGAACCTCACGTAGAGGTCCTACACTCATTCTCATCTTCTCATACCTCTCCAGGGCGACCTCAATTAATGTCTTTATGTCCTGAAGACAACCCTCCAATCCGCCCATTGTGTTCGACTCATTGGGTGTCCTCTTCATTTCCTGCCTCTTTGTCTTCTGTCATCGAGGAGGGGCCACTAAAGGAGATGAAATGAGGACTGCCTCTTCTCGCAGTGGGCTAATGACGTTAACAACTTCTTCCCAGACATCTATGCTCAAACACTCTATTCCAATAATCAGCCATACGGTGCTTGGCATGTGTGCCCTACATCACTTCCGTAATGAGGGCGCCTGATCCTGGCCACCTTCTAACCCTCGGACTCATCGGCCCCATTATAGCGTGGAAGATAGTCGTGTGCTCAAAAAACCAAATCTGCATAGACAGTAGAACAAAACATTAGTAAAATTCGTGTATAACAAGCTAACACGGTACTCAGTAGTCGTGTGCACGAACACACAACCCAATATGTAGTCATGTATGTTTGTACACGACTAAATATTGGGTCGTGTGTTCATACACACGACTACTCAGTATCATGTATACATACACACGACTACTAACTGAGGCATCGTGTCTACGTACTTACCTAAGGTACATATGCGGTGCCGTTTAGGCAACCACCGCTTTCTGTGTCTCCTTCACATCTTGCCCCTACTTGTCTGCTGGTTTGGGATATACCAGAAACCAGCATATTATGGATTGCTTGGGGCCAATTGTAGGAGCTCAAGGTTGAGAGGTCTTCAATGTATTGAAAAAAACATGGTAGCAGTGCTCTAGTGCTGTGTGGAAACAGCACCGCGGAGAAGACGAGGCAGATGATCATTTTTACCATGTCATCCTCTGCCATCTTCATTGCTTCATTGATAAGCTTGTCAATCATTTCCTCTATGTACAGCTTATCTGGTTTCCTCGCGAAGAAGTACTTCATGTAGAATTCCCCTTGGGGTTGGATGCTCTTAGCGGGAACGATGTCAACTTTTTTGCCTTGTGCGGGCAATCCAGTGATAAGAACAACTTCTTGCTCTGTGAAATGTAGTGACATCCCCTTTATGTTGAAGACCTTGGCTGATTCATCCCAATACCTCACCAAATTGTCAAGGAGGTTCTTAGAAACTATGACCTCCTGAGCTTCCTAAATTAGTTGAGCGCATCTTTGGTAACGCTCTAGGAGGGCTACACACTTTTTCAGCACTCCGGGCTGACAATACGTCCGAACAACCTGTCGCGCTTTATAAGTTCTCTTTAGTCTCTAAGGGCGCCTTCCTCTTCCTCGCCCTCTTCTTTTGCTCTCGCGGAGAAAGTATAAATTTCTGATCCTCCTCCTCAGCCCTTGGTATTTAGTCGTTTGAGTCATCTCTTTGTGTATCCATTTGCAATGAGATAGGTATAAAAAAATGAAACATAGCGTGCACAAAAAAATCCAAAGATAGTAAAGTCGTATGTGTATGCGCACACACTACTTTATATTATATCGTGTACACAAAAACATGAAGACAGTAAGTCGTGTATGCGCATACATGACTTAATATTATAGCGTATACACATACACACGTTAGCAATAAAGGAGTGTTTTCACGTACACATGCTACAATAATGTCGTGTATGCTCACATACGCCATGGGATACAGCCATGTACGCGCATACACGACTTGGGAAAAAGTCGTTTATGCGTTTACATGCCCTAATCGAAATAAAAAAATAAAGAAGTTGGAGCTTCTCAGAGAAAAATCAATAAGGATTGTACCTAGGGCTATAAACGGCGTTCGGATGTCCGTGTCCGTCCATCCGTTTTACAGCCCAAACGGACACAAAAAACTGTCCGTCGCGGCTGCGGACGCGGCTACGGACAGTTTTTTCTGTCCGCCATCTAAACGGCTCTGGCTACGGATAGACTGTGTCCGCGTCCAGAGCCATCCGGCCCGTCCGTATATAACGCTAAAAATTTAGGTTTCGGGCCTTCAACTCCTCTCTTTGGCTTCACTGTTGGCGGCTGATCCTTCCTCTTGGTGGTCACCGGCGATCGTCGGCTGGACCCTCTCCGAGCCCTCGGGAACTGCAAAAAAGCACCGGACCGCCGGTGGCTTGAAGAAGTGAAGAATAGTTCATCTTATTTAATGGAGGCCGCCATGGAGAATCGTCATCTAGACGACAAGGAGCCGGAGGAGGAGGCCTACGATGGCGATGTCCCCTACGAGGGTGAGATGGACGCTGACGTCGACATGGCCGGTGCTAAAAACGGCCCTTCCTCCAAAGAATAGGTCTTTTCTTCCATTTCAATATTTTCGTATTTGGTCTTTTCTTTGTGATCTAAGAAGTAACTAGTAGTTTGAGTTGTGAGGTGTGTTTTGTAGTTTTTAGGATCTAGAGGAGATGAAGAAGAGGCTGAAGGAGATCAAAGAGGCGCCCTCGGCCAAAGTTGAGATGGAAATGGGCCTTGTCCAAGGTAGCTTTTTGCTCTTGATTGACAGTGGATAGTGACATAGTGTGTTATTCCTTTGTTAATTGTACCGATTGCTTGACCTATGAAGTGAATTTTGAAGCTTTCCAAAGCTTGATTGTATAAAGCTTGCTAATTTAGATGAATTACATTAGCACTTGATTTGGAGCTTTCTTTATACGTTGCATTAACAGTTCACTATGAAGGAAATAGTTCCATCTCTCACTAGTCAATTTTCTGTTGATTCAACAGAAACAACTTGTCTTTGCCTGTCGTATTATTTCTATATCGCGGGAAGACTTTTTGAGCTCCGTTTGGTTCGGGATAATTTCTTATCTGCTTAATGCTCCTCTTCGACAGTGTAATCTAATATCGCATTCTCTTGCCTATGCACAAAATATTTTCAGAAAGAGTCCTATGGAGGACTTGGATACTATGCAAGAGCGGATCTTCAAGTACAGGTCTGATTATTTCTAGAATAGTCTCATATTAATTAGTATTGTCGACTTTGACAGATTCTCTACTTGTTTGAGTTTCAATTTAGCAACATAGTGTGTGCAATATGCAATTTCAAGAATGTTTATACCAGTAATTTCACTTTGGACCATGTGACTCACACGTCTACTTCATTCAGATATTGGCCGAATAACAAGAGCCGAATGTACTTAAACATACAGGTCAGTTATTTTCTTTGGCACTCAACAAGTATGTCATCTCGTTATTTTACTCTTTACATGATACAATTATCTTGATTTATCCCAAATTTATCTTCAGGGGACTTCGTTTAAAAGCACGGGTTGCATCTGGGAGGTTTCATCATGATATTTAAGGATGATGACACAGAAATATGTGAGTTCCTAGATCCCAAAATACACCAGTTACATCCGGTTCGACTGAGCTGTTCCATTTACTTTTATCTAGTCATTGACAAATCGATCCCCAGATCATTCAAGCAAGGAAAGCAAGAAATCAAGCGGTCGACCATATCCAAGCAAGGGCAGCAGCAGATCAGGAGGGCCCCTCTGTTGTTGGCGAGAGCAACATGTCAAGAACAATAGCTCTTCCTACTATTGCCTCTTATGTTAACGTTGCGCCTGTTGAAGGGATAATATAAGTGGAAGTAAAAAGAGAGAGTTATCTCCATGACAACTTTCCTGTCACCGATGAAATGAGCTCAGATGTGTTCGTACATGATGATTTTGTTGCCCACCCACCATTTGATTTCTCTAACAGTTCGAACGGGGCCTCCCCATGGCTTCAGTCTGTTCCAAGCATTGAAGCAGACATGAACTTGTTCTTTGAGGATTTCTTGTAAATCCACCGGGGCTGAGCTTTGTATAACTCATCTACCGTAGTGTGTTCCATAGTAAAAAGTCTCTGGCAATTCTTCTTGTAGTATAACTTGAATGGAACATGGTTACTTTAGTAGAATGAGTCCATTCCTTTGAGAAAATTCTATCAACCACAAGTAATTTAGTAAACAAAGAAGAGAAGTTGGTAGGAAGCTTTTTTTATACATACTGTGTCCGTGTCCATCCATGTTCGTCCGTGTCCGTCACGGACACATGTGGACGGACACTCAGGGGTGTCCGGACGGACGGCTGACGGACGGACACCTATTTTTGGAGTTGACGGATGGCTACGGACTTGGTTTGTCCACGTCCGTATCCGTCCGTTTACACCCTCAATTGTACCTTATCAGTTATTTTATATTATTCTCTAGCCGTATTTCACTTCCGATGAAGCATTGTTGCCCAGGAAACTCTTTATGCTTATTTTTGCCTTTGTTCGCCGGCGATACGATGACGTTTTCCATTGGCCAGCCAAAACCCTATTTCTTTCCCACTGTTCCTCGCCACCAAATTACTCATTCGGCTTCACCCGCTAGAAATCCTACTCGAAAATCGCTCACTAGCATGTAATCGCTCGAAATCGCTCACTACGCAGGTTGCAGGGAGCCGTGGGGGGACGTCAGAGACTGTAATTCGCAGAAAATTGCCGACTTTGCTTGTTATGAGCAAGCCGAGGGGATCGTATGTTTTTACATATGATCCTGTGGCAAATAAGGACATTTTCAATAGTCTAGGTGTTAATTCTAAGTTATATGGGATTTCACTGAAAAAATCAGGTAATATGGAAAACCTTGTAGTGGCGTCATGTAATATGGAAAAAATTCCCCATTTTAGAAAAGGGAAAAGGACTAGGGAAAATTATGACGAGAGAGGATCTTCATTACAAAGTGTCTGAAGCCTCCGCCGAACACCCAAAACATATGCAAAAATCATAATCCGCTACTTTTTTTTTGGATAATTAAATCACAACCCGCTACTGGAACATTACTTTTTTGCTATTGAAAACACTTTTTTTTATATAATGGGACACTGAACCCTGTATACTCCGTCCGCCAACAAAGCTCATCTGCATTTAAAAAATCACGGGTCCATGAGCAAAAACACGAAGAGGGGGAGCTCTGTTTTTTTCTTAATAGAGGCCGAGTCCAATAAATTTCACTCCTTTTACAATGTGGACGACCTCCATTGGACGAAGGGAATAATTTCAAATCAATCAAAAAATTACATGATTTGCTTAAAGGGATCGAAATTTCTAAAAAAACTCGAGAATCAAACAAAGCATGATTCAATGGCTACTAATAAAGCATGCCTTCAACGACTTTTATATAGTCAAAATAAATTGATTTATGTTTTGATTTGTTTCATCAATTACTCTTTAATCCCTTTCATCATTGCAAGTGTATTTATTGAGATCTTTTTTATTGATTCAAGAAACAATTGTGCATTTTCTCTCAAAATATTAATAGTAAATAGAAAAATATCTATGTATATTTTTTCGTAACTCGCACATCTCTTACATTAGAAAGAAAACTACACTGAGTACCTGCTCATGTAAGACCTTTTTCTCCACGACTGCACAAGACAAAAACTCCTAATATTTTTAGTGCTTGTTCTTAACATTTAAAAATGCTTAAATAATAAAACATGTGCAGAGCCGCGAAATGTTGTGCAGTTGATTTGTTTACCTATGAAGAATCGAAATCTTTAACTATTTGTTTTATTATCTTTTTTTTTTGGGCGAAAGTTTGTACGATTATCTTGCTATAAAGTACAAATAAGCTAAACCTCAATATCACATTTAGCAACCCCATATATCATCAACAAGAGGGATGGGCAACTTTTAGGCTGCATATGTAAAGCAGCAATTACTTCAGGGTTTTTCTTGCTGTAAGAGAAGAGTTTGCTATTTCTAAAACTGAAAAAGGCATCCATACAATTAACAATTTCTTGAAAGTCCAAACTAACGACATTAATAAAAATACAAAAAGAAATAATCCATAATATAAGTACACAGGAGTGATAAAATGCTGTTCTAAAATTACAACAACATTGGGTTGAACTTGCATACAATCCCATTAACAAACATGTAATGAGCAATGTATGCGATGCACAAGAATATAGTAAGGCTTCATTAATAAGAACAAGCATTCTTGACAAGTAAATATCAATATTGTAACCCAATATTTTCCACCATTAACACTATCCCCGTTGAGAAAAGAAAGTTATACTGATTTAGTACAAAGGCGGCATAAATATATGATTTAGAAAAACCATAAAGAATGGATGTAATTATAATTGAATTTAACAGAAAAAATCAGTCATAAGAACCTTCAAATGCCACAGGATTAATGTCGCTTCTTTTAACCACTTCATATCATCTTACAGCAAGCTAATTACATCATCGACAGATTTCATTTTTTCGGCCGTTAAAGATCTGTAGCGGGGACATAGCGATGGCAGAGCTGTCGCTAAAGAGCATTAGCGACAGATTTTAGATCATTAACGACAGTTTTTGCCGTCGATAAAGGGAAAGATTGTGGTGATAATTCTATGCTTTGGGGGGTCTTCCATACCACCGCATGGTTTACTACAATTAGATAAAAGGACATCAAACTGTGTTCAATTGCCTCTCTGGGTTGGACAAACAGAAAGGCCAAAAGGCTGCTGCTTTTACGTTGGTCGTAACTGGTAAACACTCTCCCCATCCAACTTCCGTTGGGAAGAAGCAGAAGGAGGGGGTGGAAGCAGAAAAGAACAAGAGGAGACTTGGGCAGCGCGACAGCGGCGCCTGAAGCAAAGGAGGTAGTGGGTGGTTTTGTACTAGATCCGTCATACAACTGGAGAAGTGTGGCTAGTGCCAGTGCCGGCTCCGATGCCAGAAGAGGAAGAGAAGTTCTATTAGTTTATAATAAAAGAAATAACTACATTAAATTCTGCATGGGAACTGAGGAGATTATTGGGGTCCATATAGCGACGTACTCCGAGTCCTGGTCGGAGCTCCGGCTAGATGTGACCTGAAGCTGAGAGGAGGGATCTATTTACTGTTTGTCTTTTACTATTTTATTATTTATTGTTTACAATTTAATTTTCTTTCAATCCAAGGGTTATTTCATTAATGACCTTGGGTAGGAAGAACATTGTGTCTGATTCCCCACGTGATGTAAAGAATGCTTTTGGAATGTTTTGCTCAATCCAACCATATGTGGAACTCATTTGCAAATTTCTTGCTGTGGAATGATGTATAATAGTGCTTATTGTTTTGTAGTTTCATTTTACTGTTTATTGTTCATGAGTTTCGAAGCCAAGTAGCTACTCCTTGAAAAGCAACATCGGACCCACCAAGCATTAGAAATAAAACTACACGAGGCATGCCCTAACCTCCCCATTAGCCACCTGTAGAATGTGTCTTCATAGAAACAGACAACCTAACATAACTGACACACTTCATAGTATTCAGACATTTTATGCTATCATATTAGGGTTTAACATGTACAGTTTAATAGTACCAACACATGAATTCATACATCAAACAGAAACATCTAATGCCTCAAATACAGTTTAATACTATCTTTTAAAATACATCAATACACATGTACCAAATATCCCTTACAACCTTATATGGTAGAGCTTCAAAACCTGATACAAAATTTCCACAAACAGCTTACAGTTTCACATTACAAAGTTTACGACTTGATACATCAAGCAGTCAAACTTCTGGATTATTATTACATCAAACAGTTAAATTTCTAAGCTATCATCCTTTACTATCATGCTTCGACATTGTCAATACCTGGATTTTTAAGTATCCGCTTTTGAGCTTGAAGTGTTTAAACAATCAAACTTCTTTCCGAGTCCATTGAGAAATCTCCTCAACATGGATGCTCTGAACTTCTTGACATGTTCCTTTCTTAACTCCTTTGGTTTTGTTTCTACAGTCCAGCCTGTTTGAAAAATTAAACATGAGCTCATGTAGTAACATAACAAAATACAGTAAAATGAGGAATACTATGTTATGTGACATATCATGTAGTAATATAGAAATATACAGACTCCTTCCTTTTTTTAAGCTCTAGTCTAATGAGATACCAACGACCATTCTGATGCCAAATCCGACAAACTCAATACCTAAGAAGCACGGATACGAAAACGGCGACACGATACGACACGATACGGATACGGCGACACGCCATTTTTCCAAAAAGTAGGATACGACACGGCTAATAAAAAATATTTATTATTAATTATAAATTTATAATCCAAAAATTAATTTAAATCATAATTTTTTGTATCTTTTAATAAAAATTTCTTATATCATACACGCTATATTATGACAAAAAATACTGTTTAAGTATACATGTCAATGTTTATGTTGCATGATAAGGTCTAGGCACGTGGTAAAGGTCAATGTTTAAGGGCATGACAAGGTCTAGGCACGTAGTAAAGGTCAATGTTTAAGGGCATGACAAGGTCTAGGCACGTGGTAAAGGCATGACAAGGTCTGGTACTGCACTCAAGTACCTGTCTTTCTTACCTGCTCCAGCATGCAGAGAATGTAACACTACTGCCCATGACATTTTTTTCAAACAACACAGTAACAAACTACTGTTGAGATTTGGACTGAAATCAAACCCTCCGATGCGTGTCCGGCCGTGTCCCGTACGTATCCAGTTTTTTTTTTTTTTTTTAAAACAAAAAACGGCACGGACACGCAGGCAGCCGTGTCGCCAGCGTATCCGTGTCGGATACGTGTCGGATACGGACACGGCTGCCATTTTGCCGCGTCCGTGCTTCTTAGTCAATACTATAGATGAAGAAACTTCAACAGCCAATCAACAATGAAGTCATTGTATACCCAAAAGAAAAATACGGTGGAAGTAATTAGCTGCATAAACTATGTTATGCTTAGAAACAAAATTCAATATTTTTCACCCATATATCTTACCTCACTGATTATGAGAACAAATATGAAATCAAGAATTATAAAAAAGGGCAGATAGTCATGTTATAAATATTGACATTTATGTCATGGTATCCCACTGGGTATTGGTCACTTAGCATCCTTGTGATCGATGCAGGTTCTTCGGGAGATGACTAGTTTCACTTGGTGGTTCATAGGGCTTTTATTCCTTTTCTCCACCATTGATTATTGTATTATAGCATGAGCGCCAGCTTTTTCTAGGTGTATATTTTAAGATGGACCATGGACTTGCACATCTCCACTTTGATATATTTTATAGGACTTTGCAACTGTCATTATATGGCTTTGTATATGTATTTGCCGGCATGATGTTTAATCATTAGATTTGATTTAGTCATCACTCATCAGTCTCATAGAGGAAGAATCCTCTCATTTTACTGCTCATACACTGATTTAAAAAGGACTTTGAAAAGGCAGTTGCGATGGCAAAGCCGAGGCGGTAACGAGGGTGGCACTGGCAGAGACGGTGAGGATGCATGCAGATGTGGAGGAGCAATGGAGAAGATTGTATTTTGAATTTGTGTATAGTAAAATAAAAAGGAAGTTAGCGTCTGGACTTGGCAAAATAACAATTCGTCAGGTGAGGGGTAGTTTTGGAAATCATAAGGTTGAACCGATGCCCGATCTAGAATTAATTTAAACAGTGTTCCCGATTAGTAATTTTTTATATATATTATTTAATAAATTCCTCTTTTTTATAAGATCCAACTACTGTACCTTTCTTTGGGCGCACATGCACAGAAATTCAATTTGCACATTTGCATGTTGAATTTTTTCCTTATTTTATTTTCTTGCAAAAAGATACTCCCTCCCTCAAAAAATATCTATCCTCATTAGAAAACCAAATTGAACTGAAAAAATCAGTTTATTTTGGTTTTCTAATGAGAAAAGATATTTTTGGACGGAAGGAATAATATTCTGATCACTAAACTAATGGGTTATTGTCAAACACATGCACCCTCTAAAAAAAACTGTCATATGTATGGAAAGACAAATAATAATAACCAAATGCCTCAACTTGGCTTGATGAAGTAATCAATCCAACTCAAATCGACTAGAAAATGATGAAAAATTAGGGTGAGACTTTTGACCACCGCACCCCAGTTTTTCTCAGTAATTACATGCTCTTAGTAGAACCCAAAATTTTTTTACAGTTGCTTTATGAGATTATTTAATTATATAAAAAACACTACACTATTCTCATTCACGAGCTTATCGGTAAAACTCCAATGTCAGATACCAAGGACCCCGACTGTTAATCTCTACTGTCAAATATATAATGGTGGATCCCTACCATCACATTGAACTTAATGAAACGATTAACATTAACTACTATTTTTGTTGGTGGAATGCTATTGTCAAATAGTGAGATTTTTGTCAATCGACATCTTAGCATGTTAAAAAAAAATACTTTTTACAACCCTAGTTATGAAAGTGGGTGCTATTGAGAAATTTTGGGGCACTGAAATATACAACCCAAAAATTAACATGAGACAGGCAACAGCTCATTCATTCTTGCACCTCTATAACTGTTTAAGGGTGATCATTTTCAGCACCCATTTTTTCTCAGTAACGCTCCCTTTCATAAGTAGGTTGGAAAAAAGTTATCCATTGTTAATCACGCTCGTCCATCCAGGAGATGTGTCCATTGTTAATACTTTCCCTATTACCATGAGCTTCTACAGGAATTACTTTTCCTTTTCTGATTTCATTTTGGCCTGAAATCTACTTCATTTTCCTTTCATCAAAACACTGCAATATGAAACAAGTTACAAAATCATTCAGAGGGCCAAATTTCCATTGAGATGATCACGTCCAAGTAGACTTAGAATCCACTTTAATAAGACAAAAAAAGTTAACTAGTACTCCCTCCATTCAAAAATACCTGTCCCCGTTAGAAAACCAAAATGAACTAAAATCAGTTCATTTTGGTTTTCTAAATAGGACTGATACTTTTGGATGGAGGGAGTAATTTTCTGGCAAATACTCTAAAAGTTTTCATATAAAGAATCTTCGCAGAATTTACAAATATAAATGTGTCATGGAAATTTCCAAAAGAACTGTAACACAATAAAAACCAACTATTGCAAATTTATCTTAACCAATTATTGCATTTGCATAAGTCCTCGAAACAGAATGATTACTCTCAGCACTTCAGTGAGTAACAATCAACTTGCCAATCTCTATGTTGGAATCAAGGAACCCAACAAGATAGTTCGAACACTACCATGGCAATTTTGCAGCACATTTTTGCTTTTCATGTGCCTTCTAAAAGTGCTTTACATCTATCCTACTTTTTCTCTTCAAAACTATAGAGGCAAAAAAAGTGTTAAAATAATCAAAGGAAAGGAAGGAAAACATATGCACGATTCAACTGATGGGTGCCATCCGCCTTCAGGAAGAAAAATGGAAAAATTATAGTTTTGACCTTCATTAATCATATGCTAAAAAATTTAAAACATAGACAAAATTACGAATGATTTAATTTACTCTCAAAATTCTTGGACTGTGTATCACGATTATATAGAAGAAATTGAGAAAAATAACTGGTGCTTTTATCATCAAACAAAACAATGCATCACCAGGAACATGTAAAAATGGAAAAAACTAATTTCCAAAAACTAAAGACCCATGATAACTAATAATGATATTGAGACAATCTATCAAATAACTAATATGCACGCACGAAGCCTGTAGGAAGAAGATAATCAAGAATATCTACCCAAGAATAACAATAATTCTCATCAATATTTATTTCGTGCTTTGGTAGTTCTTTTAAAAAAAATTTGCTTATATTGCCCCAAGAAAAAGAAACCAAAAGAAATCGTGAGCCAAGCATATCAACTTTGCACCAAGCTTATGATCCTTCACTCGTGCCAATCCTGTTTCTTGTCTGAATGGAACTCTCCTGATATGCAAAATTTTGCTTATTTCTATGCAGTACCTTCATTTAAATTCTAAACTAACACCGAAAAATAAAACTTGGAAAACTAACATTTTGAGCTTTTAAAATGACCCAACAAGAGATAAAATGCAAAGGCACATAGATGAAAGCCCAGAACAAAAATTTCAAGAGCTAGGACATACACACAAGTTTTTCAGAACATTACAGTTCATCCTCATGATGTTTCTCTTCAGTGGACTCAAGGTCACCTGGGATTTGACTTCTCTGTTTTTTAAGCGTTTCAATTACTTCCTCTAGTGGAGGATCTTCATCTCTACGGAACAGCTGGTCACCTATCTTGACTTCATACGCTTCAGGCTGGCTTAGGACGAAGTCCTTGAACTGACAATAAAATAACAAAAAACAATGAAGGCCTATACACAAAACTTAAGTAAGATTGAAAGCATAACTGCTCTCGTGATTTAAGGTTATGATACACTCCTTCCGTCTAATTTTAATACTCTTATTTTAAAACAACTGTGCCTCTTATAAGCAGCCTTATTTCATGTTGTCCTTCTCATAGTAATTAGTGAGTGACGTAAAAAGGTCAATTAATTGTCTTCATCAAACATTAGTCTTTTCAAATGAGGACTATTCATAGGGGACCGAGGGAGTAGACTATTATTTTGCTCGTAGACCATTGATATAATGCATTTGCTGGAATGCCAAATCGTATAACCTTTCGAACAACAGGACAGGACTTATAAAGGATCACATAGTTTGACCTTACCATTCCTTACCATACGAGTTTAGAATTATCAGTGGAACTCAAAACCATAAATCTGATGATGAAAGCAAGTAGGTTCAGCACCAAGTAAACAAACTAAAGTTTCTACTATTTTCTGTGGATGGAGCCCCTACCTCTTCTGCTTCTTGTCCTCGTTCCATGCTGAACATGATCGTATTAAGATCAATGCCCGTGAACTTTGCCTCCATTGATGCAGTCCTGATAAGCTTTGCCCATCTCGTAGCAATCTCTGGTACGTCTTCCTGAAGAATTTGTTGCAACAAATTTGCAGGCACTCATAATAGGTCCAAAAACATCAAAACTCCAACTCTACTAGTACGAGCAATCATCCACAGTTAAATCCAGTGGCATGACCATTTTTAAAATTAAACTCTTGTTTTAAAGTGCTGCAAACAAATATTATTGAACTACCTAAATAACGAATTTATCTTCACCTCACTAAGTAATATGGATAGTATAGAAACATGTAGCAGTGTAATAAGATAACAGAGCAAAGACAGGCTCTTTTCATTTGCTGTCCCCATAAAAGGTTGACATTCTCCAGAGCTGTAGATCAGTTAAGGCAGAGACAAGGAAACCCATAAGAAAAAAGAAAATCATTTGGGAGACATTGTTCAAATAGAACATACAATTAGAGTCAGATACTGGTGCCAATTTCAGAGTGGTAGAATCACTTTCAAGAAAACTTATTAAGTAAAAGACGAATAAAAAATAGGGAGGTACACATTTAAGAAGTACCAACCAAAAAGATCATCCAATATATGGAAATTATTAAGTTCACTAGGAAGAGCTCAAGTTGTAGTGAAAATGTAAATTAAGACATTAGAGATAAAGAGCTGCATTTATAACTATATCCATTCAAGAGAAACAAAAACCAAAACGTTAAGGATTCCCCCCAAATAAACTCTTCAAGCTTGACATCAAAATTCCACAGCCTACTTGTAAACAAATAATTATAGCATATAATTCCAACAAAACCAATTTTCCTTCTATGTGTCACGATCATAATGCACCACTCACCAGGATATGGCTAAAAATAAAGAAATCTTCTTGCAAAAGATATAAAAAAAATGCACCCATACATTTCAAACCTAAATGTTTTGCTCTAACCAATAGGTTATTCGAAAATGGCCGATAGACCATTCACTGCTGGAAACAATTACGGTAAGAGGGGGGAAGAAGCATCAAGGAGAGAAATTCTCTCCAAGAGTAGTCACATGCCAATGAACCAAGTACCTTCACGGATAACTAAAGAAAATCATCAGAAGGTACTTAATATCCATAGAAGCATGCAATGTCAGAAAACAAAAGGCAACTTACTGCTGTACCTAATCAAACACTCAGCAACATGAGAAAGCAAAAAAAGCCATAAATAATAAACTAAGTATATAAAGATGGTTGCAACATTTACTATATCCAGAGTTAAACTCAAAAGGCAAGCGGAAAAGAAAATTGCCAAAAAAAATCAAGATGAACATTCAACCATTTGTTGCATTGATGTCTAAAACTTGTAGACACTAGACCGTAATTTGCCGGCAGTCACAATTCACTATCAAGCATCTTGAGCACCTTAAACAAAAACTTCAATCAATCTTGAATCATGGTAAAAAGCACCATCCACCACGCATGAGAGAGAGAGAGAGAGAGCACAACAAATGACGTAGGGAAGAAGAAACTGAAATGCTCAACGAATTGAACCCTAATGTAGCTAATCCTTGTCCAGTTACTCCTAACCTAAACAACTAATTTGTCTAAAAGACTAAAACTAAGATATCTCAAACCACACCACTAAAGCAAGATGTTTCTCATTTTATACCCATATATGTACACACCAACATTGTCTAAATCAAGTTACCTATTGATATTTCAGCAAAAAAAAAACTTACCTCTTAATACTCCCATCCCTCCAACTAACTAAGAACTAAAACTAAAATTATTATTGAGACCTTCAAACATATTAGAACAAAAAAAAAATCCTTTGCTCAAAATTCTGAGCTTCAATATATTCTAAGCTCATCTATGCTCTGAATATTGTGCATTAACAGCTAATAATGAATGCATTTATGGAAACAGAAGCTTCGGCAAAAAGATTACGCTGCATATTCTTTCTTACTAAGAGACCAAGATCGCTATCTAAGACCCCAAAACTACAAAATTCAGTCCATAATTCAGCCACCAAATTAACTTCCAATTCCCCTCAGCAGAACAAACGCACTCATAAGGAATTCCACTAAATCCACCAAACCAATTAACAGAAGAACATTTAAACAAAAAAGGCACAATTTTGCACTTAAACTGGAAGAAATGCACAAGCTAAGAGTGCATCTCCCATTCATCTCCAAATCCTCGCATGTAACCTAAAAGCAAATTCTGACAGTAAAAACTCCAGACAAGATCAAGAACCAATTCAATTGGATTCACAGACACCGAGACACACATGGCCCAAATGGCAAACCAAAATGCGCTTGCCGATTTCATCAGCATACAATCAAAATAGCTCCAACACCACCCATTATCAAATTCATTCAAAATCCATAAAGAATTCCATCAGCAAATTAACAAACAAAAATTAACAAGAACATTTTGGAAAATACCAAGAGAAGCTTACCTCCTTGCGAGGGACGCCCAACCGCAGCTTGACAAAGCCAAAGACGGGCCCGAACTGACGCTTCATCATCTCGTGCTGGATCTGAGAGGGGTTCATTCCTTCAAAATCCGGGGGTGGGTCGAACTCCTTGGGGCCGCTGGACCTCTTCCCCCACTCCCTCCACTCCTCGTCCTCCTCCTCGTCCATTACGTCGTCCAGGTCGTCCGGCACGTGGACGCGCTTCTTCATGGCGCCAGCGGTGGGGAGAACGGAAAGGGCGTGAAGTGAGAAGAGGAGGACAAGGAGGAGGAGGAGGTAGAGGTGGCGGCGGCGGAGACGGTGGCCGCCGGTGGCATTGGTGGGGACGGTAGTCTGCATGGTCGGGCGGGGCGCCGGCCGTTTGCGCTGTTTGCGAGCTAATTAACGAAGCTTGCTGGGTTAGAAATAAGGCAGGAAAAACACAGACGGTGGATGTCCACTGACCTAGTAATGAAGTAGGATAGCTTCACCGTGCGGTGGCGAACCATCTATACACGTCTAAATAGAAATGGGGGTGTTAAACTGGTAGTGGTAGATAAAGGATCGGTACCAACTTAGGCCAAAAGTAGCTGTTGTAACTGTTCTGCTTCTAATCTACCACTTTGTGTAGCTTTGTCTTCGATTAGTGTAATGATCTTCAAGACCCTTCTTCAGCAGCAACGGCATGGTTTTGTTGTATGGTGTTTGGATGCAGGGCAGGTGTCTTCTTCCGGGATGAGTGGGCAGCTGTGGTTAGTTGCGATTGTGTTTTTCTTCTCTTCCAATGGCTGAATCCCCGGAAGAGGTGGAATGTCGAGCAATGTCATTGGCTTTGAAGCTTGCGGAGGAGATGGAATATGGGAACGTTGATTTTGAGGGTGACTCTTTTGATATCATTGCAGGAGTTAAAGGGCGAGCTGGGAAACAGAGACTTGTCCCAAGTCTGGTGGTCGGAGGTTACGGGCCTTGCGATGAAATTCCAAGGTGCTACTTTTACCCACATTTTTCGTGATGGAAATAAGGTCGTCCATGAGTTAGCTACTTTTGCATCCCAGAGAAGGTGCCCGATGTTTTGGCTCCGTGAAGTTCCTAGATTTATTGGGACTCATGCTTTGTTTGATTGAATTTTGCATTTTATAAAAAAAAATACTCTAAATCGATAACGTTTGGGGTACTCCATTTGGTAAAAATCTACTCCTTTTGGACTCGAATTGGTATATGATCCGGTAATCAGTAAATGATGGAGAACGACAGTATTCAATTATGTGACTGTGACGACCTTAAAAATTGTACAAAAAAAAGTTAATGATGGCCTAAACTAAGAAAGTGGATTATATTTGAAATCCTTTATGTGCTAATTGAACGAGTTTATTTTGAGTCATCATATTTTTCCTAACTAAAGTAGGATTAGAAAGAGTATGACTTAATGAGGTAACTAGAACTGGTTTACATTTTAAATCAAGACTATGGACAACCAACATGGGTGTGGGGTTGTGCCTAGCACCAAGGTCAAGCTGTAGTTGGAGTCTGGCGCCAAGTAGACGAGAAGAGAGGGGATTGATATAAATCTTTTAGGAGATACACTCCTAATTGAAGTAGGAATAGGGGAAGGTTAGATATACAGTGGAGATAAAGCCCTGCCGGCTAGGACTAATGTTGGGTGTTAGGAAATTATTTTGAAGGATCTTTTTGGTTACCAACTTACCTAATTTATGATAAACTCATAGTGGAAAGAATGATTAGGTTTCAACTCCAATTGAGGAGAGCGCCAAGGATTTTTATTTGGATTTTGGAGAAGCAGGTTGCTTTATATAGATTTGACTTGATTAGAGATCGACTTAAATAGGGAAGGTTGGTTATACTCCTACCAGAAGTAGGAAAACCCTAGGGTGTCATCTATTTAAGAGGAACATGCTGGCCCTATTGTGCTGATCGACCACATCTCTCATTCTCTCTCAAAATCCTCACCTCCCATGACCGCTTCCCTCTCTCTCTCTACTCACATTGCTAGCCAACCAGAGATACATGACGGGGAGACTTGGGACACTGAAGCTGAGGCTACACGACAAGAAGATTTGTCATCGATTGAGGTAAGATGATTTTATGTAGTATCTTCTAGGATCTTACTTTTTATGATACCTAGAATCCTTTGTGTTTGAAGTCAGATATAGCCATATTCTTGCTGATGTGATGTTGATCTATGTCCATGAATGAGTTCTTAAAAGTGTTGAAGTTATATGCTCTATTGTCTTGAATGTTTGAATTGACTTCGATTGTATATCTAAATCTTATCATCTTTGCTTGTAATGGATTGATGAGAACCCTGATCACTTATTGCTTCCTTATTATTTCCCTTTTCATATATACAAACTTGTTGCCCGTTCATAATAATCTTATTTCATGAAACTATTATATATGTAAAGTAAACAATTGGACACATGCCTAAAATAGACTAAACTTTGTCAATTTGAAAATCTGTTGACCAGATACCCATATTCTTTATCATGTTTCTTTCTAGCCAGTATATGTATGTGTACCACATAAAAAGCATGATAACTATTGTTAGACAAAGTTGATACAGTAATTAGGTATTGCAGAAATCCTAATTAAACCAAACAATTGACCTTTATTCAGATTAATGCTCTCGGCCAGAATTATTTCTTGCACTGACAACCATGTCAAATAACTCATAACTAGTTCTAGAAAATCATAAAAATATGTCGTCTGTTGTGTTGGACTCTAGATACATAGGGGTATCATCTATAAATTTCTCCAATCTAGAATTTGTTTGTACTGTCCTAGGGATCGTGTCAATCTAACCTTTCTATTTTGGATAGAATCATGTTTTCCTAAAATTTGTGATAACCTTGTACACCAGTCAACTAGCAGTAAAGTAATAAAACTGATAATACCTACATTAATCAAAGTAGTCCGAATTCTCTTCAATTAATTGTATGTATCATATAATAGATTACAATAGTAAGAAGAGTAATTAATTGTTGTTGGTTTCATTGAAACCCAGGTGAACATGATAAAACCCTAATTGAATATCATACGAGCATACAACTGCTTGAAAGGCCTAATATTTATAAAATAATCATAGTAAAAGTCTTTTAAAGTATTACAACTCTCTCTTAAGTCAAGACATGCAGTAAACCATGTGACTTTCTCAATGGGTTCTCATTCAATTTCAATTACGTGCAATATACCGTTGTGGTTGGAATGCTTATGTTAAAGCTATTCGTTACTGAGTTAGTTGGAATTAGGATACGGCTCTTTATACTAACGATATCTCTGTTTCGCATAAAGATTATTGAGTCAGTTTTACATCTCTGTATTGCATATTTATTGCCTGGGCAAGCTTCCAATAGGACCTAAAAGATAAAAGACTTCAAGTTTTTTCCTCTAACTGCAACTTGCCCAAGTCTATTCCTCTTTCACGCGTGCATAAGAGGATGCATGAGTATTCCGAAGAAATACCCAGTAGGATGCAAAAACATGCAAGAATAGAATACACAGTATGGGAAAAGGAATAGGATTTTACAAATGGCAATAGAGATTATTAGCAATTTAACTTAACATCAAGGTGTTTTACCCGAAGAATCTTATAATTCATCAAGACTACAAACATTAAAAGTGTAAGGAGAAATTATCATTCATCATTGACTCCAAACATCAAAAGTATAAGGAGATCCAATTTCTGCTCTCAAACATTACCACTCGCAAGTGGCTACTTGCCAGATTACCTTAGAGGTTCTCTTACTGGAATTCTGGCCATGCATTTAGGATACTAGCCCTGTCAGTGCTTACGAACACAATAGACGAAGACTGCAAGACCTTCCGTAATGTCTCATAGCCTAAAATGTACGTATATGCATCTCTTTGGGTGGGAGCCTCGAAAGGTTCCATAAATATCAGAGATCTCGTAAGATCTAGTAATGGCTCTCTGGGCATACTATGATTCCACCTCGAAGAGATCCTCGCAAGGACTCTTGTGGAGAAACAATCAATATATATATATATATAGTAGTACTTCTCATGACAGAGTATCAAACACACTATAGGAGCATTTCCTCTCTTCAAATAAATGACTCACGAAAGGAGTTTAACTGAAATTTCAACATCAGATATGTTACACATGCATAGCACTAGATAAGAACACCGTAAGACTCAACCATTTTCAAGAGACACTTGCCCATACTCCATTTATCAGAATTTGAGATAATGAGATTTGAAGATTCGAATTCCAATTGGAAGCTCAAATCGAATCAACACCACAAGCAGAGTATGAAAGATTCATTGAATACAAAAACGCCTTTGATTAACCCATAATGAT
Organism: Houttuynia cordata; assembly: GCA_039654745.1. Lineage (NCBI taxonomy): Eukaryota > Viridiplantae > Streptophyta > Magnoliopsida > Piperales > Saururaceae > Houttuynia > Houttuynia cordata. The sequence continues at coordinate 12,708,872 of CM077504.1, forward strand.
AGTTCTTATAACTTAGTCAATTATATTGTGATCTTTACTGATTAGCCTTATAAGATACATATAAAGTTCAATGTACATTTATCTTAACATATACTCTTGTATTAGTGGAGTATTATTGACTTTTAGTCTAATTACAGTGTAATGTTTTTACATATCAGTTGAATTCTGAATGTTCCCACAGATAGTACAGTTCGAACTGGAGTCTAAAATTTTTACTGTAATTACTCCTATAAGTCTAGTTTCCAACCCAACAAACGTCATATTTTTCTGATTTTTCTATAGTTAGTTACATATGTTTTAGTGTAGGTTATCGGCGCAGAAGTAGTCCTAGCCGAGAACACTATTCTTAATTCTATTTGATTAAGGAGTGTAATTAGCCTCTAATATGCATACTAATGCCTTCATATGCTTAATTATATGATATATTATGCTATTATAGAACCTTAATAGTCCCAAATTTTAGTAATTTTGAATGAATAGAGTTTGTTTTCCCATCTATATTTGAACCTACGATCATATCTTTTATAATATTTGATGAACTGGATAATTAATTTGGGACAAATTGAGTGTCACGCCCCAAATTTCTGAACCTCGATTAGAGCGCAGATTCACCAATCCATTAACGGTCAGAAGGTTTGAATGCGACCGAATACTCGATCATTCTCATTCCCATTTAACATGATATGAGACAAATATAGGATCGATCAAGACTAAACAATATCCTCGTACTAAAATCTTGAATTGAATAAACAGCATGTCCTATCACACTCAATATTCATAACTTGATAAAAATGCGACCAGGCACCTTTTGAACAAATCACTGAGGGATTGAATAAACTGTATGTCCAATCATTCTCATTATTCATAACTTGATGCAATGCTGTGACACGCCTTTTGAACTAGTCACTAGTCTTTAGAGAGAAACCAAAACAAAGAAGCAAGTTCAATATCAATAATCTGCACCAACACAACCAGAACAGTCTGACTTAAAATTTTCAGTATTCAAAAAAATGACAAATGAAAATCAACAGCATCTACCAAACAAGGTTTTCTCCCTTCAAAATCTCACCCAAGCGTGTATATGCTCCTCAAAACCTATCATAAAAACTAAGAAAAGTCCAGACGGCATAGCTAAAACCTCTAATGCACTAGAAGGAACAAAATCGATAAAGATGCTTAGAAACCAATGACCCAAACAGATAAGGAAATAATTATATAGAACCCACCCCAGGCAACACAGGCATCGCCAACTCCAAAGATGAAACCTATAATGAAAACTAAGACCAAGTCCAAAAAGCATAGCTGAAGCTGCACTTGAAAGAGCAAAGTTGATAAAGACACTTTCTTAGCATCCAAGAAACCAATGACCCAAACAAATAAAAAAAATATTATGTAGAACCCACCTCAAGCAGCACAGCCTGTCAAATCCAAAAACGGCCAAAGGTAAGCATTAAGTCACAAATTACAGCATTGCTAAATGCTCCAAATAAACCTGCCAATACATAGAACATATATCCATGCAAAAAATATACGCTCTCATTTCTAAGAGAAATGCAAGGCAACCCTTGTGTGGCTTTCGAGTATATTTAAATAACTAGTCTTCCACAAGCTATGCAACAACATATAACATATACATGTGTGCAAAAAATATGCGTCCTCATTTCTGATGTGCCCTAAGAGAAATGCAAGGCAACCCTTGTTTGGCTTTCGAGTATATTTAAATAACTAGTCTTCCACAAGCTATGCAACAACATATAACATATACATGTGTGCAAAAAATATGCGTCCTCATTTCTGATGTGCCCTAAGAGAAATGCAAGGCAACCCTTGTTTGGCTTTCGAGTACATTTAAATAACTAGTCTTCCAAAGCTAGGCAAAAACATAGAACATATACATGTGTGCAAAAAATATACGCCCTCATTTCTGATGTGCTCTAAGAGAAATGCAAGGCAACAATTGTGTGGCTTTCGAAGTACATTAAAATAACCAGAGTCTTCCACAAGCTTTGCAATATCTATTCATTGATCCACCCCTCAAATATATGATAAAAGATAACAAGCTACACACTGAACTGCAACTTCTCAAAGATGGCACGAAATAAGTTCACCGAGAAAGGAAGACTCATCAGAAAAACAATATCATAGTACATATTCATACGTATTTCAAGGAATCGAAACAAACCATACAACAGAAGAAGTGAGTTAAGTTCATTCTCTTCTCAGGATCCCATGTAAGAAACTTCACTATAAGTACTGCAAAATGTCATGTTATAATTTCATCATCGACAACAAATCCGTATGTCAAAGAAGAATCTTATGAATCAAAGCAACGTTCAAAGCACTTTAGGTACTCCTCTTGATGACAACACCACGTGAGAAATCTCGAGTAACAAATTTCTACGGACAATAATCAGCTATAATAAGCAATAATTAGCTAATGACAAGCCATTTCAGCCTAGTTTGAAAAGCTCCAACTAACCACGCTATCGATAGATAACTGGAACATAGACATTCATAAAGAATTTCAACCAATGAAGGAGAAACCCCAGCATTGATTTTATATTGGGAATGTACACCTCCTTACGCTCCTAGCATAAAACAAGTAACAAGATAAGAAGCAAAGAGACCATATTCTGCAGTCTGTAGAAACTAGGCTGAAATGGCTTGTCATTAGCTTCTTGATTTCGGAACTCTAGAACTCTAGATTACCAGTCTTAAAAGAACACTGTAATATAAGAACTGATGTAGTAAAACTTGACTGAGATTAGAAAGACTCAAGAGAATAGAGTTGAATTAGTAGAAGACCGTGAATCTTACCTTATAAATATACTAATGACATTTCTTTCATGGGTCTAATGGCTAGAACAATAAGCGGCAAGATTTATGAAAAGGATAAGCAAGAAGCTACTAAGCAATGGCTAGAAGAATGGAAGAAAATTAATATAGGTAGTGGAACAGAAGCTGACCCTATGAAGATTGATATAGAGGAGGTTCAGAATCCAACTACAGATGTAGAGCCTTTACTTAGATTTGACCCTGCTGCAGATATAGACTTTCCAGTAGAATGAGTGGATGGGAAAGGACCACCGTCTCCCAAGTTCCGAGGGGAATTTGAGGACGGATCTTCTCCAGTGTACTTTAACCAGGAAGCGCAGATTGTTAGAGATCATCCAGTCTACGTTCTGGTTGAGACAGATGCAGAACTATGGAGGATTTTATACGCACGATTCTGGTCTATGGGCTATAGATGGCCGCATATGACTGTCTTTGAGTATGTGCTAAGTCCAAAGTTTGTGTTTGCTCCAATCCAGACCGCCTTGGATATATTAGATGACTATCTCTGAAAGTGAGAACTTAGGAAGAATTGTTAGGCAAACTTTAGATTTAGGAGTTCCTTGTAATAAACCCTGATCTATACGCCAGGAATTCAGTGTAATACTCTTTTAATCTATTCTCATAATGATTATATGATGAATTATTTGATTCTATCTCAGTAGTAGAGATTGTGTGAATTATTGATTTGATGAGAGATTCCTTGATAATTATAGTATGAGATGGGATCAAATAATTCATCATATAATCATTATGAGAACAGATTAAAAGAGTTTAGAACGATTTGGTAGGAAAAAATCATCCTACCCCCTTGTTGCACGAAAACCACACGTCCACGCCTAGCTCCTCCTCTTCGCAACGAGGCCTTCGCTCCTTTAATCGAACAAGGTTTGAGATTGAGAAGAAGGGTGCAAAAGCAATGGAGAAAATGCAAAAGCTTGCTGGAACAATGGAGAAGGAGAGAGAAAAGGCTAGGGCGTCACAATGGCTTGGCGTGCAAAAGCACAAGATTCTAGAAAATTGTTGTCTGAGTCTCTAGATGAGAGAGCTCTTGTTATTTCTATATTAAATCAGTTCGATGTAAACTGTTCTCCATTAAGAGTCATTGATAAACGCTCTTAGAGTGGAATCATAGTATGGTCATGAGCCATTACTAGATCCTCTGTGATCTCAGATTATTTAATGAACCTCTGTAGTTCAGCCGATGATGGGAACATGTGCGCTTTTAGACTGTATGATATTAAGGAACGTCTACAGTCTTCGTCCATTGTGCCAATAAGCACCGATGGGGATCTAGATGCATGGTCGGGTTCCTCTGAAGAACTTCTAGGATGTTCTGGTATTGATGTCCATAGGGGAAGTGGACTGAGCTGAGAGCAAAAATTGTTGTCTCCTACACTTTGGATATTTGGAGTTGATATTCATTTTATCTTCTCCTTTCACACTTTACGTTTGGAGTTTTGAATTTAGATCTTTTATATTTTTTGACCGTTGAGGGTCTTTGATGATGATTGGTATCTAGGTAAGTAAACTTTGTATTTACTAATTCTGATGTTATTGAACTTGTCTTTACTCTTTCTACTGTATTGTCAGTATCCCTATAAATTCTTGTTTTGTGGGTTTTTCTTGGCATTTTACTGGCTATTTCCTATGGAATACTCACGCATCCTTTGATGCAAGAATCAAGAAGGAAAATAATTGACAAGGTATTTTTGATAGTGATTTGTGGCGGATTGCAGTTTGAGGATGTTATTTTATTATGCTTTATTTATGAATCTGTTGGCCTGTGTGCCAGATTATATATTTTTTTTAAATTGGCCTAGTGAGACTTAATGGATGTAATAGTCTAAGTAGACTTTTAGTTTTGTTATTCAAAGGAAATCATGGGCACTTCAGATCGTCATGTTCATGCTTGGGTATTTTCTTGCCTACTCCATATGACTACTTGTGAGATTCTTATCAATTTTAGCTGGGCATATTGATTTCAAGGGCTTCAGCCGATTTTTTGTTTATTATGTTACATGATAAATTTATGTTTTTTTTATTGATTTTTATTTTAGGTGAATCTGTTGGATAAAGTGTGAAGTTAGATTCTGGTTTGTGTATTAATTATGTCCATTTTTCATTTTACATTTCATAATTTTTACATTGGTGGGCTGTCTTTTTTCTTGGTGTGTATTTCTTAATATTTGTCATTTGTGATTGTTTTGAGATAAATTCTAAACTAGAACTGATTTGATGAATGGTAATTTAGGTATTGTTCCTCATATCTTTTAATTTTATTAAACATGTGTAACAAATGATGCTCCACCTCTTGCATCATATTGTGGGTTGACAATTGATTTTAATCGTGCTGATAGTTTACTCGAAGTGTCTTGTTTGTGGAAGTTTGATGGATGTAATTTTTATGGCATATGTGTCGTGTCCTCATTGATTTTTGTACTTTTTTGGATGCGCAAGAACCGTTAAACAGTTGGTATTTTGGTATACATGTCTCTAACGTGGAGTTTGTTGCCGATGAAATTCATTTGCTATTTCCAACATGTGCTCGAGTTCCGTGCACAATGTTGACTGCTTTCATGGACACGTCATGTAACAAATTTTGGTTCTGTGTCAGATCTTTTACAGTTTGTTTTAATTTTGAATGTTTCGTGGATGTGATTATATCATAAGTTATGTTGGCTTGATGTGCCTTCAATGTGAACTTTGTTATTTTCTGGTTGTGATTTGTAGGTTATCGTTAGTCTTATTATCAGGTGGTTTGCCTCATCAACATCAGCAACAGTAAGTCTTAGTTGAAAGAAAAAAACAAAAGCCAAAAGCTACTATCCTATCTAGATAGTCAAATAAGTGACATTTATGTTAAATTAAGGTACTGTGTTCATGTGATTATCCCATTTTATCTTCGTATCTGCTCGTGTACTTTTATCTTTGTTTTTTTCAGTTGTCCACAAGCTGCACTCTCGATATATCTAGTGTTTAAGGTTTTATCATATATTTGAAGGGGACATGGAAGACTATGCTATTCGAGATCATACATTACCTGAAAGTTGGCGCAGTTTAACCTAGACTAGTCCTTTAAACTTGTTAGTTGTCTCTAAAATGTAAAATACGTCTAAACAAATTGGAATTTCTTTTGTGGTTAATTATTGTTGTTCCTGTTTGAGCTGGTGGAGTTGAATCTGTTAGGTGATCGGGTTTATCTTCAGGTCTGTCGATCGGGAGCAATTAGAGCTTTCTAAGATTTGAGTAATGCCTTGTTTGTCATGAATCTAATTATGATGATAGTTAATAGAAGATTAGCTAGTTGCACTTATTCACCTTTGCAGGTGGATGACAGTGATGTATTGAACATGATTTTGTTGCATAACTACCAATGGTTGTGACTAATACGTTATGTGGTTTTCTTATTGTTTATTATGGTTTCTTTCATGTGGCCGGACAATGAATTGAAAAGTTACTTGAGATTTCATACATTTTTGTGTGAACTGATACGTCTGGATATAAGCGTCATATTTTGATAGACTTGAGATAGTTTATGTATAAAGAACGTACACGTATTTGATCAGGTTATAAATAATGAGCTTTGGAATGGTGAATCATAGCATTGGGTGAGGATATGAATAATGAGAGTTATGGCAAAATGAAGTAGCTTTAATAGGGATACACAAAATAAAGTAGCTTTTTATGAGAACAAGTAAAGTTAAACCTAGAAACTAGCAATATAACTCTAGCAATAAATATATTATGAACTGAATTTTTTTTAGCATTCTGTATCGTGGCAATTGTTCGATTATATGTCCCAGTTGTCCTTTGCAGGTTTTCTTATTAAGGGGCATAGCTTTCGTTACTACAGAGAGGTTTGACGTACAGTCTTGCTTAACATTTTGTCAGTCAGTTTGGAAAAATTTTGTCTCATCAGCATTACAAGAACATAATAAGTGCAATCTGTTGTGTGTAGAGTAGCATGTTTCTAAAATTTGCCACAGCATAACAAGAGCATAAGAAGTGCATTCTGTTGTGTATAGAAGCATGTTTCTTGTTTGAATTTGCTTCTTGGTTTGTCATTTTTTTTATGTAATGTTAGCCCAGCTATAATGCTCGAATGGTGGATCAGCTTATAAACCGTGGGAGTCACTATAAGTTCAGGTTATATTTTAAGTAGGTTTTGTCCAAAAGGCATCGTTTAAAGTGGCGCCTTCATCTTTTATACTACAAATCCAATGATGTAATTTGTGGATATTTTAAATATTTGATTATACAATATAATCAATATAAACAAAAAATAAATTATAATGAATGCACAAGCATCAACCTTTTATTTGCTCAGTGAACTTAGAACACAAATAAATTAAAGTGTATATTTTAAGTTTAAATTATATATATATATATATATATATATATAAAATATAATACAAATGTTTATAAGATGATACAAAAGTTCACTCAACTCTTTCCCTTACTGCGAAGGGTTTGATTGTATTTTTTGGCTGAGCCCGAGAGGGGGAAGTGGTTTTAAAATAAATCTAAACCGAAGGGGTAATTCCAGATGACGCCTTCCAAAGAAAATAGAAAATATATGGTGTCGGTTGAAATGACGCCTTTCCCCTTTATAAAATGAATGCCACTTCAAGCCACACCTTTCTAGGTACTCTAAGGTGTCGTTTTAAGTGACGTTTTTTTAGAAATTTTTAATAGAACGTAAGGTATCAGTTGAAACGACGTCATTCTACTTTACAAGAGGAAGGCGTCGTTTTAAGTGACACTTTTTCAGAAATGCCACGATAAGGTGTCACTTCAAGTGATGCTTTTTTGGAAATTCAACAAAAGTAAAAGCCATCACTTTAAATGATGCCTTCTCTCTTTCCACGGAGGCGTCACTTGAAGTGATGTCTTTCGGGTTAGGATAATAAAAAAAACCGTGCAGGGCTAGCACTACCTTAGCACTTGCATGGAATGCCAAATAACTATATCAGGAAATAATATTTTTTTATTTTTTTATTTTTTAATAATTTATAATTTTTTTAAAAATATTATTTGGTAATTGTTTTGCCTTTATACAATGATTTAACGTTGTTCCATAGTGATAAATTTAGGCAAAAATTGGCCAATTCTTCCAAGATGAGCCTCGTCAGGTAGTGGCTCCACTCTTTTGCTGATTTTGTCAAAATAGCATAAGTTGATGCCATTAATTTTGGGTTGGGTTAGTTTGGGAAGAGCCAGCTGATTTCATTATGAGCAAATGGCTGGGATACCAATTTATATTAGCACATTCATGCCAACGACCTTCAACCTCCAATCTTCCGTTTGCCTGAGTTTCCCTGGTTGTGGCTTCTACCAGCCATGGAAGGACTAATCGACCACGTATCAGTTGGTAAGAGCCCGTATCCATTGGCAACAACTGGAAGAAATTTTCCTTTCAGAAAAAAATGAAATGCATAGGGGACCATCCAATAATGAGGGTGTGGACTTGATTGCTTATTAAGTTATTGATATACGATCGTGTAGTCATCTTGGAAGTTCAATGTAAAAGAAATAAATCCCTCATTTTTCTAGGATTCAATCCGGGGAGGCTTTAAATGTACGAGTGTTGCTTCTACCAACTACACAGGACTCTTCGACGTGATAATCTCTTATCTTTCTAAGATATAACCACTTAAAATAAAACTCAGGTAGACATGTATCTAATTTGTGCTACACCAGCCGCTCAACAACTCTTTTAAGGACTCTACAATCTACAATAGGGTTTGCAACTGCTTATATATTTTCAGACATGATTTATGTCATTTCTAACATGTAAACACCTTATCCAAGAATCACATGCTACTATATTTCTAGCCTAATCCTCCATAGTCGAGTATACTTATTTTGATTCTTCTACACTATCTTCAAATCAATTTAGGGTTACAGTGGTGATGTAAAGTCGATTTTATGAGATTTGTAGAATCCAAGTAAGGTAATTGGTCAGGTCTTTCCATTTTTCTTTTTGGTATTGCACATCATGGAATCAATCCACCATAGATTTGATTCTGGTTGATCAACACATATAATTAAGTTGGCCTACATATTGTTGAATTGAGATGCCCATGCCAATCAATACGTAAATAATTATCTTCTTTACTAGCTCCGACCAAACCTTGCTCTATGGCTCCAGCTCTTCTCTGGTTCCCATGATGTCTCACTAAATTCAGACTGACTTATCTTGCTACACCCTTCTCTTGGGCGTTTACTACATTTGGACAGAGATAGACTTTCTTCTTTGAGATATGACTGAAGTGGGAGAAGGTGTCTTGAACTTTGGTGGATGTATCCAATGCAGCTCTGACTTTGGTGTTTGAGTCAAGGTGGAGATAGTTCGGGGTGGTGATTATTCCAATGGAGTCTTCTAGGTAAATTGGGAGTTCAAGTCAAGGTGGAAATTGTTGAGGTTTATGCCTTGAACTCCCATAGAGGAGAGGAGGCATGGTGCAAGGAAAACTGGTTGCAGGAAGAGGAAGATGCAGGGATTGGAAGTAGGCAGAAGGCTCAGGACATCAGTGATGTAGGAAAACTGATGTATAAATATCATTTTTCTTATGGTGGTCTATCAAAAGGGCTACTGAAATTGACAAAAGGTCCAATGGTAGACTGGTTCTGGCTAGCGGTGACCAATATGGGACGATGGGTGCTAGCGGTAAACCAATTGCATTTGCGGTAGACCGATCATCTTTTTAGAAACTATGTATGCATATGGGAAACTTCCATTCTAAAGCGGATTTGCTTAGAATTCTTTCTCCTATTAGGCTAGAGACTTGTGGAAGGGCCTATTTAAGGAGATTCTAGGGTTAATGAAAATGTATGTACAAGGGTTCTACCAAGTGGGGATAACTTGGGATGTTGTACATGGACACTAGGTTGAGAATAACCTATGTGTAGAGGTTTGGGAGAGGCACAAGTTGTGCATAACCTGTATCTAAACCTCATTTATCTTTGTGCTCTCTCAAGGTATGGTTCTAGGATTAGAGTGTTGAGAGGCTTGAAGAGGAGGCATCTTCGTATTCAAGGTTGAAGACACTTCGACACAAACTTTCTAATGTCTGTTTTCATACCATTCCACCAGAAACTGCGATTGAGATCGTGATAAAGCTTGGTGCCTCCATGGTGAATGGTATACTGTGACGGATGTGCCTCCCGAATATTTTCTTGTCTCAACTCCATCTCCTTGACTTGAATTATGCATCTTATTAACTCCTAAACTTATGTTTATGTTAATGTTTGAATAGATTTTGTGTGCTATAATGTTATTTTTTGATCTTTTTTAAGAAGAGAAAAGAAGTAAAATATTTTGGTGAATGAACAGTAGCCAATCGATCGCTAGACTTACGAGATCGATCGCCTGACCCAAAAGAAGATGCGAACGAAGGATGTGATCGATCATCATCCTCTCGATCGATTGTATCTACTGGAGTTTTGGTTATACAGTGCACGATCGATCGGCACCTAAACCGATTGATCGGCATATGAAGAGTAGTAGCGAATGATTGCAGGAATGCAGTGAAGAAACAAATGAAAAGTAGAGGATCCATCGGTAAGTGATTGATCGGGCAACTAGGCGATTTATCGCTATATTCGCAAACTTAAAACAAGACCTATTGAAACAGAATTGGAAAGGGGTTTTGTGGTTTTCCTTCACCCCTATATCTATGCCTTAAGGGAGAACACATTGGGATATCTTGGACATCTTGGACTCTAGAGAAGAGTTTTTTTGTGGAGAGTTTGTGACGGCTATAGCAAAGGAGAGAAGAAGAAGATGACTTGTGTTTCTCTTCCAATGCACGGGTAAATCTCTTTCCAAGGTGTAGATGAAGCTCGAGTAGATTGGTTTTGTCATTTTTTTCTATTCTTAATTTTATCTTACTTGATGTATGGGTCTTTGCTATATTATCATTGTTAATGCATTGAGAGTTATTCTATGTGCTCAAGAGAGGCTACAGTGATTCTTGTGAATTTTAATCCGATGAATACTTGTGTATCTGAGAGGAACGTAAGTAGACTAAAGTGTTATTTGCTAATAAAGTTTCATTGATCTATGCTTGAGAGGGATTGATCACAATTCCATTGTTTAATTGCTTAAGTGTTGCGTTCGAGAGGAGTTGCATAAATTTTGAATTGATCAGTGTGTGTTCGAGAGGAATACACTAATAAACTAGGAATTTATAAAAGAGAGAGAGAGACGATAAAGCTAGTTTGGTTCATGGTGGATTCGATGTCTTGGTATTTTTCCATATAAGCACAACTTAGTTAAAGTAGTTAAAGTTAATTATTTTTCTTAGATTAAATTAAAACAACTTTTCTTTTGAATTTGGTATATTAATCATTCGTCCCTGAGTTTCGACAACCCTAAATACTCATTGTAGTACAATTGCCTTTTGTATTTTTAAGGGTTTAATATTTAAACGATCAAGTTTTTGGCGCCACTGTCGGGGATGGAAGTCAATAGTTTACTAAATTCTTAACGTAGTTAGAGTAGTTTCATTAGTTCTATCTCTCTCGAGCATAGATCAATGAAACTATTAATATATAACACCTTAGTCTACTTACATTCCTATCAGACACGCAAGTATTCCTCGGATTGAAATTCACAAAATTCAGTCTCGCCTCTCTCGAGCACAAAAAATATATCTCAATAAATTAACATTGAGAATATAATAAAGATTCATATATCAACTAAGATAAAATTAAGAATGGAGAAAGAAACGTCAAAACCAATCTACTCCGGTTTCATCTATGCCTTGGAAAGAGATTTCGCCGTGCATTGGAAAAGAAATAAGCATCTTCATCTTCTTTATCTTCTTCTTCTTTGCAGTAGCCGTCACAAAAGTTCTCCTCCCAAGTCTCCAAGACGTCCAAGATGTCTTAATACATTCTCCCATAAGGCATATATATAGGGGTGAAGAAAAATCATAAAACCCCCCTTCCAATTCCGTCTCAAAATAAGTCTTGTTTTAAGTTTGCGAATACGGCGATGGATCGCTTCATTGGCCGATCAATTGCTTCCCGACTGATCTCGTCTTTCCTTCGTCTTTTTTGTAACACCCAAAAAATTTGCATGTTTATTAAAATTGATATTTTAAAAGATTGATCTAAATATATGAAATTTTGATTCTTGTTTTTATTCTATTTTATTATATGGTGTTAAAGATCTTGAATAGAGCTTTTCAACGCCACTGATGGTGCGCAAATCGGAGTTCGGAGCATAAAATTATGTTAGTTTGAATTTTGGTATATAGTGGGGTATGCGATTAATCACCGGGGTATGCGATTGATCTGGCGGGGCACGCAATCGATTGTCGGGGTACGCGATAGATCGCAACGGCATTGAATACGTAAATTACGTTTTGAGTGGATTTTCTTGAGAAAAGGATATCAAATCCTAACCAAACTAGGAGAGGACGTTCATGAGAAGATTTTGGAGGATTTTAGAGGATTTCCATTGGAGGAAAGAGTCCATGATAAGGAAGGATTTGCATAAGAGGTGGAAACTCTAAACTCTATATAAACCCATGAGAGGGGAGGGCTTGTGCAATTCATATCAAACCCTAGCTCTAGAAATCTTGTGTTTTTATCCTTCCCACGTTCACCCTTCCCTCAAGCCTCTTCTTGGTGTGAGTCTTCATCCAAAGCTTGGAGTTGAGGCATCGCTACAAAGCGAAGAAGGCGAACGACGCGTAAAGGGTGAGACTTTAGTGAAACTGAGAGTAGGATGATTTTACCACTATTCTTTGTGATTTATTTCAATCATATGAATGTTTATGATTCAAGTTCTGATGTCAAATATGTGACGTTATTTGGGAATGAATATGTGTGGTATTTCTATTCATGAGTTAATTATGATCATGCTCTTATATGTGAAGATGTAGGGGTCAATAGATATATGATATATAACATGATAAAAGGGTATAGTTTGGTAATTCTAGACAATCCTAAGATCTGTATTTGATCTAGGAGGGGAGTATGGTTGTCTGTTAATAATATATTATCACTTATAATCTGTTATTAAGTGATATAATCGAGTTTAATAAAGAGTCTTAATCTCGGCCAGAACTGTTTCTTTGCGGTCAGTCTGTAGTAAATAATTCATAACTAATTCAAATAAACTCGGAAAAATATGCCGTCTATTGGGTTAGAAACTAGACTCAAAGGACTATATACAGTAAAAATTTTAGAGAATAATTCAATCTGTGCTATCGCTGGGAAGAGCCGGAAGTCAATTGATATGTAAAAACAGAATACTATAATTAGGGTAAAAGTTAGAGAAACTTTAGCATAACATTACCCTATGCTAAAATAAGTATATTATAAAAGTAATATGTGTTATGTAAGATCTTCCAGAAAGAATTACAACTGAATGGACTAATTATAATACTTTAATATCATGGGCTAATAGTGGGTAGTTTGGTGTTTAGTAAGTCCTATGTGTTTCATGGTTGATATTGACTAAACTGCGTTTTCAATTGGAAGCCGAATCATCATCCCCTTTGACTAAAGTCTTAAACCTTGAAGTTTGGATCAATGTTTCTATGACCAAGTTGAATATTGGAATAGCTCCACCTATGTTAAAGCAATGTGTGACACTTCTGTTGTTGACACTTTATTTTGATACTTCTATGGTTAGTTATGTGACGATAGAGATTAAGTAATCTCATTGGTACTCCTTTAGTGAGTCAGACTTTTGAAAGAGTATCAAAATCTTTGTTGTATTTCTTTCGAGAGCTAGTTATCAGAATGAATATGTTCTTCATAGAGGATACCTTTCCTTCGAGTAAATAGTTACATCAGAGATTTGTTATAAGAACCTTGTGAGATTTTGCCCAAGAGAAGTAAATTAGTTTCCCATTATGAGAGATGGGTAGTCTCAATAGTACCTGAATGAAGACATTCGTAGTATGCTGGTAAAAGCCATAATAGACTCCATCCAGTTGATAGTTGTAAAATACTCAAAAGCACTTGGATTAGGAGAGACTCTGTCCGGTTGAGAATTGTAGAATACTCAAAAGCACTTGGATTAAGAGAGAGCTAATGATACTCAATAGCCCTTGTGTTAAGAGAAACTCAACCAGGGTGAGAGCTAATGATACTTAATAGCCCCTGTGTTAAGAGAAACTCAGCCAGGGTGAGAGCTAATGATACTTAATAGCCCCTGTGTTAAGGGACACTCAGCCAGGGTGAGAGTTAATGATACTCAACAGCCCTTGCGTTAAGGGAGATTCAGCTAGGGTGAGAGTTAATAATACTCAAAAGCCCCTAAGTTAAGAAATTCAGCTAGGGAGAGAGTTAATAATACTCAAAAGCCCTTGAGTTAAGAGACCATGCCAGGATGAGAGTTAATAATACTCAAAAGCCCTTGAGTTAAGAGACCATGCCAGGATGAGAGTTAATAAAATTCAAAAGTCCCTGTGTTAAGAGAATATATCTTTGGACCCTTGTTAGGTTCCCGCCCAAAGAGAGGTATTCCATAAGTACTGATAGAGCCAGTATTCTAGATATGACAGAGGGTTCCAAGGAGAGAACCTCTAGAATAGTTTGGTAAGAAACCACATGGCAGTGGTGATATATGAGAGTGAGAGTTGTAGCTCCATACGTTTGTGATAGTTGAAGTCTCTGTGAATGATATTTTTCTTATGCACTCTCAATGTTTGGATCTTTGATTAATTATATTCTCTCCATGCATTCTAGCTGTTTTGGAGTCTTAGTGACTGATGATGATTTTTGGTAATGCAATTCCTTATATTGGATATTGATATTGCTGATTTATGAGTTGTTGTTGAAATCTTATGCATTGTTATATATTGTATCTTTTGTGTTTGTGTGGGTTTTGCATCCTACTGGGTATTTCTTCGGAATACTCATGCATCCTGTGATGCAGGCTTGGATAAAGATTAGATTTGGAGAACGTTGCAGCAGCAGGAAAAGCTCAAGGATTGCAGTCAAAAAGTTACGAAGTTTAGGTTGCTTTTGAAATAAATAGTTGTGACAATAATGGCCTGTGTGCCAAGAAGTTTTAGTGATTTTGTTAAGAGATTTTAATGACTTTTATTTTGGGATAATTTGAGATTAAGAATTTTTATTTCATATGGTTTAACGATGTTGATTCATATGACTGATTGGGTTTCAATTACACATCCTTTTGAGATGTTGTGGTTGACTGGTGAATGGGTATTAAGTTGCGTGCCCGAATTTCAGCTTCAAGAATTTCTCGCCTAAGGGTCGACTTCCACACTCCGTCGAGGCTTGAAATTTTGGGGCGTGACATTTTCACTATTTCCTATGATCATTCGCGACTTTTCTTCATCTGCCGGTCAATAGCTCAGCTGCCGATCGATCGAGTACTGTTCAATAAAAAATTTCAATAGATACGATCGATCGAGAAGGTAATTATCAATCGCTTCTTTCGTTTGCAGGTCTTTGTGGATTGGGGCGATTGATCGCGTAAGTCTGGCGATCGATTGTCTAATATTCATTTGTTAAAATATTTTACTTCTTTTCTCTTCTTAAGCCAATCAGAGTGCAAGTTTTCTTTTCCTACAAAAGATAAAAAATTCATTAAAACATCACTAAATCTAATCAAATACTAACATAAACATAAATTTATGAGCTAATAAAATGCATAATTCACATCCGCAAACCTACATTTTGCTTTTCCCTAGCAAAACAAAACAAAATCACACAAAACAAATTAAAGGAACTAAGTATAAAAGTAAATGCCACTTTCTTAGGAAACACGATTGCATTGAGCATATGCAACAAGCCGTTAAATCTCTAGGTGTTCCTAGTAGGACAAGTTGTCTCGTGACGGTTTGCAGCCATACTGCCCACAAACATGTACTTATGAAGTTAACCTAATTCATCTAAATACAAAATTCAAGATAAACACTACAAAACAAACAATCCTATTATCCTTTCAAATGCACACCACAATGCTTATTAAAATCAACCACACGTACTCACATTTATAATCAACTGGAATATAGAAGCCTTCAAGTAAGTGACTTTATTCTATACTTTCGTCTTAGAAATTTTTGCTCAATATGATATAACATGATAATATAAATAATAAAAGTGTAGAACATTGTAGCAATACACCCTAAATTTCTGTTTTCAACATATCTAGTGTGACCCATTAGTCAAACAATATCAGAATCTACATCGTCATCTCAATCTCGAGGTTCAATTGGATTGTGAAATGCCTGATCGTTTAAATATTAAACCCTTTAAAGTGCACAAAGGAATTATACTACAGTGAGTATTTTGGGTTGTTGAACCTCAGGGACGGTTAAACAATTTACGAAATTCAAGAAAAAAGTGCAGTTGTTTTAGTTACTCTAAAGAAGCGATGAACTTTAACTAATCTAATTGAGATTTAATCAATATGTGGAAAAGACCAAGGCTCTGAATCCACCACAATAAACTAGTGTATTGTCTCTCCTCTCTCATTTAAATTTTTTTTTTCAATTGGCTAGCATATTCCTCTCAGACATACACTTATCAACTCAAAATATAGTGCTCTCCTCTCGGACGTAACACAAAACGGTTAAAACATGGAATTGTGATCTCTCTCTCGAGTATAAACCAATGAAACTTTATTAGTATATAACACTTCAGATTACACACATTCCTCTCAGACACGCAAGTGCTGTTTCAGATTGAAATCCAATTATTCACTCTTGTCTCTCTCGAGTACAAAGAACAAACTTTAATGAATTAACTTTAATTACATAATAAAGAGTCATACACCAACTAGAGTAAATATAAGATGAGAGAAAAGAAATTACACAACCAGTCTATTGGGCTTCATCTATGCCTTGGAAAAAAGTTTAGCCTCGCATTAGAAGAGAATTCATCATTATGTTCTTCATCATATTCTTCCTCTTTCTCTCCTTTGCTCTATATAGCTCAAGATCTTTCAAAACGTTCTCCCTTAAGGCCTATTTATATGTTTGAAGAGAAACCCCGAAGTCCCCTTCTAAATCCGAGTCAAAATAGGCTTGATTTAGGATTTTTCACACAAAACGATCGATCACTCCGTATTGCCGATCAATCGCTTCCCGATCGATCATTTTCCTTCATTAATTCCTGCGTTGTCGTGCTGATCGTCCATTTTATCTCGCTTACCGATCGATCATTTTTATTCCCGACTTATCGTTTTTACTGTATTGCGCACATCCAAAAACTCTTCCTTCAATAACACTGTTCCCCGGCTCTTGCGATCGATCGTGTATAACATAGCGATCGATCGTAGTTACTGTTCATAATTTTCAAATAATCATAACTTTCTGCTCCGAACTCCGAATTGAGCGCGGTTAGTGGCGTTGGAAAGCTGACTTCTTGAACTTTAACAAGAAACTTGAATGAATCAGAGATATACACACAAAGTTATGAAGATTGAACCAATAGAGTCACATTTTATCACATTTCTGCTGCTTACCCTTATTTTTCTACAAAAACCAAAAACTACATTAAAGCATCACTAAATCTAATCAAAATACTAATATAAATATAAGTTTAAGAGCTAATAAAATACATAATTTGAGTATATATCAATGCCTAACTTCAAGATGCTTAGGTTTAACAATGACTCAGGCCAATGACTCCCAACCATAGTTTGAAAACTCCGTTTTGACTCCACAGACTCGTCCGAGTCAACTCGGCTTAGTTGTAAAATGAGTCAGACTCGCCTGCTGACTCAAACCTGCATGACTCAGATTATGACTCCACTGACTCGCCGAGTCAACTAGTCCAAGACAAACAAACTCGTGATTTGCTGGAGTCAATTCTCTAGGAAATGTGTTTGATGCCCCGAGTACGGAAGGTGATAAATGTAGTTCACGACATTACTTTTGTGCTTGATGGCCGCCAACATATGATACTTCATTCTCAACCACTGTCACTGTGCTTCATGATGGGATGTTGACATGTCAAAACCTACACATGTAGGCGATATCCTTTTGTATGATATGCTCTAGCATCTAGGCATTACAGAAGTTTCTCTAGCCTTCGTGCCATTTAGAAACCAAAAAATTCTTTTATGATTTCATTCAACAGTTTCCATCCTTTCCATCCATCCATACAACTTTAGTAACCTTGTTTTTTTGGCTATAAGTCTACAACCGCCTCTTGGGCAGTCACCACGCACACCATAGACTCACTTCCACACTCTCTCTCCTACTATATGATGTCCGGGTTGAGATTGGAACAGGAGCTGCTCCATTCAACTGGAGTGTGATAACCACTGTGCTAGGGTACTTTAGTAACCTTGTTGCCACTCCTATTTTATCAACCTTACATTCATTGTACCGAAAAAGAAAACTTACACTCATATTTTTCACATGCACCATTGTTATTCAGCCACCTAATTTTAGCTACCCAAAAAGCCACGATAGGAAAGGTTAGATGACACACCAAACACCAAATATTGTAGCTCAGACCAAACTAATTATCAATCTCCTTGTGAGGCACAGAAGACGCCCACTGTGAAGGACCTCGAACCCCATCCATGTAGAATGTCCAAATAGTCGGAAGAATGCCGATTAAAAACCATGTTCGAAGGAACCAAGACCATCCTAAGGTAAGCATAGTGAACTTAACCTAGAGGGTGGGCCAAATGTATATCAGCATGTACACAATCCATGGATGCCCCTTCAAGTGAAACAATCATAGTTTGAAAACTCTGTTTTGACTCCAAAGTACTACAATTCTTTTTTTTATAAGTATGATAAAAATTTTAGTATAATTTTATTTTTATATCCTCCTCAAAAATGGAAAACTTTCACCTGCATGACTCCATCGAGACTCTGAGTCGAGTCCGAGTCTTGAGTTTTAGAACATTGCTCCCAACCAATTGGCTTAGGGCATTAGGTTTTAAGTATGGACCGCATCAGACCTGAGTATCAGCCTAAGTTAATCCTATAAAGTCAAGCAGCCAATAGTTTGTTTTTTTTTTTCATTTTTTTGTTTTCCTTTATTTTTTTCAGAGCAATATTTTATCCAGGTTGTATTATGCTCTCAACCTATTTCTGGTCCATGCCTCCGCTGTATTGCCAAGTAAATGGTCTATCATGATCGTTTAAGCTCAATAATAATAATGTATCAACTAATGACCTGACCAAAGTTATCCCACTGTGGATTAGTACTCAACAAATTTCTAAAAGGGATTACTTTATGTAACTAGTGTGTGTGAGTGAGTCTTATTAGCTTAAGCATTTGATCCAAGAGGACTGTAACAGAAAGATATTCTCAGTTAAGTGTATCTATCCTCCAATATACTTACTCACACTTCCAATATAAATTAATCTCTTAAAAATTAAAGTATGCATCATCACGAGATTAGCTATCAAATACCAGCAAACAGACTAAAACTAGCCTATGAACCAAAGGAAAACTACTTTTCCACACCCCCAAACCTAAACTGAACTTTGTCCCCAATGTGATAAAAATCTACACTACAAAGACAAATGTAACAGTAAAGGAGTGACAAAAAGCAAAATTCCACACAATATCTACCAACAATGAAAACATAACACTACAGATCTCAAACAGTCATCCAAGAAATAACAATGATCACAAAATGGAGAGATTAATACAGATAATTGATTGTTTAAAATAAAACCCTTGCAAGTGTACAAGGCAATTGTGTACTACAACGAGTATCAAAGGGTTGTCGAACCTCAAGGACGGATGAATACTCTACCAAATTCAAAAGAAAAGCTACAGTTTGTTTAATTAATCTATAGAAAGCAATGAACTTTATTAAACTAAGCTGAGATTTAATCAATATGGAAGATACCAAGGCTTTGATTCCACCACAATAAACTAGTGTACCGTCTCTCTCTCTCTCTCTCTCTCTCTTTGAAATAAATTCCTAATTGGCTAGCATATTCCTCTCGAATATACACTTGTCAATTTATATTATAATGCTCTCCTCTTGGATATAACACATAATCAATTAAGCATAGAGAATTGTGATCTATCTCTCTCGAGTATAAACCAATGAAATTTTATTAGCATATAACACTTCAGATTACTCACGCTCCTCTCAGACATGCAAGTGCTCTTTTAGATTGAAATCTAATTAATTCGCTCTTGTCTCTCTTAAGTACAAATAACAAACTTTAATGAATTAACTTTAATTGCATAATAAAGAATCATAGACCAACTAAGATAAAAGTTAAGATGAGAGAAAAAACTATACAATCAGTCTATTGAGCTTCATCTATGCCTTGGAGAGGAGTTTAGCCATGCATTGGAAGAGAATCCATCATCATGTTCTTCATCTTCTTCTTCTTTCCTTTGCTCTAGCCTCCAAGGTCTCAAAACTCCCTTCTCTAATGCCCAATACATTCTCCCTTAAGGCACATATATAAGGGTGAACGAAAACCACGAAATCCCCTTCTAAATCCGAGTCAAAATAGGCCTTATTTAAGTTCATAAAAATATTTCAGTAGATACGATCGATCGAATGGTGACGATCGATCACAAAAATTTCTCTTTTTTTTTTCTTCAGACGATCGATTGCCACATTTGGCCGATCGATCAGTTACTATTCATGTTCTGCATCACAATATTTCAATGGTCATAACTTTTCACTCCAAACTTTGAATTGCACATGGTCGGTGGCGTTGGAAAGCTGACTTCTTTAACTTTAACAAAAACTTGAATTAGTCCAATCAGAGATATACAAATGAAGTTATGAAGATTCAACCATTAGAGTCACGTTTTCACCACATTTGCAACTTACACTTATTTTTCCAACAAAAACCAAAAACTACATTAAAGCATCACTAAATATAATCAAAATACTAACATAAACATAAGTTTTGGAGCTACTAAAATGCATAATTCAAGTATAGATCAATGATAAAAAGAAAAGAAAGATGAGAAAGGACTCCTGTGTTTTATGGACTAAAGATCCAGGTCATCGCCATCTCCACTGTCCGGAGGGGGAAAATGCCAAGCATGAATAAAATTGACTATAGAGTCAAGACGTCCAGTAATAGTGTGATGGGTGGAATCTCCTGCACTTGGCTAGTAAGATTGGTGATCTACCTATGCATATTCGCCCATGGTGGCGTCTGTGACTGCTGATGCTCCTCTTCTTCCTGCTCCTTGGGCTATTGTGCCTATGGACGAGCCAGGCGATGGGTATGGCCAATCATCTGGTTGTATGCATCTACTCCAATGGGACCAAGGCCATGAGATAATCTGGAATGCTTTGGGAATCGCACCCCATGAGTCATGAATACCCGCTCCAAAAGATAAGGATAAGGCAACCGTTCATCCCGGTGCCTAGTAACCATCTGCTTCATCCGGCTGAAGACAAATGAAGGAAGATCAAGATCCCGATGCCTAGCATCATCGCTGAATACATAAAGCAAGTGGGCCTTGGTGAAATCAGCGTTGGCCTTCCGGGCTGACCATACGTCGTGTTGGAAGATCAAGAATGTGAAACGGAACTCGGAAAGCTTGTTGATAGCCGTGATATATCTTCCGAGACTGGGCCCTATGGTCAGCTCCATTAGTTGACCCATTATGCAGCTGGCACACAGGAACTTGTACCCATTGAAGTCAGGATAATGGATTGTCCCCCGCTGACAGCCCATTTCTCTCGTAATAGTAGCAACCCCGAGTGCCACACATTGTACTCCGTAATTCTACCCTCTCAAGATCGTCATTATCCTTGATTTCAACCCTTTCATAGAACTCCCTTATTGCATCGTTGTGCACCATTTGGTGCACACCTTGATTTTTCATGGCGATCTGGGTGAAATAATGCACCCAATCCGGCCTCAATCTAGCTTTGTGTTGCAATCTGTGGAATATATGGAATGAGGAGAACCTGCCTCTTATATTGGATCGGCCAGGGTTGTGGAGGATTCACTGGTGTTGGGGTGGAGGGTACAGGTAAGGAACTAGAGGATTCACCTCTATGGCGTTTGGTAGCGGACATCTTCGTAGGTGCCATTGTACCTGCAAAACCAATAACGACGGTAAATAACACAGCAAAGCACAAATTGACAAACTGCTAATTGACCATCCACTAGAATAATTCTTCATAAAATGTTGCGCCACTAAACATGAGAAAAGTCAAAAATACCCTTGGTAGATTTGGTGGCGGAATGACTTTTAAATTTTAACCATAACAGCACAATAAGTAGGTGCACAAGATTACTCAAACTAGGAAGTTCAATGAACAAGCCAGGCCACCGAGAACGGAGCTTCCTAGGGAATAAATGCAGCCGAGAATTGTGGAGCAACACCTTCTGATCAAGCTCAAAGGACTTTCTGGAAATCAGCATGTCATGTATAGCTTTAGTATGTATGTTGTATAATTTGGCATTCTCTTATACATCAAATCGCATCTCCTCTAACTCATTAAGTTAGAGTTTGCGCTGTTCACCGGTTTTGTCTATATCAAAATTGTATGCTTTAATAGCCCAGTATGCCCGATGTTCCAACTCAACAAGTAAATGGCAGACCTTGCCATATACCAAATGGTAAGGAGACATGCAATTAGGAGTTTTGAAAGCCGTCCGATAAGCCCAAAGTGCATCATTGAACCGTATTGACTAGTCTTTCCTATCAAGGTGCACCGTCTTCTCAAGAATTTGTTTAATTTGGCTATTTGAAACCTCTACCTGCCCACTCGTCTGCGGATGATACAAAGTTGCGACTTTGTGTGTGACATGGTACTTCTTGAGAAGAGCACTCTGCAGCACTTTGGCCGCCGTTTTCTTCCCACCGAAGTGTCCTTCACAAGCATGAGAATGACAAAAAGATAAGATGCTATAAAACTCACTCTCGAGGACACATCATCTTATGACTTGATTCGAACATATCTTAATCAGATCAGGGTCATCCTAGTAATAATGTTTGACTCGTGAGAAAAACAAGTCTTGCTCATTTTTAGACCAATGGGATGGGATTTATTCCACAACAAGATAATTCACAATATGTGCAAACCAAGGTGGGGAAGTAGTGGAGACAGCAAAGAGCTGGTCATCAGGAAAGGAGTCCCGTAGAGGTTCAGGGCTGGAAAGTCCATGGAGAGGAATTCTAGAGAGATGATCCGCCACTACATTTTTAGAAATTTTTTTATCTTTTATTTCAAAATCGAATTCATGTAGGAGCAAGATCCAACGAATCAGCCTTGGTTTGGCATCCTCCTTAGAAAGAAGGTATCGCAACGCTGCATGATAAAAAAAATCGATCGGTTACTATTCATGTTCTGCAGCACAATCTTCCAATGGACATAAATTTTTGCTCCGAACTCCAAATTGTACACAGTCGGTGGCGTTGGAAAAATGACTTATTGAACTTTAACATAAAACTTGAATCAGTTCAATAAGAGATATACACACAAAGTTATGAATATTCTAACACTTGAATCAGTCTAATCCCCTGTTGAACCATAAAATGGCTCTTTTCCCAACTCAGAACTAGATTCATCTCCTCACATCGTTTCAAGCAATCATCAAAACAAGCACCAAACACAGAAAAATCGTCCATAAAAACTTCTAAGAATTTATCAATCATATAAAAAAATATGGACATCATGCATCGCTGAAATGTAGTAGGGGCATTGCAAAGACCAAAGTGCATCCTACGACATGCGAATGTACTGAAGGGGCATGTAAATGTCGTCTTTTCTTGGTCCCCTGGATAAACCGGCACCTGATTGTACCCTGAGTACCCATCTAAAAAACAATAAAACTCTTGGCCAACTAAATTCTCAAGGATTTGGTCAATGAATGGTAAAGGGAAGTGGTCTTTACGGGTGTTGGAATTCAGCTTTCGATAATTTATACACACCGCCATCCTGTTCATAAGTCTTCTGCTATATCTCTTAACGTCGCCCCCGTGTGCCGGTTCGACTCTTGGACCGTTTTCGGTTCGGATCGGGCAGTGCCCGGGGCGTGACAACTCCGATGTGAGTCAATTCTGATTATATCATTGAGATTGTTGTTTTACTCCTCTGTTCTTGTCCACCCATTCTACTGGAAAATAAAGTCTAATTTGCAACAGGGTCAAATCTAGGTAAGGGCTCTACATCTGTAGCTGGATTCTGAACCTCTTCTATATCAATCTTCGGAGGGTCCACTTCTATTCCACTACCTATATTACCTTTCTTCCATTCTTTTAGCCACTACTTAGTAGCTTCTTGCTTATCCTTTTCATAAATCCTGCCACTTCTTGTTCTAACTATTAGACCTATACAAGAAATATCATTAATATATTTATAGGGTATGATTCAGTCTTCTACTGATTCAACTCTATTCGCCTGAGTCTTTCTAATCTCAGTCAAGTTTTACTACATTTCTTACCTTACAGTGTTCTTTTAAGACTGGTAATCAAGAGTTCCAGAGTTCTAACATCAAGAAGCTAATGACAAGCCATTTCAGCCTAGTTTCTACATACAATACATAAAGAACTTCAGCCAATGAAAGAGACCCAGCATTAATTTTATATTGGGAATGTACACCTCCTTTCGCTCCTAGCATAAAACAAGAAGATAAGAAGTAAAGAGACCATATTCTGCAGTCTATAATCAGCAGCTTTGCAATTTCTATTCATTGATCCACCCTCAAATCTATGACAAAAGGTAGCAAGCTACACACTAAACTGCAACTACTCAAAGATGGCACGAAATAAGTTCACCGAGAAAGGAAAACTCAATCAGAAAAACAATATCACAGTACATATTCATACGTATTTCAAGGAATCAAAACAAACCATATAACAGACCAGAAGTGAGTTAAGTTCATTCTCTTCTCAGGATCCCATGTAAGAAACTTCACCATAAGTAGTGCAAAATGTCATGTTATAATTTCATCATCAACAACAAATCCGTCTGTCAAAGAAGGATCTCATGAATCAAAGCAACAACGTTCAAAGCACTTTAGGTACTCTTGATGACAACACCACGTGAGAAATCTCGAGTAACAAATTTCTACCGACAATAATCAGAGCTATAATAAGCAATAATCAGCTAATGAGAAGCCATTTCAGCCTAGTTTGAAAAGCTCCAACTAACCATGCTAGCGATAGATAACTGGAACATAGACATTCATAAAGAACTTCAGTCAATGAAGGAGAAACCCCAGCATTGATTTTATATTGGGAATACTGCAAAATGTCATGTTATAATTTCATCATCGGCAACAAATCATGTCTGTCAAAGAAGAATCTCATGAATCAAAGCAACAGCGTTCATAGCACTTTAGGTACTCTTGATGACACCACCACTGAGAAATCTCGAGTAACAAATTTAAACAGACAACAATCAGTTATAACAAGCAATAATTAGCTAATGACAAACCATTTCAGCCTAGTTTGAAGAGCTCCAATTAACCACGCTAGTGATAGACAACTGGAACATAGAAATCCATAAAGAACTTCAGCCAATGAAGGAGAAACCACAACATTGATTTTATATTGGGAATGTAAACCTCCTTTTGCTCCCAGAATAAAACAAATAAGAAGATAAGAAGTAGAGAAACCATATTCTGAGTCTATAATCAACAGTAAAGTTCCAAATAGGCCTCGCAAATGGACATTTGTAAAGAACTTTAGCTAATGAAGCAAAAACACCAGCATGAATAAGATGTACACGGATATATCAATGACTTAATTACTACACATAAATCCTTTAAAAAATTCAGCATTACAGTAGAAATGGTTCATTCATCAACTACGTCATGTCCAGCCGAATGACTAATTAGTGAACATGTTTTTGTTGCCTTGCATTTTTTCTCATCATGACACATTAGTCCTAACCTAGGCGGCCTACGGTAGTCTACACAACAAAAACATTTTCTTCAACAAGTCAGGAAACATGTACAAATAACTTGCAAACATAAAAACCAATAAGAAAATTGCCTGACACATTAGAATCAGCAACCTGGCCTACAGTATTTTATACAACAAAAAAATATTTGAATAACTATTACAAGAGCTTGCTGCCTTAAACAATCATTAGACTCAGTGACCTAGGTGGCCCACCATAGCTTATACAATTAAAACATGTTGAGTCACAGTCATCCAAGTACATACACAGGCACAGGCGGACGCAAAGAAAAATGTTGTCTTCTGCACTGGTGACAAACTGCAACAAGCTATATACATATGATGCACAGCACCCATAACAGTCGAGAAATTGAACTATACACGACTAATAAGGCATTAACCAAATCTCAGAAACCCCAAATTGCTCCTTCCCAATCTAGAGAACTGAAAATAAATGATTGATCATCACCCAATAGATTTAACGAAAATGAAATTTTTACAACGATGCAGAATACAATGTACTATCAAATAACAAGTTAACAGGACTATTCTAGGCTAACTTACGGCAACTATCTGGTAAGATATAATCTCGCATAGAATATAATGTTGCTATGTCCCCTTCAACTAATGATATGACCATAGACACAACATACATAAAAAGAGCTTCTTGTAGATATCTGAAAAAGATGAGGCAGAGAAGTACATGAACAGATACGAACAGGATATTCCCATGAAAAAACATATCACCTATATCCAACATCGATGCCACTTGTTTTACTCTTAAGATATGACATAGTAGTCTTTCTGGGGGCAAAAAGTTAAAGAGTCAGACACAACATATATAAGAGTGAATTGTAGGTAGTATATTTTTCAGAGACAATTACTGAATAAAGATAATAAAGGGGACCCCTGGATATACCAGAAAGAGATTTAGGGTTTAAGTTTTAGGGTTTGACAATGTAGATAGGACATAGTAGCTTTGTTTGTGGATGCGAACAACCTGATAATAATACAAACAAGAATCTACTAACCAGAGAAAATAACAAATTTCACATTGAAGTACATCATGCTCCAATAACGTATATCGTATAACATCCATGAAACATAGATAAACTGGAACAAACTTTACAGAAAATCTCACGCAAAACAAGAAAATTGATACCATCATTTCCCTAGGAACAATCAACATTGCACCACAAAAGTGGGAGTCGAGTTCATTCTCCTTGCAAGATCCTGCATATCAAACTCAAGAATGTGTTGGAAAGGGCAAATGCATGTTCAATTGAGCTTTTGAAATGTACACCCAAGATGTAATGCTACAAAATTTTGATCAACAACGAACTTCCAAGTGACAGACATGTCTACCAAATCTGTTTGATAGTTCTATGCTCACCCAAAAAGTTCAACATTCAATGTGGACATGACAAGTACATCATGAAAATTATGTCCATCAAAATTCCCCTAATGAGACACTTCAAGGACAATCTGACAACCAAAAGTAACAGTGTCATCCATAACATGACACGACAGGTGAAGCATAATATGTGGCAATGTTAAAATAGAACATGGAAAAACTCGCAAATTACCATTCACCAAACCAGTTCTGTCTTGGATGTTATCACAAAACAATCACATACATGACAAATAGTAAGAAATACAAGCCAAAGAAAATTTCAGCCAAACTAAGAAGAAATTATAAGTGTAAGTTATGAATTTACACAGTAAATATTCAAACCAAGATCTTACTTCCAACTTTCTCCAACAAAATCACCTACAATAAAAGCCAATAAATAACACAAATTTATCATGCAGAAACAAAAAAAATTGGCTGATATACGCCAAGCTAACATTTGTAAGCCTTTCACAAATAATCATGAAGTAGACAAGAACATAATAGTACACCCCATAATACCTACCAAAATGAACACCATAATACCTAAAGCATGGACTACTATTATCTAGAGGCAATAAAAAAATGAACTAAAATAGTAAAACCATAAATACCATCCACAAGCACTCACTAAATGTCAGAAATGTGCTTTCCTCCATCTAACTTAAAAACGTCATCGTTTCTCAACCTGCACCTTGTAAATCGAAGTACAGATTGTACGTCCTATCACTCATTGTTCAAATCTTGTTTCAATGCTATGACTCATCATTTGAAATAATCAGTCGGAGAGAAACCCAAAAGCATTACACCACTGCACCCAGAACAACCTGAGGTAGAATTATAAAAATTTGACATAATAATGACTAATTAAATTAAAAGAAAAAGGAACATCTGACAAGCCAGGTTTTGTCCCTTCAAAACCCCACCCATTTATTGTTCATATCTTGTTCCAATGCCATGACTCGTCCTTTCAAATAATCAGTCAGAGAGAAACCCAAAAGCATTACACAACTGCAGCCAGAACAATCTGAGGTAGAATTATAAAAATTTGAAAAAAAAAAAAGAAAAACTATTTTTTTTTTAAAAAAAAAGAGCATTACCAAGCCTGGTTTTGTCCCTTTAAAACCTCACCCACTTGTATAGATGTTCCTCAAAGATAACGCCTATCAAGAGGAAGCATACTGCAGCTGCCTCAGATGCACTAGAAAGAACCGTCGATAAATACACTTATTTAGCACCCAAAAAAACAATGAACTCAAAACAAATGAGGAAAAGGTAACGAGTCTAAACCACCTCGAGCAAAACAGGAATTACCAACTCCACAAACTGCCAAAGATCAGCATTAAGTCACAAACTACAGCATGGCTACATCAGACACGGGAGACCAAATTTACATGCTCTGAATCTATCAGCCAACCCCCCAAAACATATAGACTTGCAGTGTAAGTGCAAAAATATATGTGCTGACATGTGTTGATCTCCAAGAAGAATGCAAGGCCCTTGTGGCTTTTGAAACACCTTGAAATAGCCACAGTCTTCCACACACTATGAAAAATTTATGTACTGATCCACCAACAAATCTGTGCTATGTCAAACCAAAAGAAAACAAGGTAGACACTAAACTGTTACTCCAAAGAAACAGCACCAAATATGCTCATTGAGTAATGAAGACTCCATCAGAAGAACAAATATATTACCCAAGTATATCTTTATGTCTGTTTACAATGGTAACTCCAGATTCCCATCATTAATTGGCTCATGTCATCGATTGCACAAGAAGCACATAATGAGTAACAATATCCATGTACATATATCTTCAAACTTCAATTGCACAAGAAGCAGATAGGCCAATTATGTTTGACACAAAATAATCAACATTCAAACAGTCAATGTTTGATACATCAAACACTCAAATGTTTTTCAAAAACAAGCCTGATAAATCAAAGAAACAGTGTTCAAATATTCCAACTACTGCTCTCACGAACATCAACACGTGGAAAATCTTGCATAACAACCATATTTTGAAGTTCATAGTCTGCAGCAAAGACAAGCGACACATAGAACTTCAGCCTATTTAATTAAAAGCTCCAAGCCGGGCAGCCTAGACATTGATGCTAATATCATAACTGAATATCAGAATGTCCATCAAGAACTGCAGCCAATGAAGCAGAAACCCAACCATCAATTTCATATCAGAATGTTATGCTATTTGCTGCGACAACAAAAAATGGAACTGTTTGCTGTGACAACAACAAAAAAAACTGAAACACGTTAGAAGCTAGACAAACCCCCCAATAGGTGCAGTCGTGCTCAATCTCACTGGTCAGAAAAGACCCACCATGGGCAAGTAAAAGATCAAATAAACCCACTCCCGAGAAATTTATAATCATAAAATAAAACATAAATCCAAGGTCCCAATAGCTTCTGAACTAGAGATCTGAAGACCAACTATCGATCACCAACCAATAGATTCACAAATAATTTCCAATCTGTTACAAATTCATACAAAACTTGTACCATGAAGTTCATCGAAAAATCATTAATCTCTTTCTGATCATCCCCTAGTTGCTTCGATTTCGAACCTGAACAACGAACCATCAAGAACTACAAACAATGAAGCCAACACCACAACATCAATTTCACATAGAAGGTGTACCTCCTTTTTACACTCCCAGGATGAAACATACAAGAAAATCCAGAATAGAACAATATAAGAAAATAAGAAGTGTGTACTTCCTTTTAATATTCCCAGGATGGAACATACAAGAAAATCCAGAATAGAACAATATAAGAAAATAAGAAGTGTGTACTTCCTTTTAATACTCCCAGGACGG
Source organism: Houttuynia cordata (assembly GCA_039654745.1). NCBI lineage: Eukaryota > Viridiplantae > Streptophyta > Magnoliopsida > Piperales > Saururaceae > Houttuynia > Houttuynia cordata. The sequence goes on from CM077504.1 coordinate 12,738,746, forward strand.
AACATACAAGAAAATCCAGAATGGAAGATTAAGAAAATAAGAAGTGTACTTTGGACAGTTATACCACCGATCCAGTTGCTTGCAATGAATCTATTGAAAAAATCTCCATATTATACTAGAAGTGGTTGCCAAAAATGATCAGATAATTGTGTTCTCTAGCCATAATACCGCATGAACTCCCATATAACCTCTACAAGAACTCGCTAGGCAATCACATGAAAGAACTATGAAAAACCAATAAGAAAACAACGACAAATCAGAGTCAGTTAACAAGCAGCTACATGAGGCCCATAAGCCAGCCTTCTCATTATGAACTGTTAAAATTAAATTCTAGGATTCAGAACACTCACAACAAAATATATAGAACTGTTTGCTGCGACGGAAAAAAATACTGAGCACGTTATCAGAACAGGGACCATTCCCAGGACGAGCCCAAGGGATAAACTGGAAAATCCCTGGAATAGATGCAGTCGTGCTTAATCTCACTTGTTAGAAAATACCCTCCATGGATAATAAAAAGATCGAACAAACCCACTCCCAAGCAATTTATGATCATCGAATAAAGCATTACCCAAATTAGCTTTTGAACTAGAGACCTGAAGACAAACTCTCAATCACCAACCAATAGAATTTCAAATAAAATTCCAATTCGTTTCAAACCAATACACAACTCATACCGTGAAAATAACAGAAAAAATCATCATTCTCTTTATGATCATCCCCTAGTTGCTTCGATTTCGATCCAGAACGACAAACCATCATCATCGACAACATCAGCCTAGGTAAACTCCCAACAGATACGAATCAATTCATATGAACGCTTGAAACCATCCAGAAACATCAAACAATAAAAACAATCCATAATCTTTTCTGCCAACAATTCAGTCGCTCCTCAAACCTCGTCGACCACTTCCAAACATACGTCACAGAACAAACAGTCCAAAAATTTCAAGAAAGAGCGGATCAGAGACATTGAAATATCTTTACTCGTCCAAATTGCTACAAATTCTGATTCTGAAACCCCAATGATCAGTTCCAATTACGTCAAGACATCATACAGTTCGAGAATTAATCAAGAAAAAACAGATCAGAGATATCGAAATAATCATTATTCATCTAAAACAAAATTGCTAAGAATTGAATCCACCAAAACACCAAATCTCCCAACGAACTGCCCGACAAACACGACATGAACAAGCTAGCGCCTATTCCGAGGCCGAGAGGAAGGACGTTCAAAGGCTATATATAGGCAGTGGATTGGCCGTTTCCAGAAACTACCAGATGCCGACCGGTTTGGTATACTGAAAGCATAGTTTCTCGAAGCAATTTAGGACCCTACCCCCGTTTTCTATGGCCATATTGTTTTAATTTAACAAAGAAACACACTCATCCTTCAAATAGCTTCCACTGACTGTTGGAGCCATCAGCTTGACGTCGATCATAATCATTGACATATCCCAATTAATATCCAAGAGAAAAACTCTAGGAGGACCGAAACATCTTGCATGGGCCTGTCTCTCACTCTTTAGGTCATGATATCAGTAGATGCGTGCACTTCATGATATCATAACCAACACCAATTCATGATGGGTGCATCAACAATTAAGCACATTAGCTGGAGGAGGAGCACCCTTGATACTCGCCATGGTCTTCTGCGTTGAATTATTTCTTATTTTGTGGAACAATGTGATGAATATGTCAACTTATTGTTTACTTCATTTTCTGAGACAATATGTCATGTAGTGGAACTATGTGACTAACCAATGATTTTTTGTTCTCTTTTGCTTATTTAGCTAATCTAATGGTTGTTGTAGCTGAACTCATGTAGTTCTCTGTTATTGTTGAAACTGACCGCCGTTGTTGATGGTGGGGAACTAATAGTGATTTTGACGATTGGTGTTGATGTTTGTTTAGTACTGGTTTTGAAATATACAAAGTGACATGTGCACTCAGACATGTGAAATATGACATGTTATAGTGTATAAGGCCAAATGTGACAACATTAGCATCACCTTACTAAACCCAAACCCAACTCGGAGAAAACAAGGCACTCTCCTTACAACGAAACCCCATAGAGTGATGTACTCTTTTATGGTGGAGGAGGAGGCGGCACCGACAAGTCCCTCATAATGGCAATTGGACGTTGGAAGCGAGTTATCCTTCACGGCACTGACCCACCCTGCATCGACGCCTAGAAAGGTGACAACTTTGTCCCCTCATTCATCAAATCCTCAGTTCTATGCATTCATTCTGATTCCCAAGGGTTTGCATGTTCAATATTTTTACTATATTATTTTTTTACCTCTTAAGGTTTAGAGATTGCATTCTTATTATTTATTTTAAGCGTCTAAAAACTGGCTTTCGATTTTACATATGCATGCTTGGTGCTTTTGATGCTGTAATGTGGTTGTTTGCACGTCAATTATCTCATTATTTGTCCACACCTCACACTTTAACATAACATATGTTACATGTCACATGTCACTGTTCACTATTCACTGTTCACAATTCCCATTTCCCATTTCACATTGTACTTGTATATTTGAATTAATGAATGCAAGACTAAAAATGAGTCAACATAGCACACATGCATCAAGCATGAGGCATGCAAACGAGGCATTTAATGAATTGAAAAATAGCATAGTGGGCCATACAAGATGTATAGAGACCGAGGGCCCCATAAAGATGAGGATGATGAAGTTGGCAATAGATCTGGATAATCTTCCTATTTGAGCTTTTCACACACCTGTTCCAGTGTCCGACATTGCGGGAAATCAATCTACTATGTGAACCATAAGGCATAGTCGGAGATAAGGGACTATGTCGGCTATGAAGATGCTCAAGAGTGAGTTATGTTTAGGCGAGTTAATGCATTCATTTTTTATGTTTAATAGATTTTATATTTGCTCTATTAACATCAGATTGAACAAGATTGGGAATATATGTATTGAGAAGAGATTATTGGACACAATCGGGAATGGTAGACGGTTGATGACAGACGGCGTATGTGTGCAGTTCTTAGTTTGATATTAGTATTGAGTTTATGTCATGACCTGCATTTTAAAACCCTTTTATTAAATCGGAGTATCAAAAGAAAATGAGAGGATTCTACCTCTATACGATCGATGCCTAAATCAAATCCAACGATTAAATATCTAGGTCATGATAACTGGGGTTCATAAATATAGACACAAAACCATATTTATATATAATAATAACAGTAACTAAGTCCAATAAAAGACACAAAAGTTCTCCATGTGCAAGTCTGTTATCCATATCAAAATACACTAGAAAGGGTTAGTGTTCGCGTCCTAATAAATAAGTTCATACTGGTACGAAAAGAACTAATGCATACTCAGAAGCTGCATCATCAAGCACTAAGTGAAGCTAGTCCCATGATATACAAAGAATATTGACTATTTTATATAATATTGACTATTTTATATACTTTTATACTTATTTTCTAGTACACTTTTCTAGTTAAAATAAGAATAAAAATGGGTTATTAGTGTTAGGTTAGTATTTAGGAATTGAATCAATAATTTTACTCTAATTAACTAATTTAGATGCGTTAATCATTTTAATTGAATTATATTTTATTGCACATCTTTGACTACTTAATTTTATGTAGAATCAGGAGTTCGGGTAGAAGAATGACAAAAGTGGTGCACGTCAAATGGAGCTCAAGTTATCAAAATATTCGGTAGTTAGAAAAGCAAAAGCGGGTTTTTAAAATATCAAATTCATTAAAAGGCTGAAATCAAATGCAAAGATGATTTAGGCCGTTGATTTGAAATAAAAGAAAACATGTGCGCTTGTTTTTAAATTAAAAAACCATCCAAATGAGATTGGACAGCCGAGGATGAGAAGACGGGTTTTAACTCGAATGAAATAGAACAAAAATTGCCTGAGGCTCAGGCTTGGCCATTTGAAAAGATAAAATAAAGAGCACCTCGAGCTTTGTTCGGGGTGGCTTGGCCTTGGCCTTTCAGGTGAGAAAGAAGCGTCCTCAACACGGATTTAGAGGCAGTTTAATTTTAGTCTTCGATTTGGGATCGAATTGCACTCGATTTGGAAGTGGACAAGCTTAAAAGGATGGGATTTTGTATAGTAAAGAAAAACGGGATTTTTGGATTGGATTTGGCATGGGTTGTTTGGATCGACATGCCATTTGTTACGTTGGAAGCGACCATAACTCTATGCTCCGAACTCCAATTGACATGCCATTTATTGCATTGGAAACCTAACTCAATGAACTTTAATATTCAACTAGAATCACCGATAGAGAAAGTTATTTCCATACAAATCCTTCAATATTTTTGGCTTTATCGACCATTTGCATTATAATAATTTCTTTTCTAAAAAAACTACAAAACACTCTGATCGTTTCAATATAAGAACCCTTGAAGTGCACAAAGCAATTGTACTACGGTGAGTATTAAAGGGTTGTCGAACCTCAAGGATGGTTAAATACTTTACCAAACTTTAGATAAAGTTGCAGTTTTTTATTTAATCTAAGAAAGTAATGAACTTTAACTACTTATAACTGATTTGAACCAACATAAAAAAATATCAAGGCATCGAATCCACTACTAAACATGCAATTACTACTCTCAATTATTATTATGCGCAAATTGACATGATATGATAATTCGTGTTCTTGGTCGGACACACAAATCGCCAATGAATTCATTCATGTTCTTGGTCGGACACGAAAGTTCATCCACTATCATGTAATTAATTCTATCCTTGGTCGGACATAAAATCAATCACAAACCCATTCCTAGTAAGACACATAGATTAACAAGATATAATCTCATTCATAATCAATCAAGTCTATGGTCAAGCACTCAAAAGAAAACTTATGAAATTGCATTAAGCATAAATCATATCAATTTTATTAAATTAAACTATCAAGAGTAGCAATACACATCTAGGGCTTCACTTAGCCTTGACAAAGAATTTAGCTAGACATAGAAAGAGAGAAAGAAAAACTTGATTTTGTAGATCCATTGGCATGAATCCTTCTTCTTATTTGGCTCCAAAAGACTCCTTCTTTGGCTCCTCTCTAGCCTCCAAGGTCTATTATCTAATGCTCAATACGTTTCCTTTAAGGCTTATTTATAAGTTTGGAGAGAAAACACGCAAAAGCCCTTCCAATTTCGAGTCAAAATATGTCAAATTTCAGTTTGCTGAATATGGCGATCGATCACATTACTGGCCGATCGATCGCTTTATCGATCGATCGCCATTTCTTTCGTTATTTTTGCTGCATTGCGCCGATCGTTCGGTTCACTGCTCCTTTCGATCGATCACTTTAATGCCGATCGATCGCTTTTCGTCAATTCGCAAAACTCTAATAAATACGATCGATCGTAAAGTAGTCTAAAAAATCGATCATAAAGTGGTCTGATCGATCGATTACTGTAGATTCAAAAATTCTAATAGATATGATCGATCGCTAAGTGGTCCGATCGATCGCTTCATTCCTTTACGTTTTGTATTGCGGCTCTGCTGATCGATCGCGTTAAGCTGCCGATCGATAGGATAGTGTGCATTTTTGAAATTTTTTGTTTTCTTCTTTCTTTTTAAGCCAAAAAGACTGTATGTCTTTTTTACTACAAAAGATCAAAAATTTATTAAAGTACCAATAATTCTAATCAAATATTAATATAAACATAAGTTTATAAGATAATTATATACATATTTCATATGTAGATCACACTACGTAGACACTAAAAAGATAACGCAAATACTAATATGTGCAAGATTAAGAGTTACAATATGCATCGTTTCATTACTCATCAAATCTCATACATGAAAATCCTTTTGAGTGAAGATCAATTATAATTAGGTGTACATAGGGTCAAAAGACTCACTTTTAGCTGTAGCATACATGCACTCTCCGCAGGTTCGATTGCCACCTTGCCAAGACAAATGTAATGCACGAGCTGAAGTAGCTGTCGAAAGAAAGAGTTGGCCTAGCTGTCAATGCTTCCGAGTGCTTGCAAAGGTTTTCCAGCGTAGCTAGTTACTTGTCTTGTGGTATGATGAAGCCGCGTGCAAGGGGGAGTCCTAGAGAGCCGTTAGAGGGGACAGGAGTGAAGGGTCTTGTTAGGAGTGGGAGTGGAAGGTGAGAGTGGCGAGTGCGGAGGGCCAACTTATTTGTTTCAACCAAGAAGAACGGCAAACAAGTCATTTAGAGGCATATGTTTGGGTCGCATGTGCCCCGAGTCAATACTACTAATACATACTAATACATGTTGTGGGGGGTCAATTCTGTGTATACAGTCGGTTTACTTGAGTGTTAACAAGGTAAAAACCTCGTGTACCTTATCTATGGAAGGACAAAAAAAAGAAAAAAAGAACTCTTTTTGCCAGCCTCAAGGTAAAAGAATGCGACTATGTATACCCAAAAATACTCCCCATTCCCATTCCCATTCCCATTCCCACTCCCACTCTCACTTATCCCATCCAAATATGAAAAAATCTCCCATATTTACCCCAAGGGAAAGAAACATTATCTTTCTCCCTCACCCCACCTTCCACCACGCGGCCACCAACCTGACCCCCTTCCCATCCCCCACTTCAGCTCCTAGGTTGCGCCTCCCTCCATCCACCCCTCATTCTCCTTCCTCGCAGTCAACCTTTTGTCCTGACAGCAATTGGTTTCCACTACCACCATCTACCGAGGAGGATGAGATGCAGAGGAAGATGAGGTGATAAGCAGGGCTGATGACAATGTCAACGCCAGAAGAGAAGAAGGGGAAAGTGGGGTAATGCCTTGGTGTAATAAGTGAGAACATAGAACATTATTAGCAATATGGAGTAAGGTAAGAAATTTTTTAAAAAAAGTTAGCCGTAAGAGAATTTTTGGTTTCCAGAAGGTAGGAGTTAACAGTCTTAAAAATACTCCATCCAAAGGTGTGTGTCCTCATTAGAAAACCAAAATGAACTTTCATTTTGGTTTTTAATGAGGATCCATATTTGTAGACAGCGGTAGTAATGTGAAATTTTTTAATAAATAGTTAACCCATCGATGACTATGCTCGCTAAGTAACATAATTTCATAGTTCCCAGATTCTAGGTACTCACTAATTAGCATTCAAGCAGCCAAAAGGCGCAAAATGTTTTCAATCCTTCACAACGCAATTTTTGCCCAAAAAAAAAAAATTGGCAACAATTTTTTGCCAAAACATGACACTTGCAATAAGGCAACAACAGCTTCATAACTCAACTATTTTCACAATAAACTTTATTTTCATTAGCATCCTTATTCCAGAAGAAAACAAAACATTAATAATCAGCTAATATCCTAACATGACATCCCAATCGAGATTTATTTAACCCTAGCATCTTTCCATCAAAATCATACTTCTGCATAAACTTCTGCGCAATGTTGTGAAAATGAGTGCCTGGAAAATTTACGCAGCCAAACTTTTGGAGGCAATCTCATACACGTTCTCAGATAATCCATTAGCGGAGACAATCTTTTCCAGCTCTGCCTGTAATGCGAAAAACAAAAGTTTAAAGGTGGAAGAAAAGCAGAGGATAGCATCATCAAACGCAGATGCAGACAAAAAACCATCTTAGTGGGCGTTTGGATTGTGAAAAATCCCAAAAATCCACTCCCAACCAGGTGGATTTTTGGGAGTGGATGTTTTTTATTTTTCACGCCCCAAACGGGCCCCTTAATGTGCACATGTATCCACGTTATATATTAAACCAAACACACGGAAAAATGTTACTCCAAATTAGGACTCCAACTTATTGACTGCTGAATAAGTAAATACTCCCTCCGTTCACTCTAATGGATAAGAGTTTTTTCCAAATGAACTAAAAAATTACTTCATTTGAAAAAAAAACTGTATCGATTAAAAGTGACCAGAGGGAATAACAAATTTGAGATTTTAATTAGAGGCTAACTAAGAAACATAACCTTAGCAAGAGCTTGCCGTGTCTCATCATAACGCTTCCATCTTGAGAAGGCAGAGACCATCCGAGAGGCCACCTGAAGCAGAGCACATAAATAAAATATTCAGACAATCTCAATTAATGTGTTCGCTTGTTGCACTCACTATGGCTGCTATCCTTAGAATCAATCTTTATCATTGCAAACCTGAGGGTTCAATTTATCAAGCTGAAGCACTATGTCCCCTAGGAATCTATAACCGGACCCATCTTTTGCATGGAAATTAACAGGTGACCCGCAGAACCCTCCAATGAGTGAGTAAACCTAAAAAGACAAACATTGCGTTAAAAAAAAAAAAAATGAGAGAGAGGAGGAAGAGGAGGGGGGGGGGGTTGGGTTTTGAGCCAACCTTGTTTGGATTGCGGAGGTCAAAGGCAGGGTGCTTTAAGAGGTTCTGCACATTTTCAACATTCCCAGGAATGTCTGAGTTGGCTTGAAGAGCAAACCACTTCGTCACAACCTGAAAAAGAAAGAAAAATCTCGTTCAGGAAAACATATAAATTTTTTTCCTTCACTTATTTGCTCACTGAATGGGACAGACGTGACTATCACAAAAAAGATCTAGATTACTACAGTTTCACATTTATGTCACAGAAAGAATCATTTCTAGTTTGAAGCTCATCAGAGGGAAACATACCAAAAAATCATGCTGCCATTTCTCGTAGAAGTCTGCCAAAACCTCATCACGGACTTTACCCGGAATTTGAGAAATGGCCGACAGGGCAGCAAACTGCTCAGTCATGTTTGTTGCGGACTTATACTCATTCAGAACTAGCTCAGTGATCTCTGGTTCCTCCAAGAGAGCCACATAGGCTATGCACAAAATCAAGGTGTCAGTTGTATACAACACTCAAGACCAAGCAAAGAGCATATTCATACCTAGAGCAATGTTTTTTAGTGCACGCCTTGCCAAGCTCTGATGGTCAAACACATAAGGTTCTGAGCTGCGGTTGTTTTCAATCTGAAAGCAAATAACGAATACCAAAGTTAAAATAGGATGAACGAACAAGTGTTGAAAGATTCATATGCACAGAAGAATATATTCAAAAGAGAATGTTGCCTGCAACTGTGTTATAGGGAAGTTTGCAACAGTATTGGGAGCGTACATTCTTATTATTAATGCCATAATGAATATCCTCAGAAAAGTGACTCAGTAAAGTGAGAGTCACATGATCTGAGTGATATAACCAGCCAGAGTTATGCCCTTCCAGGCAATCCAAATGCTACTTAGTTTAAATACAAATACCTTGTTGTGCATGCAAGAATCACTCTCTGGTTTAAAGTCAATGAGAAAATGTTCAACAGAGTCCTTAGCCAACATTACTCCGTGCTTGTTATGCACAATCCCAAACATAGAAAAAAAACAAATCCCCAAGCATAGAAAAAAGATCTGAACCTCTTGCATCTCTCTAACCTAATTACAGTTCTAACGTTTTGAGTTTCAAGATAAATGAAAATAGCAGGTGTGGCCAAACAATATCACCAACAGGCAAACAATTAACCTAGTACTGCAACAGCAGGCAATAATGGCTAATGACTAAAATAGTTCATGGATCAACCATACCAACATCAGCAAGAAATGCTAAAAAAATGAGCAGACATGTAGTGATATTGAAACCACACAGGTGATCAAATCTACGCAAGTGCACATATATTTCTCATTTGCATGGAATACCACAGGAAGACGAGTAACAAAATTGGCAGTATAATGAGACATGCAAAACCCTACGCCCCATCAATTGTTCTAGCATATTTGACAGCACATCAAATGTAGCTTCTGTAATCACCAATGCAAGTATTAACAACCAAGAGAGGTCATAATCACAAGATTATGACCCAAATCAATCTCCTCATTGAACATTCAGAGTGAAGAAAATCCAACATTTATAAGACAAGGAGTTAACCGTGGCAAGAAGTTCTTGCCGCAAATGCAGGGCAAGGTCCTTTCTAATGAATATGCGAACTGCATGAACAGCATCTGGATCTGCTACAGGCATCATGTCCATAATCTCCCCCACACCTGGTAAAGTAATTGCCTTGGCAATAAATTCCTGGCCACCACAGAATTATTGGACACAGGTTGTTAAGTTTGATATCCAATATACAATAATAAAACAAGGAAACCAAACACGCACCACAAATACTTACTTTGTCCAAGATGGAGTTGCACAGTATGCTTCTATATCCTTCTACGAATTTGGGATTTAAAGATAACTTTTTGTTTTGTTGGTAATCGGCCACAAGGCTAATCATCAGTTTCCTTGCCAATATTTGTCCAGCCTCCCACCTGCATGTCAAAATAATACATAACACTGCTAAAAAGCTAAACACTTTGGAACTTTAATAATATAACATAAATAAAAGAACCACACCGATTAAATTCATCTGAATCGTGGGCAAGAAGGAAAAATAGATCACTATCAGTAAGATCAGATTCAAGACGAATTGGTGCGCTAAAACCCCGCAGGATAGAAGGAATAGGACGTTCAGATATATCAGGAAAGGCAAATTCTTCATCCTTCTGCATAATACATAGTATGCAAAACACTTAACAAAACTGATCATATTCAAATCAACTTGCAATTCTAAAAAGCTGCAAAAATCAGACTACCACATGCAAGGGAAAAGAAAGAAACTAACCTTAGTGACTCTAAGAACAGTAGTTGAGACAGGTTGACCGTTGCCCGTCAATGTTTTAAGAACTCCATCATGAAATACAGAGCTGAGTTCAATGTCACTCCCCTTCGAGTTAAGGAGGCCAACAGCTATTGGTATAAACATTGGTTCTTTGACTGATTGGCCAGGTGTAGGTGGTACCTCTTGGCTACAATAGATTAAGCACACAATTACAACAAAATCCTTGCACAAAAATTGGAAATATATCAAAAGAAAATAATAAGACATATTAAAGATGCAGACAAAATGTGATAGCTCAAAGCAATCACGTCAGAGAGTGATCAGGCACCTGAAGTCCAAACTAATTTCAACAGTAGTCATAAAAATTTATAACAAGCATCCACTCCAATCACACAAAAGTCAAGACCTTACCTGAACTTTAGAGAGAATGTCTTGGCTTCAGCGTCATAAGAAGATGTAACTTTCACACAAGGCGTTCCAGCTTGAGAGTACCTAATAAACAATAGCGGTCGGTTAAAGAGCAACATAAAACACTCGTGTTCCTGGTCTATTTGTTTGTTATCATAACAAACTTTCTTGGAAGTACCATAGCAAGAAGTTCGCAAGATCAGCATCATTTGCATCCCTCATTGCAGCAAAGAAATCTTCACAGGTTACAGCTTGCCCATCGTGCCTCTTAAAGTAGAGGTCCATGCCCTGAAATTCAAAATATGTACAGGAGAAGAGGAAACAACTCAATATGATCATGCATTCATCATCCACGCAGTAAAATGATACTGCATATAAATGGTAGTAACCATCGTCATTAACATAATCATGTGATTTCACGAAGTTATGAAAGCTGCATCTTCTTCCAGGTGCTTTCCTTGTTCAAGTTACATCTTCTTATGAAACTTTCACACAGGCGTAACAAGACTGTTATCAACACCTTATTCCAGGTGCTTTCTTTTTTTCTTATCCAAGGAAAACTATCACAATGAATTCTTTTGGAAGTTCAGTCTGGATTATTAAAAAATGGCCTTCTTATATATGTACGAAAGTAATCTTACCTTACGAAATCCTGCAACCCCAAGCAGGGTTTTGTACATTCTCACAACTTCTGCACCCTGTTAAAAATAATCACAAAATCAAAGACATCTAGAGGCAGTTTAAAAACAAAGAGCAATTCATAATGGCAGAATATGAAAAAAAAAATCCAACAAACGTAGGAAAGAAAAGTTCTCACCTTCTCATACACCTGCAACCAAGAATAAACAGCCAACGGGAGAAAACGAGTTACACATTTATTAATAGAAGAAAGGGTATACAAAAAGTAAAAGCAATAGGATCAGGAATCACACCGTCACTGCATGTTGAAATGTGAAGTTGTATGTGAAAGCAGCACATTCAGACAAAAAGTTGTCAACATTGAACATTTTTGCAAGAAAAACATTTAAAAAATCAAACTAGATGGTATATACGCACCTGTATAAAAATTGTCCATCTGTTTGCAAAATCAATAACCGCTGGGTTAGAAACCAAAATAATTTACAATACAATGAAGAACCAGAGACTCAATGGACAAAATGTACAAAATATTTAAATCCAACATACCTTAATATATGAATGAGGTCGTACAGGATGAGCCATAGGACCAGCATCCTAAACATTTCAAATAAGGCTAGTTAATACTGAAGGACGTCCCATAGCTAACAATAAACTTAATAACAACCAGGTGTAAAAATAATGAATTCGTTTCACATTCATTAAGAAATTATAAAGCAGAACTTCATGATTCTCATCTTGGTCTGAGGGCCAAACATACACGTATACCGAAGGAAACATCACAAGGATTGTCCTTTAGAACTGGGAAATGGAACAACAAAAGGTTCAAACTTTGCTATCTGGCTTATGGGCCAAATGCTCAGTATCTCATATCTCTACTATTGTCTCCACAATAGTAGTCCAGTGGAATACTTGAATTGGTCATTAGACAATATTCTCCACTATATATAAGTGAAAACAAAGGCATCATAGACTTGACATATCTTCATTCATATTCTGTTATCCAATTATAGGATAGTTTCAGCATTGTTTAAAAAGGACTTGGATGAGAAATGGAATATAAATTCAATCGACTCTCTTTAGAAAGTGCAAGCAAAAAGCTTTCCAAACATTGCAAAATCCTTGTTTTGTTTACTTTCAGTGTGCACATATACAGTTTTCTATTTGTTCCCACTCCATGGACGTGAATTCCTAAATAGATATTTCTGTGTGAAATACTGATCAAGACAGGCCTTGTAGAAAATTGATTTCTTGACGATGGAAGCAAGCCTTGTAGATAATTGAGTCCTGGTGTCAATGTGTAGCACCAGAGAACAATTTGTTAACACTGTCACAGTTTGTGAACAGCTTTCCTACGAGTGACGATTTTGCTGTTTACAGAAAGTGCTGTTTGTACAATTAATTTACCACAGCTAACTTGTATAATAAAGGAAAGCAATAGAAAAAAGAGGCATGAGAAGACTAGAGGAAAGAGAGAAGAAAATAATTCTAAATCTAAATATGATTATAGAACGTCATAAATATCATGTATAGCGACATGGGTGATGTTTTCCAGCAGTAATACTTTCTCGAGTAATGCTATGTCTGCTCGCCTCCCCTTCTCCTCAGTGCAGCACGCCACCATGTGTGGGCCCTTCCCAACACACAGCTATGCCTTCATCTTAGCAGGCATGCAGCAAACAAACAGGGAGTGTATATAACATTTCTGATGCAGGACAACTAACTTGAGATCCACTAAAATTTAAGCTAGTGAGAAGTATAAAATTTAGCAATCAAATAAGCAAGATCAAGAGCTTAAAGCAAGCAACTAGCGAAAATTGATTTAGAAGTCAATAACTAGTAATGGATAATTAAAATATGCTAACAAAGATTAGGTCCTAATGATAATTGAGAAATTATCTAAGGCTAAGAATAACGGGTTAAATGTAATGGGCAGTTGAATGAAAAGGTTAACCTCAAGGAAGTGAACTTTGGGTTTATTTGTAAAGGGTTGAACTTCAGATATGGCAGATTTTCAAACAAATAAATAATTACCCACAAGCCAACTTTGTGGCTTCTTTGAGTTTAAACCTTTTCTTGGTACTCGCCACATTTAACATGTTATTCCTAGCCTTGGACAATTTCTCAATTATCATTATGACTTGATCTCTGTTAGCATCTTTTAATTGTCCATTACTACTAGTTATTAACTTCTAAATGAATTTTCATTAGTTGCTTGCTTTAAACTCTTTATCTTGCTTATTTGATTGCTAAATTCTATATTTCTCATTACTTACTTAAGTCTTAGTGGATCTCAAGTTTAGGTGTCCTGCATCATATTTGGTGGTCCATGCAGGTCAAATTAAATATTCTGCAAATCAAATCTATCCTAAATCAAATAAGATCCTTAATCTTCTAAATAGATCACTCTTGATAAAAAAAACCTACTTAAATAGAATTACTACGAAAATTCTAATGGGGCCCACAAAGGCTCCGCATCAATTTCACTACTTTCCTCTTGCAATCCAAGAACTTTGACTACCCAATCACCTCTTTCTTAACTTCCTCCCAGCTCTACAAAAAGCACTCTTAATAAACTCCTAATACTTCTTTTATAAGCTTTCCCTCCATTAACAAGGTTCCATAGAAAATACTTGCTTGCCAAGTGAACTTTAGAACTCTATTAATTATGAGAATTCCTAACAAAAACAGTCCTATTAAACTGCAAAAATGAACATTTAAAGTTTCTGAAAGCTTATGGTACAACTCAAAAATTAAAAATTGATAGATCTCATCAAATTACATAAGTACCCCCGCATAAAGATTTCTTGATGCACTCATGAAATTAACAACTGATATGACCAATGTCAAAACTCTCACCCTTCAATAAAAGTCACCACATGTAGCTAACATAATCCCAAAACACTCAAAAAATGTATAACCACTAAAGATAAACATGATTTCTTTTTTAAACAAAGGAGAAACGATAGTGGCAGGTGGCATGGAAGATTGAATAGCAGCTCTGAAATGCAAGACTAACATACCCCATATGCCTTTCAAATTAGTCTCAAGGAAGGAAAGAATACATCTCACTTTTTCCCCTTACAAAAAAAAACCTCGAGGCAATACAAACCTGAGGAAACTGGTAACTTCGAAGCTTAGAAACATCTCCTATGCGCTTTACAGTGCGACTGCCCATGTCAGAAGAAAACTCCTGCCAAAGGAATTAATGCAGACTAAGTTTCATATTATCAAGTACGGAAAGGAATCAAAGCAGGAAAAAGGATTTAATATTAAACAGGAAGCACACACATTTGGTTGTGTATCTTAATAATCTACCTACCTGATCTCTGTAAACTGTGAGCCCTTCTTTCAAGCTAAGCTGAAACCAGTCACGGCAAGTCACTCTAGCAACATAACAGAAGTGCGTCAAGTACCATAACTATATCAACTTTAAACTTCAGTAAATTCTATCACCCAGAAAGAATCACAAAGACATTTAACTTTCTAAAAAACCATAAATTCGGCTATCGAGATCCTCATTTTAGCCTTAAGGAGTGGGGGTACCACAGATGGAACGAGGGTTGGAAGGACCCCCAAAATTTGACTTGATGTTACTTCAATCTTTATGAAACAGCTGAAAGTTTAGAGCTTCAAAAAGTGGGGTCCACCCCGTAAACAGAATGATATTATGTTTAACCCTGGTCCAGGTCCTCCCCTTTCCATTGGTAATAGGCCAGCGTATAGGCACCTTTCCCAAACATGGGCCACGGAATGAGGTTATGACATTAGCATAATATGTAACTAAAATGTCAATAGCCACTTAATTAATTCAGAAGAAATTTTTCTACCTGTTTCCCGTCCAATTGTGAAAATACTGCAAATAAACAGTGAGAGTTTGTCATCAACAAAGGATTGAAATCAAAGCTTGAATTAACTATCTAATCTAAGTTACTAAAGAGAAAGAAAAGATAAATTTACCTCATGGCCAATTACTCCCAGAATTGCAGCATAATCCAAATCAGTAGCAGTTTCAGGGGATGCCAATACCAACTTCGAATTAAATATCTGAAGAAAAAATTAAAATGATTAAGCAAAACCTCCTGTTTCTAAAAAGTAGCAATTGATATGTAATAGGGTAGAGAAGCAACTCACATTCAAACTTTTGTTTTCCATTGCTCCCCTAGAAACCAGTAAGGAAAATAAAAACAATCAGTTTGAAATGTGGATACAAAAACCCAATTCTAGCATACATACTAAAGTTTTTAAAAAGTTATAATTGCAAAACATAATCTCGTGACAACAGTTTTTGTGCAATCATTCAAATCCTTGATCCCAAGTCTCACAATGCCGAGTCCAAGTCCAGGAAAAATGAGGAGGGTTAGCATCAGGTTGACAGCCAGCTGCAAAAAACTACTTCAATCTCTATGAATCTTACACCACACATTTTAGCTAGAGCTAGGGCACTCCCCGGAAGCGACGCATTGTGCCAAAATCCGGGTGCAATGATAAATAAGCAAGGGTTGGCTAGGGCATTCCCTCGAAGTGACACATTGCAACAACGCCTGTTTGTAATGAAAAGTGAGCAAGGGTACTCGCGGCTTCTCCTTTGATCAGTTAAATAGGATTTTGTTAGTACATTTATTGTATTGGTTCACCAATTAGGTCAGAATTCGATTGTTGGTTTAGACGGGTAAGAGTAAAGAAGCTAGTCCAAGAGCGTAGGATTAGAGCGGCATCATGGAATATTGGGTCCTTCAAGGGTAAAGGTACGGAGTTAGTAGAAACACTTAAAAAAAGAAGAATTAACACAGCTTGCTTATAGGAGACTAAGTTTGTAGGATAGAAGGCTAGAGAACTGGGAGAGGGCTTTAAACTAGTTTATGTAAGTAAATATTCAAATAGGAATGGGGTGGGAATAGTGGTTGATAAGGACTTGATTTTGCTGGTAGGTGTCAAAAGATTTAAAAATAGAATTATATTAACCTCAAGTAGGATTAGGAGAATTCATAGTTAATGTTATTAGTGCTTATGCACCTCAAGTAGGATTAGGAAAGAACCTTAAGAAGCAATTTTGGGAAGAAATAGACTTAGAAATGCAAGGGATACCTAGGCTGCATTTGGAAGCAAATATCAGGCTCAAAAAGTGTCTTTCAGGCTTGCTAGTTGTGATTTGTGTTTGGAAGCTGATGAGTGAAAAATGTTAAAAATTTCAGCTGTGGCAAGAATAAATGTGTAATCATTGCTAGTGAAAAGAATCTTTGGTAAAAAATGGTGAAAAAGCCCATTTGACAAAAATTGTCACACCACAGCAAGATCCTTTTAGCAGTGACAGAATTTCTTTTGATGTTCACATCCAAACACGCAACAGCAAGGCTCCTTTCAGGCCTGGAATATTTCAGTTGTGGTTTTTTTTTTACAATCTCATTTCAGCTTCCAAACACACCCATAACCGGGAAAAGGTTATTATAGGAGGTGATTTAAATGGGGCATGCAGGGGAAAAGAACATAGGATACGAGAGGGTGCATGGAAGGTATGGTTTTGGGGAGAAGAATGGGATGGGAAAAACTATTCTTGAGTTTGCAATAGCAAATGATCTAAGTATAACAAATACCTATTTCAAGAAGAGGGAAAAGCATCAAGTAACTTTCAAGAATAGACTTCACAAGAGCCAAATAGATTTTTTCTTAGTTAGAAACGAGAATAAAACTAAATGTAAGGATTGTAAGGTTATACCCGATGAACCTATAGTACTACAACATAGATTAGCTGTTTTGGATGTCCACATGAAGGGGCAGACGAAGCGAAGGACGGATAAAATGGAGCCTAGGATAAGTGGTGGAACTTCAAGGGTGAGTTGCTCAACACTTTTATGGAGAGGTTGAGGGTTGAAGGAAATTGGAACTTAAATGAGGAACCAACAATGATGTGGGCTAATATAGATAATTGCAATAAAAAAGTGGGAAAAGTACTTGTGAAGTGAAGAGGAGAAAGGACGTCAAGAAAGAAATATAGTGGTGGTGTAAAGAAGTTCAAAGAGTCGTGAAAGAAAAAAGTGTTTATCTAAGGAGAGGCAAAAATGTAAAAATTAAGATAATTGTGAAAGATATGCTACTAAGGTTAAGAGAGAGGCTAAAAAGATAGTGAGTGAAGCTAGATATATGGCATTTGATACCTTATATAATAGGCTAGGGACGAAGAAGGGGGAGAGGGACATAAATAAGATAGCTAAGTTAAGAGACAAGAGAAGTATGGACTTAGAGCAAGTTAAGTGTATTAAAAGTGAAGATCAAAGGGTTTTATGGAAAGATGAGGAAATTAGAGAGAGATTGGCGTGAATATCTTAAGCATTTTGAATGAAAATTGAAGTAGTGGGATGGATATTGAGTCTAGTCATGTTAAAGAGATAACTTTTAGAAGATTTTCCGGATATTGAGTCTAGTCATGTTAAAGAGATAACTTTTAGAAGATTTTCCGCCGAGGAGGTAGGAGCTGCATTAAGGAAGATGAAGAAAGGCAAAGCTCTAGGACCCAATGGAATTCTTATTGAAGTATGGAATGTACAAGAGGTGTTGGCTTAACTTGGTTGACTAGTTTGTTTAACAAGATCTTGAAGTCTAAGAGGATGCTAGAGGAGTGGAAGAGAAGTACGTATAAAAATAAAAGGGACATCCAAAGTTGTACAAACTATAGAGATATAAAACTTACGGGGCATACTATGAAGTTATGGGAGAGAGTAATAAAAGGACGTTTGCAAAAAATAACTAAGTAACAGAGAATCAATTTGGTTTCATACCGGAGAGGTCAACATCAGAAGCTATATTTTTGTTACGACAGTTAGTAGAGAGGTACACGGATAAAAAACAAGACCTCTATATGCCCTTCATAGATTTGGAAAAAGCCTACGATAAGTGCCGAAAGCTCATTTAGAGTGTTTTGAAGAAGGGAGTCATAGGGAGTCATAAGAGGTTATATAGATATCATAAAAGATATATATGATGAGGTTGTAACTAATGTACGAACAATTGGGGAGAAACTAAAGAGTTTCTGGTTACGGTAGATCTTCATTCGAGGTCAGCCTTAAGTCCTTATCGTTTGCTTTAGTTATGGATGAACCAACTAGATATTTGCAAGATAGTATATATTAGTGTATGTTTTTTATAAATAATGTAGTTTTAATTGATGAGAGTAAAGCAAGTTTGAATGCAAAACTAGAATTATGAAGGGAGGGTCTAAAATCAAAAAGTTTCAAAATAAGTAGGACTAAGACAGAGTGCATGAACCAACGGGGTGTTGGTGTGATGGTTCCTTGAAGCAAAGGTCCTGAGTTCGAACCCCCACTCCATTGGCCACCCACAGGGATTATATTCCCAATTTAACCTGTGTATGTTGTGTGGGCAGTGTACGCATTCGAGGGGACTAGTAGCAGGATACGGTGCTATAAGAGGTCGATTGCCTTGCTCCTTCTAGTCGGGTCCTAAGTAGGGGTGTTCATGGACGTCCGTGTCCGTCCGTCCGGATGTGTCCATGTCCGTCCGCTATTTAACGGACGGTCCGTACGGACCACGGACCGGACACGGACAACAACTTTCTGTCCGTTCTAATGGGGTACTACGAACACGGACAATACCTTGTCCGTGTCCGCGGACGTCCGTGTCCGTAACCCCATAAACACCCCCCCCCCCCTCTTCTCCCTCCCCCGTGCCCTAGCACCACTGGGCACCGGCCCAAAGTGAAGACCATTTATATTTTTTGTTGTCCATAAGTGTCCACGGACAACCACGGACAACAACGGACGGACACGGACAGTCACGGACAAATTTTTTAACGGACACGGACGGACTGGACAACACCTCTTTAGATTACGGACGGACACGAACGGAAGGTTGTCCGTGTTCGTCCGTGTCCGTGAACACCCCTAGTCCTAAGGACTCGAACACCCCTCTTAATAAAAAAAAAGGCAGAGATCATGGAATTTAATTTTAAGCTAGAACTATAGGTAAAACCTTAGTTGAAATGGATGGGCGAGAAGTGTCAAGGTGTGATCAATTCCGTTACTTAGGATCCATTATCTATAAAGAAGGGGATATTGATAGTGATGTGGTGCATAGGATAAATGTGGGGTGGGTAAAGTAGAGGGCAGTTTAAAAACAATTTATAGGACAGCCATTAGCCTGCAATACTCTATGAAGCGGAGTGCTGGGCACCAAAGAGAAGTCATATAGATAAGTTGAATGTAGCCGAAATGAGAATATTAAGGTGGATGAGTGGAATAACTAGGAGAGATAGGATTAGAAATGAATATATTCGTGAGAGTTTAGGGGTAGCTATTTTAGGGAGAAGCTGAGCCAATGTAAGTTACGTTGGTACGGGCATATTCAAAGAAGACTAATAGATGCCCCAGTGAGAAGATTAGAAATGATGTATGTAAACGATGCTAAAAGAGGGAGAGGGAGGCCCAAAAAAGGGAGAGGGGGATCTAAGAGAACTTAGATGGAGTTAATAAAAAAAGGATATGGCTTTACTATCTCTTACAAAAGAGTTGGCTCAATACAGGCCTCAATGGAGGCGTAAGATCCATGTCACTGACCCCAAATAGTTGGAAAAACACTACTTGATTATGATTATGATTCAAATCCTCAATCCCTTATATTTTCGCATAGTATAAATGTTGACAATATAAAATATAGTGAAAAAAAAAAGAAAGCAGTTCTCCTTACATATTAAAATCAGGAACGGCAACAATATTGAACAGATCTAGGTCATACTCAAGGCCAAAAAACTGGGATGTCAGATAAAACGAATTGTTATTACACTAAAAAAAAGGATATAGATAAAGTAGTAGGGCAATGATGCAGTGCAAAAACTCACTTCCTCATCCCATTTCATAGCTGCCTTGAGAGAATACATAGCATGTGCTGTCTTAGGTAAGTCTTGAGAAGGGGTCCAGATCCTAAGGACCACATTCCGACCTGAACAAGTCACAAATACATCATCCCTACTTTCCAACTGCCCAGCCACTAAAGCAAATAGGTAGCTAGGTTTCTTGAAAGGATCCTGCCATAGAGCATAATGCTTGCCACCCTACAATTGGAAAAATAAAAGTTACAAACTCTTCTGAAAAATTATATGACCAACATAATGATTTTAACCTCAAAACACATATAAAGCAATGAGATGACAAATATAGCAGCAGGAACCAACTTTTTTATCGGGGATAGAACTGACTTAAGTTGCATGCCAACACTCATGCTAAATCAGCCTGATTTCTCACTACTACCTCCGTCCAAAATTATTATTTATATATCTTGAAAATAAAACTTTTAAGGAGGCGGGGCCCAAGTCTCCTGCTATTCCTTGCCTATGCTCTGCCCCATAGTGAAACTATCCGTGCTTAAAATGGAGATTCGCCTCCCATTTATGTTCAGCTCCACCCAATAGTGGGGCCCACATATTAGAAAGTCGTCTTTGCAGTAAATACTTTCTGTCATCTTCTGATATGACCAAAATTGAGAAGCCCGAGATGAAATTGAGAAGCCGAGCCTAGTCTTCTTGAACAGACATTAAAAATCCCGAGACAAAAAGCTGGTTAGACGCCTTCTCAAGCCATATGTTAATACATATTTCACACCAGGGATTTTTGCATATGTTACAGATTCAGTCTTTTTTGGGGCAAAGACCCCGAAGGGAAATTTGTCACTATTCAATGTAAAATTATAATTGATTGTGCTGGTTGATATAACTAGCCAAGATCATCACTAACTAACCAGACCAGCCTATAGTTAATCTTTCAAAGTAAAGAATAAAAAAACTCACTTCAAGCTCCCCTTGCTCTATAAGATTGCCATTGGATAGAAGAACCGGGTATTTGGTTTTATCAGCTTCAATGTAGCAAGTGAATTTGGCCATAATATCAGGTCGGTCCTGAATCGAACATGATATTAGAGCAATGCTATAGGGAACATATAAATATAACCACAACTCTAAACTAGTTCTACAAGAAATAGTTAGATACATGGCAGTGGGAAAAACCTGATAATAAGTAATTTTCCGGAAGCCTTCTGCCTCACATTGTGTACAAAAGTTTCCAGAAGATTTGTAAAGACCCTACAAAAAAGAAAACACATACAATCAAAGACCCATATGTATAACGTATGAAAACTTATTGGCGAACTTCAAGCATTTAATTTACCTCCAAAGAAGTGTTATTCTGAGGATATATCTCAGTGACAATTTCTAAAGTGAACTGACCCACTGGTGGAGATAGAAGAGTTAAATGGCGTGCATCCACATGGTAATCTTCTTTCTGCAGTGACCACGACAAAAAAACATAAAGCACTGGAAAATTCAGAAGCCCAATAGAAGACAACAACAATATTCATATACTATGTTTATCTGCACCATTTATGCAAAGTGTCGTGACCCTTTAATGGCATTCTAAACCACCTCTTCCCTGTGTTATGACAAGGCCTCCCAAAAGTTTTTGAGAGATTCGATCTCCACAATCTCCCACAAGGAAAACCAGGAGACAAGTATTAAAGGCAGTAGAGAAAGCTCGCGATAACCACCCTCCCCCCTCCCGGCCATTTCTTAATTAATCCTCTTAGACATGCACTTCAAAGAAATCTTCCTTCACGAGAACAATACTCTTAAGTTAACCTCATCTATGCTGGATCCAAATCATACATAGCAACTGTTTACAGGAAATTAATTGGATAGTGGGGGGCAGTACAACAGCAAGCACCCGAAAATTTCTAATTCTTACGAAGTAAAGTTTTCAAGTGATACTAACAAAAAATGCATATCAAAATCACCTTTAGTTCTGTGTCGTTGAATTTAATTAAAAGCAGCTTTAAATCATGCCCAACCAATGACAATGGCAGAGAAGCACCTATTTTATTAGAGGAAAACACTAATCAGTAACAAATTTGTAGAAGTATGACACAAAAGAAAGTAGTAGAAAAAACAAAATTATCACATGATCATCAATTTTGCTAGTCAATGGTCCATACATTATGAGTCAGTTACATGGAACTACAAATCCCAATATAAGTTTTCCATAACTAAAATAATAAACATAATCCATGTGAGAAGACATCCATAAGTGTTTAAACCAATCGCCTTCCTGTTGTATTCCTCTAATGAAGGAATGATAAAATGTGCAAATCATCAACATGAAACACCACTCCCAATTATCTACTGTCGACTTCATGGGAAGATGGTTGCATGACAAATACCTGACACGCTTATGCTCCAAACAGACAGGATTTGGCACCGTACAACTGAAGATCAAAAATATGTTTTATAACAGTCTCCACTCAACGAGCAGAGGAAAAAGAAAGCCTCCACTCGAAATTCAAGAAAGTTGATTATTTTAGTTGACTCCCAAGATATGTTGCTTACCAGTATCATGACTCTAAACAAATCGAATTTAACCCCTATTGTTTGAGTTATCATTTCGTTCACCAAATCTATGAGATGGCTCTTGTATGAAGCTGGGTATTTAACTTAATAATCAGGGTATTGATTGGGTTGTACAAATATTTATTGTGTTGGACTAAATGGTTAAAAATTGATAAATGTTTAGAAAGCCCGTTTCTTATTTTCATTGTCAAGAGAAAAATGTCAGGACCAATCCAAGATAAAAATCTAATTATTTGTTCATTTTTCTTCCCTACATTAACAAAAGAACTTTGCTTCTTAAACTAAATAGCATAGTTGGTGTCAGAAGACTACAATACCATGATGCACAGAACCCTGAAACTAATCTCAGGAAAAAATTTCAGCATATATTGAACAATGCACAAAACACATATTATAACTCCTGAAAAACACAATTAAAAACATAATTACTTCATCTAACATATACAACAATTTACCTTCCACTCTAGGAAAAACATTTATTTTTGATGAAACAAGTGTCTTCTCCTCACCAAGCGAAAATTTCAAATCCAACTGAAAAGAAAGCAAGCACAATTGTGAAAACATGAAATAAAATAATCAGTAGACTAAAAATGAAAATAGTTTATCATTGTTTACAGTATCAAAGAAATAGTCAGGCATCTTGTAGTCCTTCAAATAAATCTCTTTTGGCAAATCCATTTTTGACTCTTCAATCGGAGCTGAAGGTTGTGTAGCAACTGAACAAATAAATGTCCTCGTTTCTCTGCTTACCTGACACAAAAGGCAGTACATTATGATGCCACAAATTCTTTCCTGAATTTCACGCAATGTGCCTCTTCAAGTGGCCAGTATGTGACAGTTCTTTGACCATTTTATCAAAGTGAGTGCGGTCCTATGACATCCTTACATCGTTAACCTATTTCTTTTATATGTAACAAGTATTTTTAAATAAAAGGATAGTTTTACATTAACTGTAGAAATAGTTCTTATATCTCGAAAGAAAGGTAATAACAAAATAGTATATTTATATTTTGAAATTTTCAACAATATATATATAATGATTCCAAATTACAGAATAGGGGATACACGCCAATTTCTCCTCTGATGTGCAACATGTGTAACAAAGATAATGCAAAATTGAATTGGTTAAGTTGACATTAATTTGGAGATAAAAGAAAATAAAACTTGTGATTGGCATCATTTATGAAGCACAAGAAGCTTATAAATGTAAGTACCTCCTTGGCAAGGTACCGACAGTTTGTAATTGAACTCCGGGCAGTACTCTGCACAAACCTACAAGATCTAGGATGAATCTGCAAATTGTGAAAAGAAAACACAACATTTAATGATTAACAAATATGAAAGCCGAGGTTAATCAAATGCATAGCTAAGTAACATAGATTTTTCCTCACGGAAACAAACATATATGTGTCACACACTGTCCATAATAAGATATTATTACTACAAGTTACAATATTAAGGAAAACAGAAAACTTAGTCATCAGCAAAATTATCATAGCATAGATATTAATTGTGTCTCGATCAAATAATTTGTTACGCTCCTCTAGTTAAGAATTAGAAATCTTGGCACTGTCATATACTTACAGCATGATGTACTGGTAAAAGAAACACGAGTCTCCAGACAACTAATGCATTAACTTATCCGCTGAGAAGATAAAGGTTAAGACAGATTTGACCACAAAGAATTTCTTGATGTACTTCATTAGTTTCCATGTAATTCTTGTTAAAAAAGAGCATTAGTCCATTTTTAGTTCCAACGAGAAGTCCAAGAACCCAATAGTAAATTCAAGTACGTCCTTTTCACTAGGGATTTGGGAACCCGCCACAATAGCCACTAGTCTAGGCTTGAAGAAATGTTCACTTATCATCAAGGATATAGCACCATAGCACCATCATACAGACGTAAATTTTAAACTAAATTGAGATCAACAGTGAAAGACACTAAAGCCAAGCTTGCAAAGAGACGTGCAAAGTGAGGCTTCACCACTTATATCGAAATGAAAGGAAAACAAAACCGGTACAGCTTTTCTAATTTAAGGGAGAGGTTTGAATAATCACATGAACAGATGAGATTAAGCCCAAAAAGCCCATCTTTGCAAGGCCCAACCCTCCGTGCGGCAGAACCAACCGAGCCATGCCTCATAAAACAACCTGACCGACGCCGAAAAATCAATATTTTATCAAAAAAATCTAATGCCGACCAGCATCCAACAGCAAAACTTCCACAAAATCAAAATTCCATATTCAAAAAAGGAAACATGTCCCCAAAATATTAACACAATATAGTAGATGCTTATACTTCATAAAAAGTACAAATAAATCCAAAACAAAACTAAGTACCAGATAAAAATAAATTTAAAACACTCTAAAATGTACTCAAAGATATTAATCTATGAATACATTAGTCCACAACAAAATCTTATAATCCGAATTTACCCAACATATATTCGATAAAAAGGAAGAATAGAATCTCAAGTCATAAGATTACATAAAAACGCCAAAAGAGATTACAAAAGCAATAAAAATAGTTCTAAAGACGAAAAACAAAGCATACCCAGATGTTAAAATCTTATCAAAATCACAAAACTGGATAAAAAACACAGAGATCGGATAAAATAAGGAGGACCCAGATAAGCAAACAAGGGCATAAGGGGTGGTCTGCTGCAACATGTGTGTAGATAATGGGAAATAAGAAGGGAAAAAAGAAAAGATAGCAACATAAACAACAAAAGAAATTACCAAAGAAGAAATGAATCAGAAAAATTAGTGTAATCGTGCTGATAATAATGAATTTTACGTGGGGAGGGAGGTAGGATGGTTTGCCTTACTGGTGATCAAAGATAGGCCTCCAAGATGGCAGAGAGAACTCGATGAGAATGCAAACAAAAGGCAGGACGGAATAAATGAGTGCCCTTAATTTACATTTATATAGCGAGAAATACTAAATTTGTGCCAGGTCAATGAAAAAGTGTCCTGGTGATACATGTAATTTACATTTTTACTCTTGGAGATTGTGGGCCTAATGGCCCCACCAAGTTTACCAGGGATTTGCTAAAAATTGTTCATGGCGACAAACTGACGGGAATGCCAACCAGCCCCTATGATATCATAGGAATACCGCTTTGGTCCCTTATTATGCATTTTTTTATATAACGAGGGTGTCCGAGTAACAACCTGACTGGAAGGGGCAGGACAAGTCGCCTCTCGGAGTACCCTATCCTGCTCCAATTTTCTAAATTGCATATAAAGCTTACCCATCATATGCACCAGATAAATCATAATAACAAAATTTTGTGGAGTAGAAGTATATAGTATATTTAATTTTTAGACAACATCAATATACAAAAAAGTTATCCACTATTTGCATATTATAGACATAAAATTGTATGAGACTCATGTTTATGCTCCGGAAACGATATTTGTAATTCCTATATATTTCCATACACAGCTGAAATGTGTAGGAATCTGCTGTAGGGTTATCACTGCCCTTTATGCTCTGCCTGGCCTCACAAAAATGGCGTGAGGTTTTCATATTTCAGCCAGCCTACAATCCAAGAGTCAGCCCGAGTTTTTATCACCACTTGCCCCCATATTTGTCCATACGAGCATATCCAATTGGCTCAAGCGCATTGTGTGCATGGGGCACTGCACCCCGTGGATTTGTCATCAATCACTTGTCCGCCCCCTATATTAGCATCATAGCATGTGGTTCATAACTTCGTATTGAAAGCGACGGGCAGTGGCGCACCAACATATGTGAGCCAACGCGCATATTAGCAGTTATCTAATCATAATATTTGGCGTTGTCAGGATCAATTTTCAATATATTTATAGCTTTAGAGGCCCATCTGTTTGTGCTCAAAGCAAAAGTCAATAGTACTTGTGTCATGATCTAAATGCCAAAACATTTTTTATCTATGAATTATTATATCCTTATATCAAATATTTGAATTGTCCCCTCTTTAGAGGGTTGCGTCAGGAACGGCATCCAACTTAAAATTTTATCATTATATTTCTTTACATTGATTTTGTACCATTTTAATTCTGATAAGAGTCAAATGCGGTATATAATCCATGCCGCCGACCCTATATAGTTGGGATAAGTAAATGGACGGACAGGGATGCGGACAAGGCATGTCTGTAACCGTCCGTTTAAGTGCGGACACCCATCTACATT
Organism: Houttuynia cordata; assembly: GCA_039654745.1. NCBI lineage: Eukaryota > Viridiplantae > Streptophyta > Magnoliopsida > Piperales > Saururaceae > Houttuynia > Houttuynia cordata. The sequence continues at coordinate 12,765,980 of CM077504.1, forward strand.
TGTCCATAGCCGTCTATCACGGATGCGGACAAATATGAACACTATGATTGAAAACAAGAATAAATGATACTATGCTTTGATTTTTAATATATAAGGATACTATGCTTGAAAATAGGAGGAAGTTTTTTATGAGATAAAGAATATCTTAGTTTCCGAAGCAAAATCAACACTTATAACAATTTTTTCTTTTTAAATGATCGTACTTTTTATTTAAAAAAGTTATCCACAAAGTCATTTTTTATTAAAAAATAATTAACTTATATATGATGACTGACACGGACAGCTACGGACATGGCTCGGTTATGTCCACAACCACGTTCATGTCCGTGGCGGACAAGAAACAAGTCCATTTTAACATTAAGCGGGTGGATGGATGGACGGATATGGATATACAGACGTTGTTTACACCCCTAGGGATAAGGCGGATGATGATGATGATCAAATATTTGAACTCCTCTGGTACTAGAATATTAGAAAAGAGAACTGCTGTCTTATAGGTTGATTTGATAAATAAAGAATCTTGCCTTGAGGGTTAGTTTGCCTTGGATTTTGGAATGATGATCAATTTACAATATGTAATATCAGATCCCAAGAATTGTCTGCTACATTTAAGAATATCATCTAGTTCCAACTCGAAGTAGATGATATCTAATGGGCCGTTTGGGCCGAGATTATTAGCAAATATCCACAGTGAATTTTTCAGATCCACTGTACCATCTGTGTTTCACGTTGAATATGGAAAAAACATGGATGCTACAGTGTAGCAAAACATCCACTCTGGATGCTTTGCTTTTAATCACGCCCCAAACGGCCCCTTAGATATCATCTACTTCCAACTCGAAGTGGTCTGCCTGAAAAATTATCTAGAGAAACTGCTCAACCACATGGCCTGTTAATATATTCATCCAGTTTATGACACAAAGACGAGGGATGTGATTTAATGCTAAATTACTCACATCTTCATATCTAGCGTGTGTTAGATCATGCTAACAGTGAATGAACCCATCCACTTCATGGCCTGTACGTCAATTCCATTAGATACTACTTAAACTGCATATTGCTAGTGTCACCGAGCTTAAATTAACTATGTTTATGATAAGATTTTATTATTATTATTATTATTATTATTATTATTATTATAAGTATAATATACAAAGCATCTAAACGACCAAACAAATGATGTTCATATGATAATGTTATAAAAAAATTATATATCATAATTAAAATATAAAAATCTTCATTCATCCTTTTATATGTAAATGAAGGTGTCAAATGAGGAGAGGGGGGGGGGGGGGGGGGGGGGGTATGAATAAGAATAACTCGATAATGCTAGAAGATGTCAAGTGTGGAGAGGCAAGGGGGCCACGAATAAGGATAACTTGATAATGCTAAAAGATGTCAACTAAGGAGAGGCAAGAAGCCCCACAAATAAGGATAACTCGGCGATGCTATATTTATGTTTTCAAATGGTGAGCCAGTTTTATATTCTGAATAGACCTGTTGTGCACGTCCACACAAAACATCTGCAGCATCCATCATTAGGATATTTCCTTTTTATTAAGTATCAATTGTATTCAGCCCGTTTAGGCTAAATGTTAGATGACGGGACTGGTAGAGAATAATCAAGCCCAATTTGAGGCCCATCAGCGTAGACAGATGGTGCAGCCCCCTTGGGAGACATGCCATCCTCTCCTTTTTATGGAGGTCGTCCTCCCCTTTTGAAGTTAGGCAATATTAACAACTCCAATTCCTCTCCTAGATCTTCTTCTTCTTCCCTTCTCGCTAACGCCAGTTCTTGTGGTCCTAGCGGATCACAACATTGGTATCAGAGCGTCGATCCACGAGCGCTCATGCCTCCTCGCAAGCTGCCCAACATGGTACCCGAAATTATTTCAGAGGTCGAGGTCGCCAAGGAGACCTCTAGCCCCAAGGCTGACGCCGATTCCACTCAGACAGCCATGCTGTCTCTCCTAGCTTCGATCAAGGATGAACTCCGGGAGATGAGGCTCGCACAGGTTCCCCAGCAGCCCCTCAAATCTGCCATTTTGACTCCGCCACCGCCCTCACAAGAGATGGGAGGCCCTAGCCGACAGGAAGGATCTGCGGCGCTAGGAGGCTCTCTGCTTGGCCAGGCCAGCAGTCAGCCCTTTCATTATGGGATCCAACTGGGATCCGTCAACTTTGACGCAGACAGAGGACACCATGGCGCAGCAATGCGTGGCACACAAGGTGTTCGACGAAATGTCACAATGACCAACCGCACTCATCCCCTGCAGGATGAGATGGAGGATGCCTGGAACGACACCCAAGAGTCTCGGGGAGGCCAGCACAGCAGCGCAGAGCCCAGACTGGCTCGCCTGCAGTTTCCTCGGTACAATGGAGAAGACGACCCTGTTGAATGGCTCTATAAAGCTGACAAATTTTTCTCGTACCAGGGCACCTACTCCGATGATGAGCGCTTACGGGTGGCCGCATTCCACTTGGATGGCAATGCCTCCATCTGGTTCCAGGCGTACGAAAAGGAGACCCGTTTTCCCACTTGGGTGTCCTTCTCCGATGAGTTGTGTATTCAATTTGCGCCGAATGAGTTTCAGGACTTTAATGAGATGTTGTCAACCTTGAAGCAAACAACTACGGTAAGGGCCTATTACTCCGCTTCATGAAAATTGCTAACAAACTGCCCGACTGGCCAGTCACTGCATTAGTTGGCACATTCAAGCGTGGACTGAAGGTCGAGATAGCTGATGAAATCACCACTTTCCCTGTCACACCATGCGCGAAGTGGTGCGTCATGCTAGAATTAAGGAGGAGAAACTGGCCCGTCAGAAAAGAGGTAGTCGTGGGGTATGGAACCCACGCCCGTCTGGCTACCCCACACCTCCAACCGGACCTACACATGGCTCTAGTTCTAATCGTTCAGCATTGCCAGGGTCAAACCCCACTCCTATCCGTCGTCTCACCCAAGCTCAGATGGCGGAACGGAGGGCCAAGGGCCTATGTTTCAATTGTGACGAAAAGTATGTTCAGGGCCATCAATGCACAGTTCGGGGTAGCCTACTCATTGTGGAGGTTGAGGACGATGAACCTCCCCAGGTTGAAGATTTCACCCCTGCTTATGACCATGTTCAGCCAGAGAAATCGGTGCACGTCTATATAGGCACTTTCACCCCACGAACCATGCGAGTCCAAGGCCTGTTAAAGCGGCAGCAAGTGGCAATTCTGATTGGCAATAGCTCAACACATAACTTCATCAACGATAGGGTGGCCCAGCGGCTCGTTGTTATGTTTCTGATGCCGCCCCATTTGATATCCTTATTGGTGATGGCAAACACTTACGAAGCTTAGGGGTGTGTGCTCAAGCGTCATTGACCATACAAGGGCACACTTTTACCACGGATCTGTTCCTCCTACCTACAAAAGGAGCGGACATGGTACTGGGCGTACAATGGCTACAGGAGTTGGGCGACATATTGTGGAATTTCCGTGACCTGATTATGGACTTTGAAGTCCAAGGGACACGGGTGCGCTTACAAGGGACTCAACCCGGAACCCTGCATTCCGCTCAGGCAGTTGACTCCTTATGTCGATTTGCATCTCAAGGGATGTTTCTTCAACAGCATGCAATCGGAGATGTGGTGCAGGGTGAACTTCCTCCGGACATGCGCCTACTCCTGGCGGACCATGAGGACATCTTCTCCGAGCCTACCGGCCTTCCTCCCCAGCGGGCCCATGACCATCACATTCCTCTTGTGCCAGGGGCCCAACCAACAAACATCAGACCATACCATTACCCCCATATTCAGAAAGCAGAGATTGAGCGTCTGGTGGGCGATATGCTGAACACAGGTATTATCCGACCCAGCAATAGTTCATTTTCCTCCCCTATGTTGCTTGTGCGCAAGAAGGACGACACCTGGCATTTTTGTGTGGATTATTGCACCCTGAATGCGATTACCGTCAAAGACAAGTACCCCATTCCTGTGATTGAAGAGTTGCTCGATGAATTAGCTAGAGCACAAGTCTTTAGCAAGCTCGACTTGCGTTCTGGGTATCACCAAATCAGGATGCAGGTGTCGGATACGCACAAAACTGCGTTCCAGACCCACGATGGCCACTTTGAATTTTTAGTTATGCCCTTTGGGCTGACCAACGCCCCCGCCACCTTCCAGAGCTTGATGAATGATATTTTTTGGCCACTTCTTCGCCAGTTTGTATTGGTCTTCATCGACGACATTCTGATCTACAGTAACTCCTGGGAGGAGCATTTGGGGCATCTCAGGTCGGTTTTCTCTATCCTACGTGTCAATTCTTTATTTCTAAAACGTTCGAAATGTTTGTTTAGCAGTTCACAGGTAGAATATCTCGGTCATATCATCTTGTGTGAAGGTGTCGCCACAGATCTTTCTAAGGTTGCAACTATGTTATCCTAGCCGACACCCAAGTGCATCAAGGCGTTGCGCAGTTTCTTGGGGCTGACAAGCTATTATCGCCGTTTTATTAGTCACTATGGAACTATTGCCGGGCCACTCATGGCCTTATTAAAAAAGGGCGCATTTGACTGGACCAATGAGGCGCAGGTGGTTTTTGACAGACTTAAACAGGCCATGGCCCATGCGCCTGTCTTGGGGCTTCCCAACTTCGATCTTCCGTTTGTGGTGGAGACTGATGCTTCTGGTACTAGTCTCGGGGCCGTTCTCTTACAAAAGGACCATCCGATAACATTTCTGAGCAAAGCTTTGTCGGGTCGCACTCTCTTATTGTCGGCCTATGAACGAGAGATGATGGCCATCATTCATGCAGTGACTAAGTGGCAGCCGTATCTGTTGGGCCGGCGGTTCACCATACGGACCGATCATCAGCCGTTGAAGTATTTCTTGGAGCAAAGGGTGTCTACTCCGGCCCAGCAGAGGTGGGTCTGCAAGCTGTTGGGTTATGATTACGAGATTACTTACAAGAAAGGCGCCGAGAATGTCACGCCCCGAAATCCCATACCTCGATCGGAGTGCGGAAGCCAACAAAAGAGATACAATTCGAGGTAGAGATCCCGGGCACGCGACCAAACAGTCGATTTTTCCAACCGATTACAATCATCTCAAAAGGACGTGTAACCGATTATGCCCACAATCAGTGTAATACAATAATAGACATCAATGAATACTATGAAATGAATTTACTTAATAATAATCCATTTAAGAAAGTCAAATAAAATAAACCTATAAGTCTATGGCACACAATTGCCAATAATGTCATAAGCATCAATAAAAGCAAAGCAAATAACTAAATCGTCTTTAATCTCTTCCCGGCGCCTGCAATCCACCATTCAACTACTGCACTTCCTGATCTCACTTTTCGTTTGCGCCTGCATCAGAGGATGCATGAGTATTTCATAGAAACACTCAGTAGGACGTAAAAACCCACTGAATTAAAATAAGCAGTATGAAGAGAATAAGAATAACAAAGGTCATAGACATTCCACAACATCTGAACTTAACCGAGGTCTATACACCTGCAAAGTTAGTCAACAACAATTCCAACTCGCAAGTATAGGAAAAACATCAATAAGGCTCCTATTACACATATGAGTAAAGAGATGATAACAATCATAGCAAAGGCTCCAGACATCTAAAATGAAAGGGGTTACAATTTCTACTCGCTAACCTGGTCACTCGCAAGTGACTAAAATAATATACAAGAACCACCCTAGGGGTCCTCTCTTTGGAACCCTGCCATGCGTCTAGGATGCTGGCTCCACCAGTGCTTACGGACACGATGGGCGGAGACTGAGGACCTTCCGTAATGTCCACAATCTAACGTACATATAGTGCCTCCCTTCGGGCAGTATGGAATCGTAATTTCATAAATATAAGTGACCTCGCAAGATCTAGCAATGGCTTAATTGAGCATACTATAAAACCACCATGGGGAGAGTCTCGCAAGGTCTCTAGTGGAAGAAATAATCATGTAATCAATATGAGCAATATCTCAAAAGAATATAGGTCATAACACTCTAAGATCATAAGGTATCTCTTACCAGAATAGACTCTCTCATGGAGCATGGATAGAAGCATCAAAGTCTTTGGTCAACACATAACTCACTCATTGGAGTAGCATAGAATAACAAGACAACCCAAACACTTCGAATAATGATAACTCACACAATGAGTACCATACAATCAATACGTACCTTTTGTCACGCCCCAAATTTCCAAGACCCAATTTACGCGGAAGCGTCAATCCAATGACGGTTATAGGGTAGAAAACCTGGGACGGACCGAATACTCGAGTCTACGCTTATCCCATTTAAATATTATGGGACTTGCAGGATCGTCATGACTTAAACAACATTTTACTTACAAAAAGTAGAATAACAGAAAGGAAATCTAAATATCTATTACAATATCTGAAAATGTCTTAACAACCACAAAAGAGTTAACATAAAGCAATTGGCACGCAGGCCGCAAGTTCAAACATCAAAGATAGCAAAACATAAAGAGACTAGTCTTCTACGCTTCAGTCATCAAACCTCGCAGCTGGATAACATCACTTCTGTTCCGCCTTAAATCCTGCATCAGAGGATGCGTGAGTATTCCATAGGAAATACCCAGTAGGATATAGAAAACCCACACAAGAAAATCAAGAGAAGACTCCAAAGATGTATGGTTTAACAAACTCAGGTTCAACAAGGACTAAGATCACTTACCTGGAATCAACTGCCATTCAAGACGCATTAAGGTTAAAGATACTTCAAAGACTTTCATAAAGTAGTGAAGGTAAGATAATAAGCATTGGACAACCAAAGTGACAAAGTTCAATTTCTGCTCCCAAATCTTCTTCAATACCAGAACATCCTAGAGGTTCTTCAGAGGAACCTGGCCATGCGTCTAGGGATGCTGGCCCCATTGGTGCTTACGGGCACAATGGGCGGAGATTGCAGACCTTCCGTAATGTCATACAATCTAAGCGCACGCGGTTGCCGTCATCGGCTGAACTACAAAGGTTCAATAAATCGGAGATCTCGCAAGATCTAGCAATGGCTTGTAAGCATACTATGATTCCGACTAAGAGCTTTAAATGCTACTTAGCGGAGAAACAATTCAACTAGCCCTATTGTCAAAAGGCTTAGAACAAGACTTTCTAAAGTTCTGACTCTTCATAGGAGTGAAAAGCATGATCCAAATCAAATTATGAATTAGTCTGGGAACTCAAGTGAGACCCGACTATAAAGAGACGCACCACATGATTTTCCAAAAGTTCAAGTCCACTTTCTTCAAAGTCGTATCTAACCCTAGAATTGATAATCCCCGTCTTAGAATGACGTGTCTCAGGTAGACCACGTCAGAGACATAGAATTCAAGCTTCGATTATTCTTGCGTCATAAATGGACCAAGAGAAGAACAAAAAGGACTATTATTATGAGACACCTCATTTGGCTCTAAGACCTTAAAATACTTTTAAGGTTACTGTTCTTAGTGTCTTATAAATCATATTAGACTTAATTAAAGTCTTAATTATCAATTATTCTTAAGCATCTTAGGTTTATTATGATTTTAAGTCATTTAAAGTCAGAAACTGCGTTCTGTCCTAAACAGAACAACTCTCTTGCTCTGGTTACCACGTTCTGTACAATTTAATTCAATCTTTGAAATTTTTATCTAGTATAGCCTCTGATGTCTATTTTCCAGGTTGATAAAAATCTTAATTTTTTGATTAGTGTATAATTAGTTATTATTTTTCTACTGCAGTCTGCCTGCGCAGGAATGCTCCTGGCCGAGACCAAGTTTCTTATGATATATTTTATTTGCTGTTGTACTATCTTTAGTAATCCCATATTGGTCTTTTTCTGACCTTAATCTAGTGTTTCTTAAGATTTTTACAGAGCTTTATAGGTTCTGAAATTCTCAGTTTATGATTCAGCTTTTTCTTAGTCTTTATAATCCGATTGCATAGTCATTTTCATAACTTATTATTCAAGTGATACATATAATTTCGGACAACTACAAGACTCATGATACACCGATCAAAATGTCAAACATGACTGAAATCACAGAGGAATAGTCATACAGGGAATAATTTCTTATTGTCATACATTATACATTATACGATTATCTATTTAGATAATATTTTACAGGTTGTAATAGTTATAACAACTTACGTATAGAATATGAAATATCAAACACGGAAAAGCACCGAAGTGCCCAAAGATCCAAACTTTATACTAGAAAGAGCGTGGATATACAAATAGCATTATCACACGCAAAGGGAACATAAGCAGGATTTAGATTAACAAAGAAGTCTAACTTTTCAACATGAAGAAGTGATTGAGAAGTAACTCTTACGCTATCAAAATTCAAGAAAATCATGGGGAATATCAATTCAGGATTTCGACACCGAGAGATCAAAGTTTACAATTACACAATTAAGAACATCAACATTCATCTCATTGAAATCATCCTTGACATATGATCAATCATCAACAAAGAATAGAATGGTGGGAAAAGAATCATCCTACTTGGTTGTAAATGCCGAAACTTCCCGAGCACTCTTAACTCCGACAATGTCGCACCACCACCACGCCGGTCGACCTTGCTTGGACCCCACGAACCACCACCGGAGAGAGGTTGCCGCCGGCCGGAAAAGTGAGAGAGGGAAAGAGAGAGAGAGAGAGAGATGTTCAAGCAGTTTTGAAATGCTTTGAACACTCAAGCAAAACCGCCCCCTTACTAGCCTATTTATAGATTTTTCAAATGAATCTCCACCCTTGATCAATCCTTTAACCAAAGTCTCAGATTCAGCAGAAAATTCTAGATTTTCCAACTTTCAAAGTGACTCTTGGATTTTCAAGGAATGAGTTAATTGCATGCAATTAGAGCTAACACTCAACTAACTCCACTCAACTCATTAACACAACACTCAACCACCTCCATTCAAGGCAAACTCGTCCCATGCATTAGATAGGTTCTTTAGAATTTCAATTAATCATCTTCAACAATAATATCTCATGAAAAATTCACAAATCAAATGGATTTCAAAAATGACACATATACACATATACATACTTAATATTCTTAGGTCAAAAGAGACCAAACCAACGTGCCACACCAACCATGAATCACATTATCCAATTAACAAAATCTCCGATCAAGATCAATTCAAAAATCACAAATTTTATGGCGATCGATCGGCAAAAAAATGCAAGATCGATCGGCTACCGATCGATCATCCCAAAACACGATCGATCGGCCCTGGCGGGAACTTGAATTTTTGAAAGATTTTTGAATGCTTAAATAAATGCATACCTTAAAGCCAAGAAATTCCTTTTTAAATACTATAAAATTTACGGTCGTCACACCTTTCATGCTCAGCCCTAAATAGGAATTCATCATTCGCATTAGAGTTTATAATACAAATATCAGAGATAAGAAATCAAAGAATCTTAGATGATTTGAATTCCAAGTAGAATATCAAACCGACATCAACGCTTTTAAAATAGATAGTTAGGAATCACTTGTCCAAAGGATTATCCCTCATAATTGAATTACACCTAACCCAATTCTTACTATGATATTCCATAAGTATATAGTCCAATCACTGGTATTAACATATTAATCGTTATTATATCATATTACATGATATTATTTGTATACTTAGTATTTTCTCTCAGATTCAGCTCACTGTCTTCTGCACAACAGTCCTCTTCTGACGGCTACTGTGCTCTGTACAGTAAGACTTAACCTCTGAAATTTTTACTGATAATACCCTCGTGAGTCTAGTTTCCAACCCCATTGATTTTATATTTTTTTAATTTTATTTAAATTATTTATGAATTATTTACTACCGACTGTTAGCACAGAAACAGTTCTAGCCGAGATTAAGACTCTTCATTAAACTTGATTATCTTACTTAGTGACACATTATAAATAATAATACATCAATAACAGACCATATACTCCCCTCCTAGACCAATTACAGAACCTAAAATTATCTGGAATTACTAAAGTTTACTCCTTTTTTGTGTTCTTAAATATATAACATAGTTTGTAAACATTAATGCACCCCAAACAAGATAATTAATATAAGACACACCTTAAAGGCACAAACTCAACATGGATCATGATCAACTAAACAATATCAGAACTTCTAGTCTCTGAAAAATTAATAAAGCATTAGACTTTAGATGCGAATTCCCATCTAGAAGTGAAACATGAATGCACATATGATTTGTGATGTACTACGCATAGAAATATTGACACAATTTGTTCATCTCGCAAGAATCTAAATAATAACTAAGGTGTTGAATCAAAACACTTGTCAAAAGCATATATAATCAAAAGAGAGAAGAGGGGAAAAACCATCCTACTTAATCCTCCAAAGATTTAGCCTTTCTACGCATCACTCGTCTCTTCCGCTTCTTCCAAAGCTCCCGCTCCAAGCTCTCGCAAACTCCCACAAGAACAAGCCTCCATGGAGATGGGTGAACGTGGGAAGGAGAAGGGAAAAGTCTCTGGACGTTCTAGGGTTAGCACAATCCAATTCTCTAGTGTTTATATAGAGTTGGGGGAGAATCCATTCTTAAACTAATCTTCCAAATCATATACACTTTCAACTAATGGGAAGGCTTCACAATCCTCTTACAGACGTGCAAAACAAGTCCAATTGGGATTTGGTATCTTTCCCAAGCAAATCCACCCCAAAAATACACTAGAAATCACAAAACTACAACCGGCGATCGATCGGCTATACGGCGATCGATCGGCTATACGGCAATCGATCGTCGTATGCGTTGTTTTACACTATCGCGTTATAGCCGATCGATCGCCATTATTGCCGATCAATCGCTTTACGTGAAACAAAACATTAAAAAATCACAGTAACTACGATCGATCGTTTTGATAAGGCGTCGATCGGTTTAGCTTGCCGATCGATCGTTTCTTATGGCGATCGATCGCTGTCACGTTTAATCAAAATTCAATTTCTCTTATCTTTTCACTCCAAACTCCAAATCGCGCATAATAGGTGGCGTTGGAAAGCTCTTCTCACCAACTTTAATTTCCATAAGGCAAAACACAACCTAATCAAACATTAAGAGGGTAAAATTTGGGTTTTAAAATACTTACTAATTTTTCGGGTGTTACAGAGAACACTGTTGCAGATGCCCTGTCTCGTCGACCCATGACGGATTCTTGTATGATTTTATCCGGACCCACTTGCCCATTCATTCCAGACTTACAGCGATCGTATGTGGAAGACCCGCCCACCAAGGAGTTGGTCCAGCGTATCCAGGCACAACCAGCCTCTGCGCCCTTCTATGTGTGGCGGAATGACCTGTTATTTTGGAAAGATCGCTTGTGGGTGCCAAATTTTGCTGATTTGCATCGCCGCATCCTTTCTCATTTCCACGACACACCCATTGCAGGCCATGAAGGTTCGTTTCGTACTTATAAGCGGGTGAGCCAGAGTTTCTTGTGGGCTAGGCTTCGTCGTGCAGTGCAGGATTATGTTGCAGCTTGTGATAATTGCCAGCGGGCCAAGTCCATGACCACGTCTCCGGCAGGCCTCCTCCAGCCGCTGGCCATTCCGGCTAACATTTGGGAGGATGTTTTAATGGACTTCATCGAGGCCTTACCTCTCATCCAAGGGAAATCCGTCATATTGGTGATTGTCGACAGGTTATCTAAGTACGCTCATTTCTGTGCATTGAGCCATCCCTTCACGGCCCGGACGGTTGCGGAGGTCTATGTGCGCGAGGTCGCTAAGCTCCATGGCATGCCAAAGTCCATTGTGTCGGATCGCGACCGCGTCTTTCTGTCGAACTTTTGGCACGAATTCTTCGCTCTACAAGGTACGCAACTACACATGAGTACGGCCTACCACCCGCAGACAGATGGACAAACAGAGGTGGTGAATCGCTGTTTAGAGCAATATTTGAGGTGTTTCGTGGGCGATCAACCCCGCTGTTGGCTTCAACTCATACCTTGGGCTGAATGGTCCTACAACACCGCCTACCACACTCGAGCGGGTTTTACTCCCTTTGAGGTTGTGTACGGTCGCCCCCCACCTACGGTTCTTTCTTATGTTCCTCATCGTTCTACTATTGTTGAAGTGGATTATATACTTCAAACTCGCGATGAAGTGTTGCGACAACTTAAGCACAACTTACAGTCGGCTCAGAACCGTATGAAACAGGTTTATGATAGCGCCCGTATAGATCGTACCTTTCAGGTGGGCGCATTGGTTTATGTGCCTCTTCTGCCCTTGCGCCAGACTTCCTTAGCACCCACTGACAACTGCAAATTGGCCCACCGTTATCATGGGCCTTATGAGGTGGTTGAGCGCATTGGGCCGGTGGTGTATCGTCTAGCCTTACCGCCGGGTTCCTTGGTACATCCGGTGTTTCATGTCTCACGTCTCTGCAAGTTTGTGAGTGATCCTTCTACCGTGGCCCACAGTGCACGTTTCCCGATTCTTGAGCCAGCGGCTACTACTTCTGCTGCACCTTCTCCTGCTTCTATTATTGATCGCCGTCGCGTTCGTCGTACCGGTCATATTGTCATGGAGGTGCTAGTTGCTTGGCAGGGTCAGCCGTTAGACGATGCTACCTGGCTCCTCGAGGATGACTTTCTGGCTCAATTCCCATCATGGACGCCTTGAGGACAAGGCGGCAGCGGAGCGTGGTGGAATGTTGTGCACGTCCACACAACACGTCTGCAGCATCCATCATAAGGATATTTCCTTTTTATTAAGTATCAATTGTAATCAGCCCGTTTAGGCTAATTGTTAGATGACGGGACTGGTAGAGAATAATCAGGCCCAATTTGAGGCCCATCAGCTTAGACAGATGGCACAGCCCCCCTTGGGAGACGCGCCATCGTCTCCTTTTTATGGAGGTCGTCCTCCCCTTTTGAAGTTAGGCAATATTAACAACTCCAATTCCTCTCCTAGATCTTCTTCTTCCCTTCTCGCTGACGCCAGTTCTTGTGGTCCTAGCGGATCACAACAAGACCGTTTTAACATTTTAGCATAACAATATTTAACTCTTATTTACTTTTACAAAGTTTCCTTGTGCAATAATAAATACTCCCTCTATCTAATAAATCTTCTCTACATTTCAAAATGAGTGAATTTTATTGGACTCCAAGGCTCTAAAAAAGCTTCCCCCCACTCTCTTCGTGATAGAGCAAAGTCAGCCATCTATAGATAGAGCAAAGTCAGCCATCTATGGATAGAACTAGCATTTTAATCGAGAACAAATATGATAGAACAATCGATTGGGGCATATTATACTCTATCCATCCCAAAAACATGGCAGCATTTCAAAATGAGTTAAATTTATTGGCTTGTAGGGCCCACAATTTCTTAAGCCTCCACTTGTCTGCACATGCACGTCATGAGATTTTATTGTCCTGTAGAGCAAATCCAATAATTTACTTCTAGATTTGTAATTTTTTGAATGCAGCCAGGTTTGTTTTGGACAAAGGGAGTACAATGTAAATGTTTAGATTTACATAAATAAAGTAAATATCTTCGACCAATCCAAGAATAAAAGTAAGGGAAATTTATCAAATAATATTTAGAAAAAAACTAATTACCGATCGGGAAAGTGAGGAAATATTTTTCGATCCGGTTAGGCACCAGCGTGGCGCTGGCTCTATGCAGGCTTTTTTTTTATCCTGACCGCATCTCCTAAAGAGAAATACATCATTTCAATCGACGTCTTTCCCTGCCTTAGCATATTTCCTTGCATTTTCCCTTGTAAAGAGAAGGTCCTCTTTTAAAGAGAAAGGCGTCGGTTGTGAGAGAGGCGTCAGTTCAAGTAACATCTTTCGGGTCAGGGTAAAAAAAACCCACGACACGTCGGTTGAACCGACGCCTTCTCTTCTAAAAAGGAGAGGTGTCATTTTAAATGACACCTTCATCTTTTAACTACACAAATCCAACAATGTAATGCACTATGTGGATTTTTTAAAACCTGATAACACAATATAATCAACATAAGCAATCAACTCTACTTGCTTGGTAAACTTAGAATATAAATAAATTAAAGTGTCTACTACAAGTTTAAAATACAAATCCTCATAAGAATATATATATATATATATTCAATCAACTCTCTTTCCCCTATTCCTACCCTGTCCTCATGCTCGAGTTAGAATCTTGTCAGGCTCGACATGGGTAAAAGAAGTCATGTTGGCCAATGATGCCACAACGTCAGGCGAAGCTGATATAGGTTGAGAAGCCTCAAAAAGATAATCACCTTGTAGTCCTAGAATCTATGTCATAACTGGCTAAAGCAGCGGCAAGCTCGCAAGAACATGTGTAGAGTTATTGTGTATCGTCTAACATGTCGCTAGCAAGCACTCATATGATTGGTCCACCAAAGCTCCATTACATTAAGCGAGTGTCTGTCTCGCATAAGTAAGCTAAAAGGAAAAAAAAAGAATATATTTTATCTTCAAGCACATAATGATGGTGAATTAAACAAATATGGAGTAAGAGATACTAACGAAAGCCCGATCAATGTCGCCCCTGGTTTAATATAACATCTCCGCCTCATGCACGGGTGGTAGGATGTCTCCTAGTGTTCCTCAAATACCACTTCATGTAGGCACTATTAGCATCTCGCTCCGTCGTGGCAAGCACCCCCTGAACGAGAGTGGTCCTTCGCTCATCCCATCTAGTAATATAAGCCACATGATGTGACCTCCAATCAAAACTTGCCCGGCCCCAATGTAAAGATCGCTCAATGAACTCAACAACAGAAGGGGGGAAGTTGCTTTAATCCAAACTGCAACATGAGCGATATGAAACATGCATCTCCACAACGTCAAAACATATGAGTGTCGTCCTAGGTGGCCATACATCTGTGTCATCAGTACACATTCCAGGTAACTATGCTAAAACCTCATCATGATATGGCTGCCATATTACCTACAGACAAAAAAATAGTGCATACCTCTCCATCGCTTAAAAAGGTAATAGATGTGTACATATCTCTCCATTCCATATGCCATCAGATCTATGCGAGCTCTGCTTTATGAGGACAGAGGGATCAATAGGTCCTAGATCCATAATATCTACAAAGAAATGAACAGTTACTAACACATTCAAGCAAAATAAAAAATAAGTTAATTTATAACTAAAGATCAATGTATGGAAGTACCAATCGACAGAAGGTGGGTTTTGTCAAGTTAGTCGGTTATGATACAAATCTTCCAAATTCTTACACAATACGATTTTTCCACTCAACAGAGGCATCTTACACTTGATACGAATTTTCCAAATTCTTTGGTCCCATCCTATTTTATTTGCCACTTGCATCTCTAATTCCTCATAAGTGCTTGGCTTACTAATAAATATCCTACGATTTCACCACCTTCATATTCACCTCTATCGATTGCAATTCTGCCACTATGCCTTAGCACAAACGAAACCATTTCTCCTGCCATCTCCACTCATAAAACTTTTAATAAACACTAACAAAATACTACTAAAATACGACATAATACGATAATCAACAATAAATAGTCCACTATTTAATAAAATTTAGAGCTAAATCAATTGTAAATGATCAAAGAATTTCAACTGTTAACTATGTATGCATTTCAACTGTGATTGAGAGATTGACAGTTTATTACCAATAGATAAGGGTGATAGAAGGGCGAAGGCACAGTCATGTATTGGCAAAGGGGCTGGCCAGAGAAGAGAACTGGCAAGGCGCGGCGGGAGGAGGAGCTGGTAGGAGAAAAACGACGCCGGGAGGAGGGGCAAGCCAGAGAAGGGCAAAGGGGGAGGAGGTGCTGGCCGAGGCACGGGGGGAGATGGGGCTGGCAGGAGAGGAACTGGCCGGGGTACGAGGAGAGGAGGGGTGTGTCAGAGCGCGGGGGGAGGAGGGGTTTGCCGAAGAAAAGCAATGGGGGGAAGGTCTTGCCGGGGAAGAGAGAGTGTGGGGCGTGGGGGGAGGAGGGGGAGTTAGGGCTCGGTTCGGCTGAGCCCGAGGGGGAGGGGAGGGTTATAAAAGAAAAGGGAGGCATCCTTCTGGATGACGCCTCTCTCTTTAGAAGCAAAGACGTCGATTGAACCGATGCCTTCCGCTTTAGAAGAGAAAGGCAACGATTCAATCAATGCCTTGCTCTTTAGAAGAGGAAGGCGTCGGCAACCGATGCCTTTCTCTTTAGAAGAGGAAATGCGAGAAAATATGCTAAGGCAAAAAAAGGCATTAGTTGGAAGTATGCCTTTCTCTTTAGGAGAGAGGTGTCAGCTCAAGTAACGTCTTTCGGGCCAGCGCCAAGCTGGTGCCTGCTTGGCCTGTCAGATAACCAGATCGGAAAATATTTTCTAAGTTTCCCGATCAGTAATTATTATTATTTAAATATTATTTGGTGAATTCCCCTAAAAGTAAATATCTTGGACAAGAGGGGCATAGTCATGTTTGCCTCTACGAAAAAACAAGCAAACTAAAAGTGTTTGTGCTTAGTATGCACAATATGCCACTATAGATCCCCATCCATTGTCTTTTAAGATTTTATTATTTGTTTTGATAATAACATCTTTTCTGATTGAGAGGAGATACTGGCTCCATCGCCACCTACCTGCCACAATGAAGGCCTGCCACCATTGGCTCACATGCAACACTGCTCTCAATGAAACCAACATGGTGTTGGTGTGATGGCTAGGGATGCTTCCTGAAGCAGAGGTTCTGAGTTTGAACCCCCACTCCATTGGCCACCCAGTCAAGATTATATTCATATTTACTTGGTGCGTATGATGGGTGGGCCTTGTATGCTCTATGAGGTTGGTTGCTCTACTCGTTCTAGTCGGGTCCTAAGTACTTGGCAATGCCACGTTATATAAAAAAACACTACTCTCGATGATGTTGGGCTTCGACGACATTGATGAAATTAGTTCAGCAAGGGGGCCTCAAGAAGGCCGAGCTATAGGATTCGAGTGTCACAACTCACAACCCAAAAATTAAAAGAAATTTAATTTTTGTATGGAATACACGAAGTTATCCTTGTACTCGAGAGTTTATAGCTACACTTTCCAATGGCTTCTGCATCGTGTAAGTTTTCTGCAATTGCTTCCCCCGGTGAGTCTCTTCTTGATTGGAGTTGTGGATCATATGTAACTATTTGCTATGCATACAAATAACTTATATGGAATTTACCCATGACAAGAGGATTCCATATATTCGTAGACATCTACATTCCACACAAAAACAAAGTGTTCCCCCAGTTTCTGTCCTTTCACTTGGAGCTATCTCTTCGGCTCATTTTGGATCAACGGGTGCATGCCCATCTTCGAGGTTTTTCCATATTACCTAGCTAATGAGCCCGAATTGCCATATTACATAGTTTTTTTCAGGTGCATGCCATATAACCTGGTTTTGGGACCTGATCTTCCCATTTTGTCCTCCTCAACCCTAACCCTAAACCTTTTCCATATTACTTAGTTGCATGTATACCATATTTCAACAAATCATATATCCTTCATTTTTTATCTATTTTCTCCATTTTTCTCCGTTCTTTATTTTACTGCTCTTTCTTCTAATGATGATATCATAAGGATCTTGAGATAATAACTAGTAAAATATAAAAAAATCTACGATAAATAGAATGTCTCAACATAGTTAAGCTATTATCATTAGAAGAAAAGAATGCAAAAATAATAGGTAAAAATTGATAAGAAATTAGAGAGATATAAATCATTTAAGTATGTACCAAAAAAATAGCCCTATAAACGATAGCAGTGCTATCGTGTAATCGAGTACATGATAGCCATGACTATCGTGTATTTTTGAACAATCCTATTATGTCATTAATTACACGATAGCAGTCCTATCGTGTACTCGATTACACAATAGCACTGCTGTCGTTTATTTTTTAACATTGTTATCATGTCATCAAAACATTGTTATAGTGTCATCGATTACACGATAGCTATTTTTTTAGTACATACTTCAACGAATCATATCTCCTTCTTCTTTATTTTTTCCTCATCTTTTGTTCTCATGATCAATCCTAAAGATCTTGAGATAATATCTAATAAAATATAAAAAAATCTATGATAAATAGCATGCGGTGTCAAAACAAAGTTATGTTATTATCATGATAAGAAAGATGAGGAAAAATAAAGAAGAACGCAAAAAGAATGAGTGAAAAATGGATAAGAAATGAGAGATATGAATCGTTAAAATATGTCCAAAAAATGGCCCTATACATATACACAATAACGCTGCTATCGTGTAATCGGTCACACGATAGCCCGAACTATCATGTATTTGTGTATACTATTATCATGTCATCGGTTACAAGATAGGAGTGCTGTCGTGTAATAATCATTAAAATATGTCCCAAAAAATAGCTATCGTGTAATCTATCACACGATATCACTGTTATGGTGTACTTGATTACACGATAGCCCTGGTTATCGTGTATTTGTATACACAATAGTATTATATACTTCAAACAAATTATATCTCCTTAATTTCTTATCCATTTTTGTCAAAAGAAATTTGTTCTTCATTATTTTTATTGCACTTTCTTATAATGATGGTATCATATGGATGTTAAGATAATATCTAATAAAATACAGTAAAATCTAAGATAAATAGCATGCGAGCTATCGTCATGATAAGAAAGAGAAGAAAAATAAAGAAGGATGCAAAAAGAATGGGTGAAAACGGATAAGAAATGAGAGATATATAAATCACTAAATTATGTCCCAAAAAATTGGCTATCGTGTATTTGTATACATTATTGTCGTGTCATCGATTACACGATTTATATCTCTCTCATTTCTTATCCGTTTTCACTCATTCTTTTTGTGTTCTTCTTTATTATTCTTCATCTTTCTTCTCATGAAGATAGCTTAACTGTGTTGAAACGTAATATGCTTTTTATCATGGATTTTTCTATATTTTGTTAGATATTATCTCAAGAACATTATGATTCATCATTATAAGAAAAGCTAGTAAAAATAAAGAAGAACGAAAAAGAAATGGGCGAAAATAGATTAGAAATGAAGGAGATATCATTAGTTGAAGTATGTAATACTATCATGTAGACAAATACACGGTAGCCGCTATTGGTGTGAGTTGTAAGGAGTCTTGGTCTCGAGTCGAGCTGGGGTGTTATTCCATTCTTGTAACAGGAGTGAGTGCACTACAAGACCAGACAAGAAAAACCTCGCCTCGCAACGGTGACATCTTTCTTTGTTGTTAAGAAATTTCCTAAGACGGCTCCTCTTATTCAACGATAATCCAAGCAACAGCTCCACGAATCTACTCGGAATTGGTCAATTCCTAAGCCATTTGTTCTCCCCTCTCGGTTGGTGTTTGCCAGCCACTAGAACAAGTTGGAGAACCTACAGTGAATGAACTTAAAGAACCGAAGATTTTGACCGGATTGTACACCTTTGTGTCTGGCTATGTATATGGATGTACATAAAGAAGGTTACTTGTCGGGGCTATCGTGTAGTCGATTTGTTGTGTCCCGATAGAGAACACGAACAGTACCAAGCGTCATGTGTGGGAAAGGAGAAGAAGGAGAAGAAATAGAAAGAAGATAGTTTTTTCTACT
Organism: Houttuynia cordata; assembly: GCA_039654745.1. Taxonomy (NCBI): domain Eukaryota; kingdom Viridiplantae; phylum Streptophyta; class Magnoliopsida; order Piperales; family Saururaceae; genus Houttuynia; species Houttuynia cordata. Next base: position 12,785,554 of record CM077504.1, read on the forward strand.
CCATACCTTAAAACAAAAGAGAAAGAACCCTTATAAAGAAGGGGCATCTTCCAAGGAGTCATGCCGCTGATGGGAAAGATGTGCCAGCTAATGGGCAACATGCTCTAGCCATCAGCCGATCCGTTACAATATTCTAATTCCAATCATGCCTTATTACAACTTGCACCAAAAAGGAAACTAATCCTAATAGAGAAAGTAAACCAATACTGCCTAAAATAGATCATGCTCTGAGTTGTGCTGACGTGCACAACACTCCGCCATGCTCCGCTTTCGCCTTGTCCTCAAAGCGACCAAGTAGAAAAGCGCTCCATAAACTTATCCTCCAACATCCAGGTGGCATCCTCAAGGGAAAACGGCGCTGAGCAGAACACGCTCTAAGCTAGCGTGAAGCATGACCTCGATGTTGGAGAACTTGGCATAGCTAAGGAGGTCGGCGGCAGAGTGCCTCCTCCCGGAGTGGTCGAATAGGGTCCCGCCAATCTTGGTCCCCACAAGATGCTTGACGGTGAACCCATTGTATGGAACCACCTTGGCCTCCAGCGGTGCGTCGCTGATCGTTTAAAATTAAACCCTTGCAAGTGCACAAGGCAATTGTACTACGGCGAGTATTAAAAGGTTGTCGAACCTCAGGGACGGATGAATAATTTTACCAAACTCAAGGAAAGCAGCAGTTTTTAGTTTAATCTAAAGAAAAGTACTAAACTTTAACTAATTTAGTTGAGATTTAATCAATATGTGGAATACCAAGGCTTCGAATCCACCACAATAAACTAGTGTAAAGTCTCTCTCTCTCTTTCGAATTCAAATTTCCAATTGGCTGGTGTATTCCTCTTAGACATACACCTGTCAATTCAAATTATAGTGTTCTCCTCTCGGACGTAACACATAAATCAATTAAGCATATGGAATTGTGATCTATCTCTCTCAAGCATAAATCAATGAAACTTTATTAACATATGACAAATCAGAACACTCACATTCCTCTCAGACATGCAAGTAATCTTTCAGATTGAAATTCATAAAATCAACTCTTGTCTCTCTCAAGCACAAAGAATAAACTCAATGAATTAACTTTAATTGCATAACAAAGGTTCATACACCAACTAGAGTAAAAATAATATGAGAGAAAAGAAACTACACAACCAGATTATTGGGCTTCATCTATGCCTTGGATAGGAGTTTAGCCAAGCACGGGAAGAGAATCCATCATCTTCATCTTCATCATCTTCTTCTTCCTTTGCTCTAGCCTCCAAGGTCTTAAATTGCTCTCTAGGTTATCAAATCTCCAAGGGTTTCTCCCAGATTGAATGCAAAAAAACGTTCTCCCATAAGGCCTATTTATAATAGTGAAGAGAAACCACGAAATTCCCTTCCAAATCCAAGTCAAAATAGGTCTTATTTCGGTTTGCCGCAGACGGCGATCGATCATTCGTATTGACGATCGTTCGCTATCCGATCGATCGTAATTCCTTCGTTATTTTACCCCGATCGATCGTTCGCCGATCGACGCCGTATGATACCGATCGATCGTAGTTACTGTCTTCGGCGATTGAAAAATTCCAGTAGATACGATCGATCATTTTTATGTCGATCGATCGTTTCCTTCAATACACTGCTTTTGCGGCTCTGGCGATCGATCGCATTGATAGCCGATCGATCGTAGTTACTATTTATAAACTTCAAATGGCTATAACTTTCTGTCCCGAACTTTGAATTGCACGTGGTTGGCGGCGTTGGAAAGCTGACTTCTTGAAATTTAACATGAGACTTGAATCAGTCCAATCCTACATTTGTACACGAAGTTATGATGATTTAACCATTCAAGATACTTTTCACCTCATTTCTGTGTATTACTCTTGTTTCCTACAAAAACCAAAAACTATATTAAAGTAGTAGTTATTCTAATCAAACACTAGCATAAACATAAGTTTAGGAGATAATAAAATGCATATTTCATGTATAGATCACACCCCCAAACCTAGATTTTGCTAGTCCCTAGCAAAACAAGAACAAAAATAAAATCAAACAATCAAACTAAAGGAACTAATGCATAAAAGTAAACACCACTTTCGTAGGGAACACGATTGCATTGAGCGTATGCAATATGCCGTTAAACCTCTAGGTGGCCCTAGTAGGACGAGTGTTGTCTCGTAAGGGTTTGCAGCCATGCTACCCACAAACATGTATTTATTAATATGATTAACCTAAGTGCAAAAATAAAGCAAAAATAAAAATATTGCAAAACACACAACCTATTATCCCGACAAATACAGACTACAATGCTTAAGAGAATTAACCACACGTACTTGGTTCATAATCAACAGGAATATAGAAGCCCTCAAGTAAGTGGTTTTATTCCACACTTTCATCTTGGAAATTTTTGCTCAATATAATATAGCATGATAATGTAAATAGTAGAAAGTGACATTGTAGCAATACATTCTAAATTTATGTTTTATACAGATCCAGTGTTACCCATTAACCAAAGAACATCCGAATCTACATAGTCATCGTAATCTTTAGGTTCATGATAGCACATATCTGCGTGCCTCCTTCGGGTCCAACATTCGAGATTTGAGAGGATAATACACCACAGACTTTTTTTTTCTCTCTTTTTTTTTCCGCTAGGACTGTGTAAGGCCTGACTTCAAGATGCTTAGGTTTAGCAATGACTCAGGCCAATGACTCCCAGCCAATTTGGCTTAGGGCATTAGGTTTTAAGAGACCGCTTCGGGCCCGAGCATCAGCCTAAGTTAATCCTATAAAGTCAAGCATCCCCTTTTCTTTCATATTGTTTCCATTTTTTTGCATTTTCATTTTCAGCACATATATTTTTAAGCACATCTTTATTTTATCCAGGTTGTATTATACTCTCAACCTATTTCCGGTTCCAATCCCTTGCCATAGCCAAGTAAATGGTCTATCATGATCTTTTAAGCTCAGCAGATAACTACGCATCATCCAATGACTATGACTAAAGACATCCCACTGTAGATTAGCATTCAACAAATCTCTAGATGGTATTATTTTATGTAACTAGTGTGTGTGAGTGAGTTTTCTTAGTTCAAGCACTTGTTCCAAGAGGACTGTAACAGAAAGGTATGCTCAGTTAAGTGTATCTATCCTCCAGTATACTTACTCATACTTCCAATGCAAATTAATCTCCTAAGAATTGTAACATGCATCATTACGGGATAAACTATCAAAACCTAATAAAAATGCTAACAAACAACTTAAAACTACTCAAATTTTTATAATTTTTTAAATTAATTTTTTTTTATGCAAGCACTATTCCCTCCCCCAAAGCTATTATGAACATTGTCCTCAATGTGAACAAAAAAAATAAAATAATAACAATGATCATATAACGAAGAAAATAAGAAAAGGAGAGAATACACCTGAATACGTGGGTTGCCTCCCACCAAGGGCTAAGTTTAACGTCTTCAGCCAGACGGAGCCATGATCAATCTGTAATTGCCGGATCATCCAAGTATACACTCATCACATCAATATCTGTCACAGCCTCGAGATATGGTTTCAATCGGTGGCCATTTACTTTGAATGTAGTCCCATCCTTTGGATTATAAATTTCAGCAGCACCATGTGGAAATACTTCTTTGACAATAAAAGGCCCAGACCACCAAGATCGGAGCTTCCCAGGAAATATGTGCAGCCTAGAGTTGTAAAGTAGTACCTTCTGATCAGGCTGAAAGGACTTTCTGAATATCATCTTGTCATGTACGGCTTTGGTCCTCATTTTGTAGAGTTTAGCATTCTCATATGCATCAAAGCGCATCTCCTCTAATTCACTCAGTTGGAGTTTTCGCTGCTCACCAGCTTTTTCCATATCAAAATTGTAGGCCTTAATAGCCCAATAAGCCCGGTGTTCCAACTCAACAGGTAAATGGCAAGCTTTGCCATATACCAATCTGTAGGGGGACATGCCAATAGGTGTCTTGAATGCTGTCCGGTAGGCCTATAATGCATCATTCAATCGCAAGGACCAATCCTTTCTATCAGGGCGAACTGTCTTCTCAAGAATCTGCTTGATTTGGCGATTTGAAACCTCCACTTGGCCACTCGTTTGAGGATGATATGGTGTGGCAACCTTGTGGGTGACAGAGTATTTCTTGAGAAGAGCGTCAAAAGACCTGTTACAAAAATGAGAACCTCCGTCACTAATGATAGCACAAGGTTCCAAACCTGCTAAAAATGTTAGATTTCAAAAATTCCAGCACAACTTTGTGATCATTGGTCCTAGTGGCAACAGCTTCAATCCACTTAGACACATAATCCACAGCAACAAGAATATAAGTATGACCAAAAGATGGTGGAAAAGGTCCCATGAAATCGATACCCCATACATCAAACATTTCAACAATCAATATGGGTTGCAGGGGCATCATATTCCTTTTAGACAAGGCTCCCAATTTTTGACACCTATCGCAAGATTGACAATAAGCATGAGCGTCTTTAAATAGAGTTGGCCAATAAAAACCGCTTTGAAGTACTTTGGCCGCAGTTTTCTTACCACCGAAATGTCCACCACAAGCATGAGAGTGACAAAAAGATAGGATACTATGAAACTCACTCTCAGGGACACATCGTCTTATGACTTGGTCAGCACATATCTTAAACAGGTCAGGGTCATCCCAATAGTAATGTTTGACGCGAGAGAAAATTAAATCTTTATCATGTTTAGACCAAAAGGTTGGGATTTGACCCACAGCAAGATAATTCACAATATGTGCAAACCAAGGTGGAGATGTAGTGGAGACAGCAAAGAGCTGCTCATCAGGGAATGAATCTCTTAGAGGGTCATGGCTATGCAGATCAGGAATAGGAATTCTGGATAGATGATCAGCCACGACATTCTCAGAACCCTTTTTATCTTTAATTTCAAAGTCAAATTCCTGGAGGAGTAAAATCCAACGGATCAGCTTCGGCTTGGCATCCTTCTTGGAAAGAAGGTACCTCAAGGCTTCATGATCAGAGAAGATGATGATCTTACTACCCAGGAGATAGGACCTGAACTTATCCAATGCAAACACAATAGCAAGCAACTCTTTTTCAGTGGTGGTATAATTCAATTGTGCATCAGTGAGTGTCTTGCTAGCATAGTATATAACATGAGGAATTTTGTTGATGCGTTGGCCTAACACTGCCCCTATAGCAAAATTTGATGCATCACATATTATCTCGAAGGGCAGTATATAGTCAGGGGGCTTAATGATGGGGGAGCTAGAGAGGAGGGTTTTTAATGTGGTAAAAGCTTCTTTACACGACTCATCAAATTCAAATTGCACATCCTGACCGAGAAGGTGGCATAATGGACGTGATATTTTGCTAAAATCTTTGATGAATCGACGATAAAACCCTGCATGGCCAAGGAAAGACCGTATTTGCTTAACTGATGTAGGTGGTGGTAAATTAGCAATCAGGTCAACCTTGGCCTTGTCAACCTCTATACCCCTTTTTGATATAACATGTCTAAGCACAATCCCCTGTTGAACCATGAAATGGCTCTTTTCCCAACTTAACACTAAATTTGTTTCCTCACAGCATTTTAAAACCAAAGCAAGGTTATGCAAGCATTCATCAAAACAAGTGCCGAACACCGAAAAATCGTCCATGAAAACTTCCAAAAATTTATCAATCATGTCGGAAAAAATGGACATCATGCATCGCTGAAATGTAGCAGGGGCATTACAGAGACCAAAAGGCATTCTTTGATACGCAAATGTACCGAAGGGGCATGTAAAAGTCGTCTTTTCCTGATCCCCTGGAAAAATTGGCACTTGATTATATCCTGAGTACCCATCTAAAAAGTAATAAAACTCTTGGCCCGCTAGTTTCTCTAGGATTTGGTCAATGAATGGGAGAGGGAAATGGTCTTTACGGGTGTTAGAGTTCAGCTTCCTATAGTCAATGCACACCCGCCAGCCTGTGGTCTCTCTTATTGGCACAAGTTCACCCTCTGAGTTTGGTTTCACCGTGATACCCGATTTCTTAGGGACGACCTGGATAGGACTCACCCACTCGCTGTCAGAGATAGGGTATATGATACCAGCATCTAACAATTTCACTACCTCTTTCATCACCACCTCTCTCATGTGAGGGTTCAACCGTCACTGCCCCTCCCTAGAAGGTTTGGCCTGGTCCTCCAGGTTTATGCGATGCATGCACACAGAGGGGTCTATACCCCGGAGGTCAGCCACTGTCCATCCTATAGCTCGCCGGTGTGTGGTAAGGATCTCCAACAACTGGGCTTCCTGGTCAATAGATAGGCTAGATGAGATAATTACAGGAAGGGTGTTGTTGGGTCCTAGGAAAACATATTTGAGAGAGCTAGGAAGGGTTTTGAGGTCAAGTGTGGGTGGGGATTCTATGGAGGGTTGAAGTGGTGGGCCGGTCGACACAGGGAGAGGGTCGGGGTGAGGTCACCATCGGATATGTCCAGGGTATAGCGCAGCCACTAAATGGTGATGGACCTCCTCAAGGTCAGGTGTGCCCTCATACGTATCGATCCAGTCATAGAAAATGGTGTGCTCGAGGGCATCCTTAAGCACAGAAAATGGAAGGTACTCCTGGATGAGGTCATCTAGGTCGTCAACCATAAGGCACTCAGCTTCACTCGAGGGTTGTTGGGAAGCACTAAAAATGTTTAATTTAACTTTCATGTTCCCAAATGAGACGTTCATGAGCCCTGTCCCTGGCAACGGCGCCAAAAACTTGATCGTTTAAAATTAAACCCTTGCAAGTGCACAAGGCAATTGTACTACGGCGAGTATTAAAGGGTTGTCGAACCTCAGGGACGGATGAATAATTTTACCAAACTCAAGGAAAGCAGCAGTTTTTAGTTTAATCTAAAGAAAAGCACTAAACTTTAACTAATTTAGTTGAGATTTAATCAATATGTGGAATACCAAGGCTTCGAATCCACCACAATAAACTAGTGTAAAGTCTCTCTCTCTCTCTTTCGAATTCAAATTTCCAATTGGCTGGTGTATTCCTCTCAGACATACACCTGTCAATTCAAATTATAATGTTCTCCTCTCGGACGTAATACATAAATCAATTAAGCATATGGAATTGTGATCTATCTCTCTCAAGCATAAATCAATGAAACTTTATTAACATATGACAAATCAGAACACTCACATTCCTCTCAGACATGCAAGTAATCTTTCAGATTGAAATTCATAAAATCCACTCTTGTCTCTCTCAAGCACAAAGAATAAACTCAATGAATTAACTTTAATTGCATAACAAAGGTTCATACACCAACTAGAGTATGAGAGAAAAGAAACTACACAACCAGATTATTGGGCTTCATCTATGCCTTGGATAGGAGTTTAGCCAAGCACGGGAAGAGAATCCATTATCTTCATCTTCATCCTCTTCTTCTTCCTTTGCTCTAGCCTCCAAGGTCTCAAATTGCTCTCTAGGTTATCAGATCTCGAAGGGTTTCTCCCAGATTGAATGCCCAAAACGTTCTCCCATAAGGCCTATTTATAATAGTGAAGAGAAACCACGAAATTCCCTTCCAAATCCAAGTCGAAATAGGTCTTATTTCGGTTTGCCGCAGACGGCGATCGATCGTCCGTATTGACGATCGTTCGCTATCCGATCGATCGTAATTCCTTCGTTATTTTACCCCGATCGATCGTTCTCCGATCGATGCCATATGATACCGATCGATCGTAGTTACTGTCTTCGGCGATTGAAAAATTCCAGTAGATACGATCGATCATTTTTATGCCGATCGATCATTTCCTTCAATACACTGCTTTTGCGGCTCTGGCGATCAATCGCATTGGTAGCCGATCAATCGTAGTTACTATTTATAAACTTCAAATGGCTATAACTTTCTATCCCGAACTCCGAATTGTACGTAGTTGGTGGAGTTGGAAAGGTGACTTCTTGAAATTTAACATGAGACTTGAATCAGTCCAATCTGACATTTGTACACGAAGTTATGATGATTTAACCATTCGAGATACTTTTCACCTCATTTCTGTGTATTACTCTTGTTTCCTACAAAAACCAAAAACTATATTAAAGTAGTAGTTATTCTAATCAAACACTAGCATAAATATAAGTTTAGGAGATAATAAAATGCATATTTCATGTATAGATCAGTCGCGAACCGCTGACTGGAGGAAGGAGGAAGGAGAAGGTACTGATACCTTTGTAGTTGTACCACTGCACCGCCCACATCGGATGTTACCCATCCCCAGTGGTTATAATTGATTCCCTATTCGGCATTTCAACTAACACCTCGATCACATACTAGGGCGGGATAGCATCCCCGAATATCTTGTAACTCAGAGGGAAATTCTTCTTTTTTTTAGCCACCATCTGCACATAGGCCGGCAGTGGTCATCGATTAAAATATAAACCCTTGCAAGTGCACAAGGCAATTGTACTACGGTGAGTTTTTAGGGTTGTCGAACCTCAGGGATAGATGAATAATCTACCAAACTCAAGAGAAGAAAAGTTGTTGTTTTGATTTAATCTAGAAAATAGTAAACTTTAACTACTCTAAGCAAATTTAACCAATATGGAGAAATACCAAGGCAGCGAATCCACCACTAGACATGCAATTACTACTCTCAATTATTATTATGCACAAATTGGCATGACACGGTAACTCGTATTCTTAGTCGAGCACACGAATCACCAATGAATGCACTCACGTTCTTGGTCAGACACGGTAGTTTATCCACTATAATGTAATTAATTCTATCCTTGGTTGGGCATAGAATCAACACAAGTCTATGGTCAAGCACTCAAAAGAAAACTTATGAAATCGTATTAAACATAATCATATCAACTATATTAAATTAAACAATTAAGAGTAATAAGACAAATCTAGGGTTTCATCTATGCCTTGGATGCGAATTTAGCCAGCCATCGGACGAGGAGAACGTTGCTGATTTGTTGGAGTCATTTTTTTGCACTACTCACCGAAAAACACTGTCCACTGTGCACTGTAGCAATTTACTATTCACGCACATTGTTTACCGTCTCTCCCAAATTGCAGGTACAGTAGCACTTGAAGTTACTGTAGCAAATTTGAATTCAGCCCAAAATCCCGCCTTTTCTTCCTCCTCCCCTCCGGCCGACTCCTCTCTTCTTCCCTCTCCTCTTCCGGCCGAAACCTCTATGGAATCCGGCCTGAACAGCACCCAAAGGATCTGGCTTTTCTGGTGAAATTCTCTTTTGTTTCTCTCCGAAAGTTCTGTTTTTATAGGCGATTCCAACCCCAAGTCCGACTCTTAGTAGATTCCTATTCCAAGTTGAAGTCGAATCGAAGCTCGAGTTTCCAATTTTAACACGACTGTCTAGTTTTCCGAATGAACACGGATGCCTTTTTTTTCCCGCTTGTCGAGCCATCGTCGTCGCCATCATGCTTTCGCCGTCGCTGTCGCTGTCGCTCGACATCCAGCTCCATCGGCGTTCGCCCACGGCTGCCGTCATCAATGCTCGAACTTATGTTTCTGAAAGTCCCGAGCTCGGCTCGGGTTGAGTCTTTTTTTCTTTTTTTTCTTGAACCGAACTGAACCGAAACGGAATTGAACCGGTCTATTCTTTTTTTACTTTATTAGGCGAAATATTTTATTAGATATTTTCTCAATATCCTTAGGATATGATCATGTGAAGAAAGAGCAGGAGAATTAAAGAAGAACAAAAAAAGAATGACAAAAACCAGATAAGAAATAAATGAGATATGATTCGTTGAAGTATGTTCCAAAAAATTGGACGAGTGCTATTGTGTAATCGAGTACACGATAGCACTCCTATCATGTAATTGGTTACACAATAGCACTACTATAGTATAATCGATGACACGATAATAGTGTACATAAATACACGATAGCAATGGCTATCGTGGATGTATAGGGCAACTTTTTTGGGACATACTTTAATGATTCATATCTCTCTTATTTTTTTATCCATTTTCACCCATTCTTTTTTCGTTCTTTTTTATTTTTCCTCCGCTTTCTTCTCATGATGATAGCCTAACTATGTTGAGATACCGCATGCTATTTATTATAAAAAAAATTTATATTTTATTAGATATTAATTCAAGATCCTTATGATATCATCATTGGAGGAAGAAACGATAAAAATAAAGAAGAACGAAAAACAATGGAAAAAAATGGATCAGAAATGAATGAGATATGATTCATTGAAGTGTGAAATTTGAAACCAAGTAATATGGGAAAATGAGGTTGAGGTTTAGGGTTAGCATTTAAGAGGGCAAAATGGGAAGATCAGGTTCTGAAACCAGGTTATCGGCATGAGACAAAAAAAATAGGTAATATGGCAATCCGGGCTCATTAGCTAGGTAATATAGAAAAAGCTCTCCCTCTTCTGAACAAGGATTGGCGGTTTAATTTTGAGGGCTTCATTTACCTATTTTCATAAGGTTTCCTACTTCACGAGAGTATATCCCCAAAACGATTTCCCGATAGATTTGCCTTATTGTATATGATATATTGTATGTGTGGTGCACCGCTTTGGAGTTGCACACTTTTTTATTTTTTATTTGTATCATATAGTGGCTTCCTTTTGAGAGAAACTCTTCCCAATAGCAGAGAGAGAAATAGGAAGAGGAGGAGTAGGAGCTCGCTTACATTGAAGTAGGGTGCAATCGAGATAGACAAAGAGACAAAACCAAATGTGCTTTCAAATCAAAGTGTCAAGGAAGCGAGAAGGAAGCAATTGCGTGCAGAGCACTCAAGCAAGGGTGTTGTAGGGAATAGAGGAGGTAAAGCATAGCGCTTAGAAGATGCTAAACAAGTTTCTACTGGTTTTTAGGTCTTCGATTAACCGAGCCGACAGTTCTGGGTCCACCTTTTTGGCTTAGTCACTCTCTCATCGTTCCTGAGAGTAGATGTCAAGATTGAACAAGAGTTCTACGTGTAATATAAGGAAGACTTTGAACCAGGGCTTCCTCTAACCAGATAAGAAGTTGGTAGCAGCCCAGGTTAGGGTTTTAGTTAATATCAATCTTCCTATTCTGATGGCAGAGTAGTGTTAAAACCTATAAGTATAGGCGATGACCTAGTGTTTCAACACAGTCAACATCCTCGGTTTAGCAGTCAAGTGACCAGTTCAGTCAATTGCATTCATGCTTTGAGTCGGTTTAGTTAAAATCTCAATCCAGTGTGCATCCTGAGCATCATTAGTCTCACTATCTTTTCCCTTTCCTTTCATCTCTCTTTCTCCGAAAGAATTGATAGAAAAATGAGTGTCTTCTCTCGCATGCAAATGAGAAAGCACAAAAGGCTAACGGCCCCAAACCCACACTTAAAGAGGTCAAGTCCTTAAAGCGATGGTTAAACAAGGCTTATCAGGTGGCCACCTTTGGTGTGGGTTTGGACATTGAAGGTCAAATGTATTACTTAATCGAAGACCATAATGATCGAGGCTATTGCATTGTTCGGCCTGGCCTAATGAGATGGCCTTTTTTTCTCTTTCATATTCTACATTTTTCTTTTTTGGTATGCCACTCTGCCAGCAAAAAGCGCCATGAGCAGAGCAAGAAAATGCAAAACAAGGCACTTTTCGAATGAGAAAGGCCCCGCATTTACATTTTCCTTCCGTCCCCGTACATGTTTTACATTTTGGGATAAAGACAATGATTAAGGCAATTCAACAATTCCATTTGATAATGGCTTCTCGGCTTTCTTTAATCCCTTTCCTTTCATCTCTCTTCTAGAGCAAGATGGGAAGGGTAAAAATTTGCATCTTTGCTAACCGCTCTCTTTGAGTCATGGTGGGTCAGGCGTCAATTGTTGGTTTTCTTCGAAAGAATTGATAGAAAAATGGGTGTCTTCTCTTGCATGCAAATGAGTAGACACAAAAGGGTAAAGGCCCCAAAGGTTTTGGGACCTTGTTGGAAAAGACTTCATGGATGCGATTAAGTATTTCTTTTCATGATCTAAGCTTCTTAGATCTTTGAATAGTTGTTTTTGTCTCTAATCCCTAAATCTTCGGATGCTAAGTCTTTTGATTATTTTAGGGATATATCTATATGCAATTTCATTTATAAATGCATTTCAAAGATAATGGCTTCTCGGGTTTCTCCGATCCCACATTCTCTGAAAAGTTTGAACCAGCCAGGCTTTATTAAGGGCATAGTTATAAATGAAAGTATCCTTCTTGCTAATGAATTGGTGAGAAATTTTCATTGTAAATCAGGGCAAAGGAGATTTTGCATTAAAGTTGACTTGAAGAAAGTCTTTGATAAAGTGTGTTGGGACTTATTTTTCCTTGTTCTAAGGAGATGGGTTTCAATTATTTATGGATCTTCTAGATTTCTGAGTATGTTATTACGTCGTCCTTTAGCGAGCTCATCAATGGAAGTAATTATAGGTTCTTCAAAGGAAATTGTGGTCTTAGACAAGCATGTCCTCTTTCGCCCCAAATTTACATGGAAGCCTTATCTGTTTCTCTGGATTTGAGGGTTTCTATTGGTCTTATTAAGCCTCCAGCTTCTTTTTGCAGCAACTGAATACTAACATCTAAAAATAACAAAAACAAAGAAAATCAAGGAGTAGCTTTCTACAAGTGATATCAACCCAATGATTTTCTTCTTTTTTCATAGGAGTCCATATCCCCTGCCACATGCATAAAAATGTTCTCTAGGAGTTTTTTTAATTATTCTAGTCTAGAAGCTAATATTTATAAGAGTTTGATATTTTCTTTTCTCCATGTATCAACAAAGGTGAGATTACTTCAACTCTTGATTTCCAAGTTGGTAAATTCCTATAAAATATTTGAGGTTTCCTATTACTTCTAAAAAGCTCCCTTATTCTCTTTGCCTTCATCTTATAAATAGAGTTAAGAGCATGATCAAAGGATGGAGGACTTGTCTTTATCTTATTTTGGGTGCCTCCAATTAATTAAGTCAGTGCTTAATGGTGTTCGATTTTATTGGACTTCAACTTTTAAGCTTCCAAAGAAGGTTGTTCGTCACTTGGAAAAGTTGTTCGCTTCTTTTTTATGAAAAAATAGTTCTACCTCTTCATCTTTTAGTAATGTGGCTTGGCATTGTGAAGACTTGATGATTTTGATAATGCAGGGTTAAGCAAATTACTTTGGCGCATTATCACAAGACAAGAGAGTCCCCGGGTTCATTGGGTGCATGAACTCTATTTGAGTTATTGCTCCATTTGGATAGCCTTTAATCCATAGGCCTCTCATGCTTGGCGATCCATACTTTCCCTCACATACAATATGATTATGAACTACTTTTATAATATTTGGTAACAGTCAAAGTACATTTACTTGGCAAGATCTATAGATTGACCACTCTATTCTCTCTGTCAAATTTAAAAATAGAGCCATTATTCAATTGGGTGGTCCTTTGAATGATTGTATATCTGACTCTCTTTGCAATGGCAATTGGAGTCTTCAAGCTAGCATAGTTCATACATAGGAGTTGCTTCATATGTTCAAAATTCATACTCCTATTCATGCCAACACAGATGATAGTATTGGGTGGATGTCTGCTACAGATAAATTCTTTTATAAGTCTGCATGGACTTATCTACGACATTCCTCGTCAATGGTTGACTGGTGGAGTCTGATCTAGTATAAAAGAAGTATTATGCATCAAGCCTTTATCTCTTGGCTCGCCCTGTTAGGAGGCTTGATGACTCAAGATTAACTCTAAGTTAGGGGTTGGTTATTCTTTGGCAAATGATTGCTTCCTCTGTGGCACAGTTTCCGAATCAAGAGATCATATCTTCTTCAAATGCAAATTCAGCAAATTGGTATGACACAATCTTCTGTGTAAATGTCATATTCAGCACTTTGTTGGGAACTTTCACCATGAGATCGACTGGCTTCTAGGATTCTGCAGATCTAACAAATATTCTGGACTCTTACTTCAATAGATTTTTAGTACCTATATTTCTTCAATTTGGTATAAAAAGAACAAAAGAAATTTTTAGGGGCTCTCTACTTCATCTGACTCTTTAGTGAAGTCGATAATTGAAAAAGTTAAATTCTTAGTTGAAGCAATTGGACTAAAAAGCTTCATATCCAATTTTACTATTCTATTTTAGTATTAGTTTTCTTATTTTCTAACTTGTTTTCTAGATGTTTGTTGAATTTTCTTTCATCCTTTAGATACTTTTCTCTAGCTTACCTCCTGTGAAAGGGTCTTTGGGTTTAATCTTCTTGTATATTCTTGTTTCCCTTCTTTTTGGTTGGTAAAATTTTTAATTACAAAAAAAAACAACTCCATTTGAAGAGTTGTTTAGGGGGGGATTATGTGGGCAGTAGATTATATTCTTCTGGCTGTTGTCTCCGAAGCCACCCAACAACAATTTATAATGAATATGGGGGAATGGTTCTTAATTTCCCCCAGAGAGAAGATTTCTGACCTTGACTTTAATTTGCGCATGGATCATCTAATCCCAAGGGAGGAAGATGTACGCGAGCAGCGGATACGGGAACTCGCCAAACAGATCCAATGGAGTTAAAAAGAACTCAAGGCGATGGACAGCCTCCTGACCCAGCTAAATTAAAGAACTATTAAATTAAAGCAGCATGCCCAGGCCATCTTGGATGCGAATAGCATTCGTGTCAAAGACCCACAGCATATAGAGCTCGTAATTGATCTTCTTCCCATAGATTATGAGAAAGAATACCATTCCACATTCATTAAGCAGGCAATAAAAAGGTTAAGCAACCCAAATAGCACTTTAGGGACTTCCTAAAATTCCTGAAAGAGTTGGAGCCTTCGATCTTTGATTGAATGAACTTTTATTTCCGGGAAAAGAATCTCTTGTGATGGAAATCTCTTTTGTTTGACAGATTCTATATTCTAATTGAATTTATCCTACATTCCACATTCCCGAAATGGATCCTATCAAATATTTCACATTTTTTACAATCATCTATATTTAAGGTATTCGGGGACTCCTCCTTAATATACGGAATATGCCTATAATGTCAATGCCAATTGAATCAATGTTTATTAGCTATGAATTCAAAATTTTTGGTATTTTCCATTTCTTTGGATGATATGATGAGTCAATCATTTGCTTCATTAGTTCCAAGAGTGGCATCTGCAGAATCTGCTATTGGGTCAGTTATTTCATTATCATTTTTCGAGTCCGAGGGATTATTTTCTGTAGAATTTATAAATTGCATTCAAGGTTAAACATGACTACTATAGAGTTACCAAATACAAAGTCTTGTTCTCGTTTCGTTCTCTTCTTTCTTTTTTAAGTGGCAGGGCCTTTCTCGCTTGGTGAGCGCATCCGATTCTATAGTCCATCTTGTCCTAAATTACTTCCCATTAAGTTGCGGAAATATAGATGCTCATAACATAAATGAGATTGACTTCCTGGCATATGCTGGATAGAAAGATGCCCTAACTACGAAAGGGGCGGATGTAGTCCTAGGCGTCTAGTGGCTACAGGACTTGGGTGATGTGGTTTAGAATTTTCGGGACCTGATCATGGATTTTGAGGTAGCTAGCCAGCGTATACGGCTACATGGTGCGCAACCGGGCACTTTGCACACGGTACAGGCGCTCTTTTCAGGTTTGCACCCCAGGGTATTTTCCTACAGCAGCGCGCTCTAGTCGATGTGCGCCAACTAGATTTGCCAGACGACATGCTCAACCTCCTTTCAGAACATGCCGATGTCTATGCTGAACCATCTGGCCTTCCGCCAGCCCGGGGCCACGACCACTCCATTCCGATCACACCTGGGTCTCCGCCTGCCAATGTTCGTCCCTACCGGTATCCACATGTGCAAAAAGCTGAAATCGAGAAGCTGGTCTGGGAGATGTTGCAAACAGGTATCATTCGCTCCAGTACTAGTTCCTTCTCCTCTCCTGTTCTCCTGGTTCGCAAAAAAGATGGATCATGGCGTTTCTGTGTGTTTTATCATGCGCTCAATGCAATTACGGTCAAAGATAAATATCCGATCCCGGTGATAGAAGAACTACTAGACGAGCTGGTAGGGGCGACCGTGTTCAGCAAACTGGACTTGCATTCAGGTTATCATCAAATTCGTATGCAACCCCAGGAAATACACAAGACGGTCTTCCGGACTCATGACGGTCACTATGAGTTCCTTGTCATGCCCTTTGGCCTGACCAATGCTCCAGCCACTTTTCAGAGCCTGATGAATGACTTGTTCCCCCCGTACCTTCATACATTTGTACTCGTCTTCTTTGATGATATATTGATATATAGCTCGTCCTGGGCAAACCATCTTGTCCACCTCAGGTTCGTGTTTACTATCTTGCGGACTAACACATTGTTCTTGAAGCGCTCGAAGTACTCTTTTGGTAGTACGCAGGTCGAGTATTTGGGCATATCATTTCGCAGGATGGGGTGGCTACTGATCCATCCAAAGTGGAGACCATGCTATCATGGCCACGACCCACCTGTGTGAAGTTTCTCCGGGGCTTCTTAGGCCTTACGGGTTATTATCGTCAGTTTATTGGGCGGTATGGGCTTCTTGCTGGCCCACTAACAGCGTTACTCAAGAAGGGAGCTTTTGTCTGGTCGGTCAAGGCCCAGACTGCTTTTGACAAATTAAAACATGCTATGGTCCACGCCCCGGTCTTGGTTCTTCCTGATTTCAATTTGCCTTTTGTCATTGAGACGGATGCTTCTGATGCGGGCTTAGGGGCTGTCCTCCTTCAGCAAGAACGCCCTATTACCTTCTACAGCAAGGCACTATCGGGCCGGTCATTGACTCTATCAGCATATGAAAAGGAGATGCTAGTTATTGTGCATGCCATCTCGAAATGGCGACCCTACTTGCTGGGATGCAAGTTCCTCATACGGACGGATCATCAACCCCTCAAATACTTTCTAGACGAGCGGGTTTCTACACCTTCACAGCAGCGCTGGGTTAGTAAGTTATTGGGCTATGACTGTGAGGTGGTATACAAGAAGGGTGTGGATAACACGGTGGCTGATGCCTTATCTCGACGACCCACGGAAGGGGCCTGCTTCGCCCTCTCTATTCCTTGTTGTCCTTTTATTCCTGATTTGCAGAAGGCTTATGTGACGGACTGATCTAACCCCAAAATAGGTTGACAAATTGTAATATATACTCGGTAAGTCCAAGGTTGAACCACATGGAATGATGTAGGATTATTCTACTCCAAACTAATATAATTACTACTTAGCTTAGCAAATTAAAGTTCTTATCAGGAAATTTTGTCGAGAGATTGTAATTTAACTAACTACTAAAATGACGATTAAAAATGCAATTAAAATTATCTAGAGATAGCAAAGATAATCGATGAGAGATATCAAAGCTTCAAGGATCAATTATTTAATTAATACTCTACGTCTATTTAATTACGCAATTAAGTTCAAATAATGATTTAACCTAATCATATGATATTTCATTCACGTTCATCATAACCATTAACATAAAAATATCGATTGAAAATTTATCATTAACAAGCTCATTCAAATAATCACAGGGAATTATAAGCATTCGCCGTACCTTACGTTAACGACAAATCAAATAATTGTATAGATTATGACTTTATCAAAACATTGCATTCAACCAAATAAGCAATAAGAACACTTCTTTATAGACGTAGAAATACTAATCAAATAATATCACCTCCAGCTTTGACAAAAGATTTAGCTATTCATATTTATGAGAAAAAGAAAAATCAGATTCGGAAGAAATTGCAATTGAAAAATCACTGTAGCAATTTTACTATTCACATAATACTGTTCACAATTTACTTTAGCAAGTTACTGTTCACCGCAGAAAACACTGTTCATCTTCCCCAACAGCCCGATGGTACTATAGAAATTGCAGGTACTGTAGCAGTACTGTAGCAAACGGAAAATCAGCCCAAAAACTTCCCTTTTTCTTCTCTTCTTCTTCTCCCTCTTCCCCCTCTTCGATTCCTACTCCTCCTCTTCAATTCTGGCGAAAAAAAACACACCCAAATCACGACCCAAAACGAAAACATAAGCCTCTGTTTTTCGTCGAAACAGCCGTCCAAAAAAACAGTCAAAAATCAGTCTTTTTCTTCTTCCGATCGCCCCCTATTTATAGGCAATTCAAAAAAAGGTTTTTTCCAATCCAATTCCTCCTAGAGATGAGCCCAAATCTGTTCTGTTTTAGATCCGAATCGAAATCCAATACCCGATTTCAGCATTTTGGTTTCAGAGAGTCCCAATTGAGCACAACTCTTCCAAAGTCCTAGTCCAGCACGACTGCCGTCTTCATCGCCGTCGATTCCAGCTCCAAGCTCAGAACTTCCGCCTCTTCGAGTGTCGCCAAAATCCAGGGCCGCCACAGTCCCTCATCCGTCACCATGGCCGCCTTCAATTTCTCCTCTGTTTTCTCTCGGCCGCCATTAAAGCATCATTACCGCCGTGACTTCTTCCGTCGTTGACTGCCACTTCAGCTCCGCCTCGCATGGCCATCGGAATCAACTTTCCGTCGGGTTCTGCCCTCGCCAGTGCTCCTCTGTCACGCCTGCGCTCGAGTAGAAGCTCGAGCGCTGTCTCTTTTGTTCGACACCCGAGCCGATGGCTCGGGTTGTCTTTTATTTTTTTTATTTTTTTCTTACCAAACCGGACCAGACCCAATTGAACCAATCCAATTCATTTTCTTTTTTTTTTCTTTTCAATCAAATAAAACCCGTCCAAGCAATCTCAACCACCGGATCAAATCTGCACGTCCGTATTCTAATTTTGCGCCCGTCTTCTTTTAAGTAACTCATCAATGGTTCAGATCTTCAATACTCGTTATCAACTCTTGGGTCACTTTGGCACTTCAAAACACGTCTAATGCACTCGTCTGCTACCGATCTGCAATTCGCATTTTTAAACCTGCAATAACAAAACCAAACTAAAATTAGACGCATAATAAAAATATGATTCATTAAATTCTTTAATGCATCTAAAATAGTTAATTAAAGTAAATTATTTATTAATCCCCTAATTACTATCCTAATCACAAATAACCCATTTTATTCTTGTTTTATCACAAAAAACTATACTAGCATATAGGTAAATAAGGCATATAAATGTGTATATTTTATATATATGCTTATCAAATAAGGCATATTTATGCTTATTTATGTGTATATTTTATATATAAATGTGTAAATAAGGCATATTTATGCTTATCAAATACCCCCAAACCTATATTTTGCTAGTCCCCGAGCAAAACAAACAAAACAAAATCACACAAAATAAAATTAAAGTAAATTAAACTAGAAAAATAAATGCCACTTTCGTAGGGAACACGATTGCATTGAGCGTATGCAACAAGCCGTTAAACCTCTAGGTGTCCCTAGTAGGACGAGTTTTGTCTCGTGAGGGTTTACAGCCATGTTACCCACAAACATGTACTTATGAAATTAACTTTATTAATCTAAATGCAAAAACAAAATAAACACTTCAAAACAAACAATCCTATTATCCCATCAAATGCAAACTACAATGTTTAAGAAAGTCAACCACATGTATTTGCATTTATAATCAACTGAAATATAGAAGCCCTCAAGTAAATGGTTTTATTCTACACCTTCATCTTGGAAATTTCTGCTCAATATGATATGAAATGATAATATAATAGTAAAAGTGTAGAACATTGAAGCAATACATTCTAAATTTCTGTTTTACACATATCCAGTGTTACCCATTAACCAAAGAACATTAGAATTAACTTAGTCATCGTAATCTTTAGGTTCATGATAGCACAAATCTGCGCGCCTCCTTCAGGTCTAACATTCTAGATTTGAGAGGATAACACACCATAGATTTTTTTTTTCAGCAGGACTGTGTAAGGCCTAACTTCAAGATGCTTAGGCTTAGCAATGACTCAGGCCAATGACTCCCAGCACAGTTGGCTTACGGCATTAGGTTTTAAGAGACCGCTTCGGGCCCGAGCATCAGCCTAAGTTAATCCTATAAAGTCAAGCAACCCCTTTCTTTCTTTTTTTTTTTCATTTTTTTTTCTTTCATCATTTTTTTTCATCAACATTTATATTTTCCAGCAATCTTATTATGTCCAGGTTGTATTATACTCTCAACCTATTTCCGGTTCCAAGTGCTTGCCATAGCCAAGTAAATAGTCTATCATGATCTTTTAAGCTCAACAAATAACCACATAGCATCCAATGACTATGACTAAAGACACCCCACTAAAGATTAGTATTCAACAAATCTCTAGAGGGTATTACTTTATGTACTAGTGTGTGTAAGTGAGTTTTATTAGCTCAAGCACATGATCCAAGAGGACTGTAACAGAAAGATATGCTCAGTTAAGTGTTTCTATCCTCCAGTATACTTACTCACACTTCCAATGTAAATTAATCTCTTAAAAATTGGAATATGCATCATCATGGGATAAACTATCAAAACATATAAAAAAATACTAACAAACAACCTAAAAACTAATCAAATTTTTATTTGTTTTTCTTTTCCTTTTTTTTTTATTTTTTGATTTTTTTTTAAATTTTTTTTCAAAATAAACAATGTTTATTCCTATATACCCCCAAACCTAAACTAAACATTGTCCTCAATGTTAAGAATGAAATGAAGGATAAAATAAATAAATAAATAAATAAATAAAATCAAGGATAGATGTTACCTGGAGAACAGCAAATTGCTAAAATCCCATACGAGTGAAAAACGTCAACAAATCAGAAGATGAGAGCAATCACAATATCCAACCAGAAAACATCATCGAACAAATAAATAACCTAAAACAAAGAAAAAGCTGGGCTGCCTCCCAGGAGCGCTAAGTTTCTTGTCTTCAGCCAGACTGAGTGTAAGAGTATTCAATCATGATAAGTGGGATCAGACAGAGGAATACTCTCCACTTCTGATGGAATCAATTCCAGGAATGGCTTAAGTCTTTGACCGTTTACTTTAAACACATTGCCATTCAATGGATTTTCAATTTCTACAGCTCCATGAGGATAAACAGATTTAACAATAAATTGACCAGTCCATCTAGTACGGAGCTTGCCAGGAAATAAATGCAATCTAGACTTATACAAAAAAACTTTTTGTGAAGGTTCAAAAGTTTTTCGATGAATGTGTTGATCATGCAAAACCTCCATTCGTTCTTTGTAAATTTTTGAATTCATATATGCATCATTCCTTATTTCTTCCAATTCATTTAGTTGAAGCTTAAGCACAGAACTGGCGTCATCCAAACTAAAATCAAACATCTTTATAGCCCAATATGCCTTGTGCTCAACTCCACAGGCAAGTGGCAAGCTTTTCCATAAACAAGTCAATAAGGAGACATACCAATAAGAGATTTAAATGCTGTACGGTATGCCCATCAGTTAGCCGCAGAGACCAATCTTTGCGATTTGGGTTAACCGTTTTCTCTAAAATGTGTTTAATCTCTCTGTTGGTAAGTTCAGCTTGCCCACTTGTTTGTGGGTGATAAGGGGTAGCCACCTTATGAGTAATTCCATATTTCTTCATTAATGTCTCAAACGGTTTATTGCAGAAGTGAGAACCCCCATCACTTATGATTGCACGAGGTATACCAAACCTTGACAGAACATTTTCTTTCAAAAAGCGTATAACAGTTTTATGATCATTATTTTTACAAGGGATAGCCTCTACCCAGTTGGAAACATAGTAAACAGCCACTAGGATGTACAAATAGACAAAAGAAGGTGGAAATGGACCCATGAAATCAATTCCCCAACAATCAAATACTTCAATCACTAAAATGGGGTTTAAAGGCATCATATTCCTATGGGTTATTCCACCAAGCTGTTGACAACGCCCACAAGTACGACAATAATCATGAGTATCTTTAAATAGGGTAGGCCAATAAAATCCACATTGTAAAATTTTAGCAGCAGTTTTTCTAGCAGAAAAATGACCACCACAAGCCTCTGAATGGGAAAAGGAAATGACACTATGAATTTCCTCATTTAGTACACATCTCCTAATAATCTGATCTGGACAATATTTGAAAAGATACAGATCATCCCAAAAGAAATTTCTTACCTCCACCATGAATTTCTTCTTGTCTTGCATTGTCCAATGAGAAGGAGTTTGACCTATGACAAGAAAATTAACAATATCAGCAAACCATGATAAATCAGAAAGAACAAAAAGTTGCTCATCTGGGAAGGTGTCTTTAATTGGATCAGCCTCATTGGAATCATCCACAGTCAGCCTAGATAAATGATCGGCCACCACATTTTCAACTCCTTTCTTATCTTTAATTGTAATATCAAATTCTTGCAGTAGGAGTATCCAGCGAATCAACCTAGGTTTTGCATCTTTCTTTGATAGAAGATATTTCAAAGTAGCATGATCAGTAAAGATAACAATGGGATATCCTGTCAAATATGCCCTAAATTTATCCAAAGCAAAAACTATAGCAAGTAATTCCTTTTCTGTTGTTGAATAATTCATCTGAGCATTGTCTAAGGTCTTACTTGCATAGTAAATAACACAAGGCTTCTTATCTTTCCTTTGCCCCAAAACCGCCCCCACAGCAAAATCACTAGCATCACACATTATCTCAAATGGTAAAGTCCAATCTGGGGATTGCATAATAGGGGCTGAATTAAGCATTCCCTTCAGTTTAGCAAAAGCTTTTTCACAATCAGCATTCCATTCAAAAATAATATCTTTAGATAGGAGATTGCATAATGGTTTAGAAATAGAACTAAAATCTTTGATGAATCTCCTGTAGAACCCTGGATGACCCAAAAATGATCTAACACTTTTAACAGTCTTGGGTGCAGGCAAATGCGTAATTAAATCAATTTTTGAATTATCAACTTCAATTCCCTTCGAGGAAACAATATGACCCAGAACAATTCCTTTAGAAACCATGAAATGACATTTTTCCCAATTAAGCACAAGGTTCTTCTCTTCACACCTGCTCAAAACTTTCTACAAATTAGACAAACAGTCATCAAATGAATCACCAAATACAGAAAAGTCATCCATAAACACTTCAAGATAGCGTTCAACCATATCACTAAAAATACTCAGCATACATCTTTGAAATATTGCAGGTGCATTGCATAAGCCAAAAGGCATTCTCCTGTAAGCAAATGTGCCAAAGGGACATGTGAATGTGGTTTTCTCCTGGTCTTCTAATGCAATTTCAATTTGGTTGTAACCGGAGTAGCCATCTAAGAAACAGTAATATGTGTGGCCAGCTACCCTCTCCAGAACCTGATCTAAAAAGGGCAATGGAAAATGGTCTTTCCTAGTGACTGAGTTCAGCTTCCTGTAATCAATGCACATTCTCTAGCCAGATGTAACTCTAGTGGGTATTAATTCATTATTATCATTCTTGACAACTGTTACACTAGATTTCTTAGGCACTACTTGTGTAGGACTCACCCACTTGTTATCAGAAATGGGGTAGATGATCTCCACATCTAAGAGCTTAAGAACTTCAGCTCTAACTGCCTCTTTCATGTTTGGATTTAACCTACGTTGCATCTCCCTAGACGGTTTGGCATTGTCCTCCAAATAAATCCGATGAGTGCATATTAAAGGGCTTATTCCTTTTAAATCAGCAATTGTCCATCCTATTGCACCTTTATGCTTTCTCAAAATATCAAGCAACTTACCCTCTTCGATAAGATTAAGATGAGACGATATTACCACAGGAAGAGTTTCACCATCACCCAAAAATGCATATTTGAGTTCAATTGGTAATTTTTTCAACTCCAATTTAGGTGCTTGAATGCTTGATGGGGTGGGCAATTTATCTCTCAATGGTAGCTCCTCAAACTTGGGTTTCTATCCATTCACTTGCAATACTTGTAGAGAATTAAGCAAAGTACAAATCTCAGCCTCTTCAAAATCCACTTTAGACTCATCATATAAAGAATTGACTAAACAAGATTCTAAAGGATCCGAAAAATATGAAACATGAAATTGATCTCTAACAACAATATCAACCCAATTCAATTCTTGAACATCAATATCATCCCCTGGTTGTTTGCAAACATTAAATATATTCAATTCCAAAGTCATATTTCCAAATAAAAGTTTCATCACACCATTTCTACAATTAATCAAAGCATTTGAAGTAGCAAGAATATTTGGGCGACCTAATATGACAGGAATATTTGCACTTGCATTTATAACAGGATGTGTGTCCAAAACAATAAAATCAACAGGAAAGTAAAATTTGTCTACTTGAACGAGCACATCTTCCACCACTCCCCTTGGGATTTTAACAGAACGATCAGCAAGTTGGAGAGTAATGGTGGTGGGTTTAAGTTCCCCAAGACCTAGCTGAGTGTACACTGGATAAGGCAAAAGATTAATACTAGCCCCAAGATTAAGCAAGGCTTGGTCTACCCTAAAGTTCCCAATCACACATGAAATAGTTGGGCATCCGGGATCCTTATATTTGGGTGGGCTTTTGTGTTGAATTATAAAACTTACCTGTTCAGTAAAAAATATTTTTTTCTGCACATTCAACTTACGCTTAGTAGTACATAAATCTTTCAAGAACTTAGCATAAGAAGGTACCTGTTTGATTGCATCTAACAAGGGAATGTTAATTTTCACCTGTTTAAAAAGTTCAAAAATTTTAGCATTTTGGTTCAACTTTTGAGGTGGTTTCAACCTCTGTGGAAAAGGAGCTGGAATAGGACATCTCACATCTTCACTTGACCCAGACTTATCAATTTCCTCATTATCATGTTTTGATTCATCATTCTCAGAAGATTTTTGGGCCTTAAGTGGAATTGTTTTATCAATTTCTTTTCCACTACGAAGAGTGGTAATAGACTTAGCATGTTCCAATTGTGAATCAGAAGATTGTGTGTCCATTATGTGAACTTTCCCCTGCGGGTTGGGTTGGGGTTGAGCAGGAAACCTACCTTTCTCTTGAACAGCTAGAGAAGATGTCAATTTAGTGAGAGAGCTCTTTATATCATTAATGGCTTGTGAGGTTTGTTGATTAATAGTAGCTTGCCCTTGCATTAAAGTTTGTAGTGTCTCCTCAAGTGTCTTCCTGTGAGGTGGAACATATGAAGTATAATTGGAAGATGCCTGAGGAGGTGGTGTTTGTGCAGCATTTTCATTCCTCCAACTAAAGTTGCGGTGATTCCTCCAACCTGGATTGTAGGTGTCTCCATAAGTAGATTGCCTCTTGAAAGAGGTCATGGAATTTGTTTGGTCATGCAACACCTCCTTGAAAGCAGGAATGGTAGGGCACTCATTAGTAGGGTGTCCCATGACATCACAAATTCCACACACCTCTTCTGTAGCAACAGACTTAACAGTATTAATTTTTCCTAATTTCATGGCCTCCACCTTCCTAGCCAAAGAGGCTAGCCTAGCACTCAAATTATCCACCTCCCTAAGATGATGCAGACCCCCACTTGTAGTTGAAGACTTCAGCTTAGAAACATCAGAGGGATCGGTGGGATCCCAAGAATCTAAGTCTTCAGCTATTTGATCTAGAAAATCAAGGGCTTCATTAGGATCTTTATCAAAGAATTCCCCATTACACATTGTTTGCACAAATTGTTTCATTGAGGGCGTCATCCCATCATAGAAGAAACTGATGGTGCGCCACTTCTCATATCCATGATGTGGACAAGAATTTAACAAATCTTTATATCGCTCCCAACATTGATAAAATGATTCATTTTGTTTTTGAGCAAAATTTGTTATTTGTCTTTTCAGAGCATTTGTCCTATAAATTAGGAAAAAAATTTTAAGGATATTAGTTTGTAGTTCTTTCCAAGTTCCTACCGATCTAGGCTTAAGGGAATTCAGCCAAGTTTTGGCTTTATCCTTCAAGGAAAACGGAAACAATTTTAGCCTGATAATGTCTTCACTACAAGACTGCTCGAATGTTGCACATACTTCCTCAAATTCCTTTAAATGTAAATAAGAGTTTTCAAAATCTATACTATGGAATTTGGGAAGCAAGTTTATCATTCTAGGCTTAAAAGTGAAGTGATGTGCTTGTAGAGGTAATATAATACACGAGGGTGTGCTAGTGCGTGCAGGTTGCAGGTACTCACGCAAGGGCCACATTGGTGCATCTGATCTATACATGAAATATGCATTTTATTATCTCCTAAACTTATGTTTATGCTAGTGTTTGATTAGAATAACTACTACTTTAATATAGTTTTTGGTTTTTGTAGGAAACAAGAGTAATACACAGAAATGAGGAGAAAAGTAACTCGAATGGTTAAATCATTATAACTCCGTGTACAAATGTCTGATTGGACTGATTCAAGTCTCATGTTAAAGTTCAAGAAGTCATCTTTCCAACGCCACCAACCATGTACAATTCAGAGTTCAGGACAAAAAGTTATATCCATTTGAAGTTTATGAACAGTAACTACGATCGATCGGCTATCAATGCGATCGATCGCCAGAGCCGCAAAAGCACTGTATTGAAGGACACGATCGATCGGCATAAAAACGATCGATCGTATCTACTGGAATTTTTCAATCGCCGAAGACAGTAACTACGATCGATCGGTATCATACGGCGTCGATCGGAAAAGCGATCGATCGGAGGAAAATAACGAAGGAATTGCGATCGATCGGACAGCGAATGATCGTCAATACGGAGCGATCGATCACCGTATGCGGCAAACCGAAATAAGACTTATTTCGACTTGGATTTGGAAGGGGACTTCGTGGTTTCTCTTCACTATTATAAATAGGCCTTATGGGAGAATGTTTTGGGCATCACATATTCAACTCTTGGAGAAACCCTTGGAGGCTAGAGCAAAGGAAGAAGAAGATGATGAAGATGAAGATGATGGATTCTCTTCCCATGCTTGGCTAAACTCCTATCCAAGGCGTAGATGAAGCCCAATAATCTGGTTGTGTAGTTTCTTTTCTCTCATCTTATGTTTTTACTCTAGTTGGTGTATGGATTTTATTGTGTAATCACCGTTAATTCAATAAAGGTTTGTTCTTTGTACTCGAGAGAGACAAGAGTGAATTCTTGTGAGTTTCAATCCGAAGAATACTTGTTTATCCGAGAGGAACGTGAGTAGACTGAGGTGTTATATATCAATAAAATTTCATTGGTTTATACTCGAGAGAGATAGATCACAATTCCATGTTTTAATTGTTTTATGTGTTACATCCGAGAAGAGAGCACTATACTTTGAGTTGACAAATGTATGGCCGAGAGGAATATGCTAGCCAATTGGAAATCTTTATTCAAAAGAGAGAGAGAAACGATACACTAGTTATTGTGGTGGATTCGAAGCCTTGGTCTTCTCCTTATTAATCAAATCTCAGCTTAGTTTAATTTAAAGTTCATTGCTTTCTTAGTCTAAAATCAACACTGCTATTTTCTCTTGAATTTGGTAAAGTATTCACCGTCCCTGAGGTTCGACAACCTTATTAATACTCGTCGTAGTACAATTGCCTTGTGCACTTGCAAGGGTTTAATTTTAAATGATTAGCAGCATGTTCAATCTCATTTTCATTAATATCAGGGTTACTACCCTGATCAGCCATATTGTGTGGTGTGTGTGATAGAATAGAGAATTCAAACAAAGGATTCCCAATCAAAATATCAGAATTATCTCTAACCAATCGTCCACTGGTATCTCTATTCCACGAGTGCATGCACAGCAACGGAAATTTGAAAGAGAGATATGGAACAAAGTTACCAAATTTGAAGAAAAATCCAATGAAAATCTTTTTGTTCCAGATCAGCCTCAGAATACTCCAAATGTCCTACAAAAATAAGCAAGCTAAATTAAACTAAAAATAATTAAAATTAACTAAACTATGCTAGAAAGAAAGAAACTAATTGGAAGATTAATCCTAAACTTCACTCTCCGGCAACAGTGCCAAAAATTGATCTAACCCCAAAACAGGTTGACAAATTGTAATATATACTCGGTAAGTCCAAGGTCGAACCACAGGGAATGATGTAGGATTATTCTACTCCAAACTAATATAATTACTACTTAGCTTAGCAAATTAAAGTTCTTATCAGGAAATTTTGTCGAGAGATTGTAATTTAACTAACTACTAAAATGACGATTAAAAATGCAATTAAAATTATCTAGAGATAGCAAAGATAATCGATGAGAGATATCAAAGCTTCAAGGATCAATTATTTAATTAATACTCTACGTCTATTTAATTACGCAATTAAGTTCAAATAATGATTTAACCTAATCATATGATATTTCATTCACGTTCATCATAACCATTAACATAAAAATATCGATTGAAAATTTATCATTAACAAGCTCATTCAAATAATCACAGGGAATTATAAGCATTCGCCGTACCTTACGTTAACGACAAATCAAATAATTGTATAGATTATGACTTTATCAAAACATTGCATTCAACCAAATAAGCAATAAGAACACTTCTTTATAGACGTAGAAATACTAATAAAATAATATCACCTCTAGCTTTGACAAAAGATTTAGCTATTTATATTTATGAGAAAAAGAAAAATCAGATTCGGAAGAAATTGCAATTGAAAAATCACTGTAGCAATTTTACTATTCACATAATACTGTTCACAATTTACTTTAGCAAGTTACTGTTCACCGCAGAAAACACTGTTCATCTTCCCCAACAGCCCGATGGTACTATAGAAATTGCAGGTACTGTAGCAGTACTGTAGCAAACGGAAAATCAGCCCAAAAACTTCCCTTTTTCTTCTCTTCTTCTTCTCCTTCTTCCCCCTCTTCGATTCCTACTCCTCCTCTTCAATTCTGGCGAAAAAAAACACACCCAAATCACGACCCAAAACGAAAACATAAGCCTCTGTTTTTCGTCGAAACAGCCGTCCAAAAAAACAGTCAAAAATCAGTCTTTTTCTTCTTCCGATCGCCCCCTATTTATATGCAATTCAAAAAAAGGTTTTTTCCAATCCAATTCCTCCTACAGATGAGCCCAAATCTATTCTGTTTTAGATCCGAATCGAAATCCAATACCCGATTTCAGCATTTTGGTTTCAGAGAGTCCCAATTGAGCACAACTCTTCCAAAGTCCTATTCCAGCACAACTGCCGTCTTCATCGCCGTCGATTCCAGCTCCGAGCTCAGAACTTCTACCTCTTCGAGTGCCGCCGGAATCCAGGGCCACCACAGTCCCTCAGCCGTCGCCATGGCCGCCTTCAATTTCTCCTCTGTTTTCTCTCAGCCGCCATTAAAGCATCATTACCGCTGTGACTTCTTTCGTCGTTGACTGCCGCTTCACCTCCGCCCCGCATGGCCATCGAAATCAACTTTCTGTCGGGTTCTACCCTCGCCAGTGCTCCTCTGTCACGCCAGCGCTCGAGCGCTGTCTCTTCTATTCGACACCCGAGCCGATGGCTCAGGTTGTCTTTTATTTTTTTTATTTTTTTCTTACCAAACCAGACCAGACCCAATTGAACCAATCCAATTCATTTTCTTTTTTTTCTTTTCAATCAAATAAAACCCGTTCAAGTAATCTCAACCACCGGATCAAATCTGAACGTCCATATTCTAATTTTACGCCTATCTTCTTTTACGTAACTCATCAATGGTTCAGATCTTCGATACGCGTTATCAGCTCTTGGGGCACTTTGGCACTTCAAAACACGTCTAATGTGCTCGTCTGCTACCGATCTGCAATTCACATTTTTAAACTTGCAATAACAAAACCAAACTAAAATTAGACACATAATAAAAATATGATTCCTTAAATTCTTTAATGCATATAAAATAGTTAATTAAAGTAAATTAATTATTAATCCCCTAATTACTATCCTAATCACAAATAACTCATTTTATTCATGTTTTATTACAAAAAACTACACTAGCATATAGGTAAATAAGGCATATAAATGTGTATATTTTATGCTTATCACAGACCCGTCTACCTAGGAGCTGATTGCCCGACTTCAGGATGATCCACAGGCGGAGCCACATTTTGCTTGGCGCGGCCAATTGCTTTTCTGGAAGGACCGGTTGTGGGTACCAGCTATTCCGGATTTACGTCGGCAGGTGATAGCCCACTTTCATGACTCTCCGGTGGCTGGTCATGAGGGCACATTCTGAACTTTTAAGCGGGTAAGTCAAAGCTTCCTGTGGGCCAGTATTCGGAAAGCGGTGCATGCTTATGTTGATGCGTGTGATATATGCCAACGAGCCAAGGCGTCGTCTACATCTCCTGCGGGTCTTCTTCAGCCCCTTCCCATTCCGGATAAGGTTTGGGAGGACATGTCCATGGATTTTGTTGAGGCCTTACCTGCAGCCCATGGTAAGACGGTTATTATGGTGGTGGTTGACCGTCTCTCGAAGTATGTTCATTTTTGTACTTTGAGTCATCCATTCTCTGCTCGCACCGTTGCTGAACTCTATGTGCAGGATGTTGCCAAATTACATGGTATGCCTCGGACTATTATTTCTAACAGGGATCAGGTATTTGTTTCCCAGTTCTGGCGCGAGTTCTTTAAGTTGCAAGGTACGGCGCTCCATATGAGTACGGCTTATCATCCACGCAGATGGAAGTGGTCAACAGGTGTCTGGAGCAGTATTTACGCTGCTTTGTCCAGGACCAGCCCCGTCGTTGGCTGCAAATGCTTCCTTGGGCTGAATGGTCGTACAACACGGCATATCACACACGTGCCGGATTCACGCCCTTCGAGATTGTCTATGGGCACCCTCCTCCGTCCATTCTGTCTTATGTGCCTCACCGTTCCTCCATTGCTGAGGTGGATTACATGCTGCAGACTCGTGATGAGGTTCTTCGCCAATTGAAGGCCAATTTGGCTTCCTCTCATAACCGGATGAAACAACTCTATGATAAGCACCGTTCTGATCGAGTCTTTCAAGTGGGCGATCTGGTTTATGTATCCGTTCTTCCGCAGCGCCAGACTACTTTATTTTGTGCTGATCATAAATTAGCCGCTCGATTTCATGGGCCCTATGCAGTTGTAGAAAGGGTGAGACCGGTGGCGTATCGTCTAGCTCTTCCTTCTGGGTCACTGGTGCATCCTGTGTTCCATGTGTCACGTCTCCATCGTTTTGTGGGGGACCCTCGCTTGGTCGCTCCTAGTGCACCTCCACCCCTCATGGGCCCTGATGAAGCTGATGCCCCGGTTCCAGCTTCTCTTGCTGACAAGCGTCGGGTGTGACGTGCTGGGTGAATTGTGACTGAAGTGCTTGTGGCTTGGAAAGGCCAATCGTTAGAGGACGCCGAATGGATCCTAGAGGATGAATTTTTGTCGCATTTTTCGTCATAGTCGTCTTGAGGATAAGGCGTTAGCGGAAGCGTGGTGGAGTGTTGTGTACGTCAGCACAACATTGGAGCATATCGCATTAGGATTCGTTATTTAGTAGCTTTCCTTTTAATAATATTGTAATCAGACCTCTCTGGGATAACTGATATGTAATGAAGTAATTAGGGGTCAATCATGGCCCGTTAGATGGCCCATTAGACCGTAATCGATGGCGTGGCTTCCTAGGGCCTGCGCCATCCTTCGTCTTTATAAGGAGGCCGTCCTCCTCAATTGGGACTTATGCAATAAAGAACTTATCTTTCCTCTACTGTTCTTCTCCTTCTTCCTTCTTGCCGTCAGGCAATTCCTTGTGACCGGGTTGGTCACAACATTCTTGCGAATTTGTGGCACAATATTAGAACCATTACCAACGGCATGCTATGCGCCTAGTGTGAAAAGATAGTTCAAGCTTTGTTATGCTGAAACCTAAATGTAAAGTCAGCAACACTTCTAAATGTTACTTCTTCCTGTCACATTCGTCTTCAGAGCAATATAGTCATAGGCTTTCACTTCTCAGTTTGTGAAAGATTTTTCCCGGAGTGTACATTGAAAGCTTCTATCGTAGAACTAATTTGAGAGGGCATGTGGTATTAAGAATAGTAGAATGGTTCGGATGGGGGTTCTCCTTTTTAAGAAAGATGAAAAAGAAGAATAGAATCTAATTCATGTTCATGCTAACAGAAGAGCGGATCCAATACCAAGACTACTTCTTTCTTTCTCAGAAAATGCAGAAAGAGATGGCTTAGTCCTTATTACGTTTTTTAGTATAGATAGAGAAATCGATTCATCTTCCTTATGTGCTTCTTTGGATTGAAGTGCATGCTAGATGCTTCTTGTTGGGCTTTTTCCCTCCTCATGTGAGGCCCATAGTATTGGCCTTCCCTCTCGTGAGAGGCCCACTACTTGACCCACCTTAGGTTAAGTGTAAGTTGCTAAAACAAAGAAGTACTTCTTTGTAAAAAAGCTAATTCTTAAAAAAAAGGTTCTTTTGAGAGAGAAGAGAGAAGAGAGAAAGACTACAACTTTAGGGGCTTTGGAGATGAAAAATGTTTTCCTCACCAAGTTTTATCACCAAACTCCAACCCCAACAGCCACGTGGGAGTGGGACCCCCAAAATTTAGGTAAAGTTATAATTTTGTCTTGAATGCAGTCCTTTCTTCCTTTTCTCTTGATGATGTGGCAAGCCCTCCTTGATGGTGATTGGTGACGCTAGACGAACTCTTTGGAGATCAATAAAAGGATTTTCTTGGAGAAAAAAGAGAATGAAAGGAAGAGACTTTTGAAGTCAATGCATCTTTTTGTGAAAGAGAAGACAAATCATAGGTGGTTTGTGGTAATCCTTCAATCTTTATGCTTTGTGTATTCCACATAAGAGTGAGATTTCTCCCTAGCTTGTACAAAGGTTTTTGCCTTTGCCTCTATTAAGGGGCCGTTTGATTCGTGATTAATCCAAAACATCCATAGTGAAAAATTCACTTTCACTATTCATTTCGTGATTTTTCACTGTGGATCTGTGAAACACGTCCTGAGGAGTTTCAACCGAAAGTGAAAAAAATCGGGAATGAATAATAAAAGTGAAACATCCACTGTGGATGTTTTGTTTTTTTTTCATGCCCCAAACGCCCCCTAAATAAAGTGTATCAAAAGTTGATAGTAGTGGATTTGGTCTCTAGACCTTATGGATGTAGTTGTTGTCTTGATGGTGAACCACATTAAATTTATGTCTTCTAAGTATTCGATGAAATGTTCCTTTGTCAATCTTGTTTTGTGTGTGTGATAACTTAATTATGCATCCTACATCAAGAGATATAGAATACTCATTTACATCATTGTGGGTATAGAGACATGTGTATTTGATTGTGTTTCTTGGCTAAGGGGCTGTTTGTTTACACTTATTCAAATCTGAACTGAATAAGTGGCTGAAAAGCCCAACTTTTTTGGGCTTTTCAGCACATTTGTTTGGGCTTCTGAATTTCGGGCTGAATTCAGCCCATTAACGGAAAAGGGCCTGAAAATTCAGATTGATTTTCCCATCTGAATTTTCTGAAAATTCAGGTGGCTGCTGCTTCTTCTCTTCTTCTTCTCCACCCGACTCCTCTGATTACTCTCCCCTTGAAATCTAGGAGTTCTTCTTACTGGACTCCGACGAGGACGCCCCTGGCCCCCGATGCGGCCACACTCTCATTGCAGTCGTCGCCACCAAAAACCGCGTGTCACGCCCCAGATTTCCAAGACCCTATTTACGCGGAAGCGACATTCCAATGAAGGTCAAGGGTAGGAAACCAGGGACGGACCGAATACTCGAGACTTCCACTATCCCTTTTTAATATCAGGGAACATGCAGGATCATCACGACTTAAACAATAATTACTTACAAAATATGGAATAACTGAAAAGATAACTAAATTGTTATTACAAAGTCTTGAAACGTCTTAACACAACATAAAATAAAGTAAAACGGCGCGCAGGCCGCGAGTTCAAGCATCCAAATCACAATAAAATAAATAAACAAGTCTTCTGTCTCCATCGTCCACTCACGTTGCTGATTGCCGTCACCGCTGCTCCTCCTTAATTCCTGCATCAGAGGATGCATGAGTATTCCATAGGAAATACCCAGTAGGATACAGAAAAATCACAGTGGAACAAATGGTACAAGAGATGACTCCAAAACAGATATAGGTCAACAGACTTGGTTTAACAAACTGATTTCACGTATCTGAACATCTGACATCCTCGACTCATCATAGTCTAGGAATTAATGGTCAAAGACTCCAACTTACACAGAGTAATGGAGATAAAATATTAATATAAGCTCTGGACATCTAAAGTGTCAGAGGTAACAATTTCTGCTCGCAAACTGTCCATTTCGTCATGGAAAACAATACCAGAACATCCTAGAGGTTCTACAGTGGAACCCGGCCATGCGTCTAGGGATGCTGGCCCCATCGGTGCTTACGGGCACAATGGGCGGAGATTGCAGACCTTCCGTAATGTCATACAATCTAAGCGCATGCGGTTGCCGTCATCGGCTGAACTACAGAGGTTCAATATCATCGGAGATCTCGCAGGATCTAGCAATGGCTCGTGAGCATACTATGATTCCGACTAAGAGCTCTCAGGAACGCTACTTAGTGGAGAAACTGATTCTTAGAACATCGGGTTTTATTCTGAAAAGGCTTAACTCAAAGCTTTCTGAATTTCAACTCTTCATAGGAGTAAAATACAATTATCGATCACAATGCAAATAGACTTACTAAGGAGTGTTTGAACATCTCAGAACAATTAGGTCTGGGAACTCGGTTGAGACCCGACTGAAAGACTCATCAAAGAGACCCATCACTGGCTCGCCAAAGGTCCATGCTCCGCCGTCTTCATCGTCGTGCCTAATCCTAGGGTTGACAATCCCCGGCACAGAAATAATGAAATGACATGTCTCAAATAGACCACGTCAGAGATTCTGAAAAAGATTCTCACATTGAATACCCTTGAGTTGTGAATAACTCAAGAGAAGAACACAAAGGACAATTAAAAAGGGACACCCCGTTCGACTCTAGGATCCGCTTTACACTTTGAAGCTCACTGGTCCCAAAGTCTTATAAGTAGTATCACTCTTAATTAAAGTCTTTCATTATTATCTTGAATTAAGTTTCTTAATATTATTAGGGTTTTAGGGTTAATACGCGCAGGAAACCAGTTCTGTCCAAACAGAACAGCCCACTTCCGAAGGTCACTACGCCCTGTACCCAAAGAACTAACTTCTGAAATTTTTATCCCAGATTCCCTCAGATGTCTAGTTTACAGATTGACAAACGGTTTACTGTTTGGATTTTTCTACAATTAGATATCACTTTTAGAGTGGGGTCTGTCTGAGCAGGACTGCCCCTGGCCGAGACCACTTAGCATAAGTTATACCAGTTAATTAATAGTACAACCTTTTATAATTCCCTAATTACCCTTACTGACACTATTAACCTCTTCATAATGTATTTTACAGAGCCTAAGGGTTCTGGAATTATTGATCTAGTCTCAGCATTAGGTTACACTTATCACCCG
The DNA here is from genome assembly GCA_039654745.1 of Houttuynia cordata. Classification (NCBI taxonomy): domain Eukaryota; kingdom Viridiplantae; phylum Streptophyta; class Magnoliopsida; order Piperales; family Saururaceae; genus Houttuynia; species Houttuynia cordata. Next base: position 12,820,861 of record CM077504.1, read on the forward strand.
ATTGCTAATCTTTTAACTTGATTCTTATATAACAAAAGTATTGAACAAGCCAAGTAAACTTGGACACCTCCACGACCCAAACAGGCTCTGACATGATGTCAGACCACTTCTGGCCCCACGGAGATGGGTCTAATTAGTAGATAAAAATTGATCTTTTATTAGATTTGTATGCATATCACTAATTCTATTACCCGATCCATGTATAATTGCACTATTAATCGATTAACAATCCATACCCATATGGATTGCATAAAACCGGACCTAAGACGCACCAACATGAACTGATATGCTGCAAAGGTCTCACCTTTTTACATCGAAGAGCATTGTAAAGCAAAGGAGTAATGAATTGAGTAGCATGATACAAAAATCAGGGCATCGATTTGCGATATACAATGAATCATGACATGAATCGATGTAAGAGACTATAAAGAAGCCAACTTTTGTTGGACAGCAATCAACATGACAATACTTCGAGACACGATCAGCAATAAGTGACAACAAAATTAATGGGGAGTCAACTAGGATCGGCATGGGAACACGAACATAAGCATTATTGCACCCTCTAGCATATACCATATGAATCATGAATATAAATCGCATCGAGTAATAGCAATTTGTAACACACGAATAGAACATGATGTACTCTACAATATTAGTCATACACCTTCTCAAGATCGTGCAAGAAATCAGAAATATAAATCAAAAGAAAAGAGTATCCTACCTCTTACGACAACCACAAATTACCTCGCGTAGCTTGCACTTTGCTTCGCGCTTTCTCCTATGCCCGTCGATTCACCACACCACGAAAATAATAGAGGAAAGGGTTCTGATTTAGAGGGGTGAGAAAGGGGGGTGAAGGCACACAAAGAGGGGACGCAGGCTAAAGGGAAGCCGGCCCCTTTTTTGTCCCCTTTAAATAGCTAATTCAACTTCTAGGCTAAGCAATCTCGACCGTTCGATTACCTCCCATCCAACGTCCACGAACAAGTCCAGAAAAATGCAATCTTTCCATTCCAACAAGCCCCCCATCTCCAGCCTCATCAGAATATTTGGATTGCCAATTAGTTGGGGTCAAGCTATTCTCCAAGATTTTCCCAAACCGAAAAAGGCAAGGATGCTCTTCCATTTGGGCGCCCAAACCAAAAGCCACCAATCTTCACATTTGAATGGTAAGCTTTGGTAAGATTCTCCTTGAGGCTGATTGGCTCCTACTAAAATTAGTTGCAATCAAATCAATTAAGAGGTTGATTGATGAGATAATTATCCAATAGGTCAAGGTAACTTCCTTTGCTAACACCAATCCCACGATTTGCTCTTCACACAAATGGCGCCCATTTCTTGTTAGCTGGAATATGCTTTGGCATCTTCCATAACTACCAATCAATTTCCTTAAACAAGCCCTAATTAAATCAATTACAAATTAGGGTAATCTATTAATTCAAATTAGTGAAAATCAAATTAAAAGAGATCTCCCCACGATTTGGCCTCCCAAATCGTGGGTCCAAGACGTCCATGTCACCCATGAGGTGGCGTGATCCCTCAGGGTCCACGTGGCCCTTCCCTGTATCTTGCACATCTTACAACATAGATCACAGATGAGCGGTTAAGATAACTTGCACGCGTGCAAAGCAGTTCCACCGTGCACGAGTCCTGCCCTGGTGACACATCCACTAGGCCCCGTCACACGTGTACACACACACGTGATTAGCCCTAGCCCTGTCACTCGACTGGCCCTGGCGTCAGGTGTAACAGGCCCTGGCGTCAGGTGTATCAGGCGCTGGCGCCAGGTAGGTCACGGCGCCAGGCCCAGTCCTCGCGCTCGGAAAAACCTGCCTAAACTGGTTACACAATTTTATTGACCAAAAATCATCAAGATAAGGTTTCACAAGGCCAAAACGAAATACCAGATCAAAAGGCACGACAGTTACGAAAACTTTCCTATTTTAGACCAGTTTCCTAAAATAGCACTTTCCAAAAACGTACCGATTTTTCGGGTGTTACACCGCGGCCCTCGCCTCATCCTCTTCGGTGGTGCCACTGCCATCGAAACTAGCTCCTCCTCATCGGCGGGGGAGTCGTTCTCTTCGTTGACGTCGTCATATTCGGCAGCGGCTTCATCTCTATTGATGAGCGGGCCAAGAGAAGTGAGGAGCTGGATGAACCCGAAGATTCCACCATCCAAACTATGACCAGAGCGAGACAATCTTCTCCTTCTCAATTCCTTCTCTCTGTTTTTTTCTATTCTGGCACCAAATCTGATTGTTGATTTCAATGCGATGTCTTGGTTTTGCCGTGGAGCTAGGTCACGATCGGCGATAGCCTCTACAGCTCGGCGGCGACTTTTGAGGATTTGAATCTGTCTTCCGAGTTGATGCGAGGGTTATACGCAGAGATGCGATTCAAGGGGCCGAGTAAAATCCAGGCAGTTAGTCTACCAATGATCTTGTCACCTCCCTACAAGAATCTGGTGGCTCAGGCTCATAATGGTTCTGGAAAGACTACATGCTTTGTACTTGGCATGTTGAGTAGGGTCGATCCGAAACGAAAAGTGCCTCAAGCTCTCTGCATTTGTCCCACACGAGAACTTGCCATCCAGGTCTGCTTCTCTCTTTATGTGCTTTTACTCTTTCCTTAAAGTGGATTGCTTGCGTAGCTTGTTAATGGAGTTCGGTGATGTAGAAGTGCAGAACCAAGCAGTGCTGTTGAAGATGGGAAAGTACAATGGTATAACAAGGCAAGGAAGCGGATGGGGACTTGGTTCGTTTGCTTCAAGATGTAGTTTGCATTCCGGAATTTAGAGATATTTGGAAGGATTTGTTATTGAAAAAGCCAAATTCGGGGAGGACGGATTTTCTCACATCTCGCTGCTGTACAAGATGAGGACTCCAAGCATGTACTTTTTTTGCTGTCTAGAGTGAAATGGGGAAGCCAGAAGCGGTACCAGGTTTGTTTCATCTGAATCTGAAAAAGTCAGATTCAGATTTCAGTTGAAGAATTTCAGGTATATGGCTTTTTCAGAATTCTCAGTAGCTTTTTCATATTCAGATTCAGACCAATCAAATGGACCCTAAGTCAAAAGAGGAAAAATGTTTAGTTTTCCCAACACTTCTGACCTAAGTACTTTTTCTTGCACCAAAGATGTTGGATAAGTTCATTTTATTGGGAAAGCGACATTGTCTTAGTGTTACAAAAGGAGAAGAAGGTGCTAAGAAAAGAAGAAGCTCCTCTCTACCAACATTAAGCTCCTTGCTAGGGTAGATCGAATCTTAACTAAAGTTTATTTTTTTTCTTTGGACTCCAGCCTAGAAGAAAGAAAGGAATAAGTTATATTAAATGTTCAGTCAAGCTTTGTTGTTAATAATTTTTATCAATTTTATTTATAGTTTCTCCGTAAATTTTAAAAGAATTGAAAGAAAATGGATATCTTATTTCGGCTATGCGGAATGGAAGTTTTTTTTAGGGGAAATTATATAAAAAATCATGAAATTTTTTTCTTCCAAAATGACGCACAGTAGCAATTATTTCCCAAAATGGTGTTCTGACAAGTCACGCAGGCGCCCGTGCCATGCAAGAGCTTGCGTACCTTTTTTTTTAAAACCAAACCGACCGACTACCTTAACGTTTTTCGTCCCATTTTAAACGGGCAGTCATTTTAACGATACACATATTTCTCATTTCTAATCCGTTTTTACTCATATTTTTTTTATTCTTCCTTATTTTTAGTGCTCTTTCTAGTCATTATGATATCACAAAGATGTTGAGTCATCACATACTATTTATCGTAATTTTTGTAGTATTTTTTTTTTGATAAATAGCATGCGATGGATCAACATCTTTGTGATATTATTATGACAAGAAAGAGCACTAAAAATAAGGAAGAGCAAAAAAAAGGGCAAAAATGGATAAAAAATGAAAGAGATATGCATCATTGAAGTTATCACCCCTTTAAAATAGGACAGATTTGTTTTAGTGGGACAAATTTCAACGATGCATCTCTCTAATTTCTAATCCGTTTTTGCCTATTTTTTTCAATCTTCTTTATTTTTAGTTCTCTTTCTGGTCATAATAATATCACAAAGATGTTGATCCATCACATGCTATTTATAAAAAAAAAATACTACAAAAACTATGATAAATGGTATGTGATGGCTCAACATCTTTGTGATATTATAATGACTAGAAAGAGCACTAAAAATAAGGAAGAATGAAAAAAAATATGAGTCAAAACGGATTAAAAATGAGAGAGATATATATCGCTAAAGTAACTACCGATTTAAAATGGGACGAAAAACGTTAAGGCAGTAACTCTTTAACCCCAGAGAGTGAACTGATGCCTTTCGGTTTAGTTTTTTTAAAAAAAAGTCATGCAAGCGCCCATGCCACGTGGGTGCCTGCGTGGCTTGTAAGAACACCAGTTTGGGAAATAATTGCTACAGTGAGTCATTTTGGAAAAAAAATTCATGGTTTTTTATATAATTTTCCCATGCTTTTCTTGTTGAGATGAAGAAATTTTAGACTTAGGTTCAATAGTCCCAGTGTCATTTCTTGGTTCAATAGCTCTCTTATCGATTCTCATTCAATTCGTGCTACGGCCAGATCTATCAGCATGCCCCTTCTTTTGCAAGACTTTATTAGGCTCTCGTGGTCTAATAATTATTACAGTAAGATGACCAAGAATTTTATTTATTCATTTTATACTCCAATACCCCCACTCACATGCACGGGCAATATAGTTGCAGTACAAAAACCACCCAGGAGACTTGAACCAGGACATACTAGAACTTTGAGCTCTGATACAAATAACCAAGTTTCCCAAAATCTAGAGCTGTTAGTTAACGAAATCTTGTTTATTTTTTTTTATTTTCTAACATCTACAGGTGAAAAGAAAATCATCCACGCTATAAAAAAAAATCATCTATGCACAGCAATGCAAGTCGATAACAGAAAATAAGTAGATGACATTCCATATGTCCTTTTTTTTGGTACAGCATACCACAAATATCCTTGATATGCTCGAAGTTCTCTTACATTCAAATCCATTTCTGCTCGAAGTTCTCTTACAATCATATCCATTTCTTTATAAAATTTTACATGCACAACCGAATGATTATTCTACAGGAACTGGTTGCATGTTTTCGGCCTCTTGCCTTAGTTCTTCGAACAATACGGATGACAAGTACCTCTCCCCAAAGCTTGGATGGATTGTCTGAAATTTGTGTTGGAGATTTTGTGAATGAAACATGGAGATAATTATTGAATATAGAAAAATATCAGAAAGTTTGCTAATATTCTTTGCTTGGACTATCCTGAAGCTGCTTCCTACCAATTAAATTTTATGATTATGTCAAGATTTTTTTTTACCACAATGAGTTTGCCTTTGTTCTCTGGTTTTCTTGCTAGCCTGAGTGCTGCAACTGTGTTGGCTCCTGATGAAATTCCAACCTACATGAGACACCAATAAATATAAATCAATGATTGCATGCTTTTACAATTATGTAATACACCGAAATGTACTGTGCAGGGCATTGCTGTAATAACAATTTCTGTCACAGTAGAATAACCAAAAAGAGAAGGAATATACCATCAGTCCTTCTTTGAGAGCCAATTCTCTAGCCATATTCACAGCATCCTCACTACTCACCTACAATGCCATATCAAGCAAATAATTTCATCCTGTTCGGGTCATTCAAACCAATAGGGTTGAAATAATGTATACTTTACTACCATTAAACTTGCTGTTTCATATTATCTATACCTCAAGGACTTTTTCCATTACATCCATGTCCAAAATCTTGGGCTTGAATCCGACACCATTTCCAGTAATGTGATGAGGACCTAATGCACACATTATTGAGTTCATATATATCTTTGTGTCAAGTTCAAAACCATGGGAAACACAGAACAAAAGTACAATTTGGCATGTAGGCATTGCCAATAAAGAAATTTACAAAAAAAGGACCTATATTAGTTTAAAATAGTCGACTATTCTATCTGTGGCATAGAAAATAGACCCTTTTTACAAAAATCAACCTTTCTTGATTCAGGAAGTTGAGTGAAAAATAGAATGATCACCTGGTTTTCCACCATTAAGTATGTTGCTTTCAGCTGGCTCAACTCCAAATATCTAAAAGAAAAAGACACTATGAAAACCTTGTTGCATAAGGTGTTTAAGGACATTTGATTGTTTAAGGTAATTATAAATTGACAAATGTGAAGTGAAACAGGTACCTGAACTTTAGGATTCATTGATTTGAGGTACCTCCCAACTCCTGATACAGTCCCTCCACTTCCTATTCCCATAACAAAAATGTCAACTTGGCCCAGTGTATCTGTCCATATCTCAGGGCCTGTTGTGTCAAAATGTACCTGGAAATCAGCTCAAAGTTAAGTTCATAAAAGGAAATACTAACAATCCAACACTATATTCTTATTATGTAGATCACGACACGCTATCTTATCGTGACATGACAAATGATTGAGTCAAATTAGTTTTATTAACCCTTGTACGAAATATAGCTTAAAATTTCTTTAATATCCAAAAAAAAGTATTCAATCGAGAATAAAATCAGCCCTTTGATTTGGTGGATTAGAGATGAAGAAAACCTAATACAACATCTGCTGGTAAGAGAAAGAGACAAATAGTTCAACATGATTGAGTGTGGGAGTTTACCTGAGTGTTTGCAGGATTTTCAAACTGCTGAAGCATAAAAGCATTGGGAGTAGTTTCCATGAGTTCATAAGCTTTCTTAACAGTTCCTCCCATTCCCTTGGTGGGATCAGTTAGAACCAATTCGGACCCAAAGGCTTTCATGGTGACCCTTCTCTCTATGCTGGTATAGGAAGGCATGGTCAGTATGAGCTTGTACCCTTTCATGGCAGCCATGAATGACAGCCCAATACCCATATTGCCCGAGGTTGGCTCAATAAGTACTGTCTGTTTTAGGAAATATGAAGGCATTTTAGACAAAATCAAACTTGGTAATTTTTCAATGTTTAATTAAAAGAAGTTAAATTTGAATTTGAAAGCGATACTTTGATAATTTAGTAGTATAGATGCTTGCAGCAATGCTTAATTTACGGAAATTTTCTAATATACAATATTTGTCTGATGAAAAGCGTCCCATTGTTTTGTTGCTCAAGGGGTTATTTCAATATCAAAACATAGTTTTTCAATTTTCAATAAAAGAAGTTAATTTTCTATATTTAACAGCAATATTTTGATAATTCGAAGCAATGCTTTATTCACGAAAAATGTCTAATTTAACAAAAGTTGTATAGGAAAAAACGCCTGATTGTTTTATTGCTCATGGAGATATTTGTTCTTATCATTCGCGTATGCGTACGAAAATTACTCACCTTAAGTTTCACTTTTTCACAAATTCAGAGTTTTTTCATAAGGCGAAGGGCATGTTATTTTAATTATTTATGATCAGTGTGCCATCGTGCTACCCTAAATGAGCGAATATATGTGGATATAGAAAAATATAACCTTGCCCGGAGAAATTTGGTTTTTCTTCTCAGCATCTTCAATCATAGCTGATGCTGGCCTGTGACAACAACAAAAATCAAAACATCAAAGTTAAATATCATTAGTCACTGTATAAACAGGTTAACTAGGTTTCGAGAGCAGATTTAAATGACATGTTGGTTGGCTACTTGGCTCGAGTCATATACTAGTCATAGCAGCACAGGGAAGGAGTATTTTTTAGCTATAGAACGTCCCTGTGATGAGGACAGGGGGACATGAGAAGCTGAAAGAGGGGCAGCAACAAAATATGAGTCCCAGGGACTGGCCCTAGTGCCATCATAGGCCGCTAGGGATGCCATCGGGGCCGGGTTTTTATCCGACCCGGCTTTATTGGGCCGGTTATGGGAAGCCATACACAGTACCGGTTCCAGTTCCGGGTTTGAAAGAGGAACCGATGCACCGAGTTGGGGCGGGTTTGGGTATTATATTAAAACCCGACCCGACCCGACCCGACCCGATATATATAGGTACCCAACTTAAGTTAGGGCTCTCTTCATGTTTTGCATTGAACAATTTTAAATTTTTCTTGTATTTATTTTTATCTTTGTTAATTTATTTTTTATCCATTTTTACTTGAGGTTAATTTGATTTTGATGGTATCTTAAAACACCATGCTGTTGAAGTTGGCAATTAAGGTGATGTCCACCAATTAAAGTTTGTATTAAAAATCTTCTTTTCGTTTTTTTTCTTTTGGTGCCCTTTTTAAGCCTGAAAGAGTAAAAAATAATCAAAATTTAATATGTTAATTTGAAAAAGAATAAAAATAGATAGAATAATTTTGATTTGGTACCGGGGCGGGGCGGTTCTGGGTCTAAAAACTGGACCCGTGGTGGGCCTAGGATGGTTCTGGGTTTAAAGAATTACAATGGTTCCAGGGCCGAGTTTGTCAAGAACCGACCCAAACCCACCCCGGTGGCATCCCTATAGGTCGCCACTGGAGCCGCCTCCATGACCTCTGGAGTTGCCACTAGACACACCTTATGTGTTGCCAACAGTTGAATCCCACAGTAAAACTTTAGACTTGGTTATATACAGTATGATGTTACTGTTGACTTCTTCCAGAAGCATATGACTTGCGTTCAGCCACTTGAATTCCATATTCAAATATGCAATTGGATCAACAGAGTAACGTTATACTATATATGTTAAAGGGAGTGGGCTGACTAAAACAAGGGGTGGCTAGACTATTCATCCTCCAGACTCTGTTTTGAGGTCGATGTGATTAATGGCATATACTCCCTCCATCAATAAAATCCTGACAGCTTTTGAAATATTATGGATAGGTGATTTGACCTACAAACGAATAGATCCTCAATGTACAGTGGATGCACGAAATGTTGTGGGCTAAATTTTACTCATTTTTAAACAAATAAATCTAACCTGCCGCTGCAACATAGGTTATAGCGTTGTATGTACTCCCCTGGCCAGATCGGAAAATTATTGGCTACGCGCCGCGCAGGGGGAACAGTGTGCTCATCACCAATGGGTGATGGTCACCTCTCCCCTGCTTGTAATGATTGCCCCAAAGGGACCCACAAGCAGGGAGACGTGCTCATCACCCAGTGGTGATGAGCACACTGTTACCATGCGCGGCGCGCAGGTAATAACTTCTCGGCCAGATCTGATGTCCTGGGCCCTACAGCACACTACGCTATAGCAGGGTAGACCATCTTTTCAAATAATGACAGGATTTTTTAGGAGGGAGTACAATAATATTCAAACATCTCCCAACATTAATTAATAAAATAAAATAAATTATGTAAGAGTTGATTACTTAAATTGGGTTCAGTGGTTTTCCCACCTATTACTTTTAACTAAGACAATCATATAATTGGTTAATTTTATTGAGAGGTAAGACCTAATATAAAAAAGTTAACTTTTGAAGCGAGTGAACAAGTGACTTTCATCGCGGAGGCCACCTTGACCTCAACCTAGAGTTGCTATCGGGCTATAATAAATAATTAAGGAATAGTATTATCTAATTTTAGTACACATATTTTATTAATTATCTTGATTAATAGTGATAGGAAGAAGTAATTAAAAAAAAAACCGCAAAAATAGGTGTTTGACTACAAAGACCCATCGTCAAGCAGTAATAATCAGACTGAGTAAGCGGGCATAGTGGAAGGGCCCATTTGACTCAAAATTGGCCGTTATAACTTAACGGATTGTGCTTTATCAAGTCCTAAGTCCTAACGTCCCATTTGCCACAATTGATAAGTGGGCCTCGTGGGAGGGCCCATTTAAGTAAAACACGCAAGTGGGCCTGCTTGTGGCCGTTATAACTTAGCTTTTTTTCCCCGATGACTTGGCCTATTGTGCTTTATCGAGTTCGAATGTTCGATTAGCCACAATTGAGCGTGTAAGTGCAATGAATGCCAATGATCCAATATAACCCCACATAAATAAAATGGAGGAGAAAAAGGAGGCGGCCCCACCTATCTTTGATGCTAGCGCAAGGTTGCATGTACTCCAGCTTGGCAGCAAGATGAGCCCCACACCCTTCTGCAATTTTGTTCAGATAAACAATCGGCGTTCTTCCGATCACCTGAAAAGAATTAACACCAGAGCTAGTAAGGGTGTAATTGATCTGATTTTTCAGCTTCTTTTTTTTTTTTTTACCTGCGTCTGATTCTCCCTATGAGGCAGATCCAATCAAATGGGCTGGAACTTTTGTTGTAAAAAAAAATAAAAAATTCAAATGGGCTGGAACGCTAAGCCGGCCCACGTGTCTACGTGTCCAGATTCTCAATTATCAATCACACCAAAGGCTGGAGAGACCAGCCCATTTGATTGGTTTGCTGATGTCAATAAGCAGTGGTCAGCAGTGGCTTGTGAGGCTCTCCCTCATCATTTGTCCGCCCAAAATGATAGGAATTAAATGAAAATAAATGATACTCCCTTCGGCCACTTTTAAAAACTACAGTTTTTTCAAATGAACCAATTCTTTGGTTTAATTAAAAAAATTATATCTATCAAAAGTGGCCGGAGGGAGTAGCTGTACAGGTATGTATGTTTTCAATGACTTTAAAGCAATATTTAGAATAACATTAAATTCGTTTAAAAATGTAATTGGGAGAGGCAAATTATAAATCTCAGTTTGGATATTTTCCTGTTTTTCAATTTAGTATACAAATCATTCTGCCAGAACAATTTCATGCAAATGCATAAGAAGCTTAATACCACAGAAAAAAAAACGTAAAAGAAGCTGAGCTGTTGAAGAATGAAACCACAATAATCAACAATCAATAAGTTGAGGTAAGAATATCTGGATTTTTTTTTGTTTGGATAGCAGAGATAAGAAGAGTAACTTGCCTGAGAGACATCTTTTTTGACATTAATTGCTGATAGATCCCTGAGACTCGGTGGCCTCACAGAAGCTTCAAAAGAAGGCTGGGAAGCATAAGAATATCTCTGAATGAGGGAGTTACAAACTCTAAGAGCTCCTTCTCTCTTGCTCAACCTCACCAACTTGGCCATCTTCTTCTGCTTTTTCTGAGATTGTGAGCTCTGTGAAGCCTCTTACTCCCCTTTTATACAGCTGAAAGCTCAATATAACCGGGTATCAAAGGTCAAGGTCATCCTGTGTTTTAAATATTTCTTGGAGTTACGAGAAAAAAAAAAGACAAAACTATTTTTTGGAAAATTTTCCTGAAATTACAAGAAGCTCCACAATGTTTGATAAATCCTTCAACGCCACGAGCAAATAATTGATGAAACCCTTTTCTGGTGCTCCGTATTGTTCTACTCAGTACAGGATTGGACGAGACTACTAATTTTGAAACTATATGATGACTCTAGTTGACATTCTTTTACTAACTAATTATGAAGTTTTCCATTAAAATAATAGAGACACAAATTATTGGGGTTTATGCCTTTAACTCCGATGGAGGCGAGGAGGCATGATGGAAGAAGTATTGGAGGAAGAAGAAGACGCAGGAGAAGGAAGCGGACAAAAGTATATCGGGTCTACCAACCATTTTGGTAGGATTTTGGGAGTTTACATATTGCCTAGCGATAGACCCGACCTCAGGGACATTGTGTTGAGTAGACCGGTATGGCTTTGTGGTAAACCGGCTGTATGCGGGAAGTTGCGTATTCATGCGGAAAACTTCAATTATGAGTCAAATTTCTTTTGAATTCTTTCTCCTATTAGGATAGGGAACTTGTGGACGTCTAATAACATATTTAAGGGGGCTTCTACGACTTCTAAAGATGTATGTACAAGGGTTTATAAAGCAAGGATAATTTGTAGGAGTTGTGCATGTGCATTATGTGAGAATATGGCACAAGGTGTGCATAACCTGCGTGAAACCTTGTTTAGCTTTGTATTCTTTCATGAGTGGCACTAGGTTGGAGTGTTGAGAGGCTTGTAGCATAAGACATGTTCCTGTACAAGGTCTAAGAGAGGGTTTGAGTATTCCAAGGTGTTTATATTTTTAGAAGATATAAGAGGTTGCAATCATTGTTCTTGTACTTTTGTTTTTACAACATAGTGGAAGGAAACATTTTCTTGGTGGTAAGGTGGTTTTAGCCGAACCACGCCTAGGGGCAGGGGTCATTTTATTGAACTTTTTTGCTCTATTTATTAATTTCTATGAGAAGGATAACATGAAGTATGATGATTAGAGTAATTCCAATTAAAAATTATATCGGCCTTATATAACATTATGCAGCTATTTGGAGCCTAGTAAACCTTTGTCCCCCAACCCTCCTTCTTCCCCCCACTATTTTTTCTTTATTTTTTGTTACTTTAGCACCCCATCCTTCCCCCACTTTTTTCTCAGTAAACCCCACACCTCAAAATAGAATTCCTCTCTCAACCCCCCTTCCCTCCTCTTCCATCAATAGAGCCCGCCAGCGCTCCTAGCGGTGAGAGGCCTCCTCTCCCGCCGCCTCCTTCCTCAGCTTTTTTCCCTTCTCTTCCATTCTATTCTTTTTTCTCCTTCTCATTTCCTCATCTTCTCCATTTTCTTCTTTGTTCGCCCAAGAGCTAAAGGCGCGGCCATGCTGGTCAATTGCGACCCTCCATCTCCCAACCATGGCCCTTGGGCTAAATCTGGCCATGGCTAGAGGATAGAAATTGACAATCAACCATCCACTTGTATGTTATAGGTCTAAAATGCTAGTTTTCACATTATAACAAAAATATTGGTTAATCAAGGGGTCTATATTAAAAAAATGTCTCATAGGTAGGTGTAGAAGCCATGTTATATTTTACTCCCTCCATCCGAGGGAGTAGTTATTTTTTAAAAAAAATAGTTTTTTCCTTTGAACCGAGTTACTACCAGCTGCATGAAATGAGCCAAATTTGCTGTCAGTTTTCGCTTTCCCCAAGTCTCTAATCTAATTCTGTTGATCAATGAAACAATGAATTTTTATGTTTTCCTGTCAATCAGTGACCATTTTTAAATAGCTTGCTTCCAACACATAGAAATGCATGTTGTGCTTTGTATATGCAATGGAATCTACATCCTAAATCTATAGCTATATCCATATCCATATCTATACTATTATTAAAAGTAAATAAGGTGGAGCGAACAATATCAAGTGAATTCCCTAAAAAATATTTATTATTCATCTTCTTAATTAGTAATTTTAATCTTAATAAATAAATAAGTATGTAATTTAATCAAGAATATTTTCATATTAAAGGACTAATAATTATATTAATTGATTGGATTACTCTTGTAATTAGCTAAAAATCCTTATGAATATATAATAAATAATAATAAAGCATTCCAACAATGATAATAAATAATACTATAAATTGCATAGTATTGGCAAGTGCATTTCACACGTGTAGTTTGATTAGTTATATGAAAAGATCAATGAAGCGGCGGAAAGAGAAGGGAGGGGGCATGATCCCCTATTGTGCCCACAGTTCCGTCCTTAACGTTAGAAGTGGGGTATGAACTAAAGATTTTGAAGGTCACACCCGGGGTGCACAAGTAGCTGGGGACGTCATAGCAGTTTATTTAGGTCCAAAAAAACTGCTCTCTATATGACAATATCCCTCTTTCTTCACCACATAGGTCAACAGATGTCTCAGTGATAGTTTCACAGCTATCATGGATCCCTAAAGGACTCAAAAGTATGGGCTGCGCTAAATGTCCGAGGCGGCTTAAGCCTTTGGTGGAAGGTCACTATCGGCAAGACAGCAACTCTGGCTAAAGTGGATGAATTGGATTCATTGTTAGTTTCCACCTGGGCGGCTCCAAAAGATCCCGTCTCTGGGCTGCTCATTCCAAACTCCAAAAAGATCTCATGAGATTAGTCAAAGGGCAATTTATTAAATAATACAAAAAAAAAAATTACAGATCGGGAACACTGTTCAAAATAATTCCTGACTTGGGTATCTGACGAGCCGCGCAAGCACCAGCATAGCACTGGTGCCTGCGTGGCTATTTTTTATTCCAACCCGAAAGGCGTCGGTCCTTTCACTTTAAATGAAAGCCGACACCTTTGAACCACTTTAACTATTTTTAACTATTTTTATGGGACAAACTTCAACGATGCATATCTCTCTCATTTTAATCCATTTTCGCCCATTTTTTTTGTTCTTCCTTATTTTTAGTATTCTTTCTTATAATGATGATATCACAAAGATGTTGAGTTACCGCATGCTATTTATCGTAGTTTTTGTGTTATTTTTTTATAGGATATCAAGATCATTATGATATCATTGATGATTAGAAAGAGCACTAAAAATAAGGAAGAACAAAAATAATAGACAAGAACGGATTAGAAATGAGAGAGATATTTTGTGATACTAAAACAGCTAAAAACAATAAGAGTTTACCGATCCCTTTCAATTTAAATGGAAGGCATCGGTTCTTTCGGGTCAGGGTAAAAAAAGCCACGCAGGCGCCAGTGTTGCTCGTCAGATACCCAGATCGAGAATTATTTTGAACAGTGTTCCCGATCCATAATTTTTTTTGCTTATTATTTAATAAATTCCCCTTAGTCAAAACTCAAAAGGGTTTTTTTCTTCTTTGTTTTTTTTACTATAATCGCCCATAGGTAGAGAACCCACTCACACACCCCTAAGGTGCCCCTTTACTAAAGTGCCTGGGTCCGCATATGTCCCCACCATATGGAGAGTATTATCATCACGCGAACTTTCGTTTAGAGAACTCAAAAAGGTTGATTATTGATATCCAAGAAATATATGTGCTTTTATACCTTTTTACTTAGTTTCATAATGTCAATTTCTTTTAAATAAAAATAATTAGAGATGTTTAGTGTTAATTGAATAATTAGGAGTTTATATCAATTATTTGATAAATGTGCTTAATTGAACAATTTAGATGCATTAATTAGATTTAATAGATTTATATTTTATTATGTATCTAAATTTAATTTAATTTTATTTATGTAGATTTCATGAGCTCGAGTTGCAGATCATGGAGTTATTGCGTGTCAAACGGTTTTTTATGCAAAGAAAACAATACACAGAAGATCTGACGATTAAAAAGGCTACATGGGGTTTTTAAAGATTATAAAAGTAGAAGATCAAAGTCTGAACTCATCAGAACTGTTGATTGCTACTAAAGAGAAGACGAGTTATATTTTAAAGTGAAGAGCGTCCAGATGAGATCCGACGGAAGAGATTGACACGACAGGTCAATTGAAACAAAAAAAAAGAAAAGAAGAAAAGGGGCCAAATTTTCTGCTTGGCCACTCGGGAGAAAGAAAAACAGAACGATCGAGCATTCTGCTCAGTCACTCGGAAAGAAGGCGAGTTCATGCTCACCTGGGCTCGATCGACTCGGGGGCGCTCAATCCAACATAGGACAGCTTGAATTAGAAGGTCAAAATCATCGTCGACTTGGAAACCTGTAGAAGATAGACTCGAATCTAGATGATTTGGGCGGATTTTGATTCAAGAATTGGAAGGAGTGACTAAAGAGAAATCGTAGGAGAGATTTGGGACTCCTTCCATGGATAGGAAAGCTCGGATTTTGGGCGGATTTGGTGATGTGAGTTGGGTTCTATCAGAGACTATAAAAACAAGACCAGAGGAGAGTCGGCCATTAAAAACAGGAAAAAAATTGAAAAGAGCGAACATGGAGCTGCTCGTGAAGAAGATAGAGAAGGAGAAGTGTTCAATGGCTAGGGTTTTGGTGATTTGATCCGAGAGGATAATCGGGACAGAGACGCGCTTGACAAAGGCTGTCTTGGATTTTGTGTTTCAATTCCATACGTCCATGAATCCATCAAAATAGAGTTTTTCTTCTCCTTTATTTATGACTTGCTAAACTTCTTACACTGAGGCATAGATGAAACCTTAAATTAGTATTTTTATGTTCAATTATCGTTTTAGTTTGAATTGATATGAGAGCTTTTATGTTTTAATTGAATCTTTTGTAGATATCTATTTAAGTGCTTAAACATAGGCTTGAGTGGTTATCTATGAAAATACTTCATATAATTCTTGTGTTTGGTCATGATCATGAATATTTAGGGAACTTTTATATGAAGTAAAGTGCTGATTTTTATTAATTCTATGCTAGATCAAGGATATATTAAATAGATTGTTTATCACCGGTTTAATTATACATGTCTGAACATGAACTATTATCTTTATCTCTCATCTGTGTATCTAACCAAGAGCATATAGATTTTACATCTCATATTAGATGGGGTTTCATTAGGACAATTGGGAATAGAAATGTAGTTCAGTGGTGGATTCAAAAGCCTTGGTATATTCTTTCATTAGAAGTTCTTCGTTAATTTAATTATTTTAGTTATATTATAATTTATTTTTTATTTTGTTGAATTAGTTAAGTAAAGTCAGGTTGAATTTAAACCAAGTCTATATGGGATCAACCTCGTAGTCAATATTCTATATCAGATTTGTGCATGTGAGAGCAAGGTTTTTAAAACCGGACTGGGTATTAAACCGTTTTGAAGCTTGGTCCGGTTCAACCGATAGACCGGTTAGATGCATATATATTTTTTGTGGGTAGACACTACAAGTTATGATGCAGTGTAAGTGGTTAGAGTGTTTGATTTCGGTTATATTGTTTCTACTTCGAATTCCGGCGGAAGCGCTTGGTTTTTTTAAGACTTTCGTACAAAAAATAAATATCAATACATAAAAATAGAAATGCATGCACATGAGAGCGGCCTAGATAAGTTGACTAATGTGTTGAAGAATGAATTTATAGATGAGAGTTTGAATCCCCCCATTCACCTTTCAAAATTTTTCGAAAAAAAAATAGTCTGCCAGCCAACCGGATCCAGTTCCGGTTCGGCAGTTTCATCGGTTGAACCGGCCGGTTTCTATTATGACTGGCTGACGGACCGGACTGCCTGGACCGCTTTTTGCTCGGTTCCGGTTGTCCGTGGTTGAACCGGCCGGTCCGGTCCGGTTTTAAAAACCATGCTTGTGAGTAAATAAATTAAATTCACATCAATTATAATAGTAAGGTAGCTAAATCTTTGACATTATTCATACGAACTACTCCAATATGATATCTTCTCTTAAAAAAATGATTTCTCTGGCTTTATTAATCTTTTCTGTACGTAATATTCCAAATCTATGGTATGTTAAGATGGAGTATCTTCTAGGGGCAGCATCTTTTAAGGCAGCTAATGTATGGTATAATAACGTGATTCATAATTCTTTAAGTCTATGGTATGATAAGATGGAATATCTTCTAGAGCTAGCATCTTTTATTTTTATACAAGGGCTAGCATCTTTTAAGACAGCTATAATAAGGTAGCTGATGTATGACATAATAACGTGTTAGTAATGGGTGTTAGTTGTAACCCATAATTGGGTATTAAAGAGAATGAACTAACCCATGTTTAAAACCCACTTACTATGAGATGAATGAGTGAATTGGGTGAAGGATGAATAGTCCCACATCCACACCAAGGATGGGTTGTGGATGGTATATAAGGCTCAAAATTGGCCTTATAAGTTAGGCCCAAGGGCCACCCCACTTTTGTGGGGGAGAGAGATGTTGGACCCATGCACCTAGGTGGGCTAACCCACACGCGCGCGCGCGCGCCGCCGCCGCCGCCGTCCGTCCGTCCGGCCGGCCGGCTCGGCTCGGCTCGGTTCGGTTCGGTTCGGTTCGCACGCGCGGCCGGGCCGGGTCGGGTCGGGTTGGGTTGGGTTGGGTTGGGTTGGGTCAACAAGAAAATATTATTTTGGGACAAATTTATTGGTTTGGTTTTCTATTCATTTTTGGTTCAACCAAAACGGGTCCGTTTTATTATGACCGTTAACGGACGGACGCGTCCGTTTAACGGGAAAGGGTTTCAACGGGCTTTAACGGGAAACGGTGTGGTTTCAACGGGTTTTAACGGGATTTCTATAAAAGCTTGTAAAACGGGTTTTTCTAAACGGAATTTTTCCTGAATCTTCTTCTTCCTCCTCTTCTCGTTCTGTGAAAGCATTGCATACTTGTGGTTCGCTGCGCGTATTGTTTGGAGTGCTCCTACAATACGTGGTTGATCGTCTTATCCTGGGAGGCAGACGCCCAAGAGTCCTAAGCACCGTAGGGAGGGCGAATTCTGTCTTAAGGACAAAGTGTTTCGCTTGATTCGATCATAAACTCTTCTACAGTTTTATAATCTTTGCAAAGGTACACAGATATTTTCCTTAATACAGTAGCAGTAAAGTAATTTTAATAACAATCTTAAGACAGAATTCTTACTGTTATACTGTCATTTGTACTGTAATTACTGTATTTTACTGAGATAATCTTCTGTGATTTGAAAAGGTTATAGATGGCTACTGAGAACTTCAATCCGGTACTGATTCCCACTCCGGTGAATGCTCCTGTTCAAGTTAAAGGGGAGAAACCAGAAAAATTCAGTGGTGTGGATTTCAAGAGATGGCAACAGAAAATGTTGTTTTATCTTACCACGCTGAATTTGGCCCGATTCCTTAAAGAGGAAGTACCTGTTCTCACTGAGGAGAAACGGGAAGACAAAACGGCTGTTGCGGCAGTAGATGCATGGAAACATGCAGATTTCTTATGCCGTAATTATATCCTTAACGGATTGGACAACACATTATATAATGTGTATAGTTCGATGACAAGTGCTAAGGCACTGTGGGAGTCTTTAGACAAGAAGTACAAAACAGAAGATGCTGGAACGAAGAAATTCGTGGTTGGCAAATTTTTGGACTTCAAAATGGTGGATTCTAAGACTGTGATCAATCAAGTTCAAGATCTACAAGTTATCCTTCATGAAATTCATGCAGAAGATATGACTTTAAGTGAGTCTTTCCAAGTGGCAGCAATAATTGAAAAATTGCCACCTTCTTGGAAGGATTTCAAGAATTACTTAAAGCATAAGAGGAAGGAGATGAACTTGGAAGATCTGATTGTGAGGTTAAGGATTGAAGAGGACAACCGTTCTTCTGAAAAGAAAATAGCGGGTCATGGCATGGAGGCCAAAGTTAATGTTGTGGAACAAGGGCATAAAAGCAATGGCTTGACCAACAAAAAGAGGAAGCATCCTGGGGGTCAGTCAAATAATGACTCCAACAATAACAAGTTCAAGGGCAAGTGCTATGTGTGTGACAAAATGGGCCATAAGGCTAAGGATTGTTACAAACGGAAGAAACAAGATGGTTTCAAAAAGAAGAAGGCACAAGCCAACTTGACCGAAGTGGAGAATCTCTCCAACAATGTGCATGACATCAACCTTTCTGCTGTGATTTCGGAAGTGAATATGATCACTAATGATAGAGAATGGTGGGTGGATACTGGGGCTACCCGTCATGTGTGCTCAAACAGAAGGATGTTCTCTACTTATCACTCCGTGGAAAATGGTGAACAACTGTTTATGGGCAACTCTTCTACTGCCAAGGTTGAAGGAATTGGAAAGGTGGTGCTCAAGATGACTTCGGGCAAAGAACTTACGCTCAACAATGTGATGCATGTGCCAGAAATTCGAAAGAATTTAGTGTCTGGATCATTGCTGAGCAAGAATGGCTTCAAGTTGGTGTTTGAATCGGATAAATTTGTTTTGACTAAGGGTGGGATGTACGTGGGAAAAGGGTATCTGAATGAAGGGCTTTTCAAGCTCAATGTATTACCTAATGTATCTGTTTTTAATGTTATGAATGAGAATGCATCTTCCTCTTATATGATTGAGTCATGTGATGTGTGGCATGGTAGATTAGGACATGTTAATTATGATGCTTTACGAAGATTGATTAATATGGAATATCTGCCTAAATTTAATATTGACTTTAATCATAAGTGTGCAACTTGTGTGGAATCTAAATTAACAAGGAAATCATTCCAAAGTATTGAGGGGAAACCTGTCGATGTGATAATCGTCCAGCGAGACTCAAAATAACTTTAATCATTCCAAATTAACTTTAATCAGATCTTCCAAGTTCATCTCCTTCCTCTTATGATAATCGTCCAGCGAGAACACCTGTCGATGTGACATTGCATTTAAGCAAAAACACGGGTGAGAGCATATCACAACTCCAATATTCACAAATTATTGGAAGTCTCATGTACCTCATGAATTGTACGAGACCGGACATTGCGTACTCAGTAAGTAAACTGAGTAGATATAATAGCAATCCAGGGGAAGATCACTGGAAGGCTTTAGTCAGGGTTCTTAGATATCTAAGATATACCTTGGACTATGGACTGCACTATACAAGGTATCCAGCAGTACTAGAGGGGTACTGTGATGCAAATTGGATATCTGATACAAGAGACTCAAAATCCACAAGTGGATATGTTTTTACTATTGGAGGTGCAGCAGTGTCTTGGAAATCTTCTAAACAAACGTGCATTGCAAGATCCACAATGGAATCAGAATTCATTGCACTTGATAAAGCAGGCGAAGAAGCTGAATGGCTTCGTCATTTTTTAGAAGATATTCCAATGTGGGGGAAACCTGTGCCACCTATATGTATCTATTGTGATAGTCAATCTGCTATAGGTAGAGCACAAAGTAACTTGTATAATGGTAAGTCTCGACATATACGTCGGAGGCATAATACCATAAAACAATTGCTCTCTAGTGGAATAATTTCCATTGAGTATGTTCGGTCAAAAGAAAATATTGCGGATCCGCTTACAAAGGGTTTGACCAAAGAACAAGTGAGCAATTCATCGAGGGGAATGGGCTTGAAGCCTATACATTAAGAATCACCATAATGGAAACCCAACCTAGTTGACTGGAGATCCCAAGATCTAGGTTCAAAAGGGACAACCGAATTGTGGGGGATTCAAGGGGAATCACTATGGAGATAAAATCTCGTTCCCATTCCTATGATAAGATAGTGATGCCTGCTGAATGAATCAGGATAAGCTTTGCTTTTAATGGTTCTCATAGCTTGACTTAGATCAAGTGGGGTATTGCAGGATGCTCCTAATGAGAATCACCTATATGAGTGGGAAGGGGCCACTTCTATGAGGATTTTAAGGCTAAATCTTCTAGAGCACTCATGAAAACCAGGTTTGTTCGGGGCCAAAATGAACAAAGTCATGAGAACCACAGTGTGTCTGAGAAGTGATTGTGTGACTTCTATTGTCTTGGTTTACACAAACGGCTGAACAGTTCAAGACATCACGTTCACTGATTAGCCAGTAAACCCGATAGTCTTCACAAGGGAAGGTTCAAAGCCGAAAGCTACCTCTCCCCCGTGCATGATCTTCTCAATATTTGCTTTCACAAGTTTTCTGCATAGTTTTTTGCATAATTATCCAGCCAATTCTCATTCATGTGGGGGATTGTTAGTAATGGGTGTTAGTTGTAACCCATAATTGGGTATTAAAGAGAATGAACTAACCCATGTTTAAAACCCACTTACTATGAGATGAATGAGTGAATTGGGTGAAGGATGAATAGTCCCACATCCACACCAAGGATGGGTTGTGGATGGTATATAAGGCTCAAAATTGGCCTTATAAGTTAGGCCCAAGGGCCACCCCACTTTTGTGGGGGAGAGAGATGTTGGACCCATGCACCTAGGTGGGCTAACCCACACGCGCGCGCGCGCGCCGCCGCCGCCGCCGTCCGTCCGTCCGGCCGGCCGGCTCGGCTCGGCTCGGTTCGGTTCGGTTCGGTTCGCACGCGCGGCCGGGCCGGGTCGGGTCGGGTTGGGTTGGGTTGGGTTGGGTTGGGTCAACAAGAAAATATTATTTTGGGACAAATTTATTGGTTTGGTTTTCTATTCATTTTTGGTTCAACCAAAACGGGTCCGTTTTATTATGACCGTTAACGGACGGACGCGTCCGTTTAACGGGAAAGGGTTTCAACGGGCTTTAACGGGAAACGGTGTGGTTTCAACGGGTTTTAACGGGATTTCTATAAAAGCTTGTAAAACGGGTTTTTCTAAACGGAATTTTTCCTGAATCTTCTTCTTCCTCCTCTTCTCGTTCTGTGAAAGCATTGCATACTTGTGGTTCGCTGCGCGTATTGTTTGGAGTGCTCCTACAATACGTGGTTGATCGTCTTATCCTGGGAGGCAGACGCCCAAGAGTCCTAAGCACCGTAGGGAGGGCGAATTCTGTCTTAAGGACAAAGTGTTTCGCTTGATTCGATCATAAACTCTTCTACAGTTTTATAATCTTTGCAAAGGTACACAGATATTTTCCTTAATACAGTAGCAGTAAAGTAATTTTAATAACATAACGAGATCATGGAATCACTTGACTGGACCGTCTTAATGGGAAGGATATCACCATCTAGATTTGTAGGGTCTTTCCACACTCTCAGCAATCCACCGAGGAAGCTCACTTAACCAAACATCAATTGCCCCCCTCAATCCTCATCTAAGACACCCATTTGCCCCACCAATTTGATAAATAGAAGCTGAGTGCATTTGAGAAGTTAGCCACTGCGATTATGATAAGGCCCACCTCGATAGGCCTTTTTTCCATTTAATACACCGTGCTTATATGAGTTCTATATACAAATACTTAACAAATTTGTGAAATTAATGGATTTCGAATATTTTTTTCACTTTTGGTGTTTCATTTTGTCTGTTTGTCAAACAACATGTACACCATGTTTGTTCGAAGCACAGCGGAAACCGTGGCCGGTGCGGACCGGCGGCAGCGCACTTGAAGAAAAATCGATTCTTTTCAATTTATTTCTCCACATTCATATAAATAAACAAATATACATAGCATGCAATTCAATCAATTTATCCGGATAGATTATAGTTAAATTGGGATGAGATCAATGCACTTTGGACGCCGAGCCTTAGCATGGACACCTCCTTTTTCATCAACACACAATCATTATAAATTATATATTTTATAAAATCAGTTTATATGAGATCGTTCTCATATAAGGAGCATGAAGCTAATCTTTAGGGTAGGTATCAAATCAATGGGTAAGAGAGTGTGAACCATCACTACCCTTGTAGTCATCAGATCAAGATCCAATGGCTACGACATAAATTGGTTTCATATTAGCTATATGAGAGCGATCTCATTTAAACTTTTTCCTATATATATATATATATATATATATATATATATAGATGAGTTTACATGAGATTGTTCTCATATAAAGAGCATGAGGCCAATTTTTATTACCGTTAGATTCTGATTGGAGGGTGGATATCAAATCAATGGATAGGTGAGTGTGTCACATCAAGGAGTGGGTGAGATCATTCTAGATATTTGTAGCCGTTAGATCAAGATCCAACGTCTACGATTCAAAGTGGCCTCATATAAGCAATATGAGAGCGATCTCATATAAACTTTTCCCATATATATATATAGGTGTTAAAAGAAGATTACCTTAATTATGTATGTATGTAGAAGAACACCCTATCCTAAGCATGGACAATGAATTAGTACGAAGGAGAGCGACAATGCCATTATCCCTTGAGTTTCATCATTGTTGGCTAGCCTCGACAAAGCTAGCACGCTTCCCGAGTTGCCCTTTTATATTATATTGAGAGCTTTAACATATAGGAGGAGAGTGGTTAGGTAGAGAGAGAGAGACACCAAACCACACCACCACCTCCAAAGGAAAAAGCAGGCCAATTTTCAACGTGAGAGGAGAGTGAATTGGGGAAAGTTGCTCGAATGATTGCATCATTGGATCGTCAATCATTGGGATGGGGCCATAATATCCTCATTACCATATATAAGCCACCCATTTTCCTCATGGACTTGGGCCAAGCCCATTCCTACAAATTCATTATGGTTAATATAGAGTGTCTCCTACAAAGGGCATGAGCTCAAGTTGAGCTCATGGAGGCCTGTCCTATTAAACATGCCTATGCCTGCAACGACAACCACACAGGTCATACTATGTGTGTAACCCAACTTTGGGCCACTATAGTGCGTGTGAGGATGTGGAACCCACAAAAAATAGAATGCATAGATGTCACGTGGTGGTGGTGGTGCAACCAATTCCGCTGAACCCCAATGGCTCATCTCGAGTCACTGATCATATGGATTGAACTCATATCTTGATCCAACATCCCCCACTATGTGTGATGGGCTCATACGGACTTAACAACCAATGCTACTTCTGTCAACATCTGACATGAGCATATCATACATTTAGATTCGTCTATAAAGCCTATGTAAACAGACTAGCTAATGTAACACCCAAGTTTTCATAAATGATTCTAAGTGCAAAATACATCAGAATGCAACAGACATCCATTCGATAATATGGGAAAACATGCTCTAAGGTGTTCAATGGCTTTTCAATCCTTTCAAAATACATCAGAGTTCATAATATATTATAAATTCGACCAAATAGAATTGCCAGCCTAGATCAGGTCCATGTACACAGACACAGTGTCCCCAATATTTTTACTTTCTTTATTCGACTTCCATCAGCCATGTCAAACACAGAAACATGAAAGAAATTTATGGCTCCCTCGGGTCTTCGATACGAACACCATGAACTTTGTCATAACCTAGCATACATTCTTGATCTCTTATGGATCTAAGCCCTCAAGATGGATAACTTTAATCTGGGCTTATGCCTTCCAACTGGCACAATTGCTCTTATGACACATTGACTCTTCTTCCAATTCAATCCTTCACGATCCAAGTGAATACTCGGAGAAAAGGATACTTACTCCTTCCATTCAGTTTTGGCCTTGAACCATGAGTGACCAACTCTCATTCTCACCCTAACATGAGACTACATATTTACTACATTCTGTTATAACCACTTTTGTTACTACATTCCTTCTACTCAATGACATATCTTTCTACATGTAATGTCTAATACTTGGACTCTTCTTAGTCCTATACTACATGCTTCTAACGCATTCAAGTCTCTATCCTCTATTGCAAACCACATTAAGCAATAACTATTCAATTTATAGAAGAAACTACTTAAACACATCAACTTGCATTTCAATTCATACATTCAATTCTAGCATCAATATGCAAAGAATACTTTACTAATCATTCATTCATTTATAGTTGTCATTACAACTCTAAAAGGTACTCACCTTTCTTAATTCTATTTTATTCTTCTGCTGCCATAATCATCGACAAGTACTCTTGTCGGTGGTTGGTAATTGGTGATTAGACAAATTATGTCTTCAAGTTCCATCCTTTATTCTTCCATTCATATTATTTGAATGTTTATTTCCTTAAGGAACAACATGATTTAACTTGTTTATATACATGCTACTTCTTTCACTTACTGTCAGATTTCACTGACAATGTGTTCAACGACAACTATCTTGTCGTTGTTGGTTGTCATAGGATTATATTGATAATTTTTTAATTCTAATAAACATACTACTTCTTTTACTTCAAATATTATTCAACTTTTAGAGTAAACATACTTCTTCTAAATAGTTGATGAACTATACTGCTCAGTTCAACGACAAGCTGTCAATGGCAAGGTGTTTGTTGTTGCTTCTTGTCGTAGACTAACAAAGAATAGAACATGCCGAGAGAGAATTCCAGTTCTCTATCTGTCATTCCTTCATTCAAATAAAAATGCAAGACAAACAGAAGTATAACTAAGCATTCTACGTATCCAATTTTTTTCATTAATCATATATCTCATTCAATAAGATAAACATGATTCTATTCCTTTCTTAAACATGCATTCAAGACCATTACTATGATCAAATTTACGGATTCCATCAAATAGAGACTTACCTTACTCTATCATAAACCTAACACATGACGCCAGTCATTCACATGGCATAAATATCATAAATCTAAGATGAATAAGCCAAATTCTTGCTTCTAGGCAAATATTAATCATTTAAACATTCAATTTAATTGAATAAACACGCATAGATCCCTAAACATGTAATCAACTATCATACTTCATCATACCAGCAAGTTTTTATGCTAAATTTTAATATTAACTTGAGGTTGAACGATTCCTACATTAATTCCAAAGAGTTGAAGCCAAAAATTCAAGCTTTCTTCATCGATTCGTCAAACCCTAGTTTCCTCCCCTTGCTTGCTGCTCAAAAACCTTCATAGACGTGCGTAAAACCCTAGAGGAACTCCTTTTACCATTTTAGAAGGAGGGCACACATCAGAGTAAGAAATCTGCTTGTTTCAACGACAAATGAATTGTCATTGGGGATTGTTTGTGAAAATGATGGTGACTTGTAAATTGCATAACTTTTGATCCCGAACTCGGAATTGCACACTGGTACCGTTACGACCGGCATTCTAAGAGCTTTCAAATGACATTATTTTATTGTAAATTACATGTATATTGGGAGATATTCCAAAAAGAGTGTTGCGGGACACTTGGTACACTAAGGGCATGCTCGATTCATCTTTGCGTTGACCA
Organism: Houttuynia cordata; assembly: GCA_039654745.1. Classification (NCBI taxonomy): domain Eukaryota; kingdom Viridiplantae; phylum Streptophyta; class Magnoliopsida; order Piperales; family Saururaceae; genus Houttuynia; species Houttuynia cordata. Next base: position 12,847,145 of record CM077504.1, read on the forward strand.
ACACCTTACTCAGGTTGCTACGTCTTCTTAGTGACCAACCATCATATAATTCACCACTTAAGTGTCCATTAAGCGGTGCACATGTTCATTAATCATCCAAATTCTTAGTCAGTAATTTGGGATATACAACTAACATCTCAGTCCTAGGAAGTTACTCATGGTTAACTTTCCTCTATGTAGCATGTTAGTGACGTATTTGAAAGCACCACATTGTGCTTACCCCTGACACTGATCTCATAAAACCTCTGAGTTGACTTTTTCTCCATATTATCACAACAAATGAACATCAATCTAGATTTCTAGCTGCAACCTAGTTTGAATATTTTAATCCACACTGCCTCTAAAGTTGCTAATAGCATGTATAAAAAATACCAGCTTCCATGTGGACTTAGACATTTCCTTGTCTATAACTTATCTCACACAACAACCTTGTCTTCTATCCTGAAGGCAATATAGGCATCTAGGTCTCCCCTAGTGACCAAAACATTGTACCCAACTGATGATAGCTCTTCATCCTGATAAGTGAGTTGCATACTTTTTTTCCCAATAGGTAGAGGGTCAGATTAATATCTAATCAATAAGGCTTACAACAAAGCTCAAATCAGGTTGAGTGCAAGTCATTGTATGATTTAAATTTGCCATTGACTTGTGCATAGGGCATTGTCCTCCTTACTTGAGGATGCCATCTCCTTGGAAATACTCTTTTCTCTTAGGAAAAATATGGTTCTGAAAGTATCTTGAGTCCAAGAGGGGGGTTGAATAGGATTGCCGCTTAAAAATTTCCTGTTACTTATTAACAAATAATGTTTAACACAAAATTAATCAAAACATCATTATCACATTAGTATGCAATATGGAAACACATAAGATGTAGTGACAAAGAGAGAGTCTTATGTAGTGTGGAAAGTATGTGTATGCACTAATATGCAAGGCAATCAAACACAAACAATCACACAAAGATTTGTAGTGGTTCGCCACCAAGCAACTTGCCTTGACGGATATGTCCACTCTTGGAGCACCTAATCCAATGGACCTCCAACATCCACTAACTGAAGATTTTATAGTTTACCCACAACATTATTACACCTATCGGTGTTGCTTCGATTGTCGAGAACCATACAACAAGTGATTCCACACTCACTATGGGTCACAAGAACCCGACTCCCTCACATATGTGTTTCAACCTATAGCTGTACTCCACAATCTAGTACAAGTAAAGGTGATGTTTAGAAGTACTTACTCTAAGAAAGCGAAGTGATTAAAGTACCTACCCTTGTTGGGAGGATACAAGAAATCCTACCTAGTTGCTTGAACTGGTGTCAACCTAATGTCCTTCCATTGTCCACTCTCCAAAATTGTAGATCGCTTTTTGTACAAGAGATTAGTATCTCTAAGGATGGATCCTATAACAACTACAGAACTTAGGCCATATGGAACATTCTTCCTTCCTCAAGTTATATGGATAATTCTGGAAAAAACTTGTGAGGGAAGAAGAATATAACACAAATACAATTGTTTCTACAAGTAACGAGTTGAATTATCAAGTGTATCTATGACTCTGTGGAAAACCAAGTGAAGCCCGGAGAAGTTGATATGTGCTTTCTTAAGCTTTGGCTCAAGATAGATCATGAGAAACTTATAGCTTAAAAATGAAATGGTGTTTCATGTTGGATCCACTAGCATAATCTCTATAAGATAGAGATGTATGCTCTCTTAAACTAAGACATAGAAGGTGAGAAACAAACTTTAGGTCAAGAGACAAAGTGGAAATCCATGGATGGATCCCTAGCATAATCTCTTGAAGGATAGAGATGTATGCTCTCTCTTGATATAAAGAAGCAAGTTAGACTCAAGAGAGAAGGTGGAGATCCATGCCTAAGACGTGAAGGAGGAAGCCTACTTATTGGCACAGAGGCCCTCTTGGGTTGGACTTTGGATTACCTTCGATTAGGTTGTTTCGACCATAAGATCAATGATCTATGGTTAAATCCATGGATTTCATTCGATTAAGTTGATCCAACCATTAGATCTAAAATCTATGCTTGGATCTTTTATAGCTCATAACACCATATTCATATATGGGCATTTTCTAAATGGCTTTTCCTAAGGTGCTTAGGTGGGCTTTGAAAAAGTGTTAAGGATCATATTTTTTAGTGGGCTTTCTTGAGTTGTTTTTAAACCCAACTAAAATGAATTATTAGCTATGGGCCTAGAGGAGAACTATAGGTGATCTAAGGGTTGTGATTGGGCCTCTAGAGCGTATGCTCTTTGATTATGTCTTTGTATTGGACCTTCAAGAAATAAGTAGCCTTCAAGTAGTGTCTTTGACTTAAGGCCTCAATTTCCTTCTTTGAAGTGGGCTCCCATCTTTTAAGTAGCTTTTTTCTTTCTGTAGACCTTTCTTCTTGTAATGAGCTTTTATTTTCAGCATAGCTCCCATCTTGAGTAGTATTCTTTCTCTTTGGAATGAGCTTTAAAATAGCCTATTACTTTAAGACACTTACAAATAGGTCATCAAATTAACAACCACAACTAGGGAAAATAACTATGGCATTAACATTCTCCCCCTTTGTTAATTTGAGTAAAAAAATAGCCGATGGTGCTTTTGGGAGGCCACTTTTGGGCTCCAAAAGTTGCTTTAGTTCAAAATTATGTTTGGGGGGTAGATTTTATACAAAAGCAATTTTGCTACAACAAATGCGGCTTTTTTTAACTTGGTCCAAAATCCGTTTTTTAGAAAATGTCCTTTTGAGATGCTATACAAAAGTGACTTCTGTGTGGGGAATAATGTGGAAATGACTCCACTTGCCCCTCCTCCTTAAATGGAAGGTGGAGGTTAATTTTTTCTTTCTCTCACTAAGGGTAAATTATCACACAAAGTATTTACTATTTACCCAAAATTTGCCCCATCCAAATAGGTTTTAGGGGTTGGCTTTTGACAAAATCACTTTAGGAGTGGGCGTTACTAAACGGGTTACGTTTTAGCTTTGTTATAACAAAAGTGATTTTGTCCAAAAGCCGCTTTTTAATAAAGCAAAAGCAGTTGGCAAATGTGCTCTAAGTGTACACTTGTTCATACAATGATTTTACATTAAAATGAAATACACTTTAATACACAATTTACATAATCCTCCTCCTAAGCATATGCCAATGGTACCTATATTCATGAATAACAGGTGGTGCATGTACTCCCCCTTGTTGTTAATCAAATTGGCAATATTAGATGTAAAAATCGCATAAGACGCTAGGGTAGCATGTAATTAAGAGAGAGATTCAACATTAAAGCATAATAAAAAGAAGTATTCGCAATAAAGCATAGAGAGAATGAGCATGAAAGCCTAAGCAGCTAGATGTAGGGATGCCATTTGGGTCGGGTTTTTAACTGACTTTACCCACCTAGCCTTTTTTACCTGGTTCTAGGTTTGCTTATACAATGTCCGTTCCGGGTTTGGGTTAGAAAGAGGAACCAGTCAATTGGGTTGGGTTGGGGCGGGTGATAAGCGCATAATGTATACACATAATACACCCTAACACATTAAGTTTCTAGCCCTAATTAGCTGTTATCTAAGTTATTTACTAGTTATTTAGATTATCTAAAGAGTTGAGAGTTATTTCTTTACTTTGGTAAAAGGGGAAAATTGTTAAGTTGGATATTCTTCATGAACATATTCGAATAACTCTGAGATTTACTGGTGAACATTGTTATTTGCAGTGCAAACTTCTTGACAATTGATATGGACAACTCTACGAAACTTCTCCACATGGCTGCCCACAAGTACTACTCAAGCTCTTGATTTATTGCTATTCCACCCAGCTTCTTCCACGAATTATTGGTTCTCCACTCTACTGTTAAATGCGTGAGTTCGAGGCAGTTGCGAAACTCTCAGGAGTTAGTGTTATCAATATGTCGTAAGGCTATCCAACAGAGAGAGTTGTTCAAGATGAGGAGCAGCAAGGTTCAAAGGAAGTTCAAGTGGTTATTATTTATTGTATTAGAAGTTTCTACACATAAGACAAGAATCAATTTGTCAGAATACCGAGAGACATTGGGTTGGCAATTTGCAAGAGATGACAACTTGAAGACAAAGAGACGAAGACGATTGTTGGAAAGAGTTATGGACAAGAAGAAAGATGGGGCCCAAGGTAAGTGTTGGGTTTGGAATTGGAAGCGATGGCACTTGTGCAGCCAGGCGAATAGCGCACCAGCTTGTTGGTCTTGAACGGTGGATAATGGATTTTTAAAACAAGGGAAATTGAAGGCAGTCGGGATTCTGGCTCTCTCATTAGAAATATAAAGTGAGGCCAACAACAGATCCAACGGTGGCTACACCTCTTCTTCCCTCTCTTAGGGGGGGTAGTCAATCAGAATTTTTCAATCCACATGGGTGAATTCTCAATATGGCGTTAGTAAGCTAAGATCTTGAATACTAATATTTGAGTCTAACGTTAGTCATTTTAGTAGATTCTTAATATGGCGTTAGTGGATAAGTATTTATAATAAGATATTACTAATATGTTGTTCGTCAAAATAATAAAGAATTTTAGGACGGGAAGATTTCAATCCCATTTTTAGTTATAAATATATATAGAGCCGTCAACTTTCAATACCTCCTCAGGAGGTGGTATTGAAAATCCGAGGCTTACCATCTTCTCTTTCCTAGATGACCTCGGTTCTCTTCTGCAACTTCTTCCCTCCTATATATGAAAATAATTAATTTTTTGATGCTTCAATGGTTAACATATATAAAAGTTTTTATTTTTTTATCTTTTTCATGATGACAAGTTTTGTTTTTTATGCTAAGTTTTGTCTCCTAGTGAAAGGTTATTTCTCCCTGTTCTGAAAGGCTTGAGTCCATATATCAAAGTTAATTAACCTATTGGTATGATCGGTCAAGGAGGTAGTTGGACAAACCCAAACTCATATTATGATGATAAGAACTATAGTTTTGAAAATCAGACCAGTCAAAGATTCTAACTAGATTCATGGCTTTTTTATATAAAAAGAAAAGATTCATGGTTGTTTGACATAAAAAACTAGATTTACTTCAATTTTTAGACTTGATTAACACATATGAATAAGCACCTAGCAATAGCATAACTGGTCATGATCAATCTTGTATGATCCAAGTTTATCAGATTTTGAGTTCGAAACTTATTTGAGTCCCACAAATTCTCCAATTTAGGATTAGAAATCCTAAAAAATTATGCAATCCAACACTGAAAATCCTAACGCATATTTTAAATATATAATATGGGATTGAAAATATATCCTTCTAGAGTACTGGATTGGGGAGTCTTGGATTTCAATCGTGTTCAATCGTGTCATTCTCCAATCCAGAACGACTACCCCATGTTAACCTAATTTTTGAACGGGCATATAAAAAGAGAAAAGCAGCCAGAAATTGGGCAGCCCCTCTCGACTCATGCCTTTCTAGTGCAGTTTGGAATGACGGTCGAAGAAGAAGACTAGACTGCTTGCTTGAGAGAGGAGCAGGACTGTTTTGGAAAATGAGTGATGTTTGCTCGAGAGAGGGGTAGCTTTGCCGTGGCTACTCGTGGAGAAAGAGAAGGAAGCAGATATGCTTTTGCTCGAGAGAGGGAGGAGGCCGGGACTGATTGCAGTGAAGACGAGAACAGATTGCAGAACTGATTTTGCTTGAGAGAGGGGGCCGAACTGTGTTTGCCGAGAGGAAAACTGATTTGTTGGTCGTGTATTACTTGTGCTAGAGAGGAGAACGGTTCTGCTCGTGGAGAGAGAGCATCTGTTATGGTCGAGAGATCAAAGGCAGAACTGCTTGTGGGGAGAGAATTGATTTCGAGCAAAACTATTTGTAGAAGATTGCAGTCGAGAGGAACTCATTGTAGTCGAGCATCACAAACAGACAGAACTGATCTGCTCGAGAGAGGGAGAAGGACTGATATGAAAAGCAGAACTGATTTCGAGGGAAAGGGGGTTGCTTTGGTTCGAGAGAAGAACTGCTCGAGTAGGGAGAAAAGAGAAGCTAGGCTTGTGGAGAACTGATTTCAAACGTGAAGGGAAAAACTACTTCTGCTCGTGAAGGTAGAAGAATTGATCTGAAAAGGGAGACTGATTTCACACAGAGGAGTGCTTTGGCTCGAAAGAGACAAAGCAGAATTGGCAATTGCTCGACAGAGAAGGAGAGCATATTGCAGTCGAGCAGAACTGATTCTGCTCGAGGGAAGAGAACTGAAGAAAGCTGCCAGCTGAGATCTGATGTGCTTTGCTCGAGAGGGCAAAAACAGAGCATATTGCAGATCGAGAGGAGAGAAGGAATTGATCTGAGAAGCAGAAAAACAAAGGAGATAGATTGAGAGAGAGAGAGAGAGTAACTGATTTCAGAAATGTTCTATCGAGAGAGAAGAAGGGTTGTTGCTTTGATAAAACAGAAATCTGACTTCGAGAGGAACTGTTGCAAAGAAAATAAGAGGAACTGTGATTTGTTCGAGAGGACACATTGCAGAAGAAGCGAAAGTGTTGCAGACAAACTAATTTCAGAAGAGAACTAGAGCTGTTTGCAAGACTGTTTGTACACGGCATGACAGAAGAAGATTGCTGAATTTGGGACGCCAATGAATCCTGCAACCACACAGGCTTTTTCTTTCCCTCTTCTCATGTCTAGCTAATTTATTCGTATTAAGATTAGACGAAGCCCTAACTGAATTTTTATGACTCATATTTTAATAGAAGTTCTAAAGTAGACATCTTTATTCCATATGCTTAATGGTATTTTACTATGATTGTTCTACTTGGAGAGAGAGAGAGAAAGTAGAGTGAATTGTTATTTAATTCAAATTAAGGAATTACTAATATTCGAGATGTCTTAGCAAATTCCAAGGTACTGATTTGAATAAAGATTGAATTTTTACAGTTGATCTTTACTTGAGAGAGAGAGAGATCTGCTGATTTAGAGTTAATTGTTTAGTTGCATGTTCGAGAGGGTTGCACACTTTTCCTAATTATACGTGACTTCGAGAGGAGCACGGATAATTTATCAGTTAGAATTGTACGAGTTTAACAGAGAGGAAATCTATAAAGTTAGGGTGGATTCGATGTCTTAGTATTTTTCTCATTAGATTGTTTTTCGCAAAAAAAATTCTTGCTTTGTTTAATTAAAAATTAGAATTTTTTGTTAAAACTTGTTTAGCATAATCTTAGAATTAGGTTGAATTTCATACTAAGTCCTTTGGGTTCGACCTCGTTGCTACTAGTTTATAACTAGGTGATCGTTTAAAATTAAACCCTTGTAAGTGCACAAGTCAATTGTACTACAGTGAGTATTAAAGGGTTGTCGAACCTCAGGGACGGACTAATATTTTACCAAATTCAATTGAAAGAAAGTTGCAGTTTAATTTAATCTAGAGAAAGCGATAAAATTTAACTACTTTAAAATTGATTTTAATTAATATGGAGAAGTGCCAAGGTTTCGAATCCGCCACACAATAAACCAGCTTATCGTCTCTCTCTTTTGAATAAATTCCTGATTGGCTAGTATATTCCTCTCAGACATATACTTGTTAATTCAAAATGTAGTGCTCTCCTCTCGGACGTAACACATAAGCAATTAAAATATGGAACTGTGATCTCTCTCTCTCGAGCATAAACCAATGAAATCTTATTCCTTTATAACACCTTAGTCTACTTACGTTCATCTCGGACACGCAAATATTCCTCGGATTGAAATTAACAAGAATTCACTCTAGCCTCTCTCGAGCACATAGAATAAATCTCAATAAATTAGCAGTGATTCTATAATAAGATTCATACACCAATCAAGGTAAATTAAGATTAAGATGAAAGAAAACGATACAACTAATTTACTCGGGTTTCATCTACGCCTTGGACAAGGATTTAGCCGGCCATCGGACAAGGAGAACGTTGTTGATTCGTTGGCGTCGTTTTGCACTATACACCGGAAAATACTGTTCACTGTTCACGGGTACTCTTCATGCACTGTTCATCGTCTTCCTCGCGCAACCGTGCACTGTAGCAAATTCAGAACACTGTAGCAGTTCAAATCTCAGCACCTTTCTTCCCTCCTCCGGCCTCCTTCTCCCTCTCTTCTCCCTTTTTACTTCTTCCTGCCAGAGCCACGCCGGAAGCCAGAGCTTTCCGGCGGGTTTTTCCGGCCGGCAATCCTCTGTTATTCTCTGTGTAAAGCTCTTTTTCGTTCCTCGATTCTTCCTCTATTTATAGGCTTCGATTTAAGAGTCCTCATCGCATCGATTTCGGATTTGGATAAGCTCAAATCCGCTGCCAATTCAATCGTTTTTTTTTTTCTGTTTCAGTGAATCCCGATGGAGCATGACTCTATTTCAAACAGAGTCCCGATTCGAGCACGACTCCTCTGTTCCGGTCCTGACGCTTCAATCGCCGCTTCTGTTCCGCCGTTACCGCTGCCCAGCGCCAGAAAACCATGGCCGCGCTGTCCTCGCCTTGCCGTCGAGTCCACCTCCGCCCTCAACCCACCGGCGCTCGAGCAGAAGCTCGAGCGCCTATGTTCTGGACGAACGGCCCGAGCTTTGGCTCGGACCGGTTTTCTCTTTTTTTTTCTTTTTCTTTTAATTGAATCGGACCGGAACGGAACCGGCCATATTTCTTTTTTTATTTTTTTTCTTTATTACACAAAAACCCGTTGTATCGATCTCATCCATCCAATCTCATCTTGACGGTTCTTCTCTTTAATCGTGCCTCTTTCGCGTGCGATATTTTAAATGATCATAACTTTTTGCTCAGAACTCCGAATTGCGAACAGTCAATGGCGTTGGAAAGCTGACTTCATGTACTTTAACATGAAGCTTAAATCAGTCCCATCAGAGATATGCAATCGAAGTTGTTAATATTCAATCATTAGAATCGCGTTTTATCCCATTTCTGCGTTTTGCTCTTGTTTCCTACAAAAACCAAAAACTATATTAAAGTAGCATAAATTCTAAACAAACACTAGCAGAAACATAAGTTTAGGAGATAATAAAATGCATATTTCATGTATAGATCACTAGGCTTGTGCAATTGCGAGTAAAATAAGTTAAATTTCAACAATCCGTGGGTTTGAATTTCACATGAAAACCCCGATCCGGCCCGGGTATATATTACAAAACACAAAAACCCAGACATAAACAAAAACACAACCCCCCCCCCCCCCCCCCCCCCCTCTCTCCCATTCTTGATATGCATTGCTTCCTGGCTCTCACATAGGTCCTCCACGGCTTGTCGCCAACTAGGGCTACTCTGCGTATAGATGTCAGTGGCGTTGGCCTCTCTTTTAGTCCATCGTCATCCTCTTACTGCTATCATCCTTTCTTGGCTGTCATCCTCTCTAGATAATCTCCATCTCCTCCAGTCCAATGTCATTCTCTCCTGATTGTCGATTCCTCCCACCATCTCCGGCAAGAAGGTTAGCTAATCTTCGTCCCTCTCTTTCTCTCTCTGAATTTTTTATCTATGGGGTTTTCCATCATATTGTGTAGTAGATTAGGATTTTTTCCCCTTAAAAGCTACCTTCTTTTCTCTAGGAAGATGATGTATATCTTCTTGTATGAAAACATGAGTACTTAGCTGAGATGACTAAATTTGTAGGTGTTACTTAACACAACAGATGCCCAAAGAGGTTCAAGACTTGACTTGTTTAGGCTAAGGTTTTTGTGAACCGGAGTAAAATGAGGTATGGACATTGTGTTATTTCTAGGCTATTGAATTGGCTTTTACATTCGCATTGTTTCATTCTATTTGTCTGAATTAACTATATGAGTCTTTTGTGCTACAAACCTTTTTGAAATGTGGAATTACTGGAAGTGATCAAAACCCAAATGCATTGGCGATGATTTAACATATCATTATCAGTTTATCTTCGATCTGATTTCAAAAAGTGAATAATATATATTGTAGCACTATGATTGTAATATGATATTTAGTGTTTATGTTGTCTAAAATGCCATTATCAGTTTATCTTGGATCATGCTATAACAATATGCTTTTAATCTAGTATTTGTGTTTGTGTTGTCGAATATGCCAATATTAGTTATAATTCTATGTTTTTATTTATTGATTTGCAAGATGATATGGTGTTAGGAGTCTAAATTTTTAATATTTTCTTGAAGGTTTTGAACATGGAGCATCACGTTCCAACCCCAAGTTTTGATGCAACAATGGTTGACAATTCAACAATTTCTACTCCACCTCCAAGTATTTCAGCCTTTATTGCAGCTCAAACTTCAACACTGACACCGGCTTCCTCCAATCCTAAAGTTGTTATCAAAGAAAAGAGAGAGCGTGAACCAACATATAAAGCTTTGAAGGACTTCAAAAAAATCTGCAAGGATGGGAAAGTGTTTGCTAAATGTAATAAGCGACTCCGAGCTTTTAGCACAAAGTGGTAGTACTTCAAATCTCTGGAAGCATCTTGGTAGGTGTATGAAGAAGGAAGGCCACAAAGACATAAGACAACGTCTTTTGGCTGCTAAAGAGGTTGATGAGGACAAAAAAGTGAAGTTTGGGAACTTCACTTTTAGTAATGAAGTATCTAGGGAAAAATTGGCCTAAATGGTTGCATTACATGATTACTCACTCAAGATATCGGAACATCCATGTTTTAGAGAATTTATGTCGACTGTGCAACCCATGTTTAAAAATATTGGTTGTGCCACGATAAAGAATGATGTTATAAAAAGTTAAAGGTGAAAGTAGTATATGCATTGGAGACAACACAAAGTCATATAGTTATCACGATGGATTTGTAGACCTCAAACCAAAACAAGGGTTATATGACTGTATAGCTTATTATATAGATGATGTGTGGACTTTGCATAAGAGACTTATACGGTATGATTACATTCATCTCTCATACTAATGTTGTTTTTTATTTTTCTTCTAACAATAAAATCCTATTTATCTAGGTTTTCTTTATGTGTCCACCCCTCATGATAAGGAAACCTTGAGGGATGCTTTAAGGGACACATTGGTTGAATGGAATATAGATCGTAAGTTGTCTGCAATTATGGTAGATAATTGTTTGACTAATAATGACATGATTAGTCTTGTAATAGACTTTGTTAGAGTCTCGTTCTCTTTTACTTGATGGGCGGATATTGTGCATGAGGTGTTGTGCATTAAGATGGGCTTGAAGTTATCAAAGATGGAGTTGAAAAAAATTTGTATTAGTGTGGCCTTTTGGACAACATCTGTCATGCCCCAGGATCTCACACCTCGATCGAGTGCGGAAGCCTTCAAATATATTAACATTTTGAGGTCGAGACCCCTAGCACGCGACCGATTAGTCAAAAACACAATCAATTACGTCATCACGAAAGGATGTGTAATCGGTCATCCCAAAATTCAGTGTATACAGTATTCAAACATCATTAATAATTATGAAATGAACCTACTTAGTCTTTATTACAGCAACTAAATTTAACAAAGTCAATGAAATAAAATCCAAGTCAAATGGCACAATCGGCCAATCATTCATAAAGTTTAAATCAAATAAACTGAAATAACTAGAAAGATCTCTAAAAATCTTCACGGCGTCATTCACATCTTCCTACGTCTGCGATGTCTTGATTTAGTTGTCTTTCACGCCTGCATCAGAGGATGCATGAGTACTTCATATAAATACTCAGTAGGATGTAAAAACCCACTGAAGATAAGACAAACAGTATGAAGAGAAATATAGCAAATGAACAAGTTGAACTTAAGGTCATTCTACCTGATAGAAAAGGTCAGTCAACAACAGTTCCCGACTCGCAAGTATATGGAAAGAATAGTAAATAACAAGACTCCGAACATCACACGTGTAAAGAGAAGATAAACAATCACAATACCTCCAGGCATCTAAAGTGCAAAGAGATTCAATTTCTGCTCGCTGATTACCAACCATGTGGCTACTTACTAGAATCACCCTAGAGGTTTTCCCTTCGAAATCCGGCCATGCGACTAGGATGTTGGCCCCATCAGTGCTTACGAACACAATGGGCGGAGACTGCAAGCCTTCCGTAATATCATACAGTCTAAACATACGTATATACCTCCCTTCGGGCAAGAACTAGGTTCCATAAATAATCGAAAATCTCGCAAGATCTAGCAATGGCTCGTGAGTATACTATGATTCCACCCAGAGAGATCTTCAAAAAGAACTCTTAGTGGAGAAATATGTCAATGTCAAACCGGACAATGATTTAATCAACAGCATGGGTCTCAACTTTCTGAGAATAAGGGTAACTTTTACCATTCATGACTCACTCAAGGAGTACGAATAGAACATCAAGGTCTCTCAACCAAATATGACTCACTCTCAGGAGTAACAAGGAATTTCACATATCTTAGATAACCACAGGCTCACCACAGGAGTATCGATCAATATTTAAATACCTTTAACACATACTCTCATGCACAACCCTAGATAGGAACATTCCAAGAAATATTTAAACTTATAATATACATAACCGAAATCATGAGTGAGAATAGGTTCTCTATGATTTGATTTCCAAATGGAACTTCAAACCGACACAACCGCTAGTTTGAAAATACAGAACCTATGGTTCACTCGTCACTTAGACTTACCCCATACTATTGATGTTTTACTTAACCCATCTTGCTGTGATAATCCATAATCAGTATTATAATGCACAATAACGACACTTTAATTCTTCTTCATACAATATCACATAGTGTTATTTAGGTAATAGTATTTTAACCCTAATTACCATACACTGTCTCATGCATAACCGTCCTTTTCTGACTATTTCCGTACTCTGTACATTAGGACTTAGACTTCGAAAGTTTTATTGATATTAGTATTATGTGTCTAGTTTCTAACCCCACAAATTTTATATTTTTCTTATTTTTCTTGAATTAGTTATGATTTATTTGGTACTGACTGTCGGCACAAAAATAGTTCTGTCCGAGATGATAAATCTTAATCATACTTAAGTATTTCGTATATCCACCTCTTATGAGTGTTAACTAAGTATTATTAGACTGAATTACTTCCCTCCTAGGTTCATTATAGATCCTAGAATATTATGGAATTACATAATTATACTCTTTTGACATGTCTTTTACTACACAATTGTCTTTGATAACTAACTCTTTATAATAAGGACTCTTAACACAAGACAACGATTGTGACCTCTTGAACCAAAGTGATGAAGGAATAACATATCAAGTTTGGAACTTTTGACATCAATATAATCAATAAAGCAATAAGCTTGGCAGTATTCCCATCTATAGACTAGCATGAAAGTAATAAAAAGCATATCAACAATACGAATGATATATGGAATCATGAATCATCAAAATCTAATTGATCAAACCAATATATGTAACCATAAAACTGATTGAGAATACTCATATATATCATAATGAGAAAGAGAATAGAAGGGAAAAACCATCATACTCTTAGTTTTACTAAAGTCTCGCCCTTAAACGCGTAGTTCGCCTCCTTCGCTTTGCAACAATGCCTCCCTTCCAAGCTTTTGAAGAAGACTCCAGTCAAGAAGAGGCTTGAAGGAAGGGTGAACGTGGGTAGGAGAAGAGAAAAAGCACAAGCCTTCTCAAACTAGGGTTTTGGGCATGCAAGCATAAGCCAACCCTCCATCTCATGGGTTTAAATAGAAAAATCCCTTCCTTAATCAAAATCTTAATCCTCCAATAGGAATTCTCTATTTTGGTTTGGCTAGGGACGTCTCAACCTAACCTTCCCAATTTGGTTAGGATTTGGTATCCTTTTCTCAATAGAAATTTAACAAAAAATGCAATTTCCGTATTCAGTTTCTGTCGGTGCGATCGATCGCGACGACAGACGATCGATCACGGCACAAATCCGCGATATAACAGTACTTACGATCGATCATCGCTCGCTGCCTTAAATCGCCAAATTCCAGTAAAAACGATCGATCGATGCCAAAAGCGATCGATCGCGGCGATCGTGTACTGATCGCATACCAAAATTCAAACTAGCATAACTTTTTGCTCCACACTCCGAATTGCACATAGTCGGTGGCGTTGGAAAGCTTTCTTCGCGTACTTTAACACCATATGGCAAAACATAATAAAAAATCTAAAAAGGCATCAAAATTCCTTATTTTGAATCAATCTCCTAAAATATTAATTTTTAGTAAGCATACCGATTTTTGGGGTGTTTCAACATCACTATCAAGAGTTGAAAAGTTAGAGGAAGCAGTTCGACAATTGAGGATTCCATGTGCAAGAAAGTTGTGTTTAGATTGCAACTAAGTGGAATTTTGTCATGCTTCAAACCACTTTAGAATATAAGAACGTTTTTCCATGTTTGACAAAACATGAAAAATGGAGGGGATCACTACCATAGAAGCATGAATGGAAATAGTTAAGGGATATTTGTGACAAGTTCAAACTATTTCATAGGGTGACTGGTATAGTTTAAGGAGTGTTTAAATGATGACATTTGGCTCATGCAAACAACATGAATGATAAATTTGAGAATTATTGGGACATGTATCCACTTGTGTTGGCCATAGTCATTGTGTGGGATCCTAGATATAAGTGGAAAATTGTGGAGTTTATTTATCCTAGTATCTATAAACAAAAATGAAGCTTATAATTTGCACATGATAATTTACAAGAGTAATACCCGTGATCATTTATTACCCTCAACTTATATCGTAGATAATTAAATTCAATCTATTCTATTATGAAAAATATTATCTTTGAGAATATGTATCAAAAGTAAATGTATCTTTTCTTATGCTTAATAAGATTAGATTCAAATCATTAACTGTATCCACTAAAAAATAAATCACAATTAATATCTAAATCTAATTACGCGAATTACAACTTAAGCACTAAAGAATCTTCCAAATCACAAGAAAAATGGGATTGAATTTGTATAAAAAATAACTCTATCACAAAATTAAGAAGGACAATAGTCAATTGAACATAATTATAAAAGAACATCAATTCTCATGAACATAGAAGTCCAATAAATTACACGGTTTCATCATAGCCTTAACAAATAAAATTAGCTAATCATGTCCATTAAACTAAAAAAAAAGAAAATTAGATTCATTAAAATAAAACTGAAACTTACAAAATTGGAGAAATTAAAAAATTAATCTGCTCTAAAGACTCTGTCCTCTTTAAACTGCTCGTATAATCGTCATGAACTCATGCAGCACCCGTTGGAAATACAGACATAAAGAAAGATAAAATCAAAATAGAACTTTTTTTTCTCTGGAACTCTAAAGTCGTCTGCTTGAGCGGCCCTTGACCAGTTGTCCCCCATGTTCCTCTCTTCTTCTTATATAAACAAGCCCCAAATCAGACCCAAATCTATGCAAATCCAAGTCATTTCCAAAATTAGCATGATTTCCTTTCAATTTCTGAACTGTGTCCAAATTCATTGAAAAATTCTAAATTTATTTCTATGCAAAACGAGCCACATGCCACACTTAGTTGGGTTTGGTTTGGTGGGCTTGGTTTTGGGCCTATACTTAGTTGGGTTAAGTGCCTTGGTTTTGGGCTTTCAAGATGATGCAAGCGTCTTCTATGTAGAGTCTTGAGTGGGCCTTTCATTGTTCTTCTTTGTGGTGTGCATCCACTTAGCAATGGGCTCCAATTGAGATGCTCCACCTTTTTGGGCTTTGGGGTTGGATTTCATTCATGAGATGATTTCTTCATGGGCTTCTTCTCTAAATGGCTCCATCTTCCTCTTGAGATGGGCTTCATCTTAGAGTGTCTTCGTTTTGGCCTTCACAATTTCTATGTGTACCCCAATTACTTCTCACATCCCAATTCTAACATTTACCCCAATATTTCATACATATATCCCATTAACTAATTTGTCGTCAAATTGACATATTAATTAATTTGGCTTAACAGGTCTTTCAAAGGGAGATTGGAGTGAAGATAGATAGCTATTTAGGAGTAGCTGCGGCTAGTGGCGTGATTCTAAACATCATTGTGTGAACCTCAGCCAATCTATAGATGCGGCATTTACGGGCTAGAGAGCTCAAACTCTAAGTCAAGCGGGATGGGCTACCTTATTTCACCGGTATTGCACTCTATCCCTTGACATATGATGTCTGTGTATGAATTACCAAAGTCAGTGTGTTCCATTATTAATAGAAAGGTGAATGTATTTTTTTTGTGGGCTAATGATCATTTGAGGATGCCTACAATCAGTTGGAACCAACTCTATCTATCGCATAATTGTGGTGGTCTAGGTTTTAAGGAGGCTCATACTTTTAATATGGCATTGCTGTTGAAGAAATTCTAAGCCATATTCGTAAGACCCAAAATATGTACGTATGTGAGTTGTCGCTGGATGACTTGTCTTAGGATGCGGCAGTCAAATCTGTTTAGGTCTCTTTGAAAGTTATTATGTAAGAGTATAAATATAGGACTAACAATTTCTAACGCACATTTTACATGCCCTAAACTTAAAGGAACCGAAGGAGGCTAGGGTTTTGGAGAGAGAGAGAGGAGGGAGGAGGATTTTGCTTCAAATTTCTCGAATCCGAGGTAGAAAAACTAATTACCGTAGATAAAAATCGATAGCCCCTTTCTGATTGGCCTGAAGTATCAATTGTATGTATTATAGGATTTGCATGCTAGAAGTATTTGCATGTTTGTCGTTGGATTTGAATATTATCATGGTTCAAGGAGATTCTCTAGTTTTAATTTATACTATCTGCTCTTTGGTGAAGGCCCCCTTGGCGCATTGCACCATCTACTGCTGCTATTCGATGGGTATCAACTTTTTTCAGGACAATCACGTTTCATCATATATACCACGAAGGGAATCAGGTTGCGGTTCTGCTTGCAAATTTTGCACTGGATCATTTTAGGGGCCGTTTGGGGCGTGATTAAAAGCAAAACATCCCACTGTAGCATCCAGGTATTTTATATATCCAGCTGAAATACCTCAGGACGTGTTTTAATTGGATGTAAAAAAAAACATGGATGCTACAGTGGATATCCAAAATCTAGTCTGGATGTTTTGCAATAATTACGCCCCAAACGGCCCCTTAGTTGTACATGGTGGCATGCACAACCACATACACTTCAAGATGTTTTGTAGGCAGATCAGTTATTATGCACATCCCATCACATTGTAAATTTCAGAACCAAAATAAAAGATTTTTGTAGCAAAAAAAAGTCTGTAGTTTCGAGCACGTAAAAATCGACTATTGTTCCACCTTTCCTGTCCATGGTAGGAATCCTGTTATCCTAACCATGGATTGGCTATTTTGTTTCAAAACTAGCCAAAACAAAGTACTTTGGTGGGTGTCACGATAGGCGACCGCCAAAAACGTTTCCAAAATACCGCAACACCCAGCGGGCCTTGTCGTCACGAGCAACCAAACTAAAGCCAGTGGCCCATCCGTAATTCGGAGCTCCCCTAGGTTCATATTCCTAGCACACCTAACCGTGGTTAACCTGGCCCGGTGCAACCAACTAAAGCTAGTGGCCCATCCGTAATTCAATTTCAGGGCTCACTTTACCTGTATATTCCCAGCACACCTAACCGTGGTTAACCCGGACAGAGCTCACTCGAGTTAGCAGAAAAAGTTGGGATTCCCAAAACAACAAAAAGGGTAATGATAAAATAAAGGCGTAGAGAGAGAAGCAGATCTCTCCTCCTCCGAAAAGGTCTCTCTAGGGTTTTTGACCGCAAGCCGAGTGGAAAATTCAAAATCCAAAAAATAATCCGACATCTGGGGTTAATTTCCTGGCAAATCTCGGATCCCAGGTGAAAAGCCCTCTCCCCGATCTGCAATCTGACCCCCCAATCGCCCGAAACGCTTTGGAATCGGAGGAATTAATGCGCCGAGTTCGGGGGCATGGCGGGCGGAGAAAGCGGCGGTCGGTCGGCGCTGGAACTGGGGGCTTTCTCGGTTGTGGCTTCAACCCGAGTTTGAATTCGAATTTCTGAGCATCCGACGGGATTCTTTTCTGTTTTTGTAATGCAAGCTGCCGGCGGTGGTGGTGGTGGGCCGGGGAGGAGTCCGGCGGTGGGACCGGGGAGGTCGTCTGGAGGTGGGGGGTCTTCCTCGTCGGCTGCGTCGCCTTCGTCATCTTCGTCGGCCGTCTCGGCCCCGCATTTGGGAGGTTTTGATGCTGCCCAGCAGCAGCAGCAGCTGCAGCATCAGCAACAGCAGCAGCTGCAGCATCGGCAACAGCAGCAGCTGCATCATCAGCAACAGCAGCAGCAGCAGCAGCAGTATGCTTTTAGGCAGGTGAGACAAATGTCAGTTTGAGATTAACGGTTTTGAGTCGGTCCCGTGGATGTGTACTATACTCTCTGCTTCTGGGGTAACACTTTGTGCCTGATGATACATGGGATTTATTTTGTGCTATTGCGATAATTTTTTAGGTGTTTTCCTCTTTTCCGCAATTATTAGGAATAGTTGTTTTTGGCTTGTATGCGCGATATTGTGAGCGTTGCGGAAATTTGATCGACTTATATTGTTTGTTTTTCCTAAGTTGTTAATTCTTACAGTAAATACGTATATTGCTGCATTTTGCTCGGGTAAGAGTATAGTTGGTTGATGTTGTACCTATGTTGGAAGTTATCGCTTTTAGCTTTGATTTTCTATTGATTGTTTTCTTCTAGAGTTTTAGAAATTGCCAATCACGACAATGGGGATGCTGCTTTCCTGATGATGCTATTTCTTTGCCAATGTAGTCTCTACAGCAACAGCAGCTGAGAAAGTCAGAAGGAGATGAGACACTTGTAGGATATCATGCTGGGGGCATCCATGGGGTGATAGGAAGTGGGACCAGCTTTTTGCCCACGTCTGGTGCTATGTCTGCACCTCAGCAGTCGAGAAGGATGGTGGATTTGTCGCAGCAACAATGCTCCTCCCAAGGTCGCGACGAAAAGCTGAATCAGAATTCAGGTCCAGAACAACATGTGCAGAACCCAATGCATCATGCTTATATGCAGTATGCCTTCCAGGCTGCTCAGCAGAAATCCCATGGGAATATGGTGCAAGTGCTTCCCCAGGGTAATAAAATGGGAGTGTTAGGACCGCCTGGAAAGGATCAGGATATGCGAATGAACAATCTTAAGATGCAAGAACTGATGTCTCTTCAGGCTGGTAACCATGCTCAAGCTTCTGCATTTAAAAAGTCTTCTGAAGCATTTGAGCACGGTCAGAAGCAGCTGGAGCAGGGACAAACAAGTGATTCTAGGCCGCCTCAGTCAAATATTATAAGGTCTGCTGTACAAGCACAACAACCCGCAATTAACATTGCAAACCTTACAGCTAACCAGTTTGCTATGGCGCAGTTACAAGCTATGCAAGCTTGGGCAGTTGAGAACAACATTGATCTTTCCCATCCCAACAATGCAAATTTGATTGCTCAGTTTCTTCCCGTCTGGCAGTCAAGAATGGCTGCAGTGCAGAAGTCAAATGTCAACTCTGGTGGACATTTATCACAACCTTTAGCAGTAAAGCAACAGAACAATGTTTCTTCTTCTCCGGTCGCAAGCGAGAATCCTCTTCATGGGAATCCAGTGAATGAATTGAAAACGAGGCAAATACATTCCCCTGTGTCGTTTACTTCTGCAGGGCCATCGACAATGGTTAATTCCAAAAACATTCAGTTATCTAGACCAATCGTAAGTGGAAGTGGGATTCAGGCCATGCATCCTCCACAGCCTCTTGTAAGCGTAAACCAGAGTGTGGATTCTTCACAAACAAAAAATAGTGGAAACGCAGGACCGGAGCCTTTGCAAGTGCAGTACATGAAACAGGTGCAGCAGTTGAGTCGAGCTCCTGTCCAAGCCACTGGATCTTCTTCTGAAAACCCTGGTATTCAATTTTCTCCACAGGGAGGTGTTCCTGTGGCCCAGGTGCCCCAACAGCATGTAGGTTTCACAAAGCAGCAGCTCCATGTTCTGAAAGCTCAAATATTAGCATTCAGGCGCCTAAAGGTACACAAATTTTCTGACACGTAAGATTCTGTTAAGCTTTATTGCAGGGGCTGCATATATGTGTATGTATTATCGGTTGCATGTTCGTGACTGGTCAGCACAAATTTCATTGTTCCATAAACTTTTTGATTTAATGATGTTTGTTATGCAGTTTCTAAAGTATAGGACTCAACTTTTACTTCTGTTCTGCTAGTAAGGGTCTGGTTGTGCAACAATGTGAACTACAAAACTTTGTGTACCTTGCCTTGTTGATAATGTGTGTGGTTGTTTGTAGAATCCACGGAGTGCTTGTTTTAACCAATTAAGGAACTGAAATACAGGAGCTATAAAATTGGGGAATGGTTGAGCATTCTTCTGTTCGATATTTAGTTGTGGCTTCTTCTTTATTTATATCTAAGACATATATTTCATTTATGGTTAATTATGAATTCGTGGATCTGCTTGAATAACTTTGCAGCGTGGTGAAGGTAGTCTACCTCAAGAAGTTCTTCAATCTATTGCTCCACCACCTCTTGATCAACAGATGCATCAAATATTCACTCCTCCAGTAGCAGTTAACGAGGGTAAGACTCCTCCAAAGAGCATTGAAGAACAAACAAGAAATGTGGAGGCTAATGTGAGGGTAATCTCACAAATTGCACATATACCAAAAGGGCAAAGTCTTCCAAAAGAGGAATCATCCTTTCCAATGAATGATAAGACAAATAATGGATCTAGTAAATGGCAGGGTTCTGTAAGTGCAATTAACGAGCCTATCCCAAATGCATCAGCTGCAACAGAAGAACAAAGCCAAATTTCTTCGGGAACTGTTAAGTCTGAGCAAGAAACTGAACATAGTATTCCAAAGGTTCCTGTGAAAGAAGATTCTATGGCAAATAGGGGAAAGACTTCTCCGCAGCAAGCCACCCCAGCAGATGCCATGCAAGCAAAGCAGGTTCCACAAAAGGAGGTTGCCCCCCCTAGAAAATACTATGGACCATTATTTGATTTCTCTTATTTCACCCGGAGGCACGATTCATTTGGTTCAGCAGTTACTGCAAATAATATGGGTAACTTGACAATGTCATTTGACGTGAGAGAATTATTGTCTGAAGAGGGAGCTGAAGTTTTGACCAAAAGAAGAGAGGAAAATCTGAAAAAAATTGGAAGTCTTCTTGCTGTGAACCTTGAGAGGAAAAGAATTAGGCCTGATCTTGTAGTACGGTTACAAATTGAAGAGAGGAAACTTCGGCTTGTTAACCTGCAGTCTCGTTTAAGGGATGAAATGGAATCTCAACAGCAAGAGATAATGGCTATGCCTGATCGTCCATACAAAAAATTTGTTCGTTTATGCGAGCGCCAAAGAATGGAGCTTGTGAAGCAGGTGCAGATGTCCCAGAAGGCTCTGAGAGAAAAGCAGTTGAAGTCCATTTTCCAATGGCGCAAGAGGCTTCTGGAGGCACATTGGGCAATTCGTGATGCCAGAACAGCTCGGAACAGGGGAGTTGCTAAATATCATGAAAGAATGCTAAGAGAGTTCTCTAAAAGAAAGGATGACGATAGGAATAAGAGGATGGAAGCCTTAAAGAATAATGATGTGGATAGGTGCTGAAAATTATTTATTTGTAAATTCATATCTTTTTTTTCTCTTTGGTGCACTTACATTAATGCTGAAAAAATCAATATTATCTTGGAACAGGTACCGTGAGATGCTATTGGAACAACAGACTAACATTTCAGGGGATGCTTCTCAGCGATATGCGGTTCTCTCATCTTTTTTGTCTCAGACGGAAGAGTATCTTCAGAAGCTTGGGGGAAAAATAACGGCAGCCAAAAATCACCAAGAAATTGAAGAGGCAGCTAATGCTGCAGCAGCAGCTGCTCGATCTCAGGTATGCTCCTTCAATCTCCTGTTTTTCTAAAATGAGAATTTTGTCAATTGATAAAAAGTGTTCTTTCTTTTTGTTGTATTAACTTTGTATGAGGCTATGTTTGGATGATTTTGTTGTTCCGAAGGGGCTATCAGAAGAAGAGGTCAGGGCTGCTGCAGCTTGTGCGGGAGAGGAAGTAATGATCAGGAACAGGTTTTCTGAAATGAATGCTCCGAAGGACAATTCAACTAACAAGTGAGTCTCTTGGCTATTAAGAATATATATACTGTGATTTGAGTTATAATAAAGTAGGTCACTGCTGTTTGCTGTTAAGTCTTACTATTTTAATTTGGTGTATGCCATGCCTTTGTTGCCCGTATACATAGTATTGATATTTAGATGTGCATGCATTTAGTAAGAAGGATATTGTTTATATTGTTTGTGGGTATTGTTTCTTCTATGTCGTAGGCAACTTTGCGTATGTATGAGGCAAAGTTCACTCTTGGGCAAGTAATTTCCATATCCCTCCTTTTGCAAAGAACTTCCGCAAGGAATCCCCTTTGTGGGGTCTGATCCTGTGAGAAAGAAAGGCCCAGTGAACCTTCAAATAATACTCCCTCCGGTCACTTTTAATAGATACCGTTTTTTTCAAATGAATGTTCATTTGAAAAAAAATGGTATCTATTAAAAGTGACCGGAGGTAGTAATTAATTTAGCGATCCACCCAATTCTCCTTGGCATAATTTGACCTCGCAAAAATAGTGTGATGGTGTAAGTGGAAAGATCTTCTAATTACAATAAACTGATCTTTAATATATCGACAAATATAATTAATTAAGCTCTCCATGGTGAATTTGACATGGAGTGGAGGGGAGATGCACAGGGGATGAGAACATTTTGTTTATTTAACAGAGATCTCTTGTTCTATAACTTGAATCATCCCTTCCAGTACACAGTATCTGGAACACTGTTTCACCTACTGTACACCATAACATACCACTTTGCCAAATCTTATTACCAGTCTGCTGTGTCCTAATCCTACTCTAAATACCTTCATATATTATCTTAATTGGCCAATTTAAAACCTACAGCACTTGGAAGTTTTTATCTGCTTCACCTCCCCTAGAAATTTTGTAATTATGTTTAGATTAGACAGGTTTATGTTATAAAAACAAAGCATCTTAATTGCACCAATGTGGGATAAGAAAGGACCATTAAAATGATGTTGCTTTAATTCATTGTAACTTATATGAGAAAGACATCAATTATGAAAAGACGGTAAATTTGCATTCATTCTTGTCGAGGAAAAGAAAGTAAATGGACATTTTTTAAATGTGGAAAAGGAAAAGACGTGGGCTAAATCCCGGTACTGCACCTCGACATTGCTTCTGCTGGTCTAGCCAAAATTTCATTTCCTTCTGCTAGCTCTCAATCTAGAAGCGCAAACAGGAACCTGGATGAGCTCTGAATGGAGGAAGGAGATTTCATCATTGGCTCAACCAAGTTTTGCGTCAATAGTTTTAATTCTTACTTCTAAGTAAATAAAAATGTTGACTTTAAGTGTGAACGATTTGAAATTGGGTGATTTAGGGCTAGTGTTTGGGGAGTAGATGTTTTGTTAAGGCATTATTTTTTCCTATACTAGAAGTGATATTGCATTCTCTGGCTTCATTTCCGAGGAGGGGTAGAATTTTGCTGGATCTGCAACTGGATCCGGATCTGTCCTACCATGGACCTCATTTCAGTTTTAATGATCTGGAGGGATTCGATCAGCTGGGTTTTTTTAGTTCTATCTGTGAGCAAGAGTTTTCTTAGTTTATGGTAGTAGTATCTAGTCTGTATATCTTAGTCTCTTTTCTTCTATTTGTAAGGGTGGCTGTTGTGATTTGTGGCACATTAACTTACATATAGAAGATGAACTCGAAAAGATAAAGAATGTAAATTGTCGACATTGCTATGTGAAAGATAATCAAGTTTCCCGAAAGCTTGAGCTGTTATGAAACATACATGTTGTATATTTATTTTGTATCCTCAAAGCTCGAGCTGAAGCACATGCAAGTGTCTACCAAGCGTGGCACATGGAACACAAGTTGGGTATAAACACCTCCAGCGTGAGCTGTGAGACTATAACCCAGCACCTCTGAGAACCTAAAGCTCTGATACCATGATAGAATCACCCAACCTAGGGTTTTTTAGAAAGGAAAAATGTGTCTTAATTGAATTAAATAAGGAAGAAGAGAAAAAGATACAGAGGAGGGTAGTCGACTAGCTCTAACAGGATCAAGTTGTCTCTTACTCAAAAAACTAATATGCCTTTCACTAAAGGAGGGTGACTAATATGATTGCAAGCTATGACTATACTATCCTTTATGAATAGAATGATAAATACTAAAAACTTACACATTATATGGGCAAATACTCCTAACACTATATATGTATCTATATATCTATATGCATGGAATGTCGTATCGGATATCGGTAAAATATCGGTCGGCCAAAGAGACGAAATGTCGGAGATATATTGGAGATATTGTGTAAAAAAATATTGGTGGTCGAAAACTAGTTTTTACCGTATATTTTCACAATCTAACTTCTAAAATGAGTTATACTGATTTAGACAAAGCATAGATTTCAAAATTTCAAAATATGCATAAAAACGCATATTATGATGAGAAACAAACAGGAAAGGTTTTTTGATAAAAAACAAAAGAAATTCATTTTTTTTAATATATATTTTTTAAAATAGCGATATATCGGTCCGAAACCGATATATCGGCAATATTTGGAAAAAATTTGAAAAACGAGATTGACTCGTATCGGTGTATCGGGTGGGGCCCGATACCGATATATCGGCGAGCCGGCATTCCATGTCTATATGTATTACTCCATATTTGTGAGAGCAGTTAGCCTGAGCATGTGCAGGAAAATTCCTGCTCACGGTTCAGGTGAGGCCACTGGACAGTCATCCAGTGACTGAGAGGCCAGATTTCAAAATCACATTGGGGTTTTAAATCCCTGCTTGTGATTCTGGGCCATTGGATGATATTCCAGCATCCTAGACTGAGCATACGTGCTCAGGCTAACTGTTTTGATATATATTTGACGCATGGAAACCACCCCTCTAAATCTCAACTCCCCTTTCCCACAAAGTGCCAAAGGCCCAATGTGGACCGGGGATCTCTTCCTTGACTGGGAGAGGTCCAAAGTCCAAACCACTATGCCCGTGGGTGGATTGCCATGGACTCTGCTGTATTGACAGTACTGATAGTTGAAAGGTGTGGGGAGAAGTCTTTTAATTGGATAAATACCTCAAGTGGCTTCAGTATATCTTACTATAACATGAGGCATATTTGTAGGTACATTGTCTGATGAGGTTTGGTTTGGGCTGAAGTATCTGGAATTTATTTAGTTGCTCTTATGAGGTTGTAGATTACATGGAGATTGAGCTAGTAATTTAGATGTTGGTTTATGTAAGAATTTTGAACGATCTTTTTTAATTTAATCTTCCCAATGGAAGGAAAAATTTTTACCCCAAGGAATAAGCCTCTATACATTTACGTATATATGTTTTGCTTGATAAGGAAAGAGTTATGGGAATAACCCTATATTGTTTTGTATATCTATATCTAAATAGTTTTGTCAGGTGAAAAGGGCAGCTTGGATTTGAGGTACACTGTTGGTAATCAATTGAAATCGAAGACAAAATTTTTGAAAGAGCGAAATGAATGATTGATGGCATTTTTCATATCTGAAGGGTACAGTTAGAAAGAGGTGAAAGCTATATGGATTGAGCTTCAAAATAATTTTTGGAAGTTATTTGTAAGAAAGGTGTTTATAAAAAATTCATTGCAATTTGATAATATTGACTCAAAATCGATCTTATAATTAAGTACGTTTTTGTTAGGTTTCCAGCTCCAGTTATGTGGGATTTTTTATTTCATTTTTGTGCCAACATAAGATAATCCAGTAATCCTGATCTTAGGTTATACCGAATGTTACATAGTTTTAAACAAGACAACGTTCATGCATCTGTATGCTGCTTATCTGGTTCATCCCATAAGCTATCGTTTCTCTGTCTTCATGTCCATTGCATTGTGATTGGGTCTATGATGTCTAATGCTTTCTGTCTTACATGTCCTTAAATATCTTTGACTAACAGGTTTCTGCTATATTCTTTAGGTATTATAATTTGGCACATGCAGTGAATGAAAAGGTCATCAGGCAGCCGTCAATGTTGCGTGCAGGAACATTACGTGATTACCAGCTTGTGAGCTTTTTGCCTCTGTTATTCTTTTGTCTTGTATGTTGGTAAAAGTTTCGAGAATGTACTCAAGTATACAGACCACTGATACAATACATGGTTTAAAAATATGCCTACTATAATTAAAAGATTAGGATAGTAGTCTTGGGTGACTGTATGGCATCCCCAGATCTTTAATCTACCGAAAGTTATCCCATAATTACTGCAAATTCCATTATGGGTACTTATTAGTGTAAGTAGGCTTTCCTCCTACTATGAGCTCACTATCTAACACTCCCTCCATTCCAAAATACTATGTACATTTGAGAAAATTCTCATTTTTATTGGACCATGAAGCCCAGGAGGAAGTCCCTCCCTAATATCCCATCCAACTCGTACGCTCGTTCACAAATCAAGTTCGAGTCAATCCTTCCAAGTCTCCAATTTTGGAAAGAGGAAGTCACGTGATTTGGCAAAATGTACACCCTATTTTGGAACAGTGAATATTACCAAATGTACATAGTATTTTAGAACAGAGGGAGTATGTATTTTTTGCATAATATGAGAGAAATAACTCATAGTAGGTCTCACCATGCTGATATGATCATAACCAATATATGAAGGCGGCATCTAGAGTGTAACCTCAGACTAGTTGCAGACAACCCTTACATCCATCACATCTCAAATCGAGATCTACGGAGACCTGATAATCACTCTGAGTGTCTTCCCCCCGTTTCCTGACAGCAAATCAGGAAAGAACAGCAAAACAGGGTGGTGGGGAGGTGTTTTCCAGCCCCCTGGTAGCCTGTGGGTTCAAACCTAAGGTTGCCGCACCAGCCATCTGGCACTCTGCTGCAGCCATCTCTCAGTATAGTTTTTGCTAATAAAATTTATTTTGGAATGATTTTTGTATGAAAAACTTTTCTATGATGAACGTTATGTCCTTTGGTGCTGGGCTAATTTTGTTCTCCTTCAATCTTGTAAGTCTTATGTGGTGTAAATTTATCTTGGGAAAAATCCTTGCGATTTGTGTTTTTTGTTTTACTTGAAAAATGTGTGATCTTGAGGTTTACGTTGAATGTACAATTATGTTCTACTCTATTTAATGGCTCATTCAAACTTCTATTGGTTTTGTGTGTGCTATTTAAAAGATGATTTTTCATATTGTACAGATTGGATTGCAGTGGATGCTTTCGTTGTATAACAATAAGTTGAATGGGATATTGGCAGATGAGATGGGCCTTGGGAAAACTGTTCAGGTTCTCACATACACTTCATTTTATGCCCTTTATGTATAATCTGGAGAAAAAGTTTCACCATATACATAAAGTATTAAATGTAATTGCTACTGAGGGTTGAAATGGTCAAGCTATATACTCGATGTCTTTGTTGGTAGTAATCATATGAATAGCTGATTGGCAACCTTTTTTGTGGGGTCAGGTCATGTCATTGATTGCCTACTTGATGGAGTTCAAGGGGAACTATGGTCCTCATCTTATTATTGTTCCCAATGCTGTTTTAGTTAACTGGAAGGTGAGCTCCAATTGTTAACTATTTGTTTTAAATTTTGGTTTTTGTTTCATATCATATAAATCTTTTTCTGCATACTTCCTTTTTGTGAAACTAGTAAGTATGCATGGGCGATCCAATCAGAAAAGCCAAAACAAAAATCTAAACATCTACTTGTTCAGAGATAGCATAATTGACAATAGACTTGCAAATGTAAGTTGCAAGCTGATCACACTGGGCAAAATAAATGTAAAAATAATTAAGAAATATAACAGAATATCCTGGAGCACTTCTGGTGGTAAGGAAATTCGTCCCTGCCCATTATTGTGATTGGTTAACTGTATAGGTAGTGGAGAATATAATTTAATTGTGTGCTTAGCCCTTTGATATAAGTATCTTATACACCAATCTACTTTGCACCGGAGTGTCTCAAATGCCTCTCTTTAAGAATTTTTCCTATAAAGACTGTCAAATAAATAGCAAAGGGATTAATTCGTTTTTGATTGATGTGGGAGGTGCGGAGCCAAAACTTTTGGAGAGGTAGGTGAGATTTGTGCGGGGGGAAGGGGAATGATATTAGTTTTACGAAGCAAATTGAATTAAACAAGAGCATCTGAACCAGTCCCTACCCACATAAAACACACAAGAAGCACCACTGGTTCTACAGTCATCAGACCCAACAACACATCAAACTGTAGCAGGTCATGTTAGCATCAAGTACCTCAGAAAAGTTCGCTTTTTTGCCAACTTTAAAAAGTGGGCTGAAGGCAAAGCAAAGGGTGAATAAACTGTATTCTCCTGCTCCTGAGTCTTCTTTAATGACTCCTCAATTTCCCAACCTATTCTTTTGTTGAAATTTGACAAGACCAACAGAAAACCGTAATGGATCGATCTACATAATCGTAAACGCAACCAATTAGCACCTTTTCTCAACAATTTGAGGTATGTGACTTGTGTCTTACGCTTCCATTCTAGCCTTTGTGTGCCAACTCTTTTGTAAGAGAACATTGCCATATCCTTTCTTATTAACTACAAAATATCGACCTATATAGTGAAACAAAAATCTTTCTTCACAGGAGAGCAATCAAAGAGGAAAATTAATAGACATATCAGAAACCAAAAATTGCATTAGTTTTTGTTTCTAGTTAAAGTGGGGCATGTTGCTTTCCTGCTCTCCGCCCCTAGATGTGAGCCACTTCAGGAAGTTTACCTTATTTGATGAAACTCCTTAATGAAACCACAAGTTATTAGAGTATTCAATAATGTTAAAAATATACCAGCCAAGAAACCAAGCGAAAAGGCATTTCTGGAAGAATTGAAAACAATGTATCATGCTCACAGTTATTGTCTTCACTTTTCACAGTGAGATGGGAATCCATGTAAAAAATTGTTGCTTTTATGCATAACCGTAGAGGAGTGACCAGATTGGGTTGTCAATAGTCTGGGAATATATTTGTTTTTCCTTTTTCATTGTATTTCGTTTTTGCTGTTCATGTTTTGCAGAGTGAGTTGCACAATTGGCTTCCATCTGTAACTTGTATTTACTATGTTGGTGCGAAGGAACAAAGGTCAAAGTTGTTTTCTCAGGTATGGCACATATTTTAGCTTTATTTTGCAATAGATGTATTCTTCACTTACAAAAGGCTTGAAAGCTGCCAACAAATTCTCTACTATTAGTGTGGTTAACATAAAGAGCATAACTTTTTCCCTACACCTTGAGTTTTTAGGAGATGTGGTTAACTAACATAGTATCAGATCGAAGGTTTTGGATTCAATTCCCATGAGGCAGTGTTGCCTGTTATGTGTGTTCCTCCTTATGTTTATACACATGCAATTCATAGTGGTGTATGCATGTGCAGTTTATGTGGTTAATAGGTGATTCTCATCCCTAACAACTTGTAGGTGAAGTGGTTCATTAACAACTACTATGGATCTTGCCTAGTTGCTTGAATATTATGTGTACTTGGTGGTGATATTAGTTGAAGAGGTTAAATGTCTGTCTCTTAGGACATGACAGCCGTTCAAATATGTCTCAAGTTTTTTTTTTTTGATAATTCACAAGTCCTAAAGTATTTTTGGGGGCATATGCGCAGAAGCTTTTGCATTGTGTAAATAGAAAATTCTAAGATTTAGGTTTCTTGTTTAACAAATTCTCCTAGGAGCTTAAGCTCTTACGGAATGAGTAACTACTTATTGTAATCCTCTAAATTATGCTTGAGAGAGAGCGACTCCTGTAGCAAAACACTGGGGGTAGGGGTGTGGGGGCAGGGCCAAAGGCCAAGCTAGGAGGGGGCTGGAGCTCAAGCTATAAGAGAGATGAGTTATGGAGAAAATAATTTTATACAACCAAAAACTAAGGATTACAAAGGTTCATTGGTTTTATATATTCGGACTAGAACAATACAAAAGTAACCATGATCGAATTCTATATCTAAGCCTGTAAACACGAACTCCATCATTGACATCTGCATCAGTTGAACACATAAGTTGGGCAACAAGACCATTTTAGTTAACAAATTCTCCTACGTTTAAGCTATTATGAACTGGAATATTTTTTTACATTTTACACAAATATTAGATATTAAAGTGGTAGGCTTCATTAAGGATTGGCACACTTAAATTTTAATTTTTTCCCCTGTAAAAAAATGTACTTTCATTCTTTTTCTTTTGCTGAGATTCTACAATACTTGTTATAATTACCAACTTATATGGTTGACTATATGGTATTGTTAATTGTCATAATTTCTGCTTTGTATATTCATTTGAATGATGGATAATGGTCTTGATGTCATTATGGATAATTGTTATTTGCTGCATCTGGAGACAAACTATGAACTTAAATAAGTGAACTCATCACCATTTGTCAGTTCACAATCAACCTTGATGATATATTTGCAAAATTTTCTATTTGCTTTTAGACTTTCCTTTTTAAATTCAGTGTTTTGTCTTTTGCAGTAAGATATATTTAATTGGTGATCTACTAATATATGGACTAAAACCTTTTTTTCCGATGTAGGAGGTTTGTGCAATGAAGTTTAATGTACTTGTTACAACATACGAATTTGTGATGTATGATCGCAACAAATTGTCCAAAGTTGACTGGAAATATATAATAATAGATGAGGCACAACGAATGAAAGATAGGGATTCAGTTTTAGCACGTGATCTAGACAGATATCGTAGCCAGAGACGGCTGCTCCTTACTGGAACTCCTTTACAGGTTTGCCCATTAACCACTTTTTTTAATTGAGATTATGTACTTACAAATATCATTTTTACAATGTTTATGTTAGGATATAGTCACTTGTATTTTGATTAAGTCCTTGGTGTTAGTTGTCTATAGTATGGAGGGTACTTAAATCATGTTTTGGGTTACTTATATTTTAAGTAATTTGCTGTTTTAGGCTTACTTGTATTAGGACTCTGATCTCTATATAAGGATCAATGCTCTTCTTATGTAATCAGTCTTTATTATTCGGAAATAAATTTTAGTTTTAGAGTTCTGTTCTAGGCTTACTTGTATTAGGACTGTGATCTCTATATAAGGATGAATGCTCTTCTTATGTAATCAGCCTTCTCAATTCGGTAATACAGAGTTTATTCTTAGCTTTCTAACAGTTTAGTTACCATAATCAACTAGTGCTTTTTCCTACAAATTTGAGGCGGCGACATGGACCTTACACCTCCATTCTAGCCTGTCTTGAGCCAACCTTTTTGTTTTTTACGATGTTTTAGTAAATAGACGTATCACACCTCGTATTGTGGGGTTTGGTGTTGGCAGAATTTGAATTGATTGTTGAATCAGACTCATCTTAACTGATTTGTATGATGGATGTACACTTTATTGGTTGAAGGACACATTGAAGAATGGCTGGAGGCCATAGGTGAAGGCGGAGAGAAGGGTGGAGGTAAAGCCGAGAAGAGGCAGAGGCAGTGGTGTTGACAGAGAGATGGAGAAAAAGGCATCCAGTTTCTCTTCTGTGTAGTATGCATGATAAAGCGATTATTACCTCTTCTCTGTCCAAAACCAAAACCGTTAGAAAACCAGGCCTTAAAAAATTGACCAAGAAGCCCATGAAGAAATGTACTCCATCCGTTCAGAATTGTTATTAAAATAAGCTTTTCAAAATGAATTCATTTTGAAAAAACTGATATTAGTAATAAATCTGGACGGAGGGAGTATTAGCTACAAGTATGTAAATTGTATCAATACCCCTCTTTTACTGCTTGTAAATAAATCTAAATCCATTTAAAAAGAAACACCTAGTCTTTGTACATGGCCCATGGAATTTTAATGTCTGTATAGTTGGGGCAGCTAGATTTGATGCATGCTTGAGGGAATTGGAAGAGGGTTACTTTTCTCTAAGAGGCTGGTTGCCCTGCCCCTTGTAGTGGAGTTCTGAGGACTGGGGCACTTCTTGTTAACCAAGAAAAAGAGAAAAATTGAGAGCCAACAACCACAGAATTGGCCGTGCAGTATTCCCCTTGAACTGTGGGAGGCATAAATGCTTATGTACAATGGCAGAATTTTGCAGGTTCCTCCCTCTGGTAACTATGTGAAAATTGGTCTAAAAACTTGCTGTTTTAACTCTAACTCTTGTCTCCGTCTTTTCCCTCTGATCATGGGAGGAGACATGGGGGATCCAGGTGGAAGGGCTAGGTGGAGTTCATCCCCTTTAAAAAGCTAATTGCACTAGTTATGTGTTTTTGATTAGTTGAAAGCTTTGCTACAAGTATAATGAGTCCATAGTCCTGGTTTTGTTGAGGTGAAAGGCAAGAATTTCATTTTTCACAACTTAATTGTTCTTAGACTCTAACAAGATGGTCTGGGTTGATTCTTTAGTTTAAAAGCAAACATGCTGGTCTGTAAGTGCATCACTGTCTTGGCTAATTTATGATTTTGTTCAGGCAATGTAGTGGTGATCTGGTCATCCTTATGTCCTGGGTTTTATCTGGCAGTGACTTTGAGGAAGTGACTCTGTTATTGTTTTGCTAATGGAGTTGAGGGTGCATTATAAACACCTTGTTCTTGTGAATAAATTATATTGGCTACATATGCGAATCAGTGTTTCTTTTAATCTGAGTGAGATAATGGTTGTCTTTACTATATTGTGACTTAATATTATTTATTAAAATGGGCTCTTATTTCCATCTGCATTGTACATGTCTTCAGTTTTTTTGGTCAATTGTTGTTTGATTGTTGTACAAGTTTGGAAAAACCTATGATCTTCAATGTATGCTGTGTTGATGTGGAAAAGTTAATAAGAATTGTCTACTTCATTGCTCTGTTAAATTGTTACTTTTGGTTTTTGGACTTGTATGGAAGATTAATTATTTACATCATACTTGAGTTGATATCCCTTTTCTCAATCTATTTTCTGCAGAATGATTTGAAGGAGTTGTGGTCACTCCTGAATTTACTTCTACCTGAGGTATTTGACAACAGGAAAGCATTTCATGATTGGTTCTCGAAACCTTTCCAGAAAGATGGCTCTTCAGAAAGTGTAGAGGATGATTGGCTTGAAACTGAGAAGAAAGTAATTATTATACATCGTCTTCATCAAATATTGGAACCTTTTATGTTGAGGAGACGTGTGGAAGATGTAGAAGGGTCACTTCCTGCTAAGGTGATTATTTCTTTGTTAATGGTTATCTTGTGTCTTTCTATTTTTGGATGGGGATTTAGCATCATCATCCGTTAACGCTTATGTGCAGGTATCAATTGTTTTGAGATGCAAAATGTCAGCCCTTCAGGGTGCTATCTATGACTGGATTAAATCGACTGGAACCATCCGTGTAGATCCCGAAGATGAATTACTGAGGATGGAAAAAAATCCTATGTATCAGATTAAGACTTACAAAAATCTCAATAACAAATGCATGGAGTTGCGAAAGGCTTGTATCCACCCTCTTCTTAACTACCCATATTTCAGCCAGTACTCTAGGGATTTCATTGTGAGATCTTGTGGTAAACTATGGGTCCTTGATAGAATTCTCATAAAATTACATAGAGCAGGGCATCGTGTACTTTTATTTAGTACCATGACAAAGCTTCTTGACATATTAGAGGAGTATTTGCTATGGAGAAGGCTTGCTTATAGGAGAATTGATGGGACTACTAGCTTAGAAGATCGAGAATCAGCTATAGTTGAATTCAATTCCCCGGATTCAAATTGCTTTATCTTCTTGCTTAGCATCCGAGCTGCTGGGAGAGGTTTAAATCTTCAAACTGCTGATACAGTTGTCATATATGATCCTGATCCGAATCCCAAAAATGAAGAACAAGCAGTGGCACGGGCCCATAGGATTGGGCAGAAGAGAGAGGTCAAGGTTATATATATGGAGGCAGTCGTGGACAAAATCTCAAGCCATCAGAAAGAGGATGAACTGAGAAGTGGAGGTATGGTTGACATGGAGGATGATTTTGCGGGTAAAGACCGGTATATTGGGTCCATTGAGAGCCTTATACGGAATAATATTCAACAGTATAAGATTGATATGGCAGATGAAGTCATAAATGCTGGCCGATTTGACCAGAGAACTACACATGAAGAGAGACGAATGACTTTGGAAACGTTATTACATGATGAAGAGAGGTACCAAGAGAATGTTCATGATGTTCCCTCCTTGCAGGAGGTAAACCGAATGATAGCTCGGAGTGAAGAGGAAGTTGAACTTTTTGATCAGATGGATGAAGAATTTGATTGGGTAGGAGAAATGATACGGCATGACCAGGTTCCAGACTGGCTTCGAGCCGGGTCTTCTGAAGTCAATGAACTACTAGCTAAATTGTCCAAAAAATCTTTGAAAAGAGGAGTGGTGGGAAATGTGGGGGTAGAATCTCGTGAAATTGACAAGGATTCATCTCCGAATAAGACTGATAGGAGGGGAAGACCAAAGGGACCCAAAAATTTTTCTTACAGAGAGTTGGATGATGAAAATGGAGAAGATTTTGAAGCAAGCTCAGAGGAGGGCAATGGGTATGGTTTGCATGAGGAAGAGGGAGAAATTGGAGATTTCGAAGAAGAATCATCTAGTGGTGCTGCTGATGTAGATCCTGGTAATAAGGATCACTCGGAAGAGGGAGATCCACTTTGTGATGGTGTTGTTGGATATGAAACTTCTCGGATAGTGGAGAATGTAAAAAATGATCATATATTGGAAGAAGCTATCTCTACAGCATCATCTTCCGAAAGCCGAAGATTAGCCAAGGTTGTAACTCCGCCAATTGCATGCCAGAAATTCGGATCTCTGTCTGCACTTGATGCTCGTTCTGATTCTCTTCCAAGGAAGATGGTAAGAATAACCTTTGCAGAATGTATGGTGATGATCCATTCTGGTTGATAATCTGGTATATGCTGTAATCACTTTATGTTACCATGTGAAGGCTTTGTGTGGATCCATGGGAGTGATATCAACTTATAGTGGCTCCATGATGTCTAAAAGCTAATAGTTTGAGTCCTTTAAATCTGAAATATCTAGTTTAGTTATTGATCTTGAACCAAAGAAAATAATTGCTGTAGAAAGTATATGCAGATTTCTGTTTTTCAAGACCAATGCATTTTTTTTTTAATTCTATGGGTGTGTCTACTGGGAGACTTTACTCTCTAACCCCTGTTATGTATAGAGCTACTTTACATGTAGACACATGCACATGCACATGCACTTGATATTTGGTTTTTCATAATATATATAGATTGTGTTAGACCACAATTTTGTTGGTCATCTTCGTCATGTGGTAACTCTTGACTATGTCATCTTTTGGTTGTGGTAATTCTCTGTTATGATTGATTATTTAAATATAAAAAGTTCACATTTTCTTTTAAAATGTCAACAGGCTGATGAGCTGGAGGAGGGAGAGATTGCAGTTTCAGGTGATTCTCACATGGATTATCAACAATCTGGAAGTTGGGTACATGAGCGAGATGATGGTGAAGAACAGGTTATACAACCAAAAATAAAGAGGAAACGAAGCATAAGGTTTCGCCCTAGGTATAATATAGAAAAGTTGGAGGAGAGATCCAATGGTGATGGTCTTTTAACTCAGCGAGCTGGGAGCTTCTCTCATTTGCCTATGCATGTGGAACGTCAGCCCTACGATATGCAAGTGAGAGCAGGTTCAGAACAAGATGCATATAGTGATCCTAATGCATCTGATAGTCATGATCCTGTTGATCTGACTCCAAAACTTAGGCGAAGTATATCATCAAGAAAGGGTGCAGGTTCTATAAAGTGGAATGCTGCCAAACCCACCAGGTTGAATATTAGAAATGGACCTCCACAGGATGTGGCAGAACAGTCTAGAGAAAACTGGGATGCCAAAGCCTCTCCCATATCTGGGCGGCTTGTTGTCAACAGTGGGGCTAAGATGCCTGAGATTGTTCAGAGGAAGGTGTGGGCATGTCTAAATACTCAGATACTACTTTCAATATGTGTTTCGAATTGCTGATGAAAATTGCACATTTTTTGCTAGTTATGTTAGTAAGAATGTGAAAAACTTGAGCTACTGCATGCTATTAAAATGTTGATTTTTGTTTGTATGCCATGTTTTGCTTTATGCAGTGCAAAAATGTCAACAGCAAGTTCCAGAGAAGAATTGACAAAGATGGGCATCAAATTGCTCCACTCATAACTGATTTGTGGAAGAGAATTGAATCCTCTTATATGGGTGCTAATGACATATTGGATCTACATAAAATAGACCAGAATATTGATAGATCGCAGTATTCTGGTGTGATGGAATTTGTTGCAGATGTGCAGTTGATGCTGAAGAGCTCGGCTCAGAATTATGGATGCTCTGATGAGGTATGCATATGCAATGTAGCTGTCTTGTCGATAGCCAATTATATCTATTAGAACTTGTTTATTTTAGTTGGTAAGTGTAAAAGGCGTATATCTAGATACTTCATCCGACATTAATAGTGTGAATGAAAAACCAAATCAGACTATGAATGCGGAGAGGGAATATTACTTTCAGAATGTGATAGGAGAAACTGATGTGACTATCTTTTTCCAGGTTAGAACAGAAGCAAGAAAGTTACAAGATGTCTTCTTTGATATCTTGAAGATTGCTTTCCCAGACACGGACTTCCGAGAAGCCAGAAGTGGGCTATTGTTTTCAGGCCCAGCACTTGCAGCTCCTCCGTCTTCAAAACAGGCTGGTACAAGCCAAATTAAACGACATAAGATGATTAATGTGTCTGAACAAGAGAGAGGTCCTGCAAAGCAGATGCCACGTAGGCCAACACACACTGCTGACGACCCCAGGAACAGAAATCAAGCGTTTAAATTGCAGAAGGAAACCAGAGTGGCAAGTGTTAGCCCCCGAAATTCAGAACCACTGGATGATACAACAATTCCAGCACATCCTGGACAACTTGTGATCTGCAAGAAGAAGAGGAACGATAGGGAGAAGGCACCTGTGCGATCGGGCCCCACGTCTCCAGCTGCTGTGGGGCGGGTTCCTCTGTTAGGTTCTTCCAAGCAAACTCAGCAAGGGCCAACACATTCTTATGCTTGGCCCCAACGGTCCGCACCACATCCTCCACCGAAACAGCAGCACGTCATTGAATCCGCTGGGGCAGGAGGTGTAAATGAGGCCCAGTGGGCAAAGCCTGTAAAGAGATTAAGGACGGATACAGGGAAAAGGAGGCCAAGCCAGTTATGAGTGTACATATAGATCGGAAATATTTATTTTTTGCCTCTTTCGGTGTTGGTATCCAGTATATCCAGTGTACATTGTAAAATATTTTAGCCCGTATAGTCTCCATTCTCGACGGTAGTGTTGAATGTGTTGTCAATTTGCCGTTTTATATTATCTGCCATCTTTAAAAGATAGATTCAGATGAAAGGCTCACGTTTGTAAATTGATCACTCACATGGCGCTTGTGTAATTTTTCTCCTTCAAAATATGGATGTAAAATATGCTTGTCTTGCGGTACAGTTTATTATCTAAAGGGTAAATGAGCTATCTACCCAGTCTCTTGAGGAGGTCCCCATGTATTTTCGAAATTTTTTTGGAGGGGTGCCAACAATATATTTCCTGTTCAGTTGTGTCATTACTTGGACAATTCTCGGATACTCTCTCTGGTCACTTTTAAAAGATACTGTTGATTTTCATATGAACTAAGTATTGGAAGTGATTGGAGGGAGTACATTTATGTTTTGCGGACAGAAGGATCGGCATAATTTTGGGTTTGGATATCTAAAATTTCCTTGTTGCTCATCCAAATATCTAAAATTTTTTATCCGCTTCAGAGAAAAGTCTAATTCTTGAGCCTCAGAATTCCCAGTATAATGCATTTAAGATTTAGAAACTTGAATCAAGCATTGTTAGAGGCGGAAGTACAAGTTTCTTTTTTCTTTTCAGATACAGATACGCATGAATTTAGTAATGTGTGTCAAAAGGCGCCCTTAAGAATCTTGTTCTCACATGTAGATGTCCAAATTGTGCAAGTATTTTATTGGTAGCAGGTTTCATTGGGTGAAGTCCAACGTCGTTTATCTGAAATGTTGCATTGAATAAAGCTAGATAAATAATGTTGAGGCTACGTTCATTGCATCATTTTTTAGTGCGAAGTCGGGTCTACTTTAAGAGAGACCACCAGCCTGATTGATGATTTTTTATAATTAAGAAAATTTTATTAAGCGAACCCCAAAGAAGAGTACAGAGATGATGACCGCTCTCCTCCAAACCCAGGGTAAATTATCTCTGCGCCAATTATTCTTGGACTAATCATTGCTATACAGCAGTTTAATCATCCAATTTCCATTCCACCTACAGGACTAACCGTTGCTTATGGTCCTTTGAAAGCCCTGCCTAAGCTTGTGAGTCGAGACGGAGAAATAGCATCCTTCTGTTACCAATCTAGCGGCTAGCGTGCTGATGAAGTTATAATCAGGGATGGGTGGCCAACGGAGTGGCCATTTGAACTCAGGATCTCGCTTTGTGAAACATGTCCTGACCATCACACCAGTACATCGTTGGTTAAATTGAGTAGATGTTGCTGAGACGCTTCATTTTAATCAATAAGCAAGGTTATGATTATAAATCTTTGGGAAATTTATTGTAAATCTCTGTTAAATCACCGTGGTTTATTTCTTACTGTCCAAATGCTCTTACTCTTGGATAATTATTTAGCAGCTAACTGAGATAGTTGAGGAAGTGCTGATTAAGCAGCTCAATGATTCAGGTTTTACATTTTCTTGTCTGTTCTATACATTAAAATAGATGATCCCTCCCTTTTCTGTGTCACTCTCTTGCTCAACATGAAAAAAGTGATGTTTTGGTCTCATCCAAGTGGTTCCCCTCCACCCCATGTTGCATGTACAGTTTTTTCTATATTACCTGGCCAATGAGATTGAAATGCCATATTACCTATTTTTTCAGGTCTCATCCCATATTACCTAATTTCGGGACTTGGTCTTCCCATTTTCCCTCTTGAAACCTTAAACTCGACCTTTTCCATATTACCTGGCTATTAATCCCGAACACATGATAGAACTACTATCGTGTATTCGACTACACGAGAATTGTGCTATCGTTTAATAGACTACATGGTAGCAATAACAAACAATATGCAAATTAAACAAAGAATTAAGCATGTATTAAACACAAGATGACACTGCTACCACTCCTATCATGTATTCGAAAATACGATAGAACTGTGATCGTGGATTCGATTACATGATAGTAGTGCTATCGTGTGTTCGAGGTATTTGTACCATAATTAAGGTCGCCTTAGAAAAGTCAGATATGATGGACGAGCAGGGCTTGAGGGTAAGATTTATAATTGAGGTTCTTCAAATAATGAAGGAGTCTTATAATTAAGGTTGCTAGTGGACAACCTGGATGTACATGAAACATATGTTTAAAGAGAACACGCACCGAATGTTTAGAAGCTTTTGAAAGTCAGCCAAAGGCGGCTACCTAAAGAAGGTGAGAA
This sequence comes from Houttuynia cordata, assembly GCA_039654745.1. Classification (NCBI taxonomy): domain Eukaryota; kingdom Viridiplantae; phylum Streptophyta; class Magnoliopsida; order Piperales; family Saururaceae; genus Houttuynia; species Houttuynia cordata. The sequence continues at coordinate 12,886,626 of CM077504.1, forward strand.
AAGGCAAAGAAGCCACCAACAGAGAAGCAGGCAGAGGTGTCCTCCAAGGAGAAGGCACACAAGGAGCAGCCACCGACAAAGAAGCAAGCAGAGGTGCCCCCACAGAGATGGCAGCAGCGCCGACCGCAATAGAAAAGGAAGAAATACAACCAACTCTATCTCCACCACTTTCTTGCCATCGCAAGGTTATGACACACAAACCAATCAAAGGATGTACTTTTGTGTATTTCAAGATATGCTATTTGTGTATTCAAGGACACGACTTTTCTAGTATCGTGTCCTCGAATACATGATAGCACTGCCCAAACACACGCTAGCAGTGTTATCGTGCATTAGGTAGCATGCAGGCATGTCTATCATATATTCGATTACACGATACACATGCTATCGCTATCGTGCAATCGAATATACGATAGAGCCGCTATCATGTAATTGAAGACACAATAATATTGCTATTGTGTCATCGACTACACGATAGCAGAGGTATCGTGCAATCGAATACACGATAACACTACTATCATTTCTTCGAAGTCATGATAAGTTTAGTTCGTGTAATCCATGACATGATATTTTGATAAGGCCATCTTTAATTCGGCTTTACCGTGTTTCAGGGAAGAAACTTACTAGCCGCCAAGCAAAGAACGTAGATAATTTTTATCCAGCAGTTACATGAGGAAGTTGAAGACCAACCAACCCAAACATCTTTCTTCCCAGAAGGTCCTAATGTGCCTAAAGGAAAAAAGAGACATTTAGTGAAGGCAATCGCGGTTAGAAACACACCTCCAATTGCTGAACAAGTGGAGGAGAAGTCTTCTAAGGAGGAGGAGATGTATCCTAAGAGGGAAGATAGAAGGACAAGGAAAATGTGGTGGAAATAATGGACACTGATGCTCAGGAAGAATGCCTTCTTGAACACCTACCCAATGACTAATTGAGAAATAAGGTATGCTTCCAAATTCCCGTTTTAGAATAAAATGATCAAAAGACGATTATGAACTATGTGAGGCACCGAAGGGAGAAGTGTCCACTGGATACCCTAACGGATGCGAACTACCTAAGTCTGCTCTGCAAACGGATGAAATAAATTCCAATGTATGTATATATCATTGTCCTTTCCATAGTTGTGAAGTATATGAAGACACGACTGTGTTGTCACTCATATCTTCGAAGACGCTACTCCTTTTTGGATCGTGTCTTTAAAGACGCGATTGCATTGTGAGTCATGTCTTCAAAGACACGACTATTTGTAAATTGTCTGCTTGTTTCCATGATATTTGCACTTATCTTTTGTTATGTTCAAATCCTGGCAGAGGATTAATGAGTTTTTTCGATTGCTAAAGCAAAGGAATGATAATAACGCAGGCGCATATCCAAACTATTTTTTTAGAAGTATCATCATTGAAAAATATATTGAATATGTAAGCTTGCTGAAGTCACTTATTTTTACACTGGTGTTATAAGTAATGCAATATACTAACCATCACAAATTATACTATTTTGTAGGAGTTTATCCCCGGTGGGGATAATTCAAAGTTGGCATGTAAGTTGATAGAGAACTTGCTTAATGGAATCGCAAAACACATGCAATATGGTTTATTCCCAATCCATACTTCCAAACATTTCTGCTTGCTGATTCTACACTTCCCCATGCAACATTGACGATTCTACAATCCTCTAGTTGGGAATCCAGCGTTGTACCCCCACCACAAGGAGGTTGCGGCAGTTGCAGTAGAATTCTTGAATGATCTGCTTCAAACACATTTCAAAATGAAAGGAGCTATGCAATGAAAGTTGTCCTAGATCAAGGATGCACCCTTCCAATAGAATTCCATCGATTGCGGAATCTACGTAATGATGTACGTGGCTCAATTGGCATCAGGGATAGAACCACCAATGTTTGATCAGATGGCCATAATAATGCTATTTCGATCTGTAATAGCTGCGATTCTGCTCAAATGAAAGATTGAGAAGGAATTTGACGACGACTCTCCTTAAGTAGGTGATACGACTAACAATTTGTTACTTGTAATTGAAAATACACAATACAAATTGCAAAAATCACATTTAAATTTATTCTATTATGTTCATATATGTTTTTCATATACACGTTTCTTATGCACCTTATAAGAATGCGCAATGAGGTTTGCCTCTTCAGAAATTGGGCAGATAACATCCACAACTTCTTTTTTGACATGCAACCTTTTAAATAAGTCAACGTAATATTGGTGAAATCAATGGTGTAGTTTGATTCGCTTATTGGCTTCCACCTTACGACATTCATGTCCGGGCCACCTTCTGACTCTTAGACTATAAGGACCCATTATGGAGTAAAAGATGGTTGTGTGCTTGAACAACCATATTTGTGTAATCAATTAAACAACACTGGCAACTACCGTATAAGTGCTATCATGTTCGAGGACACAATAGAACTGCTATCGTGTATTCGAGAACTGCTATTGTGTTGAATACACGATAGCGGTGCTATCATGTAATCGAGGACACGATCGTGTACTCGATTACACGATAGACCGTGTAATCAAGGACACGATAGCAGTACTATTGAAAGGTCTTCGATATAATTGCAGTACTTTGGATTGTACAAATAATACAAAACAAAACAAAATATGTGGAGGATGATCAACCGTACTATATCATCCTCTGCAACGGATTTCTCCCCCCTCAATATTTCATCTAGGATCTCTTCAATGTATGGTTTGTCGGCTTTCCTCGCGGAGAATTTTTTTTGTAGAATTCACCTATGACGGAGAGAACTTTGCCATCAGGAGATATAAACGTCACCTTCTCACCAGATGCCCGCATGCCAGTGATGTGGGCAACATCCTGCTAGTGAGGGTGTAGCTTTCTCCCCTTAATCTTAAACAACTTCTCGAAGTCATCCCAATACTCCACCATTACCTCTACGCATTCAAAGATGGAAGCAAAACCCTTATGTTGTAGTCGTTCTTTGCACTGTGAGTACTGCTCTACAACTTTCATACACTTACCAAGAGCTGCTGGGTTACAGTGTTCCCCGGATACATGGATGAGGGTTATATCTCCTCCTCTTCTTCATAGTGTTTTTCTCCTACGTTTTAGTCATTTGTGTATCTATTTGTTATGAAAGAAGGCAATATCATGAACACGACTATCAACTACGGTCGTTTTCTCAGTGACACGATATCATATTGCACCATATTATCGGATACATGACATCAAACCTAAGCAAAAATTTAATATTTAACATATTCACAAACAGAGATGTGAAGCTTACTTGTGGGGATGAGTGGTCTTTAGAGGTTGTATTGGTAGTTCACGCGAACCCTAACACTCTTCTGCAGCACAGCGAAGATTTGCTTGCAATTGTCAACTGCATACCCTAACTCTCTTTTGCTGCACTGCCAAGACTTTCACAGGGAAGGCATCGTGTAATCCAACATTTATATATTGATTGGGACACAATAGATGCTAGGGAGGGCAATTTAGGAATTTTTTCGTCGAGGATTCCATGACACACTTCACGACCCAAACACACAATAGCATTGCTATTGTGTATTCAAGGACAAGATAACAAGGAGGACATGATAGCAGTGCTATCCTGTATTCGATCGAGTACATGATACAACTAATATCGTGCTATCATGTATTCGATTAAACAATAGCAGTTCTATCGTGTATTCGCCTACACAATAGAGCTGATATCGTGTACTCAAATACACAATTTCAGTCCTATCGTATATTCGATTACACAATACCAATGCTATTGTGTTTTTGAGGACATGATAGATGTTCGAGGAAACGATAGTAAATAGCACTAATATCGTGTCATCCAGGAAACGATAGATGACATGATATTCTTGTGTTTCATTTACATAAATTCTATTACTTGTAATTCAAAACACACAATACAAACTTAAAATTGCATACTTAAATTTCTTTATTTTGTTAATATACACAATCAATTTCAACACGAGTCACTGTATGTTACATGTAATATTGACTATCGTTAGATTGCATTTACACGAAGAATAGAGGTGGATGTGGCAATCTAGAACGATGTTTTCCTGAAGTCGGATTTGCTTCATTTGTGGTTGATTACTTTCTTCCATGCTTTAGCCTGTTTCTCAACTGTAGGGTTTTTGCAATTGTTTCGGATGTGCCCAAGCTAGCGACAGTTACTACATCTCATTGGGTTATTAGGGGGTTCCGACTGTGAGTCAATTTTGTTCACCCTTCCCCTGCCTTTCTTCTTCTCCACAATTGGTGATTCATATCTTGGAAGAACCCCATGATCTAACCATTGATGCCTATCTAATGTTGGTAGAGTTGACTCTTCGTAGGTTGTGTAGTATGTCTACGTGTAGCACCACTTCTCAGAATATAGCATTGGGTCCAAACTCCTATTATCAATTGATGCTAAAACAAGTTTACAAGGAAGTCCCATGCCCTGAAACTCTCCGCATGTGCATGTCTTCTTCAAAAGGTTCACATAGTCTTGAGAAAGCACATGTCTAATAAACATTATGTGTAATTGTGAGCATTCAGACACGACCAAAAACAAGTTGTATTTCATTTACGTGATAATTAAGTAAGGATCACATTGAACATACCAGATAGTGGAGAGAAGTCACTTGAAATTTGTACAATGAAATAGCATTCACTTGAACAGTACTACTATGATCCCTCTTATTGTTTATGTATTTCTGGGCATATTTGGTTAAGAGAGTTGTTAGCTATTACGCTTCTTAAAGTGAGATGACATGCATTTGATCAATCAATCTAGTGATTGACCAACTCCGCGCCTTCAAGAACATATTGTTCACACTCTCAGATCTGTTTGAGGTGAGAGTATCATATCTTCTAGGATATTCTATCCTATATGATGGAGGCAAAACCCATGATGAGCATCCGGAAGACATCAGGGACTACTTTGAGAAGTCCCTTATGTCTATTAGAAACAATTGTGTCTAGTATTAAAGGCGGCTCCATGAAATGAAAATTACAAATTTATTTTAGGAACCACGTCCCTAAAATAATATAGGATAAAAACTGTGTGAGAAAAATATGATTGCAATTAATCATAATAAATCATTATAGTTGTGTCAACTAGGGCACGACTCTTGCTAACATATATACGACAGTGTGGCCGTCCCGTGTAATTGTGAACACGATATGTAATGCTATTTTGTCATCGACGACACGACTCTGCATATCGTGTTCAGAATGAAACGACTACAATTAATTAATGTTCTTCAACTTCCCAAGTATTTCTTGTTTCTACCTCAATAACAACATATGCAACGCACACCATTTGTTGATTACCATCAATGGCTATAGTAATCAATAGACATCCATAATACTTTCTCTTTAAGAATGTTCTATCCATAGTTAAGAGAGACTTAAGTGAACTTCTAAAAACTCTTGCAACTGGGCCAAACAACCAAAACACATGTTTAAAATTGTATCACTCTATTTCAAGTAATATTACAAGACCTTTCCATAACCACATAAGTTCCTGGTTTAGACTTTTCTAATTCCTTGCGCATGCGGGCAAAATGCGATATGAATCATCTGGGTTGTCATCAATCAACTCCGATATAAAACTTCTTTTGCCCGCCATGCTTTCTTATAGTTCACTGTGATGCCCCAATGTTTTTCAATATACTTTATGATATTCTCTAGTGTTATAATACTTGACTCCTTATGTAGGCCATGACATTTCCTTGCAATCAACAACAGGTGTGAAGCTAAATGATGATATTTCGTTCCGAGCTTTATGTCACATGTATACTCAACCTCACTCCTTGTCACGCTAAAACACCTGACTTGTTTGATGCTCGAATATTCCACTTGCACTCATTCTCCTTGCACTTTGCAGCAAATGTATCCTTGTTATCATCAACTACAGTATCAGTGAACCTCCTCCTTACTGCCAAATCAACATATCTTGAAATGTTTGATGCTTTCAAATTGAGCCCCTATCACAAGAAGATAATCGTAGTCGGTTGCTTGCAAATTACTACTCAACATCACCTCCTCCTCGTATGTCTCTACCTCTGCATCTAAATAATACTCAGTGCCCCAATCCCAACCCCCATCTTCTTCAATATGAATAAACTTTGCGTCGAATGATTCCTAGTTATCAAACACAACAACATTCATCCCTTTTGATGTGAATAATTTTGTAGTAGCCGCCACGTTTAGAATTTCTTCATCCTTAGACAGATTAATTTCTAGCCGTCCCCTGTCCAGCTCAGAGGATTGTGTGTTTAGTGGTAATAACTGCTCATCCCCTGTCCATAGATCGTCAATATCAATAAATTATTCATCTCCATCAATACCAACATTTGAAGATTGCTCATTATTTTTATATTTTTTATTATATTCATTTACTGTTTTTACTTCTTCTCCTTCTATTGTATTAGATCCAACCTCTGGGGTAGCGAATGCCCTCAAATTTTTATTATTTTATCCCAAACTGCAAGATATAAAGATGACATATTAATATGAGTCGTGTAGACAAATACACGAAATAGCAAGGCTATTGTGCACTGCTATTGTGTAATCGTATACACGATAGCACTGCTATCGTGTAATCGAAGTCACAATAGCAAGACTATCGTGTCCTAGATTACATGATAATAGTGCTATCGTGACCTCGAATACACGATAACACTACACGATAACATTTCTATAGTGTACACGAGGGCCATGATAACAGTGTGCTCACTTTAATCTGGTTTGAGTGGTAGATACAGTTGGTGGGCTATCAAGAAGATTATACTTGAGAATCAAAAGTGACTTGCCGAAATGACCTACCGATAATCAAACCCACGTGTTTCAGTGTAAGTATTCCAATATTTCAATTTGTTTTTTAACCTGAAAACCTACGTGCAAGAGAATATATGAGGAACGCTTTGCTAGATGCTATCAGTTTTGCTGATCTTGACCTCTGAGGTTTGACGAGTGGTCAGAAAGCTGCTCATGCCTGGAAACATGTGGCAATTCCATCACTATTCTTGACAAGCACAATAATAATTTTCAAAAATTTAAACACTAAAACTTATACTCCCTCTGTCTAAAATTATCTATCTAGATAAAAAAAAATAAAATGAACTGATATTAGCTATTTTTAGGTTTCTAACACAAACGGGTAATTTTGAATGAAGGGAGTAATGGGAAATTTATTAAATAATGCTAAAAAAAATTACCTGAAAGGTGTCGGTTGACATGTTAATTGACTCTCCTTTACAAATTGAAAGGTGTCGACGTCGGTCCAACCGATGCCATTAAGCCCCTTGTCCCATTTTTTACTCCTCAGACAGAGGCATCGGTTGAACCCACGCCTCTCATTCTATCTGAAAGCCGTCGGTTCAATTGATGTCTTTCGTTTCGTTTTTATATCCTGTTGGGCTCGGGCTCGGCCGCACCGAGCCCTAGCCTTCGATCTCCCTCTCTTCTCTGGTGGCGATCGATGTCCGGCCAGCCCCTCGACTCCCCGTGCTCACCCCGGCCACCTTTTTCGGCTAGCTCTGGCTCCTTGACACTCGTCCCGGCCACCTTCGCCTCCCCGACGCTCACCCTGGCCACCTCATTGCCTCGACCACCTCTGCCTCCCCGTCGTTCGCCCCGACCACCTCCTCCGGCTACCACCTCGCCTTGGCCACCTCCTTCTTCGGCCACCTCCTCCTCCCCCCACCTCCTCGGGCCGGCTAGTTCATCCTGCCACCTCCTCGCCTCTCTTCTCCGACAACTTTCTTGCCTATCTTCTTCGGCCACCTCTTCGCTCCAACGTCGCTCTCTTCTCCTGACAGTATGCGACTGCCTCCGCGTATGTATCTACACGTAATATACTTTTAATCTCTCAATCGAAGTTACAAATACATATTGATTTAGCTTTAACATTGTATGAAATAGATTATATAATATTTGAGTAGTATTTTCTTAGTGTTTGTTAAATATTTTGTAAGTAGAGATGGTGGGAGAAATGGTTTTGTTTGTGCCAAAGCATGGTGACAGAATTGATAGAGGTGAATACGAAGGAAGAGAAATCGTAGGATTATTTATTAATAAGCCAAGTACATATAAGGAACTAGAGATGCAAGTGCCCAATAAAATGAGATGGGACTAAAGATTTTGAAAAATTCGTATCAAGTATAAGATGCCTCTTTTTGGAATAACGACTGCCGTACTATCAATTGATGATGGCAACTCTATGCAACAAATGCTCTATCTTGCACTTCGTGTGTATATATTCGAGCTATTTGTAAAAAAAGAGGCGCACATGTCTAGGTTTGCAAATGATGGCGAATGCGGAAATAGTTCTCGCAGGAATAGGTCGAGTGGAAAGTTGAAGGGAAGGCATGTGGAAGATTATGAAGAAGATGATTTGTCTATATCACTAGCGTGCAACGAATCCCAACTTTTACCTAGTTGGAGGTAAGTTTATGTAAAAAATGTTGTTTAACCATTCAACTTACAATTAATTAAATTGTTTATTCATTATGTTAGTTTTGTTTTGTATAATTTAGGCACACATCTCATGCTCATGAAGTAATGAATCTTGAGATGGCACGAGGTGGGGAATAGTTTGGAACACAAACATCATTTCATAACCCCTATACTTACACTGGTTGGCAAGAAGGAAATGTGAATGATGAGGAAGACGAAAGGGAGAATGAGGAAGAGGATGGGGTCAATAATGAGCATGTGCGTAATTCGTCGGCTAGTGTTGTTGAAGACGTATGAGGAGAGGATAGTGTGCAAGAGATTATTCATAATGAGGGAGATGAATTGGTGGACATCGCAATTGCTACAGATAACTTGGATGACTTTGATGAGGAGTTTCCATATGAGGAGGAGCCACCATGGGCGCGAATAACAGATGATGAAATAAATTGTGCAATTAATCGGGGTTTGCATGAGGAAACACGCTATGATGATGGAATATATATGGGGCAAATATTCCCTAATAAAGATGAATTTGTACATGCATTGAGTTTTTTTTTCAATAACGCATGATGTTCGTTATAAAGTGTTGCGTAAAAGTCCGACATAGTACACAGCAAGATGTCATTACCCTGACTGCTCATGGAGAGTACATGCATCAATGAGGAAGGGGATTAATGATTTTAAAGTGAAGACGTATGGTGGAGAACACACTTGTAGACGCATGGTGACGAACACACTCGGTTGAACTGACGCCTTTTAGTTTGTAAAGGGGAACCGACGCCTCTCTCTTAAATTGAAAGTACCGATGCCTTTCGGATCAACATTAAAAAAAAGCCATGTAGCTGGCGCCTACGTGGCTTGTCAGATACCCAGATCGGGAAATATTTTGAACATTGTTTTCCCGATTGGTAATTTTTGTGTGTGTATTATTTAATAGATTCCCCAAGTATAAAACATCAAAATTGTTCGCATCAGGATAGAATTACCCTCAGAGTTTAGAATTCTAACGATTTTGCCATTGGACTTGAACTACTTAGAATTTTTTTCTAATTAAAGCATGCTGTGCTTAGGCGTGTAAACGGCGTCCGAATGTCCGTATCCATCTGTCTGTCCATTTTACTGTCGAAAAGAACATAAAAATCTATCTATCACGGACACAGATAGTTTTGGTGGTCTGGCATCTGAGCGGATGTGACTACGGACATAGTGCATCTGCATCCAGAGCCGTCCATGTCCATCCGTATCCATGACATTTTTTAAAGGTAAATGGTCCATCCGTGTCCGTCCATGTTTGAAATGGACACATGGGGATGGACATATAGGGGTGTCCACTGGACCACGGACGGACGGACACCTAATTTAAAATGAGCGGACGGCTATGGATGTAACTTGACCGCGTCCGTGTCCGTCCGTTTACACCCCTAGCTGTGCTGAATTAACACTGGATTAACATTCTCTAAAGACCTAATGGCCTCTTTACATATGACCTGGCGCCAATTTTGGGTTTCTCATATTATCCGGAATCTTTGTCTTTCTTCCATATGACCCGGAAACTACCCAAAATACCCTTAGGTTTAGGTATAAGCACCCACACTTTGCCTTTTTCCATATTACCCGGAATCTGAGGAGCAGGTACCCGGAGAAACTCGTGTTCAGTCGGAGAAGAAGGCATTCCGTCCGGCATCTCCGCCCATATCATCGCCGGCGCCGGCGCCGTCCAAATCGGGAAAGGTAATCTTCGCGCCAAAAAGCGAGAAAACGAGCGGGATGAAGGGATTTTGACATAAAAACAGCGGGGAAGCCCTCCCAACTACAAAAATTAAGATCTACATGTAAAAAAACACATATAAAGATCACCCATTGGTGTTGGACCGCTCCTGGACATGAAATAAAATGATAAAAATGGGCAAAAGCGTGAAATACTCGCCGACGAGCGATAATTCAATTTATATATCTTTCTGTGATCTTAATTAGGTGAAAGAGGAGGAAAAAATGAGGAAGAACGCAAAAAAAAAATGGGCAAAAACGGATGAAAAATGAGTGAGATATGACATTTTGAACATTGTCATTTTATCGTGTAGGATATACACGACTTGGGTATTTATCGTGTATGTCGTATACACGATAAATACCCAAGTCGTGTATATCCTACACGATAAAATGACAATCTTCAAAATGTCATAACTCGCTCATTTTTCATCCGTTTTTACCCATTTTTTTTGCGTTCTTCCTCATTTTTCTTCCTCTTTCACCTAATTAAGATCACAGAATGATATATAAATTCAATTATCGCTCACCGGTGAGTATTTTACGCTTTTGCCCATTTTTTATCCTCTTATTTCATGTCCAGGAGCGGTCGAACACCGATGGGTGATCTTTATATGTGTTTCTTTACATGTAGATCTCAATTTTTATAGTTAGGTGGGCTTCCCCGCTGCTCTTACATCAAAATCTCTTGATCATAGTTTTTTTTAGCGTGGGTGGTGTGGCGAAGCTCCGAACGTGGGAATGATTTTACTTTCTTCTTTCTTCTTATTTTTTCTTCTTTTCTCAACCTACAATATCTTAATGAGGTGGAAGAGGAGTAAAAATGAAGAAGAACGCAAAAAAAAAAATGGGCAAAAACGGATAAAAAATGAGCGAATTATGACATTTTGAAAATTTTAGTAAAAACGTGTTTTGAAAGACACGACTTGCAGTATAGTCGTGTCATCGCGTACACGACTATACTGCAAGTTGTGTATTCCAAAACACATTTTTCCTAGAATTTTCAAAATGTCATAACTCACTCATTTTTTATCCGTTTTTGCCCATTTTTTTTTCGTTCTTCCTTATTTTTCCTCCTCTTCCACCTCATGAAGATATATTATGATAAAAGAGTAACAAAAAATAAGAAGAAAGAAGAAAATGGAAGCTCTTTGCTAGAACGCTTCCATTTTCTTCTTTCTTCTTATTTTTTGTTACTCTTTCATCCTACAATATCTTAATGATGTGGAAGAGGAGGAAAAATGAAGAAGAACAAAAAAAAATGGGCAAAAATGGATAAAAAATGAGCGAGTTATGACATTTTGAAAATTTTAGTTAAAATGTGTTTTGAAAGACACGACTTGCAGTATAGTCGTGTCATCGCGTACACGACTATACTGCAAGTCGTGTTTGTCTTCCAAAACACGTTTTTCCTAGAATTTTCAAAATGTCATAACTCACTTATTTTTTATCCGTTTTTGCCCTTTTTTTTTTCGTTCTTCCTTATTTTTCCTCCTCTTCCACCTCATGAAGATATATTAAGATGAAAGAAGAAAAAAAATAAGAAGAAAGAATAAAATTGAAGCTTTAGAAAGCTTTAGAAAGCTTCCATTTTATTCTTTCTTCTTATTTTTTTCTTCTTTCATCTTAATATATCTTCATGAGGTGGAAGAGGAGGAAAAATAAGGAAGAACGAAAAAAAAAGGGCAAAAACGGATAAAAAATAAGTGAGTTATGACATTTTGAAAATTCTAGGAAAAACGTGTTTTGGAAGACAGACACGACTATACTGCAAATCGTGTCTTTCAAAACACGTTTTAACTATAATTTTCAAAATGTCATAACTCGCTAATTTTTTATCCGTTTTTGCCCATTTTTTTTGCGTTCTTCTTCATTTTTCCTCCTCTTCCACCTCATTAAGATATTGTAGGATGAAAGAAGAAGAAAAAATAAGAAGAAAGAACAAAATGGAAGCTTTCTAGCAAAGAGCTTCTATTTTCTTCTTTCTTCTTATTTTTTGTTACTCTTTTATCATAATATATCTTCATGAGGTGGAAGAGGAGGAAAAATAAAGAAGAATGAAAAAAATGGGTAAAAACGGATAAAAAATGAGTGAGTTATGACATTTTAAAAATTCTAGGAAAAACGTGTTTTGGAAGACACGACTTGCAGTATAGTCGTGTACGTGATGACACGACTATACTGCAAGTCGTGTCTTTCAAAACACGTTTTTACTAAAATTTTCAAAATGTCGTAACTCGCTCATTTTTTATCCGTTTTTGCCCATTTTTTTTTCGTTCTTCCTTATTTTTCCTCCTCTTCCACCTCATGAAGATATATTATGATAAAAGAGTAACAAAAAATAAGAAGAAAGAAGAAAATGGAAGCTCTTTGCTAGAAAGCTTCCATTTTATATTCTTTTTTCTTATTTTGTTTCTTCTTTCATCCTAATATATCTTCATGAGGTGGAAGAGGAGGAAAAATAATGAAGAACGAAAAAAAATGGGCAAAAACGGATAAAAAATGAGTGAGTTATGACATTTTGAAAATTCTTGGAAAAACGTGTTTTGGAAGACACGACTTGCAGTATAGTCGTGTATGCGATGACACGACTATACTGCAAGTCGTGTCTTTCAAAACACGTTTTTACTAAAATTTTCAAAATGTCATAACTCGCTCATTTTTTATCCGTTTTTGCCCTTTTTTTTGCGTTCTTCTTCATTTTTACTCATCTTCCACCTCATTAAGATATTGTAGGTTGAGAAAGAAGAAAAAATAAGAAGAAAGAAGAAAGTAAATGCATTCCCACGTTCGGAGCTTCGCCGCACCACCCACGCTAAAAAAAAATATGATCAAGAGATTTTGATGTAAGAGAAGCGGGGAAGCCCACCCAACTATAAAAATTGAGATCTGCATGTAAAGAAACACATATAAAGGTCACCCATCGGTGTTCAAACCGCTCATGGACATGAAATAAGAGGATAAAAAATGGGCAAAAGCGTAAAATACTCACCGGTGAAAGATAATTTAATTTATATATCGTTCCGTGATCTTAATTAGGTGAAAGAGGAAGAAAAATGAGGAAGAACGCAAAAAAAATGGGTAAAAACGGATGAAAAATGAGCGAGTTATGACATTTTGAAGATTGTCGTTTTATCGTGTAGGATATACACGACTTGGGTATTTATCGTGTATACGACATATACGATAAATACCCAAGTCGTGTATATTCTACACGATAAAATGTCAATCTTCAAAATGTCATAACTCGCTCATTTTTCATCCATTTTTGCCCTTTTTTTTGCGTTCTTCCTCATTTTTCCTCCTCTTTCACTTAATTAAGATCACAGAAAGATATATAAATTAAATTATCGCTCGTCGGCGAGTATTTCACGCTTTTGCCCATTTTTAATCATTTTATTTCATGTCCAGGAGCGATCCAACACCAATGGGTGATCTTTATATGTATTTTTTTACATGTAGATCTTAATTTTTGTAGTTAGGATGGCTTCCCCGCTGTTTTTATGTCAAAATCCCTTCATCCCGCTCGTTTTTTCGCTTTTTGGCGCGAAGATTACCTTTCCCGATTTGGACGGCGCCGGCGCCGGCGATGATATGGGCGGAGATGCCGGACGGAATGTCTTCTTCTCCGACTGAACACGAGTTTCTCCGGGTACCTCCTTAGATTCCAGGTAATATGGAAAAACAAAGAGTGTGGGTGCTTATACCTAACCCTAAGGGTATTTTGGGTACTTTTCGTGTCGATTCCGGGTCATATGGGATTTCACTGAAAAAACCAGGCAATATGGGAAAACAAAAGTTGGCGCCAGGTAATATGAAAAAAACTCCCTAATGGCTATTCCTAATAGATTGTGAGAAATATGAGAAAAACCGGAAGAACAACATTAAAAAAAACCATCACAAATTTGTTTAAAATCATGCAAATCAGCCAACTTTATTGTAAAATTAGACTTGTAATCACAAACTAAATCTAATGTGATCACAACCATGGAAAAATTGTCATTGAAAACCATTTGAAATTGCCAAAAATTGAAAATTAGAGATTAGGCGAACTAATCTTGTTGCGCAGGGAAATGATCTACAAACAATGGCGATGAAATAAGAGAAAACCAGCAGCAATTGTTGCAAACAAAGGTCAGATTTAGCTTATGGGCTTCCGAATGGAGAGGGATCTCGAGTTTCACTTCAAATAGATGTGAAATGAGCGAGAATAAGTGATTAATGACTCGTGGCTCCATCTCGGTTTTCGTGCGAATGTTGTTCATCAGCGCACAAGTGTGTTTGGATACCGATATTGATACGCGAAAAAAAATGTCAGCCTAAAAATAATCATGATGATTTTTCTTGATTGGTAAAAACCAGTTTGGGAACATGAAATTAATCATATTTTTAACCTTTTCTCGTCAGCCTGAAATGAGAATCAACATCTTCACTCCTTTTACAGGTGATTTGCTGATTTTTATCAGTTATCATCGTTAGGAGTGAAAACAACTTTTAGCATCAATGACGCCTATCAACTCAATCAGTATCCAAACAACTTTTAGCATTTTCACCCCCTTTTAGCTTGAAATTTTCTTATTTTTAGTATCCAAATGCATTGTTCGAACGCAAGTCTACATTTTTCAAATTTTCAAAATTTAAAATTCTCAATAACTTCAAAAAAATTATAACACTATAAATGCCAATTTCAAAAGCATCATGGAGTTAAGCTTAAATTCAAGTCTCTTGGTCCTGCCCCTTAATGTGCAACAATATTAGATACAACTCCCCCTTAAGCATCATGGAATTGAAGCTTAAATTCAGGTCTCATGGAGTTGAAGTTTATAGTTTGCCATTGAAGTTTAAATTCAACGGAAAACTTACAGGTAAAATGATCACGCACATCACACACATAGGTTAAAATTAGTTTAGCTTATTTAATGTGATAGAGCTCCGAGTTATGAAGCAAATCACATATTATATATCGCATTTGGAGTTCTACAACTCGAGCTATGATACAGTCAAGTTGGGTGCGCAGAAACTGCCTAATATTAACCCTTGTCCATTCTTGATTGAATATCTCCAAAAATACTTTTAATTCTCATCTGATATTTGTCTATGTCATATTAGATGGGTAGACGATTGTAAGCATCCAAGATTATATAAACCAGAGTCCGTGAGACAAAGTTATGGCTTTTCTGATTTTGGTATGTGAATCCATCCAGGCTGTGTTTGAACGCGTTCTAATGCTGGATACTTGGAAAGGCATATTTTAAGCATACCAAGTCCAATCCTTTGCCAACTTGGACACAATTTTCCACCGACTTTGTGGCCTATATAAGCTCACTATGGACGGGCTAAAAGTAGTGCTCTCTCATTGTTTTGGTAAGAAAACCGTAGTTTTAGAGAGACCCTCTCCCATCTTCTTTAACTTGCATGTTTCATTGATCTTCAATCTAAATCAAGTTGTTGAAGGCACTTCTCATAATAGTCCTTCTACATCATTGAGAGTGTACTAAGGACAGTCCACACACAGTACACAATCACTTTGTGCTTGTTCGTGGTTCATGTTGAAGGAGACAATTTTTTAGGAGAGAAAAGGAGTTGATCGGGCTTGTTGCCTTGCGAATTTGAGGGAGAAGCCCAGATCGTGTTTGTTTGCTGCAGGAGGTCAAACTAGGGGTGTTCACGGACACGGACAATGGTCAGTCCGTGTCCGTCCGTAGTCATGAGGGATGCTGTCCAGTCCATCAGTGTCCGTAGTCGTCCGTTAAAAAAATTGTCCGTGTCTGTCCGTGGTTGTCCGTGGATGTCCATGGACAATAAACTAAGAGGAATTCATATACGATTATCTAGGAGGAATTAACACACTCAGATCAAATACTAACATCCATTTCCAGTGAAATAAACTTTAATAGACAATTCAGCATAGATTTTATATAAAAAAAGTAGCTAACAAATGATGGAATTGGAAAGAAAAATCTCTCATTTGGTTCATAACATTTTCTTTTCTTGCCTTTGCCTCTTTGTTCATTTCAGTTCAACCTTGTCTTGGCTGGGTGGCATCATTTCTGCAATAATTCACCAGATAAATCACAACAAACATGTAACAGATTAGCATCTCCAGACACAATTTCGTATACAAAGGATCAAAATTCATTATTTATAGTTCAATATGTTGAATGGGTAGTTAGAAAGGGATGATCGAGAAGAACAAATAAAAAACAAAACAAATACCAAATAGATACCACAGAGCAAATTTCGAGAAATCGAAAAAGAAAGGTGAATCGTCGAAAAGCTGAGATTTTTACCAAAATTTGGAGAAATAGATTGGAAACCAAATGAAAGAGAACTGAGATTGAGAAAGCAGATGTAGAATCGGGTGGGGGGGCTCACCTCCTAGCGCCGCCTGTGACCATCGGAGCTGCCGGCTGTGGCCGAAGAGAGAGAAAGAGGAGGGAGAAAGAACCAGAGGGAGAACATGGGTCCTCTGGTTGGGGCTATTTATCATTTTGGAAGGGAGTTTCCCTAAAAAACAAAGAGACAGAGAAGAAGAAGAGGAAGAAGGAGGAGGAGGCCAGAGCTTTTTTCTCGACTGTTGGGGGCATCAAGAATCATACAACCATTTTAAAGAGAAAAACTCCAGATCAACAGCAAACGAATCGAACGCTGACCCTCTTGATCTCATCAAGGTCCGCATGCAACTCCAGGGAGAAGCTCCCGTACATCCGGCCCCGGAGCTCCGCCCTGCTCTGTCCTTTCCTCATGGCTTGGCTGTGATGACCGGTGGCGGTGTGCCATCAATGGCGCCTCCTCCTCCCAAGGTCGGACCTTTATCTGTCGGCCTCCGGATCTTCTGCATGGAGGGCGTCCCGGCGCTCTTCTCCGGCGTGTCGGCGACGATGCTGAGGCAGACTCTGTACTCTACCACCAAGATGGGCCTCTACGACATGCTCAAGACCAGGTGGACCGATCCTAACACCCACGGGATCCCGCTCCTCCGAAAGATCGCGGCGGGGCTGATCACCGGCAGCATAGGAGCCACGGTGGGGAACCCGGCCGACGTGGCTATGGTGAGGATGCAGGCAGATGACGCCTTCCTGTGGCTTAAAGGAGGAACCAGAAGGGTGGGGGACTGAATCGACTGACCAGCTTTTGGCTTTTTATGGGGTAACGGACACGGACGTCCGCGGACACGGACAACATCTTGTCCGTGTCCGTAGCACCCCATTAAAACGGACAAAAAGCTCCTGTCCGTGTCCGTTCCGTGGTCCATACGGACCGTCTGTTAAATAACGGACAGACACGGACACAGACGGACCAACGGACACGGACGTCCGTGAACACCCCTAGGTCAAACCGTGCATTCCAGTGAAAGAAGAAGCCACGTGGAGTGGTGGAGTAGGAGAAGAACAGTTTGAGGAGTACTGCGAGTATCCAGAGAGTCGAGTCAAAAGGATTTGAGCAATTGGTCTAATAACTGTCTCCGAGTCTCTGAATTTCTATTTCATAGTGCATTGTTTTTTTTACCAATCTACAAAGTTGGTCATGTGGTGTTTTTCCCTATTGGGTTTTCCACGTTAAAAATCGTTGTCTCTACTTGTGCGGTTGATTGATACTTCAAAATCAATATATTTCTAGACTAGTTGAATGCTCCGTAGAGATTGAATTTCTTTCTTACCTGGAAATTACTTGTAAATAATGGTTACACATCTTGTTGCCTTTGACTACTAGTTCACTCAGGAAAGGGACACCGTGCGACTTCACCCATTTCCTACCTTGTAATAAATATTTTTTTTCTTAGGCCCTGAAGTTTCTTATGGCCTCCCTCCTTTCCACAACACTTATAATCTAAGTTTTTGGAGAAAAATCACATACTTGTATGGCTTAATATGCTTACAAAGGTTCTCGCTCATTAGAGGCAACTGACTAAGTTTCATCACGATGAGAGATTTTATGTGCTCAAAAGTACCTATTTTGGAAAACTATCATAATATGCTTATTAAGCCATGATAGACTCTAACAGGCTGAGAGATATCATAATATGCTTATTAAGCTTAGATTTGTTTGGACTTTGTGAGACTTTATATGCTCCAAGGATCCCGCCTACATGTACGTTTTTGGACTTGTTAGACATCATAAAAGGTTTGACAGTCTCCACCAATTGTGTCTGTGAGCACCAATGGGGCTCCTATCATAGACACACGACAGGTTTCAAAGAGAAAACTCTATAGTGCAAGGCATAGTAAGATTTCGTATGTTTGTAATTATTTGAGAGCAAAAATTGAATATCTCTTTATACTATAGATGTTTTGGAGTTTGATGGATATTGATGTCCCTTATGATGATGATATTTTTTGTCATCCTATTGATTGAAATTTTGTTGTTCATATTCATATTATTTTATTTTCACATTACAGTGATCTTTCTTGAAACTTCTTTTATATCTCTATTATGATTTTGTATTCTAATGAGTATATCTTCAGAATACTCACGCGTCTGGCGTTGCAGGTCTAACTAAGAATTGAATCAAAATAGTAGCAGGAAGTTGTGGAACACAAAGACAGCATTAGCTAAATTCTCTATGTTAGTTTTTATGCAAACTTTGTAATAAATAGCACATATGCTAACATTAGACTATTTTAGATTATTATTTTTAATACATTATAAATTTTTTATTTAATTAATAATCCCATCGGAGATGAATCTTCATTTATATGTCTGGTGAGGATTGTGTAAATGACAACATCGCAGTGTACCAAGTCGCATCCCAAAGCATTCGGCATATTTAATTATATTAAAACACTGGTGTGGCCAAAAGTTTGGGGTGTATTAGTCTACTTAGTCATCCTACACATGTTCTGCTTCCTCGTTTACCCAAGGCAGCAGGGTCGTGTCGTGCACCTAAAGCTGGGTGATTATCTTGATGACCTATCAAAGGTTCAAAGTTCAAAGAGGAAATATGCACCTCAGCTAGATATCTTGATGAAGGGGATATCTAACATGAACAAAAACTTAAAGGATACAGTTGAAGGAAAAAAGGGTAGTGTCGGTTATCATAGTGGAGCAACCTTCTTTCTATAGGTAATAGTAATTAATTAAATTAAGATTTGTCTAATGTTTTGACTAGTGTACTCGAGGACACAAATCGTTTGTCATTGACACTGGATGAAGTCTACTTGATGGCTTTACTTTTTGTAGTAATGCGTTAACATTATTAGTGCGAATCATGTGCTTGGATACATTGATTTTCTGACAAGTCAGGTACTCGAGTACACAAACTGTTTTGATGTGATGTGATTGACAACTCGATTTCTGGATGAAGTGATGTGATCAGGTGCACGATGGCTTTACTTCTCGGAATAATGTGTATGCTATTAGTTCAAATCGCACGATGTATGCAGACTTGACTGAATCTAATTTTGTATGAATTGTGAATATGATTTTTTTTTTAGCCTATTACCATCTGGCACTATGTTACGGTTCCTTAGAAGCCAAGAAACAAGACATGGCCTTGACCAAGCCGACTTCTCACAAAATGTCGTTGCGTCCAAACTCGTAAAATTAATTGCCGCTATTGCAAATCTACATGGAAGTTCTATGAGTTCAAACTCTCCGCATCTTCAAAAATCTGGTCAGAAGCTTGAACACGTCTGCAAATGTTCAACATAACTTACAGTTTGCAAGTTTTGTACCTACAATCTAGCGCACTTCCACGAATCACCGGATCTCCACGTCATACACGACCCATGAAGAAGCGTGAATACGACCATACGATAATGATGGAAATCGTGTTACGGAGAACACGAAAGGAATCCATGACGTGTACACGTGTGTGCGAGAGAGTTTACTTGGAATTCAGCAAGGAGATGGGATGTACTCAAACAGTAGAAGATAAGTCTCTCCTATCTCTCATAGATTTCTCATATTTTGTTCACGAAGTTTGTTGTGAGACTTCATATCTAAACTTTTCAAAGTGAGCAATATTTATAGCACAAGTTTGGCAGACTACTTCTTGCTTTCATGAACATGCACTCCTAGAAATCTGAGTTTCTGCAACAAACAATTTCGTCCCAAAAGCATGCAAATTTGTCGCTGAAACTCACTTATGCAACGAAAGGTGTTCGTCGCCATGGATTCACAAATCCACTATCACAAAAAGTAAAAGCAAGGAAATGTTTTTTGTCACGTAAGAAGACACTATTTGCGACGATTTTACTCGTCGATGAAAGTAGAAGTTCATTGTAAAGGTTTTTCCCTAGAGCTCGAAGAAAAGAAATAATTATCACTTGTGACGAATTAAATTTTTTTTATAACATAAAAAGTGAAAAAACTATTCGCATCTCATATTTATTTTAGGAGAGAAATAAAAACTATTAGTACCTTTTGCGATTAAAATAGTCGTCGCAAAAGGTATTTGGATAATTTAAAAAAAAATACCCAATTACAACCTTTGAAATTTCACGGGCCGCAAATAGGTAATTCCAAAATTTCAAGAAAAATACTTTGTCAAAAAATCCAAAATAATACAACTTATTTCAACAAAATTGAGTTATTACAATATGTTTGAAGTGAAAAAATAGCAACTAAAAAATTGCATCAACATTATTGCAACAAATATAAAAATGTAACAACCTGATTATAATTCATCTAACTAACTTTTCTATAGGAAATGAAATAACAATAAAAAAGAGAATGCTACTTGTTCAAACTCTTCTTTAGATCTTAGTATTTAACGTAGCCGTTGTCAATATAAAAAGCAAACATTATTCTTAATTAAGCAAAATACTTCAACATTCCATTTATACTCATATTTGACCGTCTTAGTACAAGTTGTCGGCACATAAATAATTATGGCGAGAGCACTGTTTTAACCCGAGAATAACTTAGTAGGTCTAATCGTAGTTTAAAACCTTATTTAATTAATATACTTGCTTAGAATTAAGTATTTTATTGAAGTGACCCCATAAGAATCATGTGGCAAAGTGTGACTTCACATCGACATGCCCTATACCTCGTTAGTGATTGTAGCTGCTTCTAGTTGGCAGTCTTTAGTAAGATTGATAAAAGGCCAAGTATCACTGTTTAAGCTTGATACATTTTTAATCAATTATATACCTAAGTGCTTCTCATAACTTTTATGTTATACCTCTTTTATGTTGTCTGTAGTTAATTATGACAAACAGAAAGAATTGAAGTTGGTAGAATTGTATTTTGACATTATTTAAGTCTAATTCAGAAACATAAACAATTATTCACCTTTCTACATATATAAGAGTCTTACTAACCGAGACAACTTTAATAGGACAGAAGGGTCATGCACTAGTGGAGCATGATAGTAGGGAAACAATAGGAATTCACATATCTCAACATTCTATTATGAGTATAAACAATTAAAATTTAACAATCAATTATTGATGAATAAATTTAGCCAAACAATATAGAACAAGACTTCAGTACTTAGAGATCACAAATATGAATATAGATCATCAATCATCAGCACAAGAATATTATTGTTCGACATCCAAATAAGAAGGAAACTAGACATTCAAGAATTGAAAAACCTAGAAAATGCTATGTAAAATCACCCTACCTCATTTCGACGAAACTCCTTCTCACGTTGAAGAAAAATTCACCTACGTACAAGTTCTCCTCGTCACCAAAATAAGTCGGCCAGCAATAGTATGATGAGGTCGAGAGAGAGAGAGAGAGAAGGTGGTTCGAGAGAATTAGAGAAAGAGGAAGAGAGAATGGTCGGCCAATGGAATGGCCAACTAGTCCTTTTTTTATTTATGGTTCTAGGGTTTCCTAGTTCCAGTTGAAGTGCAATCTCCTTCAATATGAGTCCAACACAATCTCGTCCATCCAATCAAAAGTCTCCCCAAAAGTTACCCTGACGCCCAACCAATTTGGCGCCTAATTAAATTTGGAATTCTAAGTGCAATTCCTTCTTTAGTGTTGATTCCAAATCAATTCATCCTTATCCTAGGCAACTGCCTTTTAACTTTCAAATTCCCATGCACCCATTCTTTTTTGGTGTCCAAAATAAATTACAACTTTATACTTTTACAAATTAAAATTTACCTTCATAAGGTAACTTAGTAACTGAACATATTCAACTTTCAATTACATCTCCACCGCTCATCTCGATTCTTATATTCCTTTTCAAATTAGGAAAGTGCTAACCAAAGATATCTACACTATTATCTCACACACTCTGGCTTAGCCCTGGCACCAAAGAGCCCCGGCTAAAATAAGAAACTTGTGAAATCACGTTCCTACTATAATTACGAAAAGTAACGTAACACAAAAATTAATTTATTCAATTAAAAGAATTCCAATTTTAGTTTTACTTTCCTAATTTAGGTCGACCAATAAAAAAAATTTTGTACCAATTTTCATGTCATCACACATATTATATCATTTGTTCGAACTTTCTTCCGTGTGGTTAAGAATGTGATATCAAACCCTAAACCAAAATCCATTTTTGTTCAAAAATGCACTAAATGCGATAAGAAGGGAAACACACTAGTGGGAGGAGAGGTTTTTCTCGGGTGAAATCACGGATCAAACCTGGTTCAATCCCTCACACGCCTCAAACACCGCCACAAACCCTAAACTATGCCATCACTGGCCGTAATCTCCGATGACAGAAAAATCACCTCTTTGCTTCTCGGCCAAACGCACTTCGCCTCTCCACCACTGTTTTCTCCTCTCCTTCGACGGCTAGAAGTGCTTTATATAAGGCAAATTGTTGGCGATGACAAATGTCTCCTTCGGGAGGTCACACCCTTCGCAGTGGGGTGTATCTCCAGGCGTGTGTCCATGTATACGACCCTTCGCCTCCATTACGCGATTTGAACCCGTCAAAGGTTGGGATGGTATTCTCGGTACAAAATATGGGTTTTTCGGGTCATATGGGATTTATGCTGAAAGTCCAGCCAATATGGAATTCCAGCAGCATTGACTAGGGAATGTGGAAAAAAATTCGGTTCACTGTCAGCTTGACAAAGTGATCTTTGAAGGTGACACTTCTGATGTCATTACGGCCTTTGAAGACCGAAGAGCCTTCTCGGCTTGGGAACAATGAGTGTTTCAAAATGTCGTTGAAGCCTGCAGAACCTGCAATTTATGGCTTTTCTCACATCAGGCGACCATGAAATGGGGTAGCTCATAGTTTGGCCAGAATGGGGATGGAGACTCCTAACTGTATGACTTGTTTGAATGTCACCCATGGTCTCACAGGCTTGTCTGTATGATAAACCAGGTTAGCTCTTGTTGTTTGTTTGTTGTCCTGTTACGAGAATTTCCAATTTCGAAGAAAAAAAATTGTACCATTCTATTTTTTGGAGTAAAACTTGCAATTGTAGGCATACACTCAACTGGAACTACATTTTTTAGTTATTTCGGTTAAATATAAGAAAAATATCTGTAATTACAACATTTCCATTTTCACGTTGGATATCTAATTCGGTGCAATAATCCCGAAGCGCATAGTGCAAGGGGTAGTAGTAGTCTTTGTTAGCATGGAGGAGTTCCTGGGTTCGAATCTCGACCTGGGCATCTTTGAAAAGGGGTATCCCATATGGGGCCTAATTAGGGAGTGAGTGTGTGGTGCATGGGCCTAGAGGGGGAGGGAATGAGTAGTGTGTGTGGGTCACTATCCATGGGGTGGTTGTAGTAAAAAAAATAAAATAGGCGCAACAAAATTAAGAAATACAAGAAAAAAAAAACTCAAATGACATCAATCAAAAGTACATACGTTCTGTACAACAATATGGCCAGTGGGAAATGAATTCACAAAAGAGAAGCATTACTTTACATCCAAGCAATTACTTGGTCCTACGGGTTCTCTCAAGCAACTAGATATTGCCATAACAGCTGCTTCAATAGATGCATCTTCCCCCTGTTTCATTTCAATGAAAAAAAAAAGTTTAGGCATATACCATCCAACCAATGCTCCCACTAAACATAAGCAAGAGTCAACAACAGCGACTCAATGGCATGCAAAGTAACATAACCTTTTCTTTCCAGTAGAACATATTCCCGTACTTTCCAGCCAAACGGCTCCAGAAGCTCCTAGGTATGTCTATATCAACCAGTGCCCCCACATTGAAATTTAAAATATTACCTGCCACAAGAAATGAGGCTGAATTTACTAACAAAGTTTAACGAAAGACTTACCAGAAGGGCAGGCTTGACTTTTGAGAGGAAAGGATACCAAAAATTCTTTCTATTTAGCCGACATTAGACATTACATATTACATACCAAAGCTGGGGTCTGCAACAAAAACTATAGTTCTATCATCCACTTGCCAGAAATCTCGCACTGCTAAACCTGTATTGCAGTCTTCTGTTATTTTTCTAAAATATGTAAACCTAAAGCAAGTATTTAATAGTACCTGGTGTATCTGGATAGTTTTGAGCCAGAACTCTCAGTTTAAAACCAGTGCCCTTCTCAATATCAATTATCTCCTGGATAAGTCTATTTTCCTAGAATAAATCAACAAATTGAAGAAAGAAGTAGTTATGCTCCAAACTAATGTATATATCTAGCCAAATACCTCATAAAATACCATATCAGTAATGGAGCTTTTCCAAACCCAGTCCTCGAAGTCAAAACTGTTTATGTACTATCTCTATCTTTGACCTTGAGTCTTTGGCATATAATCACTACAGGAAGTATAGCCTAGCATTCTAACAAATAATAAAAATTGCTAGACCAGTAATTTGACCTGAGTATTTCTAATGTTCGCATCATTTAACTGGGTGTCTCAACTTCTTCTTGCTTTCATAAGCTTGCATGAAGTATAGCTTGGGAGTAAGAGAGCCTTAAAATGTTTTCATTTGGAAAGTTGCCTCAAGATTGGAATACAGCAGGATTGTCTAAAATGGCCTTGACTAATAAGAACTCCCTCTGGTCATAGTGGATTTGTGGTGTTTATTTGAAGAACAAACCTATTTGTTTTAACACCACTTATTGTTCTCCTGGTTGTAAATCTATTATATAATTGAAAGAAACGATGTTCAAGGGCTGCAAAAACATCAATCAAGGTAATGATGAGGATCAACTCTTGCCACCTGATATGAACCCGACGAACTTTGATTACATACTCGATGTAGTTGGCCATGGTTTTTGCTTTGAATTTAGATTATATGTAGCCAAAACTAGGATGCTAAGGTGGATTTATGGAATGATAATTTAGGAGAGATAAGATTATGAATGAGTATCTAAGCGAAAACCTAGCAATAGCTCCTTCAGGGGAGAAGCTTAGTTGGAAGGGATGCATGTAAATAAAGTCAAAAGAGGAAGAGGGGGCCTAAAAGAACATGGATGAAGTTAATAGGAAAGGATATATGCTATCTCTTAGGAAAGAGTTGGTGCAAAACAGGCTCCAATTGAGCCAGAGTCATGTTATCAACCCCAAATTGTTGTGAAAAGGTGCTACTTGTTTATGAATATGGTTGTTGTTTTGCCTTTGTCTTAATCATAGTCTTTAGCAAGCTGTTAAGATGGAGTTCCTTTTTTGGAGTCGGGTAGTGGTTGGCCATTAATGTGGGTCTCTTCTTCTACTATGTGAGCCTATGAAAAGGCATTCCTATGAATAATAAGCATACTGCATTTTGAGAAAGACATCCAAAGAGCTTAAAAGCCTCCTCCTCGTTGGTGCCATCTCCAACATCCCTTCAGTGTGGACTCCGAAGGCCACCCTCCCTTCCGATGCTGACTCCAGAATCCCCCTCTGTTCAGTGCAGACTCCAGCAAAAACCTCCTCCATTTGGTGCAGACTCCAGCAGAAGCCTCCTCTGTTGGGTGAGGACTCCAGAAACCCTCTAGGTGTGGACTCTTAGAGGTTGTCCAACGCTGGTGCTGATTCCAGCAAGGCTCACACTGCCCACTCGAGAGAGCAAGTTATCCCCTTCTCTCGCCATACACCCTTGTCCACCCACAAGTTCATTTGTTCTCCCTATTCCTACATAAATCTCCTTCAAACCTCCTCTGACAAACCCAAAGTTCAGCCTTTTCACTCTCTCCTAGCCTTAGCCTCTCCCATTCCTTCCTGAATCAACTTGGTAGCTCAGCAAGGTTATTGGCTAGGAAACCACTTGATCGTCCCATAGCAAGGCAGTTTGCATCAAATTCAGTAAGGCATGGATTCTTCCCGTAAAGCAGCCCAATGGAAAGTCATCCAGGAGCATCTGCGAGCATAAACATGTTGTAATCCATCCCAGTAAACTGTGCATGTGTGCATGGATCTGGTCCCTGGCGGCAAACATTATAGACTAGATTCTAAAATCAACTTTCAACATCTTAATCTATATCCTAACAACCAAGGAATGCTGTAATGGATATCAGAGAGATATCAGTGGGCCAGGAGATTAAAAATCGGAGATATAGTATAAAAAAATATCGGTCTTAAACGAGGACTTTGTTTTTATATATATATATATATATATATATATATATATAGGGAAAAGTTTAAATGAGATCACTCTCATATAGTTTATATGAGGCCAATTCAATTCAATTTGTAGCCATTGGATCTTGATCTGATGGCTACAAACAACTACAATGAACTCACCTACCCACTGATGTGACACACTCACCTACCCACTAATTTGATACCCACCATTGGATCGGTATCTAATGACCCATAAGATTGTCCTCATGCTCCTTATATGAGAACGATCACATGTAAACCATTCTCTATTATATATACATACATACATATATAGCAAAGTTTACATGAGATAGGTCTCACGCAAGCCTTACGAGCCAAGTCACTTCCAGTTGTTGGATTTTGATTTGACGGCAAGTGTTATTCACACCCATCGGGCCCCCACCGTCCGATTGAGATCTGACGGCTCGACGTGACTTTGGCTCATGCAGCTTGCATGAGACCTGTCTCTATATATATGTGCTAAAAATAATCTTAAACAAATATAGATGAGAATACACACATTTTAACATACTCTATTATATGGTAATAAAACGTTCTTAATATGTATAAGTATATATTAATATTAAAGATACACTCGACATATAGCATGTATAATTAGCATAAATTTTCTTGAAATTATTAACATGCATTTGTAATTAGTATAATCTAACATACATTTGAAGTTAGTATAATATTGTGATTAGAAACTTAGTACAATTAAGCATTTCATGAAACTATTCTATATATCTAATAACATTTCGTCAATAACAATGGATTAATTGTCTCAAATTTTTTAAAAAACGAATTTTTTATTTTTCTAAAATATAAAATTAGCGATATATAAGTGTATCGCCGAGATATCGGTAATATTTGTAATTTAGCTAAATTCAAGATTGGCATAATATTGCTATACAGGTTCATCTCGACGAGATAGAGCCGATATGACTTTCTATGCTAACAGCCAAAGATTTATAATCTCCGTCTCGGTCTCAATCTCAGTCAACCAATAAGAACAGAGATCTCAAAGATATCTTGAAGAGATAGGAAAAACGGTATCGATTAGGGCTGCCACTGGTGAGGTTATGATGTGGTTAAGACTTCTTCCATCACCATAACCATTTATCAAATCTTTAACCATTTTTTTGTTCCACTAACAAATGAAATAACCTCTTCCATAACCTTTCCATTAACCATTACCCATCAGTTAACCGTGATTAACCATTACCCGTTTTCATCTAGTATTTCTCACTTTTTTCATAATCACTTCCCATCTTTTTGTACCATAATCTAGCTTGCCCTTGCAATAGAAATTAGCTAACAACAATGATTGTACTGTTTTAGATAAAGATCCATACATCATTACTAAAAGAGCGCTGTGAGACCCATCTATAACTAAAAAAGAGAGTTGGATTTACAAAAATATGCACAAATTTTGTAGCACAATGTTTTGTAATTACAATTGTGCCTTCTAAAGTTAGCCACATTATGAGTTTCGTAAATACAATTAATCGGAACTCCTCACACCAGAAAGGATGTTTAGTTGCTTAAGAGACTGGATGAGGGGTGAAGGATAGGGTTTATGTTTTTCACTTCGTAACAAATAAATACTTCATAGTGTATTTCAAAAGTGGACATAAAATGTTAAATATATAAGATTTTACCAACCAGGTAACGGGTAAGTGGCTAGGGAAATTTCCATTTTTGGTCACGAAACAATTGATTAAAATCAATTGCATAATTGCCCAACAAACAATTTTAACCTCAACAAACAATTTTAACCTATCTATAATCTCCATTAGGTGTTATTTTAACTTGTCATGGTCATGGTGCAGGTAGTAGAATGGTTAAGCAGTGTTTGGTAGTCCTAATCTCAATGATGAGGATATTCTAATAAATGCTATCATTAGACAAACACAAATCATGCACTTCCTGAAATAATATCCCGAGATTGGGAGAGATCTCTTCGAGATCTGGAAATTAACAGTGCAAATCAGTTTTTTCAAGATCTCGCCGAGATATGGTGAGATCTCACTGAGATTTGAAATCCACCCGTGAGACAGTTCTCATTGCTTATTTTCTCGAACCCTAACTGAGGTATGTTATCTCAGTTAGGGTTCACATCGATTTTCTGGTCCTCCATATCCGTAAATAAATTCAAGTACTCCATAATCATGTGGAAAGTGCTAGGAGTTGTCATCTTCTTACGTCTGATCCATATCAATCTGACCATCAAATTCATCATAGCTAGAATCAGCATAATGCTGCTGTGGGGATCTTTGGGGAACCTCCTGCCCAGCAGCTCAAGTTCACCCCTAAGGAGGTTACCATACTACTGAGAGAGTGGCTTAAATAATGTGCTCTCTATGGTGTGAGCTTGATGATCTGCTAGATTGTCTGGTAAAAACACCTTGCATCTGCCTCCAATTTATAGAAGCTGCCTCCGAAATCATCGATTACATGGGAAGGATCCGCAGCTTGGTGAAGTGCTGGAGGTGGTAGAAGAGGGAGAAGGGCAAAGGTTTAGCTAGTGCTAGGCTGGGCTGCAAGAACTCTGCCTCCTGAAGTCTGGGATCTTGCGCTAAAGTGCTGGTGTAGACCAAGATTAGGTGTCAGAGGAGATGGCGCAGGGGATGGTACAGAAACAAAACTCAAGAAGGTCGTGGCACAGAGGTTGTAGTAGGTAGACCGCCCAACCTCAAAGGGGTTGACATAAAGCTCATCTCAGACCGAAGCTGTTGGAAAATACCGACAATAAAGTTGTTCCATCATCTGCTTGGACCATGCCTCGCTCTCTCTCCAACTGATCTCTCCAGCACAACTTGATATATGCATCAAGCTACCAGAATCGCAAATCCTGCACCTGGATGAGGAAATCAATCCTGGCCCTAGTTTCTGTGGAATATGCTTGTAACTTTTTGAATCTCTGCACTCCAGACATCTATATCACTCTGTTTTTTCCTTTTCACTGAGCAAGATAACAAATAGAGTCAAAGAAAGATTTAGGTTGCATGTAGGTTTTACGTTGAAAGAAAGGGGGATGGATGAGCAAAGAAAACGGTAAAGGGAACATGAACGTGCTTATGAAGTTCTATAAAACTGATCATAAAACATTACCATGTCTTTCATTTCGTATTTACTAGTGAAAGCGCATTTTCATAACACAATCCTTAAAAATATTTAATGAAAGAGGAAGTGAAAAAATAAGCAAAGAGTATGATTCAGGAACCTTCTAATAATGCAAAAATGCAATTAAGATCCCATAAATATTTTGTGCACACAAAAATCATAGTGTATACGGTTAGCAAACTTAGCATATGCAACAAAGAATTAAGCAAATGGTCAAGGCAAAATCCTAATTAGTATTACGGTTAGGTTATATATGGAGTCCATGCATGGGGGGTCATCGAAATTTGAAGGTGACATACTCTCTAACTAAGCACAGGTGATATTACTGTACAATGGCACTTTGATGACAACTAAGCAACTCTAAAGTAATGGCAGGGAAGAAAGGACCTAACGGCTGGGTCAATGAACTTGGATATAATTGGTCAGCAAAGCAAACATGAAAGTAACATTGGTTAAGTTCTAGCAGAGCAATTAACTTAACAAGAGAAGGGATGAGTTCGTGCATCATTGTTTAAGATCCACAATAACTCAAACACCATCATCATAAATGACATGTCCAAGCCCGAACTCTTTGACTAACATCAAGCTCCATTTGATGCTTTTCTCAAACTGACGTTAAGCTCCTATCTGCATCGAGGGGGTAGCTCATGAACTCTTTGCGTCGCTTTTGATACCCTTGAGAGATCGACCGTCAACGATAGATTAGGGAGCAACAGCGAACATTGCCAAAAGCAAGGTTTGTGCTATCGGATATCAGTCTTGTCTCAGTGACCAGAAGAAACGTTATATGGTTAAGATGTTGAAATTTTATCAGGGAAGTTGATCTCAGTGATCAGAAACATTTGCACATTTTTTTGACAATTTAAACATATCATAAGTCATAGCAAGAAAACAAGCATATAGTAAGTTACTATTAGTAACATCTAGAAACACAACTATTCTCAGATATTATAAGATCTTAGCCCTGATATCAGATGTTACTGATTCACCAAAACAGGTTAATTTGCAACATCTGGCTCAACTATTCATTTTTACAAATTGGATGACCAGTTACAACATTTGACTTAACTATTCATTTTTAGAAATTGAAACAGCCGTTGAAACAAGTATTTGTGTGTTGAAATCTTCTGATTGATCCACTCTTTCAATTCTCCATGCATGCATGTATTCTTTTCATAGCGATTTGCACAATTCCATGGGAATAACTTTTTATAGCACAAAATAAGAAGGCATAATTGTTTCTAGCCGATGTTATTGAAGTTTTAGTTGGCCATTGTCCTGTTTCACATGTGGTATAACTATTCCTCTCAGCAGACACATGTTAGTTGATGAAACTATAACTGGCGTTCTGTATTTGTACAATTTTAATTGAACTAGTTTCAATTTTTTAACTTTAGCCAAGTTTTATTTCATTTCTAGTTTAATTTAACTTTTATCTCAGTAGCATTGATTACTCATAGTTGAAACTCCGAAGTGGTTCCAGATTTTTTTTTTCCCGAAATCAAACTGGTTTCAGTTCTTGTCACTGTGTTAAACATTTAATGCAGCTTGAAAGAGCTCACGACTATCCAAAAAGCTGAGAATCATAATGTAATTTTCGAAAGGAAAACATACAGCAAAATGATTAGCACCGTATTGAGGAGATTATTTCAGTGTCCATTTCCTATTCAAGGAACTTTTCCTATCCAGTTATATAACTAACAAGAAAATATTGATTACCAATTACCTTTCCAACTACCACAAAACATTATCTTTTTTTTGAAAAAAAAGGGTCCAGCTGGCATTACTACATTGAGGAGCTTTGAAGGATTTAAAATCATACTTTGTTTAAAAGCTGCACTCATGCGCATGCAAGGCAGCAGCTTTAAAAAAAATTCTGAAGGAGGTTGGCCAGATTTTGGCGATTTCTTGCTTCTAGCACCACATCGGTAAACCCTGATCTGGGGAACGTTTCATATTCCCCCATATAAAATCTCGGTATTATCTGTGAAACAAAGATATTGGTGATATCTCACTAATATTTTGGAAGTATGGCAATCAATGGCCAGCAATTTAACAGCAGTCAGTGGGTTAAATAGTTGCAGTTGGTGAGGGATGGTCCACGATCAAGATCAACAGTGATGGCGATTTAAGAGCCACCATCTCTGGAGAAGGAAATAAGCTGGAACGATAAGGCAATTCATGGCTGATCCATGTGGAAAGGTGATTACTAATTTCGTAGGGATATTGGCTTCAGCACCTAGGTCATGCAGCTTCCGCGCCGGACAGGAAAGAGGTGTAGGTGACTGAGGATTCAGAGCTACGAGTTGATGGCTTCACCACTGACAAGGATAGCCATTTTAAGGCATTAAAACTAAAATATATGTTAAAAGTGAACATCCATAATCTGCTTCCAAATCCAAGAAAATTCTAGGAGGAAAGTAATCATATCATTTCCTATTAAAATTGAATCCCTAACAAGGAATAAAATCACTCCTAGATGTACAAATTGAATACATGCAGACATATTTTCCCCTAATCTCTAACAAAATGAAATTTCTAATCTCATAAAATTGAATCTCCAGGGTAACCTATTTCTCGTGTATGCATCAGAGTATTACCTGGCCAGAGGACAGGAATCCAGCTACATCAATAAGTGGATGTGAACTCTTTAGGTAGTAGTTCTGGTTTGTTGACCCCAACTTTTGCGTCAGCGATTCCAAGTCCTACTGAAAATCAATAATCTGTTATCGTCAAGGAAAACGGTATCCAAGCAATATACCCGTATAGAATATCAATATCGGTTCAAATGTTTGAAAAACCAACCATCTATCAACTAACCAAAACTAAAACTCGCCTTTATTTCATAACTCGTAACAATCAGATGCTCACGTTAAGAATTAGAAATACCATTAATTAAATTTACTTTTCTTTAAATTATTTTCTAGGGAACACCTGAATTCAGACCATTATGACAGTTAGTATTAGTATTACAACCTTTCGTAATACTGCTATACCACCACTATTTTGTAGGGATATTTGTCGCCTATACGCTGTAATAATCTAGCCATCCTCACGTCTAATAGAAAATGACAGTTATTACACGGATTATACACTTCCTCCATCACATACTAATTGTCAAGATTTGGATAAAAAACTCGTTCTATATTTATTGTTCTATATTTATTGAATAATATTAATTTTGTTTAGCAAAGTTGGAGAATTAACATGGGATGGATGGAGTAGCAAATATATATAATCTTAATTGTCAAGTATATATTTGCAGAGAATATATTTAGTTGGAAATAGGCATGCAAACAAAAATTTGGACATTTTGATATCATTAAATATAAAAACCAAAATAGAAAAACGAAAACACCAACTGATTCAAGATTTTGACACATTCCTTTTGTTAAGTAATGAAACAGACGAGTGACATTGCAGTAGAAAACATACCAGATAGAGACAACCCGAGAGCCAGGGCAGCAGAGAAAGCAAATCTCACAGACTGGTTCCAAATATTCAAGACCCATTTTGACGAATGGCGTCCAGAGGAGGGAAACCTTTCCAACTTGGCCGGGCAACTGGATAACCAGCTTTTACTTCCCTCTGAAATTACGCCGAGAGGTAATATGGGAGATGGAATAGGCGAGGCTGCAGCTATCAAAGTGGAAGAATTGAGGGTGGAAAGATGGGATCTTGACAAGAAAGAGAGTCTGTAGCGAAGCTGGAAAGGGGCATAGGCTGGTGGAAGGAAGCGATGAGACGACTGAGCTACTGCCATGGCGGTTTTTTTTTCCACCTTCTTTTTGGCACTCTCCTGTTGTACCTACCACTTGAGTGGGCAGTGCTGACTGCGGGATAAGGCCGCCAACAAACTTATAAAAATTTATATAATAAGATATGAAAAAAAAATTTTTAAAATGACACACAATAGAAATTAATTGCAAAAGAGGGTATCTGATATGCCATGAGGCCGCCTGCCGCTGGCGCCTGCGTGGTATTTTTTTTAAACTGACCCGAAAGGCGTCGATCGAACCGACGCCTTTCATAGAAATATTAAAGAACCGACGCCTTTCGTAGAACTGCTGAAGGCGTCCGTCCAACCAACGCCTTTTTCGCACTTGTCCTTTTTTCACCGTATAGGCGTCGGTTCAACCGACGCCTTCAATTATGCTTTTAGATCGGGCTCAGCCGCACCGAGCCCTAAAGACTGGTTTTTTACTCTGGCGACTGGTCGGCTTTTCCTCCGCCTCCCCGTGCTCTCCTCCGGCCACTGCCTAGGCGGTGACTCCACCACCTTCCTCGCCCCGGCCACCGTTCCCACGCTCGCCCCAACTCCACCTTCCTCGCCCGAGATTGCCCCGACTCCACGGACCCGCGCTCGCCCCGGCCAGCGTCCTTCCTCGGCCCGGCCACCGTCGCCCCTCGCCTTCAGCCAGCTCCTAGGCAGTGACTTCACCACCTTCGTCGCCCCGGCCACCGTTCCCGCGCTCGCCCCATCTCCACCTTCCTCGCCCCGCGATCGCCCCGACTCCACGGCCGCGCACTCAGCCCGGCCACAGTCCTTCCTCGGCCCGGCCACCGTCACGCCTCGGCCCGGCCCGCTCCGCCTCATCGCCACTGTCGCGCCTCGCCCCAGCCATTGTCCCAGCCAGCTCTGCCTCACCGCCACCGTCTCGAGCACCGTCACATCATTGGCACTGTCTCAGCCAGCCCCGCCTCCCCGTCCTCACCCCAGCCATTACTCGGCTCGCCTCCTCGCCCCGGCCACCTAATCGCCCCGTCGCGCACGTCTTTATAGGTAATATATATTTTTAATATATATTTGAAATATGTATGAATGTAGATGCATCGTATGAAATTAAGTATGTTATATTTCTGTAGTATTTGATAGTGTTTTTTTCTTAAAAGTTTTGTGACAAGAGATGGCGGGAGAAATGGTTCCGTTTGTCTTAATGTATGGTGGTAGAATTGATAGAGGTGAATACGAAGGCGGTGAAAGTGTAGGATTATTTATTAATAAGCCAAGTACTTACGAGGAACTAGAGATGCAAGTGGTAAACAAACTAGGATTGGACCAAAGATTGTGGAAAATTCGTATGAAGTACAAGATGCCTGTTTATGGAGGAAGGACTACCGTAATACCAATTGACGATGACAATTCTATGAGACAAATGTTTAATTTTGCGCCTCATGTGCTTAGCTTCGAGCTATGCGTAGAAAAAGAGGCGCGCATGCGTAGGTTTGGAAATGATGGTGAAGGTGAAAGTTGTTCAAGAGCCTCGGTCGATCAAGTTGAGAGGCCCCTTTCTTTGAAATTATATACCCGGTGACAGCGTGCACTACGTGCTCTACATCAGGCACCTTCTTCTTCAGATGCTATGCCTGACGTTGAGCCTGAGGAAATTCTAGTTCGAGCACGAGGACGGGGTAGGAATAGGTTGAGAAGAATTGATTAAACACTTGTAATTTTATAGGTATATTTATAATACTTTGTATAACTTTGTAATAGTTTAATGTTGTATAATATGTTTGTGTATGTTTTTGTATATGTTTTGTGTTATGTTTGTGGATGTGTTATCAGCTTTTGAAAAAATTGTAGTTTAATGTTGTGTATAATATGTTTGTGGATTGTTGTGCATAATATGTTTGTGGATATGTTATTAGGTTCTGAAAAATTGTAGATTTCAACCGACGCCTCCATTGTGCGGGAAAAAAAAGCCTAAGGGTCGGAAAGGCGTCGGTTCAACAGACGCCTTTAGCAGTTCTAAGAAAGCCGTCGGTTTAACCGATGCCTTTAATATTTTTAAGAAAAGCGTCAGTTTAACCGACGCCTTTCGCAATTCCGACGCCTTTCGCAATTCTACGAAAGGCGTCGATTCGACCGACGCCTTTCGGGTCAGTTTAAATTTTTTTTTCATACCATATTATGGGAAATTTATATAATAAGGTATGAAATTTTTTTTTTTAAAAATGACACACTGTAGAAATTAATTGCAAAAGAGGGTATCTGACAAGCCACACAGGCGCCAGCGCTGCGTGGCATTTTTTTTAAACTGATCCGAAAGGCGTCGGTCGAACCGACGCCTTTCGCAGAATTGTTAAAGGCGTCGAACCGACGCCTTTCATAGAATTGCTAAAGGCGTCGGTTTCGTAGAAATGCAAAAGGTGTCCGTTGAACCAACGCTTTTCTTAAAAATATTAAAGGCGTCGGTTAAACCGACGGCTTTCTTAGAACTGCTAAAGGCGTCCGTTGAACCGACGCCTCTCAACTACAGCTCCTCAATAACCAACCTCCACCGGATGAAATCTACAATTTTTCAAAACCTAATAACACATCCACAAACATATTATACACAACATTAAACTACAATTTTTTTAAAAGCTGATAACACATCCACAAACATAACACAAAACATATACAAAAATATACACAAACTTATTATACAACATTAAACTATTACAAAGTTATACAAAGTATTATAAATATACTTATAAAATTACAAGTGTTTAATCAATTCTCCTCAACCTATTCCTACCCCGTCCTCGTGCTCGAACTAGAATTTCCTCAGGCTCAACGTCAGGCATAGCATCTGAAGAAGAAGGTGCCTGACGTAGAGCACATAGTGCACGCTGTCGCCGAGTATATACTTTCGAAGAAAGGGGCCTATCAACTTGATCGACCGAGGCGTCTAGAACAACTAGTGATGGGGTAAAACCTGTCGTGTCAGCTGATGATGTCACAACGTCTCGTGAAGCTGATAAAGGATCTGGAACAACCTCCACTCCTGGAATCTCAGTCATAACGGGCCGAAGCAATGGCAAACTCGCAAGAACATGACCAGAGATATCATGTATCGTCTGACATGCCGCTACATAGCTATCGTAGGATCGGTCTACCAAAGCACTATGAGACTGATCGTGCACTTGTCTCACACAAGTAAGCTACAAAGGAACAAGAATATATGTTATCTACTCATACAATGGTGAATTAAATCAAATATGAAGTCGGAGATACTCACCAATGCCCGCTCAGTGTCGCCCCTCAGTTTATATAACATCTCCGGCTCATGCACAGGTGGCATGATAAGTCTCCTCGTAATCGTGAAGTACCATCTCATATATGCATTATCTGCATCTCGCTCCGTCATTGCAGGCTCCCCTTGAACGAGAGTGGTCGTCCGGTCATCCCATCTAGTAATATAGGTCGCATGATGCGACCTCCAATCAAAACTCCCTCGGCCTCGACGCGATGATCGTTCAATGAACTCTACACCAAGAGGGGGGAAAATCTGCTCAAATCCGAACTACAACATAACCCAATCTGGAACATGCATCTCCACGATGTCTACACATATAAGTGGCGTCCTAGATAGCCACACATGCGCTCCATCCGTACATACTCCAGGTAACTGCTCTAACAAGTGATCATAATATGGCTGCCATGTTACCTACACAACATATGAAAATAGTATTCGTGTCACTTCTATTTACATTCGTTATATTCATAACTTGTACATTACGAATGACTAATACCTGGCCGGATCACTGATAGTCTAGTTCAGATCTATACATCAAGAGGACACTGTGAGGATTTACAGTTTTTTTCTTTTTAGCATTCCACCTAACATAAAGAAGATGAAAAATACAATAGTTAAAATCCCAATAGAAGATCACAAAATAACTTAAATAGAAAACACATACCGAACTCCTAACGGAGATAAACCATCTAGTGGAGTGCTTTGAATGTTTGGACGGCCAATATGCAATCTCTCCCACGACCATAGCTATTTAACACATACACACCCAGCATCAATCAAATGTTATAATTGAAATAAAGATAGTAGCATGAATCAGATTATTGATGGTTTACCTGGATCAGGGTGACGCACCCGGCAATCCCGAATGTGCTAGGTTGGCAAGCTTTTGCCAACTCTCTGTACAGGTAGGCAAGGGTGGCACTACCCCATGCATACTGTCCCGCGGTGTATAAATCCTCTAATAAAAGAAGATAGATCGGGTGCACATGGCTACTGCTGCTATCGGCAAATATAGTGTTACCGAGCAAATAGAGTAAATATGCTCGTGCATGTTGCTCGACTTCAATCTCTGTGGCATCTTCCGATAGGCGACTGAACTGCTCTCTCAACCACAACAGACTTACCCTAGTTTGTCCTTTCAATGATTTGTGTGGAGGTACCCGTCCAAGAAGGTGCTCGTATATTTTATTCTAGTCAATGCCCACAGTCGAGCAACTCACCGCAATGCCATCAACTCGCAATTCGAGTAGTACAGCAACATCTTGTAATGTTATAGTCATCTCCCTCAAATGCAAGTGAAATGTTTGCATCTCCCTCCGCCATCTCTCAACTAGGGCAGTGATGAGAGCCCTATCAATCCTGATATACTGTAACCGTGTAAAGTGGCCAAAACCTGCCATCTCTATGTACGGCAACATGCGCGGATCAACTACCCAATGGCACACGTTTTGCCAGTGCTCGGTGCATTCAATGCACCCGGGATCCTATACACATGAAAAGTACTTACAATTAGAAAAGTAGTTAAATTTTTGCAATATACAAAACTAAGGAGATAATGATTATGCACATACCTCTCCGTTCCATATGCCATCGGATATGTGCGAGCTCTGCTCTGTGAGGACGGAGGGATCAATCGGTCCTGGGTCCATAATATCTACAAAGAAACCAACAATTAATTGTAACTTCAAAGAATGTATAAACCAACCTACTTTAAATAGAAAGACCATTGTAAGAATATGTACCAATCCGCTGAAGGTGTGTTTTGGCATTGACGCCTATTATGTCCAAGTTGGTTACATTTCCCACAATGGTAGTGTGATCGACCATCTGTCGTCATGCCCGCACTATCCATCGCATTACGTATTCTCCTAGTGCGTGGACGACCGGGTTTTCGTGTCACTCTTGGGGGCTTCACCACATACATAGGTGACTTTTCCTCCCAAGATCGTCGATCAGGAGGAGGAAAGAATTCGACTGCATACACCGATCTATATGCATCAGCTGTATACCAATGTCCAACTAAATCGCCGATGGGTCGCCTTCGCTTCGAATGGACAACAAGTAGATGACGACATGGATGTTTATACACCTGAGGATAATTGCAAGAACATGTATGATCGGTGTCATCCACCACATATTTTCTACCACGCATTGTTCTCACTTCATACATGTGAGAATTGATTTGGTCAACAAACATGCTGCCAATGAGACGCGTTTGTTCTTTAATCTTCCACTCAATAGTAGGGGTGTATGGGGTTGTCATGACCAATCCGGCCGAATGTCGCTTCACAAAGAATTTGACAATCCGATAGAATGTGGCTGACACTAAGGCTTGCACGGGTAATGATCGAGCCCCTTTTAACACGCTGTTTAGACTTTCAGCCATATTTGTTGTGGTCATTCCAAATCTTATAAAACCATCGTGAGCAAGAGACCACAATTGAGGTGATAATCCACCTTCCTCACTGAGTAGCCATTTTGCTTCTGGACTTTCTGCACCGATAAGTTTCATCTTCTCATCAAACTCCTCTATGGTAAGCACAGATGCAGCTTCCCCTATCAACCTCGTCAATACATCATTTTTAAACTTCTTATGATAGTTTGTCTTTATATGTCGCATACAATATCGGTGACAAAAATGCGGATGCGGAAACACCTCTGGCACAGCCTTTTGCAACCCTTTACCATCTCCAATTAGGGTAATCCTCACCCGAAATAAGGCCAAATGCAAGAGGAAACAAACCCTTGTGGCCGTCGTTAGCAGTCGCCACCAAAAGAGCTCCTCCATACTTACCAGATAGGAAAGTAGCATCAACACTTATGACTGGGAGACAATATTTAAAACCCTCAATACATGGCCCAAATGCCCAAAACGCCTTCTCAAACCGTCGACATGTAGCATCTTCCATTGGGGTCGTCACCAACCTATAAATGGTTCCCGGATTGGCATTAACTATTGCCTCCAAGTACATTAGCAACAATCGATATGACTCAACCCAATCACCATACACTGCTTTGATGGCCATATTCCTTGCCCTCCATGCTTTTGTGTATGAAATATCCACGTGAAACGTCTCCTTAATCTTCTCTTGAATAACCACTGGTGGGATATCCACTTCCGCTCTAATAGAGGGTAATATATGCTGACAAACAAAGGCCACACTACATTGTCTATGACCAGTGTCTAGCTGAGCATTTCTACAAGTGTGTTCGCCACCATACGTCTTCACTTTAAAATGATTCATCCCCTTCATCAATGATGCATGCACTCTCCATGGGCAGGCAGGCTATTGACATTTTGCTGTGTACTGTGTCGGACTTGTACGCAACACTTTATATCAAACATCATGCGCTATTGAAAACTCCCTCAATGCGTGTACAAATTCATCTTTATTAGGGAATATTTGCCCCACATATATTGCTTCCTCATGATATGTCTCCTCATGCAAACCCCGATTAATTGCCCCATCTATTTCCTCATCGGTTAGTCGCGCCCATGGGGGCTCCTCATATGGCAACTCCTCCTCAAAATCATCCAAGTTATCAGTAGCAATTGCGATGTCCACCAATTCATCTCCCTCATTATCAACCATCTCTTGCACACTATCCTCTCCTCATACATCTTCAACATCAATAACCGGTGAATTCGGCATTTGCTCATCATTTTCCCCATCCTCTTCCTCATTCGCCCCTTCGTCTTCATCATCATTCATATTTCCCTCTTGCATACCACTTGAACTAGTGTGAAAATAAGGGTTATCAAATGATGTTTGTGTGCCAAACCATTCATCACCACGTGCCATGCCAATATTCATCGCTTCATGACCATGAGATGTGTGCCTACATTATACATTATAAACAATTCATGATACCGTAAGTTAAATGGCCCAATGAAGGTTTTAAATAAACTTACCTCAAACTATGCGAAAGTTGGGGTTCGTTGCACGCTAGTGATATAGACAAATCTTCTTCATTATCTTCCACACGCCTTCCTCTACAGTGTCCACTCGACCTATTTCTGCGAGCACTCCTTCTTTCGCCTTCACCATCATTTCCAAACCTACGCATGCGCGCCTCTTTTTCTACGCATAGTTCGAAGCTAAGCACATGAGGCGCAAAATAGAATATCTGTCTCATAGAATTGTCATCGTCAATTGGTATTACGGTAGTCCTTCCTCCATAAACGGCATCTTGTACTTCATACGAATTTTCCACAATCTTTGGTCCCATCCCAGTTTGTTTACCACTTGCATCTCTAGTTCCTCGTAAGTACTTAGCTTATTAATAAATAATCCTACACTTTCACCGCCTTCGTATTCACCTCTATCAATTCTACCACCATACATTAAGACAAACGGAACCATTTCTCTCGCCATCTCTTGTCACAAAACTTTTAAGAAAGAAACACTATCAAATACTACACAAATATAACATACTTAATTTCATACGATGCATCTACATTCATACATATTTTAAACATATATTAAAAATATATATTACCTATAAAGACGTGCGCGAGGGGGCGATGAGGTGGCCGGGGCGAGGAGGCGAGCTGAGTAATGACCGGGGCGAGGACGGGGAGGCGGAGCGGCTGAGACGGTGCCCGAGATGGTGGCAGTGAGGCGGACCTGGCCGGGGTGAGGCGCGACGGTGGCGATGAGGCGGACCTGGCCGGGGCGAGGCGCGACAGTGGCGATGAGGCGGAGCGGGCTGGGCCGAGGCGTGACGGTGGCCGAGCCGAAGAAATACGGTGGCCTGGGCGAGCGCGCGGCCGTGGAGTCGGGGCGAGGAAGGTGGAGATGGGGCGAGAGCGGGAATGGTGGCCGGGGCGACGAAGGTGGTGGAGTCACCGCCTAGGAGCTGGCAGGAGGCGAGGGGCGATGGTGGCCGGGCCGAGGAAGGACGCTGGCCGAGGCGAGCACGGGTCCGTGGAGTCGGGGCGATCTCAGGCGAGGAAGGTGGAGTTGGGGTGAGCGTGGGAACGGTGGCCAGGGCGAGGAAGGTGGTGGAGTCGCCGCCTAGGCGGTGGTCGAAGGCGAGCGCGGGGAGGCGGAGGAAAAGCCGACCAGTCACTGGAGTAAAAAACCAGTCTTTAGGGCTCGGTGCGGCCGAGCCCGAGCCCGATCTAAAAGCATAATCGAAGGCGTCGGTTCAACCGACACCTATATTGTGAAAAAAGGACAAGTGCGAGAAAGGCGTCGGTTGGACGGATGCCTTCAGCAGTTCTACCGACGCCTTTAGCAATTCTACGAAAGGCGTCGGTTCGACCGACGCCTTTCGGGTCAGTTTTAAAAAAAATGCCACGCAAGCGCCAGCGCGGCCGCTGGCGCCTGCGTGGCATGTCAGATACCTCTTTTGCAATTAATTTCTACAGTGTGTCATTTTTAATTTTTTTTTTCATATCTTATTATATAAATTTCCGTTAATATAAAATTTATTTGGATGCTGAAATTTTTTACATGTAAGGGGCCGTTTGGATCATAAAATTCCAAAAATCCACCAACAAGATATTTTTGGGATTGTTCACTAACCAGAGGTGTTTCAGGCTGGTTAGTGGATATGTGGATTTTTGGGAGTGGATGTTTTTTATTTTTTACGCAACAAACGACCCCTAAGTTGGAGGGGATGTGTTTGGATAGGGAATGTTATTCGTTGGAGGGGATTTGGAAGACATGACCCCTTTACCCTCACCTAGACTCCTTCTGCTCAAAACCCCATTTCGAAAAACATTTCAATTATGGGGCCATTTGGGGCGTGAAAAAACTTAAATATCTACGGTAGATTTTTCACGTCCACTATAGCATCCCTTTTTTTTACTATCCAGCGTGAAACAAGACCTGAGGTGTTTCAGCTGAAAGTAGAAAAAAAACATGGATGCTACAGTATAGCAAAACATCCATTGGTGTGAAAAAACACGACTGGTGGATGTTTTGCTTTTAATCACGCCCCAAACGGCCCCTATATAGCAAAAAGTGGCCATGATTTGTCTTATTTCTGCGTTGGACAACAGAGTTGTATGCACTAGCAATGTCTATGTTTATATCAAGCCATATTTGAGGCCACAAATCAACTTATCCACGATATGGCATTCTGGCTCTATCTCTGTGGGTGGGGCAGATCAAGACTTCTTATCAGATCAATATTGGCTTATTTTTATGTATTGAAAAGTTCCTGTGGACTTTTCCTTCGCTTCACGTTATACTCGGATGCTCATCTCTCTCAATATGTTTTGGACATAAAAAATCAAGATATGAATCCTGGCTCCATCTCTACTCTGCATAGTTTTTATGTATTGGCTTGTTTTTATGTATTGAATGATTTTTTGGATGAGGGCCGGTAGTTTGCAATTCTTAGTAGCTGTCGGATGAAATTTGATGGGTTGAGACGGGTTTTCCTAAATTTACCCTAGTTTACCCACTCTCCTCTTCCCTCGACAGTCGCCTCCCTTATCGCCCCTCCTCACTCTTTTCCCTCCTCACCGCCCCCATCTCCCTCACTCCCTCCCTCGTCGCCTCCCCCATCACCTTCCTCGTCTCTCCAGACATGGCTCATCGCCCCTCCGTGCAACCTCCTCCGCCCTCATCGATTTTCAAATATATGATTTTTATTTTCTGAATGTTATTTATTCCTCCTACTTTCTACTCCAAGAAACCTACTCCTCCCTCCTTGACCTCTGCGCTTCCCAGTCGGCCTCGTTCGAGGGTAGGCAAGTCCACACCCTCGTCATTACTTCATCATTTGTGGATCTGGACCATGACTTCTTGAGCACCAAGCTTGCCTTCATGTTTGGGAAATGTGGGTCTCTCTAGGATGCCCGATACCTGTTCGAGAATATGTATCACAAAACAGTTTTTGCTTGGAATGGAGCCAAGTCCTCATTAAGCAAATTTTTAGTATGTATCAAAGAACAGTTAATGCTTGGAAATCGTGTTCGATTTCCAAGCTATTAGACAAGTTCTTTGCCTACATTATATGACAATACTTGCTTAATGAGGACTTGGCTCCAGTTGCACAATAAAAAATTGTCTACTTTCTGTTTGATTATACCTCCATATTAGTGTTCACAAAATGAACAAAATGAACTACATTTAGTTCATTTTGTGTGGAAATATATGTCTGAGATGTTAGTATACGGACTTGGTAAATGTATGTATGAGATGTTAGTCCATGCTTGTCACACCTCGAAATTCCTGACCTCAATCGGAGTGTAGAAGCCTTCAAGTAAACCAATCAAAAGCCGAGAAAGGAACCTTGGGACACAACCGAATACTCGATCACTCTGGTCAATTACATTGTCACGAAAGAACGTGTAATCGACATCACTAGAAACTCATAACAAAACTCAGAAATTAAGAACTAAGAAATTCTTCATCCAATTTCAAATAACATTGTCAATGTAGCAGATGATTCCTACTTAAATTATTATAGCAAGACAATTAAAATAGTCACA
Organism: Houttuynia cordata; assembly: GCA_039654745.1. Lineage (NCBI taxonomy): Eukaryota > Viridiplantae > Streptophyta > Magnoliopsida > Piperales > Saururaceae > Houttuynia > Houttuynia cordata. The sequence goes on from CM077504.1 coordinate 12,930,860, forward strand.
CAAGCATCAAATCTAGGCACACACTGGCCAACACTAATAAAATTCTAGCAAAAGAAATACGATAAATAAAAGCAATACTTCAAAAACGTCCTCCACGCATCTGCTGCGCCTATTCGAGCTGCAAGGTCCTGGCTTACTGATCTTTAAAGCCTGCATCATAGGATGCATGAGTATTTCATAGAAATATTCAGTAGGATGTAAAAACCCACCAGGAAGACAAAATAGGATATGAAGAATAGATCACTCAGATAATCAAGAATATAGTCTCTAAAAGACCAATCAAAGGTTTACTTTACCTGAACAAAAAGGTCAAATAATAACAGTCCCAAAGCACAAATATAGGGAAATAATAATCTCAATAAGACTCCAAACAAATATCGGTATAAGGAGATAATGGTCAAAATACCAATGGCTCCAGGCATCCATAGTGCAAGGACTTACAATTTCTGCTCACTGAATATGCCACCCGGGTCGCTATTGACTAGTCTCATCCTAGAGGTTCTCCCTTCGGAACCCGGCCACGCATCTAGGATACTAACTCCATCAGTGTTTACGGACACTATGGTCGGAGACTGAAGACCTTTCGTAATGTCAACCAGTCTAAATGTACGTATATGCCTCTCTTCAGGCAGTAAGGAACCCAAGTTCCATAAATATCGGAGATCATTACGGATCTAGCAATGGCTTGTGAGCATACTATGAGTCCACCAGGAGACCTTAAAAAAGAACTCTTGTGGAGAAATAGGTCAATGTCAAATTGGACAATGATTCAACAAAAGCAAAGGTCTCAACTTTTTCTAAGAGTAGGGTATCTCTTACCATAATGACTCACTCATGGAGTATGGAATAGAATATCAAGTCTCTTGACAATGAATAACTCACTCTCCGGATTGTAATATATAATCGCTCTTAGTAGCATAAAGATCATCATAAGAAAACTTAGATTTCAAAGTCTGACCCAAGGTTGACTCACTATAGGAGTATAAATGAATTTCACTCGTTGATTACATATCATGCATCACATCTTTACCTTTGATAAGAACATCACTTAGGTCTAGAGTTGTATTATCTTTAATATCAAGATAGTTTTTAGGAAGGTTTGATCTCCAATTGGATACTCAAACCGACTCCACACTGCATAAAGGAAACAATAATTGTCTTCACTCCAAGGTACAATAACTCCTCCCAAAGTCTTAACTTCTTGGACTCCCTTACTTACTAAAGTAGTACTTAAGAGGTCTTGCCATAATGTATTAGTATTATTTAGATCAGATTATATCATATCATAAGTAATTAATACTTATTAGTGCTTTAAAACTCTAATTCCATTAAACTATTTTATACTGTACAGCCCACTTACGACTGACCCCACTGTCAACAAAGAAGGATCATGACTCTGAAACTTTTACAGCAGATAGTCTTATGAGTCTAGGTTATAACCTCACTAACTGTGTATTTTTTTAATTTTTTTACATTTAATTATGATTTGTATACTGAGCACTTTTAGAGCAGGAACAGTCCTGGCCGAGAAGACATTACTTGCTTATATTAAGTAATGTCGTATTAATACTTATTAATCATGATAATATAACCTTAATACCCTTAACTAATCCCCTCCTAGAGTAATTCTAGATTCTGGCACGTTCTGGATTTAATGATTTAATTACTTTAGTTGCTGTTAAAGCCTTAAGCTAGACCCAAGTCATAACCCTTGCTCTAATGAAGTTTTTAATATCAGTAATACATCCTTTAACTATATTGGATGATTAAAACAGAACATTACAGAATAAAGAAGAGAATTTTATGACCTCCCACGTTCAAGAGACATGACCATATAGATATTTCTATCAAAGGTAAGCATGTATGCACTAGCATGAAGCATTAAACAAGGCATATCAACATGTATACTCTTATTTGATAAACAACAAGGAATCTCTCATGAATCAACATTGATACAACCTCTACCACTGAGATAATATCAATAAGATCCGCAAATAATCATGATAAGAAAGAAGCAAAAGAGTTTAAATCAGATTAGTTAGGAAAAACCATCCTACCAACATGACGTATGCACAATGCACTCCAACGTGTAGCTCCTTCGCTCTTCTCCACGACGATGCCTTTACTCCTTTATTCCAACGTGAGATATGGGTGAAAGAAGAGATGAAAGGTTGCTGGAGTTGATGGGAAAGAAGAAGGAAAAGTTAGGGTTTGCACAAGTCGTCCAAGTGCTTGGCGTGCAATGGCATGGGCCGGCCTCCTCCTTGGCTTTTATAGCCAATGCCTCCTTCAACTAGGATATCTCCTAATTAGATCTTTTTAATCCCAAATCCCAACTTACCAATAAAAAGCCTTCTACAAATAGGTCAAGACGTCCAGCACTAGAGATCTCCCAATTTGTTAGGATTTCAATCTTTTTTATTAAGATATTACCTTATCAAGACCACTCTTACTACAACTAGAAAACTACCATATCTAACCCAACCAATTGGACGCCCCCTTGCACATGACGTCCCCTTCCTATTGACTGATAAAGATGCTCTAATCACTTTCTTTTAATTAATATTTATCTTCATAACTATCACAGCTGAAAAGATAACTTTCTAATTTACCGCAGTACTTAACTTATCCACCACGATTAGGTCAAACCGTAGATTTGCACCAAGATTCACTCCAATCAACTGTTTGATGTGTTGTTCTTTATTTTTCTGATTTAGTGATTTCTCATCTTCATTTTGCTATTTGTTTCATTTGTAGTAATTTTGTGACTAATTTAGTAGGAGTTTCACCAAAACCCTGATGATGATGGATGTTCTAAAAGCCAAATAATTTTTTTTCCATTTTGAACGATCTTAAAGGAAACTTGAATCTACTTGCAATTGATTCCTCATGTTCATCTCTTGATCATCTCCTTCCAGAAATGATTTCTACTTTTTGAAAAATCATCTCAAAATTTGCTGGAGTTTGTTTAATCTACCAATTTCTGATCTTGGTTTTGATATTTGTTTCACTGGTACTAATTTTCAGCTGAGTACTTTCAGAAAACCCTAAAGATGATGGATCCCCTAGAGATCACTCCAACCATCTGAAAATCACCTTATGACAAATCACCACGTTCACAAGTCACCCCTATGCCAGTGCCACATGGCTCAGCGCCCAAGTCCCGTGTCTTGGCTTGAGTCCTACGTGCACATGCCTCCGATGTCCCGCGGTTGCACAACTTGATACACTAACTCGCGTACGCCATCAACCACACATCAAAACCAAATCCAATTTACCAACTAAGAGTAATCCACTGAACACATGCCCTAGCGCCTGGCCCCACTCCTGGCATTAGGTGTTCTCAAACCCTAGCGCCAGGCTGGCCTCAGCGCCAGGTTGTGCCCAGCACCAGGACCAACCTTCGCGTCCTATTTTTCTACTACAATTGGCCATGCGATTATCAAGTTATTTCACATCATAAAAGTCAAGTAACACATTAAAGCACATTGCACAACCAGAAATCACATCAGGCAACACAACTTTCCTATTTTAGAACAGTTTCCTAAAATAGAAACTTTTAGTTAATATACCAATTTTTCGGGTGTTACAATGCTTCATCAGTCTGATTTAGTTTCTGAAATGAACTTGGATGACTTTAATTTTGATAAATCAAATTAGACCGCTAAAGTAGGACAAAGGAGTATCAAATGTTATGCTGGATGTGATTGTGATTTAGTGTTTGATTATGTCCTCATTCTCAGTTTGATTTAGTGTAATGTCTCTTTAAAATTGTGAGTTTTCTAATTCTTGTTTAAGTCTAGTTAAGTTTCATGACTGTGCTTAATGATGCCAAATATGGTCACTAAAATTTGTCCTTATGGTGAAGGTTTGTGTGCTCGGGTGTTAAATGGAAGCTGCAAATAGATGTGAAGATCTATAATGGGTTTAGATGGCAATGAAGAAAATACATTTCATGATGATAATGAAATTAGTATGGGTGAAGACCACACTGATATGAGAATGGTACCATATGAGGGGATGAAGTTTTCTTCTATGGAAGAGGCATATGGATTTTATAATGCATATGCAAAAGAAGAGGTTTTGGCATTAGAAAAAACACTTTAGTTAAATCTCAAAAGAGTGGAGTAATTTTCAAAAAGGTATTTGTGTGTGAAAAAGAAGGATCTAAGAGAACAAATGATCGTCGGCAAGCAGGAAAAGAGGTTAAATGTCGTGCTGATAGTCGAGAGCAATGTAAGGCCTATATGGTTATTAAAACAAATGGAAAGAGAAAATGGGTAGTGGTGAATTTTCATGACATACATTCACATGCACTTGTAACTCCATCCAAAGTAGGAATGATCCGATCGCATAAGAAACTTACTTCAACTTCAAAAGAGTTGATTAGTGCATTTTATGAATGCGGTATTGGCCCTTCGATAATTGCAAGGGTATTGAATATTACAGGTGGTAGTGTGGATAACATGTGCATCTCCTCTTAAGATTGTAGAAACCATTTAGGGAAAGCACACAAGAATAATGTTGGCTAACAATGTATGAGGGTTGTGGAATATTTTCAACGTAAGCATATTGTTGAAGATGGTTTCTTTTCGGCAATGGAGGTTGATGAGAATAATTATTTGAGAAGTCTTTTTTTGGGCGGATTATAGATCAAGGTGGGCCTATATGTAGTTTGGGGATGTTATTGTATTTGATGTGATATATAGGACAAATTCATTCAATATGACATTTGCACCAATAGTTGGGGTTAATCATCATCGACAATCTACTTTGTTTGGGTGTGCCTTACTTGCAGATGAAACAGATGAGACTTTCACATGGGTGTTTAAAACATTGTTAAAATATATGTGGGATAAGATGTCATGAGGGATCATCACAGACCAATATCTGGCAATGAGAAAGGCAAGTGCAACAGTCTTCCCTGGTTGTCTACATTAATTTTGTTCATGACACATCGGAAGGAATGCACGTATATATTTAAATCAATTGAAATTCAAAAATATGGAGTTCGATGATGATTATAACAAATTGGTATACAGTGATAACACTACCGAATGTGAAGCTCAATGGCCAACCTTGAAAAAAAAATTCCAAATGACAGTTGGTTGCAAACCATGTACAATGATCGTCATCATTGGATTCAAGCCTACCTTAAGGACTATTTCTTTGTTGGGATGACTTCAAGTCAAAGAAGTGAAAGCATTAACTCATTTTTTAATGGATTTGTGAGCACACAAATTCCATTAAGTGAGTTCGTCCAATAATATGATTGATCGTTTAAAATTAAAAACCTTGCAAGTGCACAAGGTAATTGTGTACTACAGCGAGTATCAAATGATTGTCAAACCTCAGGGATAGATGAATACTCTACCAAATTCAAAAAGAAAAGTTGTAGTTTGTTTAATTAATCTAGAGAAAGCAATGAACTTTAATAAACTAAGGTGAGATTAAATCATTATGGAAGATACCAAGGCTCTGAATCCACCACAATAAACTAGTGTATCGTCTCTCTCTCTTTCTCTCTCTCTTGTGAATAAATTCCTAATTGACTAGCATATTCCTCTCAGACATACACTTGTCAATTCAAATTATAGTGCTCTCCTCTCTGACGTAACACATAAATCAATTAAGCACATGGATCTGTGATCTATCTCTCTCGAGTATAAACCAATGAATCCTTACTAATATATGACACCTCATACCACTCACATTCCTCTTGGACATACAAGTGCTCTTTCAGATTGAAATCCAATTAATTCACTTTTGTCTCTCTCGAGTATAAAGAACAAACTTCAATGAATTAACTTTAATTTCATAATAAAAAGTCATACACCAACTAGAGTAAACATAATATGAGAGAAAATAAAATATACAATCAGTCTATTGGGCTTCATCTACTCCTTGGAAAGCAGTTTAGCTTTGTATTGGGGAAGAAATCACCATCAAGTTCTTTATTATTTTCTTCTTCTTCTTCTCTTCTTTGCTCTAGCCTTCAAAATAGGTTCTCCAAATAAACTCAAAACTCTATTCCTAACGCTCAAAACATTCCCTTTAAGACCTATTTATAAAGTTGGAGAGAAAATACACAAAAGCCCTTCCAATTCCACGTCAAAAGAGGTCAAATTTCGGTTTTACGTATATGGAGATCGATCGGCAATACGCAACGATCGATCGGTTTTTCGGTTTCTTCATGCAACACAATTTTCCAATGGTCATAAATTTTCGCTCCGAACTCCGAATTGCACGCGGTCAGTGGCGTTGGAAAGCTGAATTCTTGAAATTTAACATGAACATGAATTAGTCCAATCAGAAATATATACACGAAGTTATGATAATTCAATCATTGAAGTCACTTTTCACTATATTTTTGCATCTTATGCTTATTTTCCTACAAAAATAAAAAACTATATTAAAGTATCACTAAATTTAATTAAATATTAACATAAACATAAGTTTAAGAGATAATTATATGCATAATCCATGTGTAGATCACACCCCCAAACCTACATTTTGCTAGTCCCTAGCAAAACAAAACAAAACAAAATCAAACATACAAAAGAAACTAATGGATAAAAATAAACGCCACTTTCGTAGGGAACACGATTGCATTGAGCGTATGCAACAAGCTATTAAACCTCTATGTGGCCCTAGTAGGACGAGTTGTGTCTCGTGAAGTTTGCAGCCATGCTACCCACAAACATGTACTTATTAACCTAATTAACCTAAATACAAAAAAAAATCAAAATAATTCAAAACAAGCAAACCTATTATCCCGACAAATGCAAACAACAATGTTTAAGAAAATCAATCACACATACTTGGTTTATAATCAACGGGAATATAAAAACCCTCAAGTAAGTGGTTTTATTCCACACTTTCATCTTGGAAATTTTTGCTCAATATGATATAACATGATAATGTAGATAGTGGAAGTGTAGAATATTGTAACAATACATTCTAAATCTCTGTTTCACATAGATCCAATGTGACCCATTAACCAAAGAACATCAGAATCTACATAGTCATCGTAATATTTAGGTTCATGATAGCACAAATGCATGCATTCTAGTTTTGAGAGGATAATACACTACATACTTTTTTTTCAATGGGACTGTACAATGCCTAACTTCAAGATGCTTAGGTTTAGCAATTACTCATGTCAATGACTCCCAACCAGTTGGCTTAGGGCATTAGGTTTTAAGTATAGATCGCTTCGGGCCTGAGGATTAGCCTAAGTTAATCCTATAATAGTCAAACAGCCCCTAGCTTTTTGTTTTGTTTTTTTTTTCATTTTTTTTCAGCATTCATATTTTCCAGCGATCTTTATTCTGTCGAGGTTGTATTATACTCTCAACCTATTTCTGGTTCCAAGCCCCTGCCATTGCCAAATAAATGGTCTATCATGATCTTTTAAGCTCAACAGACAACCACATGTCATCCAATGACTCTGACTAAAGACATCTCACTGAATATTAGTATTCAACAAATCTCTAGACGGTATTACTTTATTACCAGTGTGTGTGAGTGAATTTTCTTAGCTCAAGCACCTGTTCCAGGAGGACTGTAACAGAATGATATTCTCAGTTAAGTGTCTCTATCCTCCAGGTTACTTACTCACACTTCCAATGCAAATTAATCTCTTAATAATTGAAGCATGCATTATCACGGAATAAACTATCAAACCTATAAAAAGTACTAACAAACAACCTAAAAACTAATCAAATTTTTATAGTTTTTTAATTTTTTGATTTTTTTTATGCAAGCAATATTCCTTCCCCAAACCTATTATGAACATTGTCCTTAATGTGAACAAAATAGAAAATGACAATGATAACATAATTAAGAAAAAAGAAGAACATGAGATAATACACCTGAATACGTGGGTTGTCTCCCATCAAGCGCTAAGTTTAACGTTTTCAGCGAGACTATGCCACAATCTTTGGCAGGACTCAGATCCTCAAGTCATCAACCTGAGTCAATTAAATGATTACCCCACACACTCCTATCCTTGTTGCCTATATATGGAACACATCGTGGAATGAAGGGATGGAGTGGTGGGTGAGGAAGTGTTGGAAAGAGGGGTCCCTACATTAGCCATGGGAAAAAGTAATGAGAGAATTTTAAAATAAAGGGCTCCTCCTCCAAATCAACCAATTTGGCCGTAGTGGCCACTTTTCGTAACACACTTTGGAGAGAGCCTCATCAAATAGTGAATCAAATATACAATCTATGAAACATTCTAAGTTACTTTTAATAAGCAAAGGGTTAGATCGGTCTAACCAAAACACACGTTTGAAATCGTATCCACCCAACTCTATTTCACGTATATCAAAAGATGTTTCCATAACCACATAGGTTCCTGGATTAGACCTTTCTAATTCTTTATCGTATGCGGGCAAAATGCAATACGAATTGTCTCGATTGCCATCAATTAACTTCGATAAATCTTCTTTCGCCTGCCATGCTTTCTTATAGTTGACTGTGATGCCCAAATGTTTCTCAATGAACCTTATGATATTCTCTGGTGTGATAGTATTTGACTCCTTATGTAGGCCATGATATTTCCTTGCAATCCACGTGTGAAACTAAATGATAATCTTTTGTTCCCACCTTTATGTCACATATATGCTCAACCTCCCTCATTGTGACACTACCACACATGTCACGCCCCGAAATCCCATACCTCGATCAGAGTGCGGAAGCCAATCAATGATATACATTTGGAGGTAGAGAATCTCGGGCGCGAGACCGAACAGTCGATTTCACCACCAATTACGATCATCTCAAAAGGATGTGTAATCGGTCATGCCCATAATCAGTGCAATACAAATACAAACATTAATGAATACTATGGAATGGAAATTTACTTAATAATACTGATAATAATCCATTTAAGAAAGTCAACTCAAATAAACCTATAAATCTATGGCACACAATTGCCATCAAATGTCATAAGCATCAAATAAGCAAAGCAAATAATATAAACTCTAAGTCTTCACGGCTCCTGCGACCGCTTCACTACTGCAACTTCCTGATCTCAAATTCCATTTGCGCCTGCATCAGAGGATGCATGAGTATTTCATAGAAACACTCAGTAGGATGTAAAAACCCACTGAATTAGGACAAAAGTATGAATAGGATAAGAATAACAAAGGTTTATGAAGATGCCGCAACATCTGGACTAAACCAAGGATTTATACACCTGAAAGGTTAGTCAATAATAATTCCAACCCGCAAGTAGGGAAAACAACAATAAGGCTCCTACTACACATATGAGTAAGGAGGGAATGATAATCATATTAAAAAGCTCCAGACAATAAAAGTGAAAGGAGTACAATTTCTGCTCGCTGAACCGATCACCCGCAAGTGACTATACCAGAACCACCCTAGGGGTCCTCTTTTTGGAACCCTGCCATGCGTCTAGGATGCTGGCCCCACTAGTGCTTACGGACACGATGGGCGGAGACTGAAGACCTTCCATAATGTCAACAATCTAACGTACGTATGTTGCCTCTTTTTGGGCAGTATGGAACCACAGTACCACAAATATTAGTGACCCCGCAAGATCAAGCAATGGCATAATTTGAGCATACTATGAATCCACTTCCGGAGAGAGTCCCGCAAGACCTCTAGTGGAGGAATCAATCAAATGATCATGATGAATAATATTTCAAAGAAATAGAGGCCGCAACACTCTAACCCCATAAGGTATCATCACCGGGATAGACTCTCATACGGAGTATAAGTAGAAATGTCACACAAAGAAAATAACACAATCCATACATACGTTCATGCTCAGCCCTAGATGGAAGTTCATATAGGTCTTATTGAAATATATAAATCAGAGACAAGGTATTAATGAATTCCAGATGATTTGGATTCCAAATGGAACCTCAAACCGACACAAACGCTTTATCTTCAAATACACGATTACGGTTTTCTTAACATAGGTATTACCCCATTTATCATATTAACCATAACCCAAACTTACTGTGATAATCATAAGGATATAGTCTAGTATTAGTTACTAGCACGTCATACCATCTTCACATCTTATTAAGTAGTTTTACTTAAGTACTTAGTATTTTCACTTAGATTCTGCTCACTGTCTTATGCACAACAGTCCCCTTCCGGCGGCTCCCAGACACAGTACAGTTAAGTTTATCTTCTGAAATTTTTACTGAGAATATCCTTGTGAGTCTAGTTTCTAACCCCACCCGTTTTATATTTTTCTGATATCATATGAATTAGTTATGAATTATTTACTGTCGACTGTCCGTGCAGAAACAGTTCTGGCCGAAAGTGAAACACATGATTAAACTTTAATATTCTTATTCCGAACCACTTATAGATGATAATATACTCATGATAGATGATAGTACTCCCCTCCTAGATCAATTACAGATCCTGGAATTAACTAGAATTACCAAAAGATTCCCTTTTTATCATGTTTCTCCCCATATAACACAATCTTAGACCATAATATCTTTCAATTAAGTCAATTTAAGCAAAACGATCATTAAGGCATAAGACTCAATCATTAGACATCATAATCAAAGCAATATCAGAACTTTTATCTTCTGTAAAATTAATAAAGCATCCAACTTTGATCTGATTTACCATCTAGACATGAAGCATGAAGGCATATATGCATGTATCGCAATACACATAGAAAACAAGACATAAATCATTAATCTCGCAAGATTCAAAGCAATACACCAAGGTAATCAGTAAGAACACTCATCATATAATGTGAGAAAAGAAGAAGACAAGAGGGAAAAACCATCCTACATTTTATCACCAAAAGACGTCGCCTCTCTACGCGATGTTCGTCTCCTCCGCTTCCTTCAAAGCTCCCGATCCAAGCTCTTGAGCAATTCCCACTAGAAGAGGTCTTCTAAGAGAGGGATGAACGTGGGAAGGAGAGGGGAAAGCCTCTGGACGTTCTAGGGTTTAGTTTTCAAAAGCACAAGCCTAGACTCTATGGGTTTATATAGAGTTTTTTAGAAGATCTTTGCCCAATCAATTCTACCATATCTTGGGCACTTTCCACCAATGGGAGAGTCCCTAAATCACCCTAGGAACATGCAATACAAGTCTAGTTAGGATATGGCATCTTTCCCAATCAAATCCGCCTCAAAATTAGGTTAGAATTCGCCAAACCGCAACTGGCGATCGATCGTGCAATACGGTGATCGATCGTCCTGCGCTGTTTACAAACTGCGCGATGGCGCCGATCGAAGCCGATCGATCGTGTTCCATAAGCCGATCGATCGTTTTTAGCGCGATCGATCGTTTTTATTCAATTTCCCATATCTTTTTACTCCGAACTCCAAATCACACAAAATTGGTGTCGTTGGAAAGCTCTTCTCACCAACTTTAATTTAAACAAAGCACCACACGGTCAAATCAATCATTAAGAGGGTCAAATTTCAGTTTTAAGATACTTACTAATTTTTCGGATGTTACAACACATGACTTGTTTGACGCCCAAATATACCACTTTCACCCATTCTCCTCGCACTTTACAGCAAATATATCCTTATTCCCATCAACAACAGTATAATGAACCTCCTCTTTATTGTTAAATTAACAAGAGTTCTCTTGAAGTGTTTGATGCTTTTGAACCGAGCCCCTACCACAAGAAGAGCCTCGTAGTCGATTGCTTGCAAACTACCGCTAAACATCACCTCCTCCTTGTATGTCTCTAGCTCCTCATCCAAACTATACTCAGTGCCCTTATCCCAACCTCCATCTTCTTCACTATGAATAAACTCTATGTCCAATTATTCCTGGTTATTGAATACAACAACATTCTTCCCTTTGCACATGGATGGTTTTGTAATAGCCACGTTTAGAAATTCTTCATGCTCAAATGGATCAATTTCTAGACGTCCCTTGTCTAGCTCAGGGGCTTGTGTGTGTAGAGGTGACAACCACTCATCCCTTAACCATGGATCGTCAGTATCAATAAATTCTTCATCTCCATCAACACCTTCGTTTGAAAATTGGCCATCATTTTTAAATTGATCATTCTCTTCATTTACTGTTTTTCCTTCTTCTCATTGTACTATATTAGATCCAACCTACTATGCATTGAATGTCCTCACAATTTCATGACTCTTTCTTAAACTGCAAGATATGAATAGGGCATATCAGTGTGAGTCATGTAGACAAATAAAAAAATTGTAAGAATATCGTGCAATCACTTACATGATATCCTACAATTGCATCTTTGAGTAGTGTCATCATGCACACAGCTTGTTTATAGTTGTGTCATCATCAGCACGATATGAAGTTACATATATAATACATGATAACTTGCATAGTTGAGTCACCAATGATGCGATATTGTATTTTTACCTTGTTGTTCCAAATACAAGCTCTGACTATTTCCTTCCTTCACCTCCCGATGATTTCAGGTCATCATATGTCATGTGAATAGGTTAATTTGATGGAGATATCCTCTCCTTATTGACACTCGAAATCCTCTTCACATACAACTCCAGCACTTCCCTCCTTGCTTTTTTATGAATGTTAAAGACAGTTTTCAGATCTTCATCATCCCCTAGGACGTATGGTATGCATGAACATGCTGATACAACTAGATAGTTGAGGGCCCCATTGCAGACTTACATCCTAATCTTTGTTCAACTTGAATCAATAGAACTAAGAAATTCACCCGTGTGTCAATGGTCATTAGCTTCACTTTCCCACCTACATACTCGTGAGGACTTCCAAATAATCCATCGTAGTCTGGATAAACAACCACTTTTTTCATTACTACCAATCACACCCTAAGGCAAGAAACACAAAATATTGTAAAAAACAAGTAATATCTATAATTCAAATATCATGTACTCACTTTCATGAAGTAGTGTTGATCTACACATGAAATATGCATTATATTATCTCCTAAACTTATATTTATGCTAGTGTTTGATTAGAATTACTACTACTTTAATATAGTTTTTGATTTTTGTAGGAAACAAGAGTAATATACAAAAATGAGGTGAAAACGAACTTCAATGGTCAAATTATCATAACTCCGTGTACAAATATCGGATTGGATTGATTCAAGTCTCATGTTAAAGTTCAAGATGTCAGCTTTCCAACGCCACCAACCACGCGCAATTCGGAGTTCGGAACAAAAAGTTATAGCCATTTGAAGATTCCAGACACTAAAAATGATCGATCGCATCCTTACGCGATCGATCGCGTCTTCCGCTAAAAAACACTACATTGGAGAAAACGATCGATCGTATCTACTGGAATTTTTGGCCTAGCACAAAGTTTTGAAGACAGTAAAAATGATCGATCGACTTCGTCCGGCGTCGTTCGCCATACGATCGATCGGAAGCAATTAACAAAGGAAAACGGCTTCGTTCGGCTGCGTTCGCAAGGCGATCGATCGTGCTATACGGGCGATCGATCGGTGCATACGGAAAACGCAATTTAACCCTATTTTGACTCGGATTTGGAAGGGGATTTGAGGGCTTTCCTTCATCCTTATATATATGCCTTAAGGGAGAACGTATTGGGCATTCAACCTTGGAGAACCAGAGCTTTATTGGAGGCTAGAGAGGAGGAAGAGAAGAGGTCTTTTGGAGCAAAGAAGAAAAAGGATTCATGACGATGGATCTACACAAACAGGCTTTTCTTTTCTCCCTTTCTATGTGTAACTAAACTTTTATTCAAGGCTTGATGAAGCCCTAGATGTGTATTGCTACTCTTGATAGTTTAATTCTATAAAGTTGATTATGATTCATGCTTAATGCGATTTCATGAGTTCTTTTGAGTGCTTGACCATAGACTTGATTGATATGAATGAAATTAGATCTTTTTAATTCCTGCGCTTAGCTAAAAGTAGGCTGGTGTTAATTCTATGCCCGACCAAGGATAGGATCATTAGCCCAAGTGATAATTCTATGCCCGACCAAGGATAGAATTATCTACATTAATTTTTAGTGGATGAACTCTCGTGCCCGACCAAGAACGTGAGTGAATTCATTGTGATTTGTGTGTCTGACCATGAACATGAATTACTATATCATGTTAAATTATGCTTAATAATAATTAAGAGTAGTAACTGCATGTCTAGTGGTGGATTCTCTGCCTTGATACTTCTCCATATTGATTAAATCTCAGTTAGATTAGATAAAGTCCATTGCTTTCTTTAGAATTACTTAAACTACATCTTTTTCTCCTCTTGAATTTGGTAAAAGATTAGTCCGTCCCTGAGGTTCGACAACCCTTTAATACTCGCCGTAGTACAATTGCCTTGTGCACTTGCAAGGGTTTATATTTAAACGATCAAGTTTTTGGCGCCGTTGCCGGGGACGGCTCAATAGTTTACCAGATTCTTAGCATAATTAGTGTTAGAGTAGTTTAGTGAGTCTTAGCTTAGATTATTTGTCAGTAGCTTAATTTGTGTTTGTCTTTCTTTTTGCAAGGTTAAGAGAAGACGTGGAATTCTTGCCAACGTGGAAGGGCCACCCCTTCCCCTAGTTTGCATTCTCTTATCCTTCCCTTTTTAGATTAACTTGTGTGTTTGGTGTTTTTCTTTTCTTTCTGTGACTGCATGTTGTGCTAGTTATGGCTATCTAGTGTTGTTTATCTTATTTGTGGATGTGTGATATTGTGGTTCGGTTGATGAATGCATGGTGAAGAAATGTCTTCACCTTTCTATGGATTTAGCCATGAGAACCCATATAGGAGCTTTAATGATTATTGTTCTTCACACACACCTAATTCCCTTCCCTATGAAATGCCCTACCACCCACGTCCCTTATATGCTGATTCTTACCGTGGTTGGGATAATCACTCTAATTTTGGGAGTGGCACATCTTCCCTACAATACACAACTCCTTATATGTCGGAACCATGTGCCCTCTGTTTAAGTCCTATTCATACCCCAGTGGAGTGCCCTTTGGCCCATGCGTACCCTGATTTTATAAGAAAATATGTGAATGAGGCCCAAAGTCTTCATAGGTGGGAGGACCATCCTAATTCTCCTTGGGAGCAACCCCACCCTGGGGCCCACTCTTCATGAGGCCCCCAGACAAGATTTCCTAAGCCAACAACTGCCTTACCAACCAGCCTCTACTCCTCAGTTTGGCCAATCTACCTTAGAAGATAAAATGAACCAAATAATAGCCAACCAATCTGCCATCCTCGCAGCCTTAACTAGGTTGTCAACTGGATATAAGGAAATGAGAGAAGAGTACACCCCACCTGTCCAACCTCAATATCCGATGGGCCAATTTTCTGATGAAGGGATCTGTTTTTCCCCTGACTATGATGTTACATCCCTTCAAAATGCCCAAAGGTTTGACAATGAGCTTGAGTGGGCTTTACACAATGATCAAGAGGGTGTAGAAATTAAAGAAGAAGTGAGTGTGTTGATAGAACCAAATTGTCAACCTTCTTCTATATCTGAGGAGTGGCAGTCTACAACACTGTTAACAGAACCTTATATTCCTGAAGCACCATTCATATCTTGTCTAGATCAATCTAACTCTTTGTTTATTGACAGTAACTTCGACTGTTTCATAGATAGTTTAGTTGATTCACTAGTTGAGGAAGCTTTCCCAATTCTATTACTAGAAGAGGCCCCTAAGGCCAAAATGGTTGATATGGGGGAGGAGGTTCCCTCTATATTAAAATTTTCTAATGACCCTTCTTCATGGTTAATGCAGGGAGCCCTCTTTTCAAAGCTTCCCCACCCACCACTCCATCCTTTTATTCCACGATGTTCTCCATACTTAGGTAACAAAGATAGGAGTGTGTGGTGCAATCATTTAATTGATCCAGGTTGATGACTTGATAATCTGGCCCCCTACAAAAGATTGTGGCTACGTCTGGCTGAAGACGTTAAACTTAGCGCTTGGTGGGAGGCAACCCACGTATTCAGGTGTATTCTCTCCTTTCTCAGATTTTCTTTATTATATGCTCATTGTCATGCTATATTTTGTTCACATTGAGGACAATGTTCATAATAGGTTTGGGGGAGGGAATATTACTTGTATAAAAGAAAAAAATAGAAAATAAAAAAACAATTCATAAAAATTTTTTGATTAGTTTTTAGGTTGTTTGTTAGTACTTTTTCTTAGGTTTTGATAGTTTATCCCGTAATAATGCATGTTACAATTCTTAGGAGATTAATTTGCATTGGAAGTGTGAGTAAGTATACTGGAGGATAGATACACTTAACTGAGCATATCTTTCTGTTACAGTCCTCTTGGAACAGGTGCTTGAACTAAGAAAACTCACTCACACACACTAGTTACATAAAGTAATACTATCTAGAGATTTGTTGAATACTAATCTACAGTGGGATGTCTTTAGTCATAGTCATTGGATGATGTGTAGTTGTCTGTTGAGCTTAAAAGATCAAGATAGACCATTTACTTGGCTATGGCAAGGGATTGGAACCGGAAATAGGTTGAGAGTATAATACAGCCTGGAAAAAATAAAGATGTGCTTGAAAAATATATGTGCTGAAAATGAAAAATGAAAAAATGGAAATAAAATAAAAGAAAAGGGGCTGCTTGACTTTATAGGATTAACTTAGGCTGATGCTCGGGCCCGAAGCGGTCTCTTAAAACCTAATGCCCTAAGCTAATTTGGCTGGGAGTCATTGGCCTGAGTCATTGCTAAATCTGAGCATCTTGAAGTCAGGCCTTACACAGTCCTAGCGAAAAAAAAAAGAAGGAAAAAAAGTATGTGGTGTATTATCCTCTCAAATCTAGAATGTTGGACCCGAAGGAGGCGCGCAGATCTGTGCTATCATGAACCTAAAGATTACGATGACTATGTAGATTCTGATGTTCTTTGGTTAATGGGTAACACTGGATCTGTATAAACAGAAATTTAGAATGTATTGCTACAATGTTCTACACTTTCTACTATTTATGTTATCATGCTATATAATATTTGAGCAGAAATTTCCAAGATGAAAGTGTGGAATAAAACCACTTACTTGAGGGCTTCTATATTCCTGTTGATTATGAACCAAGTACATGTGGTTGATTTTCTTAAGTATTGTAGTGTGCATTTGTCGGGATAATAGGTTTGTGTGTTTTGCAATGTTTTAATTTTTGCTTTGTTTTTGCACTTAGGTTAATTAGATTAATAAATACATGTTTGTGGGTAGCATGGCTGCAAACCCTCACGAGACAACACTCGTCCTACTAGGGACACCTAGAGGTTTAACGGCTTGTTGCATATGCTCAATGCAATCGTGTTCCCTACGAAAGTGGTGTTTACTTTTCTGTATTAGTTTCTTTAGTTGTTTGTTTGATTTTGATTTTGTTTTGTTTTGCTAGGGACTAGCAAAATGTAGGTTTGGGGGTGTGATCTACACATGAAATATGCATTATATTATCTCCTAAACTTATATTTATGCTAGTGTTTGATTAGAATTACTACTACTTTAATATAGTTTTTGATTTTTGTAGGAAACAAGAGTAATATACAAAAATGAGGTGAAAACGGACTTCAATGGTCAAATTATCATAACTCCGTGTAAAAATATCGGATTGGACTGATTCAAGTCTCATGTTAAAGTTCAAGATGTCAGCTTTCCAACGCCACCAACCACGCGCAATTCGGAGTTCGGAGCAAAAAGTTATAGCCATTTGAAGATTCCGGACAGTAAAAACGATCGATCGCATCCTTACGCGATCGATCGCGTCTTCCGCTAAAAACACTACATTGGAGAAAACGATCGATCGTATCTACTGGAATTTTTGGCCTAACACGAAGTTTTGAAGACAGTAAAAATGATCGATCGACTTCGTCCGGCGTCGTTCGCCATACGATCGATCGGAAGCAATTAACAAAGGAAAACGGCTTCGTTCGGCTGCGTTCGCAAGGCGATCGATCGTGCTATACGGGCGATCGATCGGTGCATACGGAAAATGCAATTTAACCCTATTTTGACTCGGATTTGGAAGGGGATTTGAGGGCTTTCCTTCATCCTTATATATATATGCCTTAAGGGAGAACGTATTGGGCATTCAACCTTGGAGAACCAGAGCTTTATTGGAGGCTAGAGAGGAGGAAGAGAAGAGGTCTTTTGGAGCAAAGAAGAAAAAGGATTCATGACGATGGATCTACACAAACAGGCTTTTCTTTTCTCCCTTTCTATATGTAACTAAACTTTTATTCAAGGCTTGATGAAGCCCTAGATGTGTATTGCTACTCTTGATAGTTTAATTCTATAAAGTTGATTATGATTCATGCTTAATGCGATCTCATGAGTTCTTTTGAGTGCTTGACCATAGACTTGATTGATATGAATGAAATTAGATCTTTTTAATTCCTGCGCTTAGCTAAAAGTAGGCTGGTGTTAATTCTATGCCCGACCAAGGATAGAATTATCTACATTAATTTTTAGTGGATGAACTCTCGTGTCCGACCAAGAACGTGAGTGAATTCATTGTGATTTGTGTGTCTGACCATGAACATGAATTACCATATCATGTTAAATTATGCTTAATAATAATTAAGAGTAGTAACTGCATGTCTAGTGGTGGATTCTCTGCCTTGATACTTCTCCATATTGATTAAATCTCAGTTAGAGTAGATAAAGTCCATTGCTTTCTTTAGAATTAATTAAACTACATCTTTTTCTCCTCTTGAATTTGGTAAAAGATTAATCCGTCCCTGAGGTTCGACAACCCTTTAATACTCGCCGTAGTACAATTGCCTTGTGCACTTGCAAGGGTTTATATTTAAACGATCAAGTGTTCACCACATGCTTAATTCATTGGCATTGGAGTCACAAAAAATTCACCATCTCCACTAGAAGTTGTGTAAAAAAAATTTTGGGATATCCTCATAGGGAGAAAGAGGATAAATTATAAAGAAGAACTTAAAGAGAATAGGCAAAAATAGATAAGAAATGAGGGAGATATAACTCATTGAATTTTGTCCTGCTATCATGTACTTGATTACATGATAGCACTGATATCATGTCATCGCGAACACGATAGCAGTGGTATTGTGTACTCGATTGCATGATAGTAGTGGAATCGTGTCATTGAGGGCATGATAGCAATAGTATCGTATCATCGAGGACACAACAACAGTGCTATCCTATATTTAAATACACGATTTAAGGGAACCATTCAATCTCGTCATATCTCCCTTATTTTTTATCCATTTTTTCCCATTTTCTTTCTACGTTCTTCTATATTTCTCCTCTTTCTCCCTATGATCAAATTCCTTGAGACAACTTCTTCTGGGGATGACGACTTTGTAAAGAGTAGTTCACCACTTTGCCACCAATACTTCTCGGCACAAAATTTCAACTTTCTTCGTATTCAAAACTTGTGAATAAAAAAAATGATTCTAAGTTGTCGAACCACTTCCACAATAGAATGGGGAGGTTGTGAAAGTGTTTCTTCGGGCCACATTGACAAGCTTCTTCTCCCTGTTCGTAGGTAGACGAGGTTACACAGTGTCGTCTCTCCATCAACAAGCATTTGCCTCTCATAGAGAACTTCATCGCCGTATGATCACTGCAAAGGAAGCTTGTATAAAATGGTGCTCGATTCAGGGTAACTAAAATATGGAGTATGAAGTTTTGGACAAGAGGGCAAAATAGAAAAACCAGGTCTCAAAACTAGGCTATATGGAATGAGCCCAAAAATACCAGGTAATATGGTATTTCGGGATCATTAGCCAGGTAATATGGAAAAATCTCCCAAATGTGTAATAGTCATTAGGTGATAGCGTAGCTAGGGGTGCAAGCGGGTCGGGCTATTGCGGGCAGGAGGTTGGCCCTACCGAGCCCTAACAACTAGAACTCGGCCCGGGCCGACCCTAGCCCTAAGATAATTCCAAAAAATCCAGCCCGACCCTATCCCTAAGCGGACTTCGGGTCGGGCTGCGGGCTTTCCTGCCTTTCAATTGGATCTAATCTTTTTGTCATACACCAAAATCCTTTTTCTATAAGAAATGCATCTACATCATACAACTGATAAAAAAGATGAAATTTTCAAATTAACTAACAAGCATGAATAACAATGAGCATCTAAAGATGCACAGTGTGGCTTTAAGATTCAAATTAGTCATCAAGGTGAAGATGCAGGAAAGAAGAAATCCATGTTAATGGATCTACAAAAATAGGTTTTTCTTTTCTCTTCTTCTATGTGTAACTAAATTCCTTGTGAAGGCTAGATGAAGCCCTAGATATATGTATTGCTACTCTTGTTAGTTTCATTTAATAAAGTTGATTATGATTCATGCTTAATGCCATTTCATGAGTTTCTTTGAGTGCTTGACCATAGACTTGATAGATATGAATAAAATTAGATCTTTTTAATCCTTGTATCTAACCAAGAACAAGTTTGTGATTGATTCTATGCCCGACCAAGGATAGGATTGATTACGCAATAGTGGATGAACTTTTGTGTCCGACCAAGAACATTATTGAATTCATTAGTGATTCGTGTGTCCGACTAAGAACACGAATTACCATATCATGTCAATCTACGTGTAATAATAATCAAGAGTAGGAATTGCATGTCTAGTGGTGGATTTATTGCCTTGATATTTCTCTCCATTTATTAATCTCAGCTGAGTTTAGTTAAAGTTCACTGCTTTCCTTAGAGTAACTAAAAACTGCAACTTTTCTCTTGAATTTGGTAAAGTATTTAACCGTCCATGAGGTTCGACAACCCTTAATACTCGCTGTAGTACACAATTGCCTTGTGCACTTGCAAGGGTTTAATTTTAAATGATCAAATATCTAAATCAACATCCCTACTTTCTAACTTCTCCTCAAAGTATAAATCCAACTCAGATTTTCCACCGTCATTGTTTTCAGCACATCCTTGTTCTTCCAACCAGTTCTGAATTTCTTCTTCCTCATTTAAAAATTTTGCTAAGTCATTTGATGCGCTCTCTACAGCTGGGCACATTTCACTTTTGTGTTGATCAAATAACAATTGCATCAAAGCCAAACTCCTCTCACTACGAATGATCCCCACCTCTTTCCCATGTAGTTGGATCAAATAAAATCTTAGTAACTTTCTTTTGTATCTAGGACCCAAAGCCAAAGCTATGTCATATGTGGCAGTAGATTACTCCAATACTTTTCATATTTGAGTAGCATTTTGTGTGACATTGAACTGAGAAAATAATTAGTCGACTCTACACCTCCGAGTAGCTGCTTTTTAATTGTAGATATTTCCTTGACTAACACAAATGTGTTGTTGGATAACCACTTCTACAAAATAATTTTGTTGCATCGTAGAAACGCTTAAAAATTACATATTATTTTAGCATTCTCTCATTCCTCATCTACAGGTTCTTATAGTTTGGATCTTCTTCCCCCAATCTTTTTAAAACATCACGATATGACAAAACTGAATCTAACATTGCATAAGTAGAATTCCAACAAGTGGTAACATCTAAAATCACACCCTTCCCCATATTAATTCCTAATTCAGCTATTAACTCATCAAACTTTTGTTTCCGAGAAGGAGAAGCTGTCACATATTTCACAGACGCACGAACATGATGAATAATATCTAAAATAATTTTTAGTCCTACCTGAACAATAAGATTTTAAACATGAGCAACACAACGTATATATACAAGAGTACCATCTAACAAAACAGATCCCTTATCCCTAAGGTCCTTAATAAGATTTATTTGAGCAACATCATTAGTTGATGCATTGTCTAAATTAATGCTACATACTTTTGAATCAAATTTTCACTTCACTAATGTACCTTTAACAACATTATATATTGCCACTCTAGTATGAGATGATAAAATTCAATTAAAACATATAATCTTTTTCTGTAAATGCCAATCAGAATTAATAAAATGGGCAGTCACACAAATGTATTGAAAATCTTGATTTGAAGTCCATAAATCAGAAATAATACTAATTCTAGAGGAAAGCTTTTGAAAAACATCCATCATTGCGGCCTTCTCTTTTGTGTAAATTTTAAAAATATCATTCCTAATTGTGGTCCTTGAAACCATTTTGAAAAGAGGCTGCATAGTTTGACAAAAATGAATAAATCTTGGGTGAGAGACAATATTAAATGTACTCATGCACAATTATTATTGTAGCAAGGGCTTCCCTAGAAACTTGTTGATTAAATTGAAAAGTAGAGACATTACCAAAAGCAGTTGTTAGTAGTGGTTGTTTAAGATCCATATTATGTGCTCTCTTACAAGTATTATTCACAAGGTGCCTTGCAAGATGAGATATACCATCATCTCCCTATGCAACCAATTGTTCCTTGCAATAATTGCATATGGTTGCACATCTTTTTCCATTCTGATAAAAAACTTTCTTGAAATGGGTTCAAATGTGATTCACTCTAGCCTATTTCTTCCTACCTTTGGATCTAGGTTCTCCTGAATTTGGAAGGGTTGGGATAGGAGGATGTGTAACACTAGGGGAAATAATTGACCTGTGTGGAAGAACTTGTAGGTGTGGAAGAACTGGCATGTTCGGTCGATGCCCGGTGTGTGTTGGTAAAAAATTCACAGTGGTCAAAAGGCTCAAAACTAGACATTTCTACTAACTAAATTAGATCAACACATAACCAACAAGTAAATTAAAAGAGTATGAAACAAATACCCCTTCCTGACGAATGACGATGAAGTGATCGAACGGGATAATCCGGCCCTTTCACTTCTGCTATATACCTACAGAAGATCAAAAGAGAAAATCAGAAGGGCATGGCTAAAGTCAAGATCTTTAAGCCTTCTGCCTCTCCACAACAACTCCAAGCGTGCACATTCTCTGTCGGGAAGAGTTGCAGAGAGGCGACCGCAACTCGCGAGAAGACCTCAGCCTCAGGCAGTCCGGTAACTCGTGAGGAGATCCAGACTGAGGAGAAGACGAGGTCACGAGAGGCAAGAAGGCGACCGCAAGGCTGAGGTCTGGAGCTTCAAGCTCTGGACTGTGGAGAAGATGAGGCACGAGAGGCGAGAAGGTGGCCGCAAGGCTGAGGTCTGGCGCTTCAAGCTCTGGATTGTGGAGAAGATGAGGCACGAGAGGTGAGAAGGCGGCTGCAAGGCTAAGGTATTAAGCTTCAAGCTTTGGACTTTGGAGAAGATGAGACACGAGAAGCGAGAAGGTGGCCAAGGCTAAGGTCTGAAGCTTCAAGCTCTGGACTTTGGAGAAGACGAGGCATGAGAGGCGAGAAGGCAGCCCAAAGGTTGAGGTAAAGCTGAGGAGAAGACGGCTAGACGAGGCGAGCTAGGGTTTGCAAACTAGGGGCAGCGCCAGTAATTCAATATATATGAGGGGTGTAACTTTTTATCTGGGCCTACGGGCTTATTGGGCTATGGGCTTCTGGGCTTGGCCCATTTTTTTATATGGGCCCTTACCCGGCCCTAAATTTAGCGGGCTTCAATTTTTGCGGCCCGGCCCGACCCTATGCCTTAAAATTCTGGCCCATACCCATAATTTTACGGGCCGGGTAGGGTCAGGCTTGCGGGCCAGCCCGCAAAAGTTGCACCCCTAACCGTAGCATCAGAAACACACCGTAATGCACTCACAATGGCATAAGGTGCCAGCAGCCAAGGCAACAAAAAAAGTTGGACACAAGACTTCAATTTATTGTTTTTTTGATAATGCACACAAGACATCCTAGCGACAGCGATTCTATGCCAGTATTAGTCATATAATATGTTAGTACTAGCCAACAGCAGACGGCCAAAGAGGGGGATGCACAACACAAGGAAGAAGGGCCGATAAGAATGTCCCACTATTGGCGCAACCGCAAACCAAGCGTGTTTTGAATAATGCAGGCACAGAAACAATGACAGTGCGACTGCCCAATATTCTAATCAAGGACAATGGATTCAAGTCACTTAACCATATAATATTGCTTACTATAACATTGCACCACATACAAAAGAGTGGGTTTTATATACCTTAGCACTGACAATAATTTAGAATATAGCACTAATAACTTTCAGAGTCATGTAGCAACTATTGCAGAGATCCGGTCGATAAAAAATTATTGGTCTTTTCTCTCAGCTCAGAGTTGAAAATACACCTTTGAAGCGACAACAAATTCTTGTTCTTTATCCAACAAGAATATCATCCAATCAGCAACTAAATAGTGTATAATTAAATTTAGACAGTACAATTTCGATTGTATCCACCTCAGTCTGACAACCCAGCCTTGCTCCTCAAATGCTCCTTAAAGTCCATAATGTCACCCTCCCACCTAGTAACAGCTTGATTCTCACAAACCCATATCTCCTTGGCCACCTGATTGATAAGCCTAAAATCATGGCTAACCAGAACCAACCCTCCATCCCATTCATTCAGTGCTTCAGCCACAGAATCAATAGTCTCAATATCCAGATGATTTGTGGGTTCATCCAGCAACAACATGTGTGGCTGCCTCCAAGCCAACCAGGCAAATACTACTCGGCTCCTCTGGCCATCCGATAAGTTCTTCATTGGCATTACTTGGGCCTTTCCTGTCAATCCAAACTTACCAATTGCAGCTCTCATTTTCTCTTCCTCGTTCCCAGGGTATTCTTTTATTATATACTGGAGAGCCGACATCTCCATGTCAAGTTTCTCCGCCAGGTGCTGGTGGAACTGAGCGATCCTCAAATGGTTATGCCTTCTCACCATTCCATCCTGTGGTGCCAAATCCCCTGTCATCAGTTTCAACAATGTGCTTTTCCCAGCTCCATTTGGCCCGACTAAAGCAACTCTGGAGTCTAAATCTACTCCAAAGTCAAGATTCTTGTAGATGAGATTGTCAGGAGTATAGCCAAAAGTGACTTCAACAAATTGGAGAACAGGGGGGGGCAGTGTCCCAACGTCAGTGAAGCGAAACACCAAGACTTTATCTCGAACCACCTTCTCAGTAAGCCCACCCCTCTCCATCTTTGCCAGAGTCTTCTCTTTGCTCTGGGCTTGTCGGGCCAATTTGGCAGAACCATGACCGAATCTGGCAATGTACTCTTTCATTGAAGCTATCTGCTCCTGCTCCCATTTGTACTGCTTCATCTGATTTTCCTCCAGTTCAGATCGAGTTTGTACATACTGATCATAGTTCCCTGTATAAAACTTCAATTTCTTATTCTGCATATGGATGATGTTTGTGCACACCCCATTAAGGAAATCCTGCGAATGGGATACTACTACAAGGATCCTCTCCATTTTCTTTAATGTTTCCTCCAACCACACACAGGCCTCCAGATCTGTAACAAAGCAGAGAAAAAAGGAAGTCAATGCTTGTGCCGTAAAGCAATGCTTCAGAGCACGAAATCTATACAATCTGGAACATCCTACAAATGTTATATGTGCATATATTAATCTTAATTAGAACTTGAATTGTTCACCATCTTTTTATTGAGAAACAACAGGCCACATTTATTTCATGAGCTCATCATCAAACAAAACCATATTAATGGTAGCAGAATTTTCTTCTTCTTTTTTGTTTGGCTTGGGTAACATTAGCAGAAAGTTGATGGCAATACCAACAAGGTAAGACAAATATGGTCTTACAAATGAATAAACTTTACCTAAATGATTTGTGGGTTCATCAAGTAAGAGAATGGTCGGGTTCATAAACAAAGCCCGAGCTAGAGCTATTCTCATCCGCCACCCACCAGAAAAATCACGAGTTTTTTTAGCCTGCATGGTCTTACTGAAACCAAGACCATATAATATCTCAGCAGCCCGCTTCTCAGCAGTAGATGCATCCAGGGCTTCCAACCTCTCATATATGCGTTCAAGGGGTTCTCCTCCACCGTCATCCTGCAACAAAAATGCAAATAAGAATTATCAAAATTAGTGCATAGAATACATGTCAAAAGAGTGTATATATATATATATACACACGCTCACACTATAAAAGCAGTGAGTAAGCATGTGCATCTGACTATGTGTCACTAATTTACGTACCATACAAAAGGCAAACAATGTAGAACTGACTAATGATATGTATCAATTGTGCTATAGCGATTTGTCCCAAGTAAAGTGTAGTACAACACACTGTCCCTATCTAAATCAATGCAGAAAATCAATGAAACAGGAACAAAAGTACGAGATACACCTGAGCCACTAATACTTCAGCTTCCTTCTCTAATGTAAGCCGTTCCTCGTCACAATTAATGACAGCTTCAAGTGAAGACATGTCAGAAGCTTCTATCTCCCTGCTAAGGTGATAAATGTCCATGTGCTCAGGGATAGGAAGTTCTCTGCATCCTATAGCCGTGAGAAGTGTGGACTTTCCACACCCATTCAGTCCAAGTAAACCGTAACGCCTAATACATATGATGTAAAGAGATTGTAAGGAACAATTACTAAGATAAAGAATATGATGGTGATGATCATGAAGCAGAACATTGAGTAGAAAACCAGGCGGTAAGATGAGTACCTGCCGTAATTCAGCTCTAACTCAGAGTCAACGATGAGGTCGTGACCATGGAAAGTAACCGATAGGGACTCGATCTGTCATCCAGGAAAAATAATTAGACACATGCCACATAATTTCCATCACTGCAGACATAAAGACGTATATCTTCTGTACTTTGCATAAACCGACTCATGCATCGCAACTGATTATAAAGATAAAATAATACATTAAACTAACCCAAATTTACTTATTTGCTCTTTTAAGCCCTTCAAAGTTGAGGTTCACATGCCATACTTTGACTTATACACTACCATGAAAATGCATCACAATCTTGTAAAATATGCAATCAGATAATAACCAAATGCAGCACATCAAACATGGAGAGACATGCACAATAACTGTAAAAAAATGAAACACTTAGAAAGTGAAGAACTCTACAATAAATTTAAATTCAGCCTCCATGAAAAGATTCCACCCCAAGAACACCATCATAAGCTTGTTTGCTAAAAAAACCATCCATTGGTAGAAGAGCAATACGGTCCTAAAATCCAAAGTTTCAATTCCAAATGCCAAATTCTTCCATCAATCATCCAAACTAATCCCACATCTTTAGTCGTATCAGCCAATCAATTTATCAATTGAAATCCCAACTAAGAGATTTAGAATACTCACATGGATGTCGCGAGATTGTGGGTGAGAGCAGAGAACGCCAGTGCAGGTCCGATCGGATATCTGAAGGCCCCCAACTCCATTTACCAACTTATCGACCCCGTTCTCCACCAGAGCAGGCCTCGATGATGCCGCCACCGCAGACTTCCCACCCCTCTTGGCCGCTGCAGCCGCCTTCTTCTGTGCTGCCTTCTTCTTGCTAGCGTCCGACACCATCTTTCCTGAAACGTTTAACAATAAAATTAAATTAAAAGTACAGAGGAGATCCAACCCAAAACCTAGTCAAATTCCAATGAAAATGAATCCAGAAATCTTCCAAAACTGAAGTAGGGAAGTGGGAAACGATTTGATAGATCAAATCGGAAGAAGTGGGCACCTTCTAAGGTTATAGAGCTAGGGTTTCTAATTGGTTTTCGTCCGTTTGCTTTGCGTTGGGTTTGGGGCGGAGACGGTGGTGAGGGTTTGAGGAATTGGCTTATGTATATAGAGGTCCTGGGCGGCGGGGCTCTTCTTCAGAAAAAACACGCGTCCGCTGGCCGAGGAGACTGGTGTGTAAAGGGCAGGGAGCAAAGAAAAACTAGGATGCAACTAGGGTTTTGTTGGCAACTACCAAACAAAAGGGATGTCCTGAACGGCGGGGCTCTCCTGGT
The DNA here is from genome assembly GCA_039654745.1 of Houttuynia cordata. Taxonomy (NCBI): domain Eukaryota; kingdom Viridiplantae; phylum Streptophyta; class Magnoliopsida; order Piperales; family Saururaceae; genus Houttuynia; species Houttuynia cordata. The sequence goes on from CM077504.1 coordinate 12,958,551, forward strand.
GAGAAGACACGCGTCCGCTAGCTGAGGAGACTGGAGCAAAGTAAAAACTAGATGCAACTAGGGTTTTGTTGGCAACTACCAATGGTGCATTTGGAAGCAGGTAGGTGAAATATTAAAAATTTATATCAACCTTAAAATAATCAAAGGAATTTTTTTGGTTGGTAATAACCCATTTGCGAACCTGAAAGTAATCAGGCGTTATGGTGAAAATTTCAAGGCCTAATTTGTAAAAGGTGAAATATGTTTAGAAACTGAAAATAAATTGTTGTGATCTGTTAGGACCACAAGAACTAGCGTCAGCGAGAAAGGAAGAAGAAGAAGATCTAGGAGAGGAATTGGAATTGTTAATATTGCATAACTTCAAAAGGGGAGGATGACCTCCATAAAAAGGAGAAGATGGCGCGTCTCCCAAGGGGGGCTGCGCCATCTATCTAAGCTGATGGGCCTCAAATTGGGCATGATTATTCTCTATCAGTCTCGTCATCTAACAATTAGCCTAAACGGGCTAATTACAATCTGATACTAAATAAAAGGAAATATCCTAATGACAGATGCTGTTGCAGACGTGTTGTGTGGACGTGCACAACATTCCACCACACTCCGCTGCCGCCTTGTCCTCAAGGCGTCCATGATGGGAATTGAGCCGAAAGTCATCCTCGAGGAGCCAGGTAGCATCGTCTAACGGTTGACCTTGCCAAGCAAGTAGCACCTCCGTGACAATACGACCGGTACGACGAACGCGGCGGCGATCAATAATAGAAGCAGGCGAAAGTGCTGCAGAAGTAGTAGCCGCTGGTGCAAGAAGTGGGGAACGTGCATTGTGGGTCACGGTAGAAGGATCACCCACAAACTTGCGGAGACGTGAGACATGAAACACCGGGAACCCGGCGGTAAGGCCAGACGATACGCCACCGGCCCAATGCGCTCAACCACCTCATAAGGCCCATGATAACGGTGGGCCAATTTACAGTTGTCAGTGGGTGCTAAGGAAGTCTGGCGCAAGGGCAGAAGAGACACATAAACTAATGCGCCCACCTGAAAGGTACGATCTGTACGGGCGCGATCATAAACCTGTTTCATACGGTTCTGAGCCGACTGTAAGTTGTGCTTAAGTTGTCGCAACACTTCATCGCGAGTTTGAAGCATATAATCCACTTCAGCAATAGCAGAGCGATGAGGAACATAAGAAAGAACCGTAGGTGGGGGGCGACCATACACAACCTCAAATGGAGTAAAACCCGCTCGAGTGTGGTAGGCGGTGTTGTAAGACCATTCAGCCCATGGTAGGAGTTGAAGCCAACGGCGGGGTTGATCGCCCACGAAACACCTCAAATATTGCTCTAAACAGCGATTCACCACCTCTGTTTGCCCATCTGTCTATGGGTGGTAGGCCGTACTCATATGTAGTTGCGTACCTTGTAGAGCGAAGAATTCACGCTAAAAGTTCGACACGATGGACTTTGGCATGCCATGGAGCTTAGCGATCTCACGCACATAGACCTCCGCAACCGTCCGGGCCGTGAAGGGATGGCTCAATGCACAGAAATGAGTGTACTTAGATAACCTATCGACAACCACCAATATGACGGATTTCCCTTGGACGAGAGGTAAGGCCTCGATGAAGTCCATTGAAACATCCTCCCAAATGTTAGCCGGAATGGCCAGCGGCTGGAGGAGGCCTGCCGGAGACGTGGTCATGGACTTGGCCCGTTGGCAATTATCACAAGCTGCAACATAATCCTGCACTGCACGACGAAGCCCAGCCCATAAGAAACTCTGGCTCACCCGCTTATAAGTACGAAATGAACCTTCATGGCCTGCAATGGGTGTGTCGTGGAAATGAGAAAGGATGTGGCGACGCAAATCAGCATAATTGGGCACCCACAATCGATCTTTCCAAAATAATAGGTTATTCTGCCACACATAGAAGGGCGCAGAGGCTGGTTGGGCCCGGATACGCTGAACCAACTCCTTGGTGGGCGGGTCTTCCACAATCGATCGCTATAAGTCTGGAATGAATGGGCAAGTGGGTCCAGATAAAATCATACAAGAATCCGTCATGGATCGACGAGACAGGGCATCTGCAACAGTGTACTTGGCGCCTTTCTTGTAAGACCAATGATGGCCACAATCCACCATGGAGACGGCGATGATGGCCAACAAAGATTATGAGGATGACGAAGAGGTCTCCTTTCCGGCCATTGGCGTCGCCCTTGAGAAACCCATCTCGAATTCCATCCCCTTCACCAGTCCTGACAAGTCATCTACTGTCCATATCCATGTTTCCACATCACGCCCGGGTCAAACCGCCCCTATCAGCGCCGTTGACGCCCAGGCTGCCACCGTTCGTGACATGAAGGCAGCCTCCGCCCCTAAGCCCAACGCCGTCGATGCCCAGGTTGTCGCCGTTCGCGACGTGAAGGCCACCTCCGCCCCTAAGCCTGACCTCGATGCCACCGTCGACGCGCTCAAGTCCCTCAAGCCGGGCATCCAGTCCATTACCTGCGACCTGCAGGCTGCCGTCGCTTCCAGCCACGGCGACAATAGGCACTGTACCTCCCCGGCCAAAGCGAGGTCACCACATCCAGCTGCCGCCATGACCGAGTGCCCCAGCCGCACCCCTGATACCGTTGCCTCGGGGACGACAACCACTGTGGTTGCCTCGCCAATCGATTGCCTGAAGATGAAGCCCAATCTCTCATTGATGCCATCGCCGCCGACAGCACCCCGGTCAGCCCCAGCGGCCATCACGACCTCCACAGTCCTCTGTCAGGCTAAGTCGAGCCCCCCACCGCCGCCATCGACTCTTTCTCAGACGCCGCCGCAAATGCCCACCCTAAAGCGGTGCCTTTCTCCACCTCCACTTTCGTCGATGTCCCCAATAGCTCCACCCTCGCCGAAAATCCCGACAGGGATGGCATGTGCCTCCCCAGCCAGGGCCGCCTTGCCTCCATCGTCCTCTATGGCGGCCGCTCCATCGCACAGCCGAACAGAGCCACCCTCACCTCTGTTGAAAAGGGCGTTTCCCAGGGGATCGTCTCCAAGGGCGATCGCTGCCTCGGCACCGCCCATCTCGGCTTCGACCGAACAGACGCCGCCATCTTATGCCACCTCAGTGTTGCCAACCTTGGCCTCCACTTTCAGGCCACCGACATCCCTCAGGCCTCCCATTTCTGGTTCAAGCAGAACTGGATCCAGATGATTGCTGTCCGCCAGATGCGCGCCGTCTGTGAGAAGCCCGTCTTTGATTTCCTCGACGGCCGCCGCAACCTCCTCCAGTCCTATTTCCGATCCGATGGCAGTCTCTTCGCCGCCAACCACCACATGGCCCCTGCCGCCGTCAAGGGTTTCCTCTCCTCTTTCGCCGTTCAGCCGTGGGCTCTACCGATGGGTCACATTGACATGGTGACGGCCATTGCTGCCCCGATCGGCAACCCCGACACCATCGCCTCTGGAGACTCGGACGCCCACGCCGACCACTTCCCTAGCTCCTCCGCTGTCGGCCATGGCCGCTCCTCCACTGCCGCCATAATCCTCGCCAACGCGGAGATCAACCAGTCGGAGGACTCAGTGGACATCCACGTCCTCCCTGCCACGCAGATTGGCTGCGAGGGGGTCCTCCACAAAAGCTACGTGACTTCCACGCATAATCCAACGGCCCAGATCATCTATGGCGGAACCGCCATTGGGAGAAACTGGGGCCCGGGTGTTGCTCTGTTCTCCTCTCGTGGGCTGAGTGTGAACAACCCGTCCATCTTGAAGCCCGACGTGATCGGCCCCAGCATCAGCATCCTGGCGGTCTGGCCCAGCAACCTGGGGCCTAGTGGGCTTGCAGAAGATACCAGGAGGGTTGGTTTTACTGTGCTGTCTGGGACTTCGATATGCTACCGGCACGTGAGCGGCATCTCGGTCCTAATACATGGGGCCCATTCGACGTGGTGCCCAAGGTTTGACAACAATTACATGTTGCCTCCGATCCCTCAACAATCGCATGACATCCTCGAGACGAACCGATCCTCGAGACGAATCGATCCTCTCGGTGTGAGGAGGGATGGACGAGACGCCGATGGGGTCGCCCATCTCAGCTTCCACCGTGTCTGCCACGACTACCGCCTCCAACACACCAACGCCGCCCAGAACACTACCTTCCCTGCCACTGCCGGAAGATTGTATTCTGTCAAGTTCATTTTCTCCGACGGCGCCATTGCCCTCCAAGAGCGCCGCATCCCTCCTCACACCGAGAGCCCGACTGGTGGCATCTCGTCCATCCCTCCTCATGCCGAGAGCCCGACCGGTGGCATCTTGTCCAAGGGATTCCTCCTCTTCTGCACGCTTGAGTATGCCATCGCTGCGGCCCGCGTCTATCGAGATGTTGGCCGACGGTTCCTACATCCTTTCTTAGTCGCATTGAGGACAATGCAGTAGCGGAGCGTGGTGGATTGTTGTGAACGTCACACACCCATGATGCATATTCTTATTTTAGGCAGTATTCTCTGGTTAGGATTAGTTTCCCTCTATGAATTATTGTAATAAGCCATGATTGGCATTAGAAAGGATTTGATTGTAATTTGTGGCACTGATCGTGGCCCATTAGTAAGCCACGGCCTAATATCTTGGGAAGCGCTTCCTCTTTATAAAGGGGTCGTCTTCCTCATTCTAGGGTATGGAATAACAAAGTTGTCTTTTCTCTCTAGCTTTCTCCTTTCTCTTCCCCTTTTTCACTATGGCGTTTGATTTTGTTTGTGTTCCCTGCGGGAACACAACATCCTCCTTCTTGGGCATGCAATATTGAATCCAGTTTCCTTATTCTCTTTTCTTCTTCTTCTTCTTTTCTCCCTTTTTCACCATGGCATTTGATTTTGTTCGTGTTCCATACGGGAACACAACATTGGTATCAGAGCCGTTCCGATCCGCCGGAACGAGGGACGATGTGCTCGACTTGTGTGCCAAAATCCTAGAATGGATTGAACGGATCACCACGGCCGAAATGGCCACCATCACTACTGCCGCCGTTCAGGCTTCGCCGCTCCCTGCTCCGTTCCAGCCACAGTGGGGCTACCCACAGCCACCGCCGCCGTCAGACGACACCCATTACAGTCGCTTCTCCCCTCCGCTGGCCGCGCCTTGTCCGCAGATCGCCACTATCGTTCGAGCCGAAAAATGGGTAGACTCTCTATATTTAGATCCGTCGGCCCTGCCCTGCTGGGGCAGCAATCCTTCCCCTCCTCTTCCAAAGCGCCGACTGTCACAATCGACCCTCGGCCGGCCACCGCCACCGCCGGTCCTATTGCCATCGACAGGCAGGCCACTACACCAGTCGACCCCCGCGTCGTCGATGCCATGCCTTTCTGTCCAGCCGATGGTCTCCTTCATGCATCAGGAGGACGACCTTGCTGGAGACATTGCTGATGTAGTCGTCACCACACCAAAGCCGTTGGAGACTCCGAAATCGATGGAAATGGGTGATCTGGTTGTTTCCAAAGATGACAACTTGATGGTGGAAGATCAGGAAGTCGATTCATCCACTGCGTCGGGAGCCTCCCTCAGCGACGCCTTCCTCGGTACCGCCGTGTTCATCGAGGTCCAAACCTCCATTGTTGGACATGCCCGCTCCTCCACCGTCACCTCCATATTTCCTGTCGTCCATTCCCAACCTTTGGAGTCGGTGCCACCATCCGCAAGCTACTCCAATCCAAGGGCTTCCGCCGCCTTGGTGTCGACCACCTCAGCCTCCACAAGTTCGCCCTCTTCACCGGCGCCCCACCGCTCGACCAACCAGAGCGCCATGGGTGGCCGGTAAGATCCATAATGGGGAAGTTCCTCCGCGATTCCGACAACACGGCCAGCGCATCCAAGGATTATGAGCCCTTCAAGTACGTCCTTCCTTCCAAAAACTTGTCTTTCTCAATTCTTGATCTCCAAAAAGTCCATGCACATATCGTCTGATCCATTGTCTATTCTGATGGCTTTCTGGGCGATCAATTGGTTTCACGTTATGCCAAATCTGGGCTGCGTGATGCAGCACTCCAGCTGTTTGATGAAATTCCAATTAAAGACTTGGCAGCATGGAATTCTGCAATTTATGTACTGGCCTAATGTGGGTCTGGTGGGGAGAGCTTGGCCATGTTCCGCCGGATAATATCGGGTTCTAGTTTGAAGCCGAATGGTGTTACAGTTATGTCGATACTGCCTCTCATGGGAAAGTCTGCAAGTGACATTTCTATTGAGACACAACTTTTATTCGTAGAAGCAACAGCAAAGTCGACCATTGATGATGGAATACAGTCTGAGTCTAACAATTCTCCATAGTATATCCTCTTCCTGCCTATAATAGATGGTGCATTTAGAAGCAGATTACAAGGAGAGTCACTAAATCAGCTCGAATTTTGCATTGGAAGTGGGGATCCTATGGTAGCAGCATCACAATTTCCAGAAGCAGTATTTGTTAACTATGGGGACAATCCATTTGATGTACTGAAGCAATCTATGAAAATTTTGGAGAAACATAAGGGTACATCCACATTCCGAGAGTCCAAACAAATGCCAGGAATGCTAGACTGGTTTGGTTGGTGTACATGGGATGTTTTTTATCATGATGTCAATCCAAAAGGGATTGTAGATGGCCTAACTAGCTTATCTGAAGGAGGTACACCTGCAAGGTTTCTGATCATTGAAGATGGATGGCAAGATACAGAGAATGAGTTCCGGAAGGAAGGGGAACCAATTGTTGAAGGATCCTTGTTTGGAGGCCGGCTCGTCAGCCTCAAAGAGAACTCTAAGTTTAGAGGAAATGAGATGGCTATAGACCTGAAAAAATTTGTGTCACATATAAAGAACACTTTTGACTTGAAATATGCTTATATGTGGCATGCAGTAAGGGGATATTGGGGAGGACTTCATCCAGATGTGCCTGGGACTAAGAAGTACAATCCTCGGTTGCTATACCCAACACAGTTCCCTGGTAGTCTTTCACATTTGAGGGATTTATCAATGGATTGCATGGAGAAATATGGGGTAAAAATGGATGTACAAAATATTTTGGAGACAATTGGCTCAGCCTGCAGTGGCAGTGTATCTGTAGCAAAACAATTCCACAAGCACTTGAGAAATCTGCATCCAAAAAAAATTCAAGACAGCAACATAAATTGCCCCACAACACTGATTCAATTTATCACTCCCAAAGAAGTGTTGTTACTAGAGCATCAGATGATTTCATGCCAAGAAATCAATCATCTCAAACTGTGCAGTTGTAGCTGTTCTTTCCATAGTCTCTTGTTCGGAGAAGTCATGGTTCTAGACTGGGACATGTTCTCGAGCCGCCATTATGCAGCTGCCGTTCATGGTGGGCTTCTCATAGCATGCGCCATGTACACCTACTATGATTGCTCCTTTGGGCCCATGTGCAAGCCCTCCAAGGTGACCTACATTATCGCCCCCACCATGATCTATTATGACTTCATTTCCCAGGGGCCATCCTCCTACGTGGGAGGCAAGTACGGCCGCTTTGTGATGTTTAACCATGTCGAGGTTGGTCGTGAATACGAGCTATCTCGCCTTGCGGACAAGGCGATAGCGGAAGCGTGGTGGAGTGTTGTGAACGTCAACGTGCACACAGAACCACATCTTGTAATCCTTCCCGTTTTGGTAAGTGAAAGGTCAGCACGCAGAACTGTACCTTGGTAACTGAAAGGTCATATCTTGTAATTATGCTAGGAAGCTGAAAGGTCATATCTTGTAATCAGGCTAGGAAGACGCGACGCGCCCTCTCTTTCTTTATAAGGAGGTCTTCTTCCTCCTTCTTGGGCATGCAATATTGAATCCAGTTTTCCTTGATCTCTTTTCTTCTTCTTCTTCTTTTCTCCCTTTTTCACCATGGCATTTGATTTTGTTCGTGTTCCATACGGGAACACAACAATATGGTTAAGTTGTTTTAATTTAGCAACCACTAGATCACGATCAGGCAATTGGAGGAAGTGTCTCTCTACTCTGTTGGAGAGTACCTTTTGCCCTATTCTTAGGGTGATACTTTTTAGCACCCCAACTTTTCTTAGTAACACCACATGCTATGTAGAACCCAAAATCTTTTGACCATTGCTGAGACGAACTTGTCAATAGAACTCCACTATTAGATATTGAGGGTTTTGATAGTCAGACCCTACCGTCAAATATATAATGGTGGATTCCTACCACTAAATTGAACTTGATGAAACAGTTGACATTAATAGTAAAAAAAATAGAATTTTTGTCGGTTGACAACAACTATCAAAATGTAACAGTGGGAAAAGATGACTTTTTCCAACTTTATTTATGAAAAGTGGGTGTTATTGAGAAATTTTGGGTTGTTGCAAAGTATCATTCTATTCTTATAGGAAAAACTCATCTATGTTATCAAAGTAAGAAGAGATGTACATATCCCTAAAGTAGCCCTGAATCACCCCTGCCATCCCTAATGTTTGGGGTGCATTTGGAAGCTGAAAAAACCCATCTTTCAGCCCTAAAAGGTGAAAATTTTCACCTATCAAGGTGAAAAGTGTTTGGAAGCTGAAAGGGTGAAAAATGGTCGGTGACGATGATAGGTAAACATTTTCACCTTTCAGCCCTGTGGTTGTGTTTGGTTGCTTAAAGGCTGAAAAGTAGCCCTAAAAGGTGAAATGTGACAATTTTTTACCTTTCACCCTGAAAGGCTGATTCTCAGGCAGACGAGGGAGAGCTGACAGATAAAACTACCCACCGCCCCCTCGCCCGTCGTTGGGATCATTCGTTGTCGCCCTCTTTCTCCCCGATGGTGATGCCGGCGGCGGCAGCCTCGTTGAGCCCCCCCCGGTCACCGCCGTTGCTGCCTCGTTGAGCCCCCACCTCGATGCTACCGCCACTTCGTTGAGCCGAGGGAGCCCTTCCACCCCATCGGGCAACTGCTCGGCCTCGTTGCGGTCACTCTATCGTGTAATCGATCACACGATAGCACACTGGATCGTGGAATTCGCCATTAAAATGAGACAAACTTTAACAGTTCATATCTCCCTCATTTTTAGTCTATTTTTGACATTTTTTTCTTTCTTATTTATATGCTCTTTCTGATCATCATGATATCCTAATGACCTTGATATTTTATTAAAAAATCTCATAAAATCAATAATAAATAGTACGTGGTGGCTCAACATCTTTATGATATCGTCATTATAAGAAAGAGCACTAAAAATAAGGAAGAATGAAAAAAAAGGCCAAAACGGATCAGAAATGAGTAAGAAACACATCGTTGAAGTTTGTCCCATTAAAAAGCTATCGTGTAATCAACACGATAGCTCTTCCTATCGTGTAATTGATTACACGATACTCAAAGATGATGAATATTCCTTTCCAAACACACATCAGCGTGATTTATGTTGTGCACGTCCACACAACACGTCTGCAGCAGCATCCGTCATTAGGATATTTCCTTTTATTAAGTATCAGATTGTAATCAGCCCGTTTAGGCTAATTGTTAGATGACAGGACTGATAGAGAATAATCAAGCCCAATTTGAGGCCCATCAGCTTAGACAGATGGCGCAGCCCCCTTGGGAGATGCGCCATCTTCTTCTTTTTATGGAGGTCGTCCTCCCCTTTTGAAGTTATGCAATATTAACAATGGAGAAGACGACCGTGTTGAATGGCTCTATAAAGCTGACAAATGTTTCTCGTACCAGGGCACCTACTCCGATGATGAGCGCTTACGGGTGGCCGCATTCCACTTGGATTGCGATGCCTCCATCTGGTTCCAGGCGTATGAAAAGGAGACCTGTTTCCCCACTTGGGTGTCCTTCTCTGATGAGTTGTGTATTCAATTTGGGCTGAACGAGTTTCAGAACTTCAATGAGATGTTGTCAACCTTGAAGCAAACAACAACGGTAAGGGCCTATTACTCCGACTTCATGAAAATTGTTAATCGACTGCCCGACTGGCCAGTTGCTGCATTAGTTGGCACATACAAGCGTGGACTGAAGGCCGAGATAGCTGATGAAATGCGCCACTTTCCCTGTCACACGATGAGCGAAGTGGTGCATCATGCTAGAATTGAGGAGGAGAAACTGGCCCATCAGAAAATAGGTAGTCATGGAGTATGGAACCCACGACCGTCTGGCTACTCCACACCTCCGACCGGACCTACACATGGCTCTAGTTCTAATCGTCCAGCATTGCCAGGGTCAAACCCCACTCCTATCCGTCGTCTCACCCAAGCTCAGATGGCAGATCGGAGGGCCAAGGGTCTATGTTTCAACTATGATGAAAAGTATGTTCAGGGCCATCAATGCGCAGTTCGGGGTAGCTTACTCATTTGTGGAGGTTGAGGACGATGAACCTCCCCAGGTTGAAGATTTCACCCCTGCTTATGATCATGTTCAGCCAGAGATATCGGTGCATGCCTATACAGGCACTTTTACCCCACGAACCATGAGAGTCCAAGGTCTGTTAAAGCGGCAGCAAGTGGCAATTCTGATTGACAGCTGCTCGACACATAACTTCATCAACGACAGGGTGGCCCAGTGGCTCGGTTGCTATGTTTCTGACGCCACCCCATTTGATGTCCTTATTGGTGATGGCAAACACTTACGGAGCTCGGGTGTGTGTGCTCAAGCATCCTTGACCATACAAGGGCACACATTTACCACAGATCTGTTCCTCCTACCTACAAAAGGAGCGGACGTGGTACTGGGCGTCCAATGGCTACAGGAGTTGGGCGACGTATTATGGAATTTCCGTGATCTGATTATGGACTTTGCAGTCCAAGGGAAACGGGTGCACTTACAAGGGACTCAACCCGGCACCCTGCATTCCGCTCAGGCAGTTGACTCCTTATGTCGATTTGCACCTCAAGGGATGTTTCTTCAACAGCGTGCAATCGGGGACGTGGTGCAAGGTGAACTTCCTCCGGACATGCGCCTACTCCTGGCGGACCATGCAGACATCTTCTCCGAGCCTACCGGCCTTCCTCCCCAGCGGGCCCATGACCATCAGATTCCTCTTTTGCCAGGGGCCCAACCAACTAACATCAGACCAGACCATACCTGTGTTGCTTGTGTCCAAGAAGGATGGCACATGGCGTTTTTGTGTGGATTACCGTGCCCTGAGTGCGATTACCGTCAAAGACAAATATCCTATTCCTGTGATTGAAGAGTTGCTCGATGAATTAGCTGGAGCACAAGTCTTTAGCAAACTCGACTTGCGTTTTGGGTATCACCAAATCAGGATGCAGGCTTCAGATACGCATAAAACTATGTTCCGGACCCACGATGGCCACTTCGAATTTTTAGTTATGCCATTTGGGCTGACCAACATCCCCGCCACCTTCCAGAGCTTGATGAATGATATTTTTCGGCCACTTCTTCGCCAGTTTGTATTGGTCTTCTTCGACGACATTTTGATCTACAGTAACTCCTGGGAGGAGCATTTGGGGCATCTCAGGTCGGTCTTCTCAATCATACGTGCCAATTCTTTATTTCTAAAATGTTCGAAATGTTCATTTGGCAGTTCACAGGTAGAATATCTGGGTCATATCATCTCGTGTGAAGGTGTCGCCACAGATCCTTCCAAGGTTGCCACTATGTTATCCTGGCCAACACCCAAGTGCGTCAAGGCGTTGCGCGGTTTCTTGGGACTGACGGGCTATTATTGCCGTTTTATCAGTCACTATGGAACTATTGTCGGGCCACTCACGGCCTTATTAAAAAAGGGCGCCTTCGACTGGATCAATGAGGTGCAGGTGGCCTTCGACAGACTTAAACAGGCCATGGCCCATGCGCCTGTCTTGGGGCTTCCCAACTTCGATCTTCCGTTTGTGGTGGAGACTGATGCTTCTGGTACTGGTCTCGGGGCCGTCCTCTTACAAAAGGACCATCCGATTGCATTTCTGAGCAAAGCTTTGTCAGGTCGCACTCTCTTATTGTCGGCCTATGAATGAGAGATGATGACCATCATTCATGCAGTGACTAAGTGGCGGCCGTATCTGTTGGGCAAGTGGTTCACCATACAGACTGAAGTATTTCTTGGAGCAAAGGGTGTCTACTCTGGCCCAACAGAGGTGGGTCTGCAAGCTGTTGGGATATGATTACTTACAAGAAAGGCGCCAAGTACACGAATGAAATCAAATGCCATAGTGAAAAAGAGGAAGAGAAAGGAGAAAGCTAGAGAGAAAAGACAACTTTGTTATTCCATACCCTAGAATGAGGAAGACGACCCCTTTATAAAGAGGAAGCGCTTCCCAAGATGGTAGGCCGTGGTTTACTGATGGGCCACGATCAGTGCCACATATTACAATCAAATCCTTTCTAATGCCAATCATGGCTTATTACAATAATTCATAGAGGGAAACTAATCCTAACCAGAGAATACTGCCTAAAATAAGAATAGGCATCATGGGTGTGTGATGTTCACAATAGAGGAAGAAGACCTCCTTATAAAGAAAGAGAGGGTGCGTCTTCCTAGCCTGATTACAAGATATGACCTTTCAGCTTCCTAGCATAATTACAAGATATGACCTTTCAGTTACCAAGGTACGGTTCTGCGTGCTGACCTTTCACTTACCAAAACGGGAAGGATTACAAGATGTGGTTCTGTGTGCGCGTTGACGTTCACAACACATATAGGGGTTGTTTGGATAGTGAAAGAGCAATGAATGTGAAAGAAAATTTAGGCAAAAAAAATTCGTTGGCTTTCATGATAAATATAACATACGTTTGGATAGTGAATTTTTTTGATGAATGTAATTGGCACTGTGTTTGGATAGTGAATGGGATATAATGCATGGATTTTTAAGACCTAACTACTTTACCCTTAGCTCCTTCCCTCCCGGTGCCGTCGCCCGCTCAACTCAGCCTCCTCTGTCCCCTTCCTCATCATCAAAAGAGTTTGTGTTTGAGGGCTGGGGAGCTCAACCAGCCATGGCCGACATTGTTTTGGCCTACGAGGTACGGCTAAGGAGAGTAGAAGAGAGACGAGAGATGGTGGAGAAAAAGAGGAGATTCCCAGCAGGAGATGGAGGGGGGGTCCTGCAGAGGCAGAATGGGGATCGATCGAACCGGGTGATGTCCAACGGAGTCAGCACATGATTTTGGAAGCACAAAACAACACAAAGATCTATTTTTTCCTCCAAATCAGACTCTACGAGTGTTGATGGTGATTTGGGCGATGGCACAGCGGATGGATCGTCCTCCCCCCCCAGCATCTGCAGTGGTGTCTGGCAGTTGGAGTAGTTCACTAGCATCATCATTGACGACAACAATCTGACAATGGAGGTGGTGGTGCGACAGCGGTGCCTTTGAAGCATGAGTTGCATTGTCAAGAGAGACCACTTACATTCCACAAATGCAGTAGGCAATGTCAAAGAATATGGTGGCAAACAACAGCTTGCAGATAGTGATGAAAGAGTTGTAATTGGCGGCAAAGTGGGAGGCACTTTGCCTAGGCTCACCACCGTTGCCGACCTCGACGCGAGAGATGCGGGGGTCAGGTGGAAAGGGGGCGGGGGGAATGAAGAGTTCTATTAAGGAGGGTGGGGAGGGAGCAGTGCTTGGAGAAGGAGGGGAAGCTTGAGGATAAGAAAAAGGGAGAGCAAGAGGGCAGTTGATGTAAATTTTAATATAATACTCGCAAGCGCACGAATCTAATGCAGAATAATGGCTACGAGGTCGATCCCTCAGAGACTTAGTAAGATATTCAACCTAATTCTAAGAGTATGTAACACGCAACAATGAAATGAAAAGTTATAATTTTTATTTTCTAATTAAGCAATCAGATGTTCAACTAAACTTAAAACACAGAAATTGGCTAAATAAAAGATAAAAGAAAGAAAAATTCTTATTTCTGCTTTTAGTTCGTCTGTAATCTTGTTCTGCTTTCCTCTTTCCTCCACCTTCTGCAACAATCTCTCGATTGCACGCCTCAACCGATCTACTCTTTCTCTCGAATAGAACAAATAGTCCCCAATTCCAGCCAAAGTAAAGCAGCCCCTTTTTTTTTCAGTTCGTGCAAATTTGTTCTGTTTTTACACTGTCGAGCAAAAACAGCACAACTCTTTTTCTCTTTCTTTGTCTGCAGCAGTTCCCCTCTTGCCTTTGAAATCAGGATTCTGCTTGTCTCTCTCGAGATCAAAGCAGCTTCCTTTTATGTGATCTCTCCTTCCCACAGCCCTCAGCAGTGCTACTCCCCTCTCTCTCGAGCAGAAAAAAAAAACAGCACTTCGTCTCCCTCTATCCCCCTGCCAGAACAGAGCCTCCTCTGAAAACAGTTCTCCTCCTCTCTCTGCCTCTCGACAGAGCAGCCGCCACCCAGTCCTCTCCGAATAGACAGAACACAGATCCAGCCTCCACCAAACAGTCCTCTCCCAGAACAGACTCGACTCCTCTTCTCTTATATACCAACGCCCCCTCTTAGTGTAGCAGCTTTCCTTCTTGAGGCCGGCCAACTCAGTGACGTTCCATTTTCAGCACCACCAGATCCCAAACAAGCTACAACCAAATCGAACCAAATCTGGATCGATCAATCTCTCATATCTGCCAATGGTGAGCAAACCCAAGTTATCTGAAAGTTCCAATTTTGGATTCCAAATCCCGCATCAAGATTACACATTGATCCTTCAATTCTGAGCCAAGCTTCCATTTTTAGCTTGTTTCGAGCCACTTCCGGGAATTTTCCAAATTGAGACGCAATCGGCCTTCCTTTGCCGTTCCTCCTCTCTGTCGATCGCTTACCGGTCATCGTCACCTCGCCGCCGTGACCCATCGTCGCCCATCTCAAGTCCCGTCTTCTCCGTCACCGATCGAGGCGCTCAAGCTCTCCTCTGTCCAGTACCCATCTCCACCAAGCTCACCTCCGCCATCTTTTCCACCATCGACTGCCCTGACCCATCGTCTTGGCCGCCTGCCGTTCACCGGCGACGAGCAGAGCTTCCGTTCGAATGCTCTGTTTTCTGGGTAACGCCAAAATCGTCGTTGCACTGCCGTCTCAATCCGCCACCACCGTAGCCTCGCCGCCGTGGCGCAGTCGAGACCCATTGGTCGCAGTCGCCGTTCGCCTCCTCTCCCACCGGTGCTCGAGCAGAGAGCTCGGGCGCCGTCCTTCTGTTTGACTGAAACAGACACCCGAGATAGACGCCCGAGCCATCGGGCTCGAGTTGCTTTCATTTTTTTTCAGACCAAACCAACTTGCTGAACCGGTTCTGTTTGGCTTTGTTTGTTTTTTTTTTTTCATTGGGTTAAAACCCGTCACAGCAACCATGTCCGTCGGATCTCAATCTATTCACAGAACCAATTTGGCATGCATTTGCTTTTGGCAATCTGAATCTGGAGCTCTAAAGCCTGCATAAATAAAATTAAATTATAATTAGACGCATAATAAAATATAAATCTATTAAAAACCAATTAATGCATCTAAATAACTCGATTAAGCGCATTTAATTACCAAACTCCTAATTATTCACTTAGCACTAATAACCATTAATTATCCTTATTTTAACTAAAAAACGACTAACATATAGGTAGAAAGGCATATAAAAATGTGTATATTTTGCATATATCAAATACCCCCAAACCTACATTTTGCTAGTCCTCAAGCAAAACAAAACAAATCAAAAAAATCTAACTAATCCACTTTCGCAGGAAATCGCGATTTCATTTAGCATATGCAACAAGCCTTTTAAACCCCCAGGTGTCTCTGGCTGGACGAGTGAAGTCTCGTGAGCCATGCTACCCACAAACATGTATTTATGAAATCAACCTATGTAATCTAAGTGTAAAAAGAAATAGAAAATTACTACAAAACAAACAATCCTAATATCCCATTGAATGCAAACTGCATGTACCACATGTACTTGGATTAATAATCAACTGGAATATAGAAGCCCTCAAGTAAGTGGTTTTATTCTACACCTTCATCTTGGAAATTTCTGCTCAATATGATATAGCATGATACTTTATATAGTAAAAGTGTAGAACATTGTACATTCTAAATTTTTGTTTTACACAGATCCAATGTTACCCATTAACCGAAGAACATCAGAATCTACATAATCATCGTAATCTTTAGGTTCATGATAGCACAAATCTGCACGCCTCCTTCGGGTCCAACATTCTTGATTTGAGAGGATAATACACCAAAGACTTTTTTTTTCGAAACTGTGTAAGGCCTGACTTCAAGATGCTTAGGTTTAGCAATGACTCAGGCCAATGACTCCCAGCCAATTTGGCTTAGGGCATTAGGTTTTAAGTAGACCGCTTCGGGCCTGAGCATTAGCCTAAGTTAATCCTATAATAGTTAAGCAGCCCCTTTCTTTCATTTTGTTTTTCATTTTCTCATTTTTCATTTTTTTTTCTTTTCAGCATTCATATTTTCAAGCATCTTTATTCAGTCCAGGCTGTATTATACTCTCAACCTATTTCCGATTCCAAGGCCTTGCCATAGCCAAGTAAATGGTCTATCATGATCTTTTAAGCTCAACAGACAACCACGTATCATCCAATGACTCTGACTAAAGACATCCCACTGAAAATTAGTATTCAACAAATCTCTAGACCGTATTACTTTATGTACTAGTGTGTGAGAGTGAGTTTTATTAGTTTAAGCACCTGATCCAAGAGGACTGTAACAGAAAGATACTGCTCAGTTAAGTTCTATATCCTCCAGTATACTTACTCACACTTCCAATGTAAATTAATCTCTTAAAAATTGAAGTATGCATCATAAAGGGATAAACCATCAAAACCTAAGAAAAATACTAACAAATAACCTAAAAACTAAGCAATTTTTATGGTTTTTTTCAATGTTTTTTTTCAATTTTTTTTTTGGAAATGATAGAAATTAAACAAATACTACTTTTCTTTTCTACACCCCCAAGCCTAAACTAAACATTGCCCTCAATGTTTACCAAGAATAAATACCACAATGATTAGTAAAAGAAAAAGGAGTGTAAGGAAAGAAATCACCTGAATGGAGAAGCCTCATGGTAGATGTAGAGCATTGAAACACACAAACTAAGAATGAGAGGTGAGTACAAAATATGGAAAAATAAAAGACACACCCCAAACCTAGATTGTAGCATCCCCACACAGATATTAAACAACCTAAAAATTAAACCAAAAAAAAAAATAATCAAGAAACAAGAACTTAGGTTGCCTCCCAAGAGCGCTAAGTTTTACGTCTTCAGCCAGACGTAACCAAAAATCATGCTTGAGAATTAGGTTCATCCAAATCTAGAACAATCTTCGCTTTTTAAGTAAAACCTTCTAAATATAGTTTCAATCTTTGACCATTAACTTTGAAAATAGTTCCATCTTTAGGGTTTTGAATGTCAACCGCCCCATGGAAAAATACTTTGTGCACGATGAAAGGTCCAGACCATCAGGAACAGAGCTTTCCTGGGAAGAGATGTAGCCTGGAGTTGTAGAGTAAAACTTTTTGACCGGGCTCAAATGACTTCCTCAATATTGATTGATCATGAAAAACTTTGGTCCTCGCTTTGTAAATCTTTGCATTCTCATAAGCATCATTACGAATTTCGTCCAACTCATTGAGTTGCAATTTGCGAAGTGTTCCAGCCTTGTCCATATCAAAAATAAAAGTTTTGATGGCCCAGTAAGCACGATGTTCTAATTCCATAGGTAAATGGCAAGGTTTTCCAAATACAAGTCTATAGGGAGACATTCCAATCGGTGTCTTAAATGCAGTACGGTAAGCCCACAATGCATCATTCAATCGTTCAGACCAATCCTTTCGGTCGGGACGAACTGTTTTCTCAAGAATGCGTTTAATTTCTCTATTTGAAACTTCAACTTGCCCACATGTCTGTGGATGATATGGGGTGGAAATTTTATGAGTAATGGAGTACTTTTTCAG
Source organism: Houttuynia cordata (assembly GCA_039654745.1). Taxonomy (NCBI): domain Eukaryota; kingdom Viridiplantae; phylum Streptophyta; class Magnoliopsida; order Piperales; family Saururaceae; genus Houttuynia; species Houttuynia cordata. The sequence continues at coordinate 12,976,415 of CM077504.1, forward strand.
AAGTGATTCAAAAGCTCTATTGCAAAAATGTGTACCACCATTACTTATAATTGCACGAGGGGTTCCAAAAAGAGAAAATATGTTCTCTTTCAAGAAACGAACCACCACTTTGTGATCATTGGTTTTGCAGGGAATTGCCTCAACCCATTTGGAAACATAATCTACTGCAACAAGGAGATAGAGATAACGAAACCATGGAGGAAATGGGCCCATGAAGTCAATACCCCAAACATCAAAAAGTTCAACAATCAGAATGTTTATAAGGGGCATCATGGACCTACGTGATAGTGTACCCATACGTTGGCATCTGTCACATTTTGTGCAAAATTCGTGAGTGTCTTTGAATAAAGTAGGCCAATAGAAACCACTCTGTAAAATTTTTGTAGCAGTCTTTTTCGCACCGAAATGGCCACCACATGCATGAGCATGGCAAAAAGAAATGATACTATCAACCTCATGCTCCGGCACACATCGCCTAATGATTTGATCTGGGCAATACTTGAACAGGTATGGATCATCCCAGAAAAAATGCTTAACCTCGACGAAGAATTTGGATTTATCTTGTTTTGTCCAATGTTTAGGAAGTTGAGTTGTGACAAGATAATTAACAATATCAGCATACCAAGGCAATTGAGAGACAACAAAAAGTTGTTCGTCAGGGAATGACTCATTCAAAGATAAGGGTTCCTCAGCAGACTCGTCAATAAGTCTAGACAAGTGATCAGCAACAACATTTTCAGAACCTTTCTTGTCTCTTATCTCAAAATCAAACTCTTGAAGTAGTAGGACCCAACGGATTAAACGTGGTTTTGTGTCTTTCTTTGAAAGAAGATATTTCAAAGCTGCATGATCTGAAAACACTATGACCTTGGATCCTAAGAGATATGATTGGAACTTGTCTAAAGCAAAAACTACAGCCAATAACTCTTTTTCTGTAGTAGAATAATTGAGCTGAGCATCATTGAGAGTTCTACTTGCATAATAGATGACATGGGGTATCTTATTCACCCGCTGCCCCAAGACAGCTCCAACCACATAATCGGATGCATCACACATAAGCTCAAAAGGTAAATTCCAGTCCGGTGGTTGGATGATGGGTACAGATGTGAGGAATTGCTTGAGTTGATCAAATGCTTTAGAACATTCATCATCAAAGACAAAAGGAGTTTCTTTAGCAAACAAATTGCACAAAGGTTGAGAAATTTGCTAAAGTCTTTGATGAATCTTCTGTAAAACCCTGCATGTCCAAGAAAAGATCGAACCTCCTTTACCAATTTTGGTGGAGGCAGACTTGAAATTAAGTCAACTTTGGCCTTATCAACTGCAATTCCTATATTATAAATAACATGCCCCAGAACTATCCCTTGACGAACCATAAAGTGACATTTCTCCCAATTTAGCACAAGATTTGTTTCTTTACACCTTGCCAAGACAAGAGACAAATGGTGTAAACATTCATCAAAAGAAGATCCAAAAACCGAGAAGTCATCCATGAAAATTTCAAGAAATCGCTCAACCATATCTGAAAATATGCTCATCATGCACCGCTGGAATGTGGCGGGTGCATTACATAACCCAAATGGCATGCGGCGATAGGCATATGTTCCAAAAGGACAAGTGAATGTGGTCTTTTCTTGATCCTCTGGAGCAATGGGAATTTGGTTGTAGCCTGAATAGCCATCTAAAAAGCAATAGTGGCTATGACCAACAAGTCTCTCAAGCATTTGATCAATGAATGGTAAAGGAAAGTGATCTTTCCTTGTGACCGAGTTCAATTTTCTGTAGTCAATACAAACCCGCCACCCAGTGGTCATTCGAGTGGGGACTAATTCATTATTATCATTTTTGACTACTGTGAGTCCTGACTTCTTAGGAACAACCTGAACTGGGCTGACCCAAGTACTATCTGATATGGGGTAAATAATGCCAACATCTAACAATTTTAGCACCTCGGCTCTAACCACCTCCTTCATATTAGGGTTAAGTCTGCGTTGCATTTCACGAGAAGATTTTGCATGCTCCTCAAGGTAAATGTGATGCATACACAGAGCAGGACTTATACCCTTAATGTCTGCTATTGTCCACCCCAAAGTTGTTTTATGTTCGCGAAGAACATTAAGCAACTTTCCTTCCTGTTCCGAATTAAGGTCTGAAGAGATGATAACATGCAAGGTATCAGAAGAACCTAAAAATGCATATTTAAGTGTCTCTGGTAATGGTTTTAGGTCAAGTTGGGGTGGTTTTTCAATAGATGGGACGAGTTGAGACTCGGGAACGGGAAGAGGTTCCACCCTGGCTATCCATTTGGTTGGGTCCAATATAGGGGTAGAGTCAAGCAATGCATTGACGTCTCTAATGGACCCTTCGATGTCGAAGTCTAAGCCAAAATGAGTTAAACATGTCTGGAGGGGATCATCATTTAAAACATTTTGCAGAGATTCTTGTACTAAACTTTCAATCATATTCACTGTATAAGAATCATCTGACTCTGGGGGTTGTTGTCTAACATTAAAGACATTGAGTTTGACTTTTAAATTGCCAAAAGATAACTTCATAACCCCATTTCGACAATTTATTATGGCATTGGATGTGGCTAAAAATGGCCTTCCCAGAATCACAGGAATCTGACTACCAGGATTCTGCACAGGGTGGGTATCTAAGACAATAAAGTCTGCTGGGAAGTAAAATTTGTCCACCTGAACCAGAACATCCTCAATAACGCTACGTGGGACTTTAACTGATCTGTCTGCAAGTTGCAGTGTTATGGTAGTCGGTTTCAACTCTCCTAATCCAAGTTGCTCATAAACAGAAAATGGTAGAAGATTTACACTAGCTCCTAAGTCCAACAATGCCCTCTCCACATTATGGTCTCCTATAACGCATGAAATTGTGGGACATCCTGGATCTTTGAACTTAGGGGGAGTATTATGCTTAAGAATGGAGCTAACTTGTTCAGTGAGAAATACTTTCTTGTGTACATTTAATTTTCTTTTCTGGGTACACATATCTTTTAAGAATCTTGTATAAGCGGGAACTTGCTTAATAGCATTGAGCAATAGAATATTAATTTGCACTTTCTTAAAAATTTCCATTGTCTCATCAAGTTTGTTCCCTTAAGATGTTTTTGCAAGTCTTTGGGGAAAAGGTGCCTTAGGTATATAGGGTGGCATATGGCTAGACTCAGGACATGAAGAAGCTTCTAGGCTCTTCTTCGATGTAACAGGACTCACGTCTGGTCTAGTAATGCTCTCTTGTTCCTCACCCTTTCTAACGGTTGTTTCTATGGCCGTCTTAGGTTGTTCAACATTGATGTCAATCTGTTTGTCACTCCTAAGTGTAGTTATGGCTTTAACTTGCACTGGAGATTGGTCTTGACAAGAATTAGATCCCACTTCAAATTGTCCTTCGGGATTTGCTACAGGTTGACTAGGGAACCTACCTTTTTCCCTCTCATTTAATGCAGAAGCCAATTGACCCATTTGAAGTTCCAGCTTCGCAATTGCTTGCAAGTTGGCATGTAAAGAATGTTGAGTATCTTTTTGAAATTGTCGAGAGCTTTGCATGAACAAATTCAAAGTATCCTCAAGAGATGGTTTCTTGGGTTTTGTAGGGAATGTTTGAACTTGTTGAAGGTAAGACTGATTGGGAGGGTACCTTGGTGGTCCTCCTTGATGTGGTCCTTTGGACCATGAAAAATTGGGATGCCTAGCCCAACCTGGGTTATAAGTTTTCGAATATAGGTTATTGCCAGGTCGAGGGAAGGCATTGATAGCATAAGCCTGCTCACTATTGTATTCCACTCTAGAGGTGTTAGAAGGACAGTTTTGTGTGACATGGGAAGGGTTAGAATAAATAGCACACACATTGACATGTCATGGCATTTGGGGCCCACCAGCAGACATCAACGTATCAAAGCGTTGTGTCAGGCTGTCGATCTTGGAGATCAAATGTGCACTATTGTCTACCTCATATACGCCTCCTTTCTTTTGAAAAGGAAATGTTCTGTCAACTCTACTTGAGCAATCCCATTGCTGAGAATTCTCGCATAGAGTCTCAATAAAATCCCACGCTTTTTCTGCACTCTTCATCATAACTGACCCACCACTAGCGGCATCAACCATTTGACGGTTCTGAGGTGTAAAACCATCATAGAAGAATTGAACTTGTTGCCACTTTAAAAATCCATGGTGTGGACACTTAAGAAGCAAATTCTTCCATCTTTCCCAACACTCATAAAAGTGTTCACCCTCCTTCTGCATGAAATTTGTAATTTCTCTACGAAGAGCATGAGTTTTATGAATCGGGAAGAATTTGTTCAAGAATTTTTCAGCTAATTGATCCCAACTCCTAATTGTTCCAACTTCTAAAGAGTTCAACCATGCTTTCACTTTTTCTTTCAAAGAAAATGGAAAGAGGCGCAACCTAACAGATTCATCAGAGAAATTTTGGAATTTAAATGTAGCACAAATGTCAAGGAACTCCTTAACATGATTATAGGGATCTTTTTTATTGGAACCATAGAATGTGGGCAAAAGTTGCATCACTCCTGGTTTCAACTCAAAGTGGTGTGCCGTGGTGAGCGGCAGCACTATGCAGGAAGGTGAGTTGAATTGAATGGGGGATGAATAATTTTTTAATGTCTTCCTCACATTCTCATTTTCCATGTTAACTAATTGATTTGTAATATCCATTGTATGTTTTAGTCTTGCTTTGAAAGTTCTTTCAATTTTTAGGTCAAGAGGTGCAAGCTTTTCACCCAGTGACCGATGACCAAGCATACACTAATTAACGCCACTAAAAATTAAATCGCAACTAACACAAGCATGCAATCACAGAAAGAAATAGAAAAATATCAAACACCTAAAAAAAACTAAAAGAGAAGGTAAAAGAATGCAAACGAGGGGAAGGGGTGGCCCTTCCAACGTCAGCGAGAATTCCGCGTGTTCTCTTAGTCCTACAAAAATGGCAAAACACTAATAAGCAACAAAAATTAAACTAAATTAAACTGAAACTTAACTACTCTAAGAATTTGGTAAATTATCCTACGTAGTCCCCGGCAGCGGCGCCAAAAACTTGATGTAAATTTTAATATAATACTCGCAAGCGCACGAATCTAATGCAGAATAATGGCTACGAGGTCAATCCCTCAGAGACTTAGTAAGATATTCAACCTAATTCTAAGAGTATGTAACAATCAACAATGAAATGAAAAGTTATAATTTTTATTTTCTAATTAAGCAATCAGATGTTCAACTAAACTTAAAACACAGAAATTGGCTAAATAAAAGATAAAAGAAAGAAAAATCCTGATTTCTGCTTTTAGTTCATCTGTAATCCTGTTCTGCTTTCCTCTTTCCTCCACCGTCTGCAACAATCTCTCGATTGCATGCCTCAACCGATCTACTCTTTCTCTCGAATAGAACAAACGGTCCCCAATTCTAGCCAAAGTAAAGCAGCCCTTTTTTTTAGTTCGTGTAAATTTGTTCTGTTTTTACACTGTCGAGCAAAAACAGCACAGCTCTTTTTCTCTTTCTTTGTCTGCAGCAGTTCCCCTCTTGCCTTTGAAATCAGGATTCTGCTTGTCTCTCTCGAGATCAAAGCAGCTTCCTTTTATGTGATCTCTCCTTCTCACAGCCCTCAGCAGTGCTACTCCCCTCTCTCTCGAGCAGAAAAAAACAGCACTTCGTCTCCCTCTATCCACCGGCCAGAACAGAGCCTCCTCTGAAAACAGTTCTCCTTCTCTCTCTGCCTCTCGGCAGAGCAGCCGCCACCTAGTCCTCTCTGAACAGACAGAACACAGATCCAGCCTCCACCAAACAGTCCTCTCCCAGAACAGACTCGACTCCTCTTCTCTTATAGACCAGCGCCCCCTCTTAGTGTAGCAGCTTTCCTTCTTGAGGCTGGCCAACTCAGCGACGTTCCATTTTCAGCACCACCAGATCCCAAACAAGCTACAACCAAATCGAACCAAATCCGAATCGATCAATCTCTCATATCTGCCAATGGTGAGCAAACCCAAGTTATCTAAAAGTTCCAATTTTGGATTCCAAATCCCGCATCAAGATTACACATTGATCCTTCAATTCTGAGCCAAGCTTCCATTTTTAGCTTGTTTCGAGCCACTTCTAGGAATTTTCCAAATTGAGATGCAATCGGCCTTCCTTTGCCCTTACTCCTCTCTGTCGATCGCTTACCGGTCATCGTCACCTCGCCGCCGTGACCCATCGTCGCCCATCTAAAGTCCCGTCTTCTCCGTCACCGATCGAGGCGCTCAAGCTCTCCTCTGTCCAGTACACATCTCCACCAAGCTTAGGTCTGCTGTCATCGCTTGATTTGACCACCGTGAGCTCACCCCCGCCGTCTTTTCCACCATCGACTGCCCTGACCCATTGCCTTGGCCACCTGCCGTTCGCCGGCGCCAAGCAGAGCTTCCGTTCGGATGCTCTGTTTTCTGGGTAACGCCGAAATCGTCGTTGCACTGCCATCTCAATCCGCCACCACCGTAGCCTCGCCGCCGTGGCGCAGTCGAGACCCATTGGCCGCAGTCGCTGTTCGCCTCCTCTCCCACCGGTGCTCGAGCAGAGAGCTCGGGCGCCATTCTTCTGTTCGACTAAAACAGACACCTGAGATAGACGCCCGAGCCATCGGGCTCGGGTTGCTTTCATTTTTTTTTTAGACCAAACCAACCTGCTGAACCAGTTCTGTTTGGCTTTGTTCTTTTTCTATTTTTTTCTTTTCATTGGGTTAAAACCCGTCATAGCAACCATGTCCGTCGGATCTTCAATCTATTCACAGAACCAATTTGGCGTGCATTTGCTTTTGGCGATCTGAATCTGGAGCTCTAAAGCCTACATAAATAAAATTAAATCGTAATTAGACGCATAATAAAATATAAATCTATTAAAAACCAATTAATGCATCTAAATAACTCGATTAAGCGCATTTAATTACCAAACTCTTAATTATTCACTTAGCACTAATAACCATTAATTATCCTTATTTTAACTAAAAATACGACTAACATATAGGTAGAAAGGCATATAAAAATGTGTATATTTTGCATATATCAGCAGTATAGTAACATTCGTAGATGAATTGCTTTCATCTGCTGTACAAATTCATGTGAAAGTCCTCCACGTGAAAGAGGTTTTCATAAGGTAAATTTCTAATTCACCTCTCTTTCACCAAACAAACTTGTTTCACATGAAAGTGGGCTAGATTGACAGTGAATTCAGCCCTCTTTCACTATCCAAACAGTCCATAGTTAACCCTCAGTTAATCCTCACCCCATACTCTGACACTTTCTTCCTCCCTTAGCATGATCTTGTCGTCCTTCTACCCCACCCATCTTCTTCCCCGTTCACGCTATCCCTTCCACCGAATCTGTCTCGAGTCTTTACCCTTTAGACATGTGGTTCTCCCTCAACCCTCATCATCTGGCCCTAATGGATCGATCCTATAATGCCCCAGAATTTCAAATTCATTTTTTTTTTCATGCTAGTAAACGGAGATGAAGCAGATCCTTCAATATGGGTTTTCGAGTACCTTTTCAATACAATGAGTAATAGACATTACAATAAGTAATAAATACAACATATAAGGCATGGATTTCATCCAAGTGAACTTTCAGTCTTACAATAAATAAATTGATCACAGGCTCTCACTCACGAGCTTACATTAAGTAATGGAAGTTATATTTTGAATACTTACTAATTCAAAGTCTTCCCACATGAACTTCATGGTACCGACAAAACTGGAAAGATAGTTTAGCTGAGTATTCGCATACATAGTAGGATGACAACTTACTATAATAGTTCATTTTGTGATACTATCATAGATATCATTCATTAATACACTACACACATTCCATTAGAGCAACACATGTGCCCTATGTGTCTTCCTAACCTTTGTTTGTGTTTTCCTTGTAGACCAAGGAGAAGTGATGGATCTTGACTCCTGGAGTTACATGACTACAAGAGGAAGGACGGTCATTTCCCACTGTTTGCAATTTCTTATCCCTTCTCTTGTAGTATAGTTTGAGTTTTTTTTGTTCTTGAAGTGGTTTTTCATACTTAGTTGTGATTGTGATTGTGACATCTAGTTGTGGATATCTAGGATTGTGCTCATTTGTGGATGTTATTGTGTCTTGTTATGGATGTATATGATTATTCTTGTGAATGTGGTGATTATGTGATTATAGTGTTTATGATTGTGTGGTAAAAGATGTTTTCACGTTTCCATAAATATAACAATGAGGACCCATATAGGCACTTTTATGATTATTATTCCACACAAACACCCACTTCCCCCTACTCTTGAAGCGTGCACCATTTGCATGAGTTGTGCCCATTCCATGACCGAGTGACCTACAAACCCATGTCACTTATATTTTGACACATCCGCCTATGGGTGGGAGGATCAATCTAATTTTTCTTGGCACCCACCCCCTATTCCACACTTCCAAGGTATGCCAAACATTTTTTAACCACCACCACAACAACCCAATATGTTTAGTATGCCCAGCCCACAATGAGCCCTTCCTTTTCACAAGAGCTCCTTTTCACTTTGAAAGAACTCAAGGCTGAATCAGAGAAATCAAGGCTAAATCACAAGGTCGGGCTCAACTTGTGCACTCTCACACACAGTCCCTTGCCAAGCTTGAATCCCAAATAGGCCAACTAGCTAATGTCGTTACTGAGAGTGAAATGAGCAATATTAGTGAATTGGGCACTCTACCTATCCCACAACAATATCCAATGGACAATTTGATGAAGAGGAGATATTTTCCCTCAATGAGAATGTTCAAGATCTACAAGCTTTGGGAGTGAGGAGTAATTTAAAAATGAGGTTCAGGCTAATTCAATGACTAATGAAGAAGGTGAAGAGCTTAAAGAAGAAGTGAGTAAGCCTCTAGAGCAAGCCACCGTCTTTCCACGAGGACCCACCATCTACAACAAGCTTAGAGAGAACTTATGTCCCCGAAGCACCATTCCAACAATTTCTAGATTGGCCCTCCCCTTATACTATACAAAGTGGCTTACACTACTTCATGGGTAACAAACTAGATACATTAGTTGAGGTTGTGCAATCGTGTTCCCTACGAAAGTGACATTTATTTTAATAGCTTTAGGATTTTCCTTATTTATTTTGCTCAAGGACTAGCAAAATATAGGTTTGGGAGTATTCCGCCATCCTGGATTGTATGTGTCTCTAAAAGGAGAGTACCTCTTGAAATTGGTCATGGAATTTGCTTGGTCATTTAACATCTCCTTGAAAGCAGGAATAGTAGGGCACTCATTAATCAAGTGTCCCATGACATCACAAATTCCAGAGGCCTCCTCTGTAGCAGCAGACTTAACATCAATTTTCTCTAATTCCATAGACTCCACCTTCCTAGCTAAAGAAGCTAGCCTAGCACTCAAATTATCATCTTCCCTAAGATGATACATACTCCCTGTAACACCCGAAAAATTGGTATGTTTACTAAAACTGCTATTTTCGGGTACTGTTCTAAAATAGGAAAGTTTTGCTGCCTGTTTTGATTTTTTTTTGAAGTCTTATAATCTAATGTGTTGAATTGTTATTTCGATGTTTATAAAAGTGTGAAATCGATAAACCAGATTAGGCAGAACACCAGGGCGCGAGAACTAGCATTGAAAATCTATTGATACTCCTGTGGCAAGTCATTTTCTAATGGAGATATTGAAATCTCATTAGTACTCCTGAGGTAAGTTGTATTCTCATGAGAGATATTGATGTTTCATTTATACTCTTAGAGTGAGTCAATTATTGGTAAAAAATACCTTAAATTCCAGAGAGTTTTGACCTTTGTTCCTTTGAGATATTACTCAGTTTAATATTGAATTATTTCTCCACTAAAGACCTTGTAAGGATCTCCTCGCGGTGGAATCATAGTATGCCGAGAGAGTGATCGTTTAAATATTAAACCCGTGCAAGTGCACAAGACAATTGTACTATAATGAGTATTTAGTGTTATCGAAGCTCATGGACGGATGAATAATCTACCAAACTCAAGAGAAAAGTTGTAGTTTTAATTTAATCTATGAAAGCAGTAAACTTTAGCTAATTAAACGAGTTGTACTTATGCAAAAAAGGAAAAAGGTTTCGAATCTACCACGAAATAAACTAACTTTATCATCTCTCTCTCTTTTATATAAATTCCTAGTTGATTAGCATATTCTTCTCAAACATATACTCGTCTATTCAAAATATTATGCACTCTTCTCGGACGTAACATGTAAAGCAATTAAACCATGGGATTGTGGTCTATCTCTCTCGAGTATAGATCAATAAAACTTTATTAAAATATAACACCGTAGTCTACTCACGCTCCTCTCGAACAAGCAAGTATTCCTCGGATTGAAATTCACAAGGGTTCACTCTCGCCTCTCTCGACCATAAAGAATAAATCTCAATAAACTAACATTGATTATATAATAAAGGTCCATACATCAACTAAGATAAAACTTAAGATGAGAGAAAGAAACAACAAAACCAATCTACTCGGGCTTCATCTATGCCTTAGAAAGAGTTTAGCCTCGCATCGGAAGAGAAACAAGCATCTTCATCATCTTCTTCTCTCCCAAAAGAACTCTTCTCTAGCCTCCAAGATGTCCAAGATCCCCCAATTCGTTCTCCTTTAAGGCATATATATAGGGGTGAAGAAAAACTATGAAACCCCCTACCAATTCCGACTCAAAATAGGTCTTGTTTTAAGTTTGCGAATACGGTGATCGATCACATTGTTCACCGATCGATCGCTTCCCGATCGATCTCATCTTTCTTTTGTTATTACATTCTTTCTCACAATCGTTCGGTTGGTTCCCTTCATAAGCCGATCGATCACACTATTCTCCATTTGGATAATGTAAATAGTCAAAAGTGTTGAACATTGTAGTAATACACCCTAAATTTCTGTTTTGCACATATCCAATGTGACCCATTAGCCAAAGAACATCAGAATCTACATCGTCATCCCAATCTCTAGGTTCATGATAGAACAAATGCCTACGCACCTCATTCGGGTCCAACATTATAGATTTGAGAGGCTAATACACCATATATTTTTTTACGAGACTGTGTAAGGCCTAATTTCAAGATGCTTAGGTTTAACAATGACTTAGGCCAATGACTCCCAACCAGTTGGCTTAAGGCATTAGGTTTTAAGTATAGAACGATTCGGGCCTAAGCGTCAGCCTAAGTTAATCCTTTAAAGTCAAGCAGCCCCTAGTTTATTTGTTTTTCATTTTTTTATATTTTATTTTTCATTTATTTTTTTCAGAGCAATATTTTGTCCAGGTTGTATTATACTCTCAACCTATTTCCGGTCCATGCCTCTGCCATATTGCCAAGTAAATAGTCTATCATGATCGTTTAAGCTCAATAACAACAATGTATCAACTAATGACTTGAACAAACATACCCCACTGTAGATTAGTACTCAACAAATTTCTAGAGGGGGTTACTTTATTTAACTAGTGTGTGTGAGTGAGTCTTATTAGCAAGCATTTGATCCAAGAGGATTGTAACAGAAAGATATTCTCAGTTAAGTGTATTTATCCTCCAGTATACTTACTTACACTTCCAATGTAAATTAATCTCTTAAAAAATGAAGTATGCATCATCACGGGATAAACTACCAAAACCTATGAAAATTACTAACAAACAACCTAAGAACTATTCAAATTTTCATTTCTTTTTCTGATTTTTTTTCAATCAAACAATTAATATTCTCTCCCCCAAACATATCATTAACATTGTCCGCAATGTGCAAGAAGTATAAACTACAATGATCATAAAAAGAAAAGGAAGAAAAGGAGAGAATACACCTGAATACGTAGGTTGCCTCCCACCAAGCGCTAAGTTTAATGTCTTCAGGCAGTTGTTTGTATCAAATTATCCTGGGTCTTTTAATCCAACGTTAAGTCCACCTGTGGTCCTACTACACACGTCAGGGTTAAGTAAAGATACCGCAAGTGGATCATCAGAACAAATACATGTGGGTGCATCATCCTCCAGTGTGTCAATCATATGAACTGTATAAAAATTATCTGACAGTGGAGGTTGTTTTTTAACATTAAAAACATTTAATTTGACATTTAAATTGCCAAAAGACAATTTTAGGACCTCATTTCGATAATTTATAATGGCATTGGATGTCGCCAAGAATGGTCGTCCCAAAATCACAAGAATTTGACTACCAACATTCTGCACAGGTTGGGTATCTAAGACAATGAAGTCTATAGGAAAGAAAAATTTATCAACCTGAACAAGAACATCCTCAATAACACCATGTGGGAATTTAACGGATCGGTCTGCAAGTTGTAGTGTTATGGCGATCGGTTTCAACTCTCCCAACCCAAGTTGCTCATAAATAGAATAAGGCAACAAAGTTACACTCGCCCCTAAATCCAACAATGCCTTCTCCACAATATGATTCCCTATAACACATTAAATCGTTGGACTTCCTGGGTTCTTATACTTAGGTGGAAGATTATGTGAATAAAGAACTCACTTGGTTAGTAAGGAAGACCTTTTGAGTCCTTTAACACATGAAATCATTGGCTTTAGCTTTGCGTTTTTGGGTACAAAGGTCCTTTAAAAATTTGGCATAAGCAGGCACTTGCTTTATAGCATCTAACCATGGAAGATTGACCTTAACCTACTTGAATACCTCGAATATCTCCTCCATTCTTTGATGGGACTTGCTAAATGGGGAGGGTTTGTCAAGGCATTGTGGGAAGGGAGTCTTAGGAATGTAGGATCTTTCGTTCTTGAGTTCGGTAGGGGCATCCTGCTGAGTTGGAGGATTACCGGAGACAACCTTGGTAGGAGTGGATGCTTTAGCTATCGCAGGGGAGGTCTTCTTACTCGAGGTACCTATAGACAAGTCCCTAACCTGATTGTCGATTTGCTTACCGCTCCTCAGGGTAGTAACAGTTTGCACTTGCTCAGGAGGGTATTGAGAGGCCTCAACTATAAACTGGCCTCTAGGGTTTCGATAAGGTACCTGCTTCTCCCCGATTCATGGCCTGGGCCAGCTGTCCTAATTGTGTTTCTATTTTGGCGATAGACTAAGTGTGGGAATGGACAAGCTGGGCCTGGGTCCGTAGCTCTGCTCTCATCTCCTTTTGTTCAGTTTTAATCTTGGTTAAGGCGGCTAACATTTGGCTCATCTGGTCTTCTAAGGTAGGTCTCCTATTGGATTGGCCAAACAGAGCTGAGGCTGGTTGGTAAGGCTGTGGTTGGCTTGGGAACTCTTGTCTTGGGGCCGGATTAAAAGTGGGCCTAGGGGTAGGTTGGCTCCAGGAAAAATTAGGGTGATCCTGCCAGCCAAGATTGTATGTATTGGAGTAGGGATTGTTGTTGGCTCTAGGAAAGGTTTGTGCAACGTTGACATGCTCCTGTATGAAGTCTTGATACTGTGAGGCTGAAGGGCAGTCAACGATTGTATGCATGGGGCTGACACAAATGGTGCAGGCATCTTGAGATGTTTGGGAGTAAGGTGAAGACTGAGAGAAAATCGGTCAAACCTCTCTGTCAAAGATGCCACCTGGTGTTCTAGGCTTGTTGTGGCTTTAACATCATGCATGCCTCCCCTTGAGGCATTCCTGTAAAGTATGTGGCCTTCGGTTCTAAAGAGGATTGCACTATGCAAGGAGTTTTTGCTCAAATCCTCTAATAGATCCCAAGCATTATCTGGGGTCTTTTTCATGAATGTGCCTCCATATGACGCATCTATTAGGGTTTTGTGTTGATCACACACACCCTCATGGAATCTCTGCACAAGTTGCCACTTAGGCACATCATGGTGTGGACAAGACCGGAGTAGGGCTTTCATTCTTTCCTAGTTCTCATGTAATTGCTCATTGGGGAGCTGGGTGAATGTGATATTTCATTCTTAATTTTGTTCATTAGCCCTACAGGGAAATATTTTTTCTAGAATTCGGCTTGTAGTTCCTCCCAAGTGGTAATAGAGTTATGTTCTAGGGAGTGCAACTATTCTTTGGCCTTGCCTTTCAGGGTGAAAGGGAACAACCTAAGGCGAACATGGTCATCAGACAATGTAAGCTTAAAAGTAGTGTTGACTTCCAAGAAATTCTTCAGGTGCCTATAGAGGTTCTCATTCAGTAGGCCATGGTATGTGGGTAGCATTTGGATGATGTGGGACTTAATTTCAAAATTGGCCACATTATCGAGTAAATGTAGGATGGGGAGGTGTAGGCGGTGGGCCGGTAATAGTCCTTTAGGGTGCGAGCATAGGGTACTATTGGGTTTTGGTTAAGGCTATTTCCACTCCCAAGGTTAATGTTGTCAGCCATAGAATGGGATTCAGGGATCATGTTTCTATGAGTTCTATGGATTTTAGACAAGCGCTCAGGATCAGGATCAAAGGTGGCAAGGTCAGGGTTTAGGAAACGACGACCATGCATGCACAATCACACAACAAATAAAACCTATAGCAGTCCTAAAATCCACAACTAGCAAGCAACGATCCTAGATATCCACAACTAGCACTTCGATCCCAAAAAGAAAGTAAAACACTCAGCACTCAATTAAACTTAAAAGGAAAGGATAAGAGAATGCAAACAAAGGGAAAGGGGTGGCCCTTCCAACGTTGGCTAGAATTCCACGTCCTCTCTTAATCCTGCACAAAAAAAAAAAAACACAATTAAGCTACTGGAGAGTAATCTAAAGTAAAACTAAACTACTCTAAAACTAACTACGCTAAGAATTTGGTAAACTATTGACTTCCATCCCCGGCAACGGTGCAAAAAACTTGATCGTTTAAATATTAAACCCTTGCAAATACACAAGGCAATTGTACTAGAGTGAGTATTTAGAATTGTCGAACCTCAAGGACGGATTAATAATCTACCAAATTCAAGAGAAAAGTTGTAGTTTTGATTTAATCTACGAAAGCAGTAAACTTTAGCTAATTAAACAAGTTGTACTTATGCAGAAAAGGACCAAGGCTTTGAATCCACCACGAAATAAACTAGTCTTATTGTCTCTCTCTCTCTCTCTCTCTCTTTTACAGATTCATAGTTAATTAGCATATTCCTCTCGGACATATACTTGTCTATTCAAAATATCGTGCTCTCCTCTCGGACGTAATACATAAACAATCAAACCATGGAACTGTGATACTATCTCTCTCGAGCATAGATCAATGAAACTCTATTAGCATATGACACCTTAGTTTACTTATGTTCCTCTCGGACACGCAAGTATTCCTTGAATTGAAATTCACAAGAATTCACTCTCGCCTCGCCCGAGCACAAAAAATAAATCTTAATAAACTAACATTGATTATATAATAAAAGTTCATACATCAACTAAGATAAAAGTTAAGATGAGAGAAAGAAAATAATACAACCAATCTATTCGGGCTTCATCTACGCCTTTGAAAGAAGTTTATATAAGCATTGGAAAAGAAACAAGCTTCTTCATCTTCATCATCTTCTTCTTCTCTCCCAAAAGAACTCTTCTCTAGCCTCCAAGATGTCTCTAGATATGACCTAAGATGTCCCAAGACATTCCTCCTTAAGGCATATATATAGGAATGAAGGAAAACCACGAAACCCCCTTCCAATTACGTCTTGAAATAGGTCTGATTTTAAGTTTGCCGAATACGGCGATCAATCGCAATGTTCACCAATCGATCGCTGCCCGATTGATCTCGTCTTTTCATCGATTCTTCATTGCGTTCGGCGATCGTTCATGTAGACATCTTCATATGCCGATCGATCGCGACGATGCTGATCGATCGCACACTTTGTAACCAAAGCTCCAGTAGATAAGATCGATCGAAAAGGTGATGATCGATCGCTTCCTTTGTTCGCGTCTCATTCTAGGTTAGGCGATTGATCGCGTAAGTCTGGCGATCGATAGGATATTGTTCATTCGTCAAAATATTTTGCTTCTTTTCTCTTCTTAAGCCAAAAGGAGTGTAAGTCTTCTTTTCCTACAAAAGATAAAAAACTCATTAAAGTAGCATTAAATCTAATCAAACACAAACATAAACATTAGTTTAGGGTCTAATAAAATACATAATTTATGTAGATATCACTCCCTATACTTGGGAGTTGGGATTGTTATTGATTGATATTGTTACTCAGGTAAAGTAAACCCTGTATCATGGAAAATCATCTCGCCGATATATCGGTATCGGACCAAAACCGATACATCGATACCAATTAATATCAATTTTTCCAAAAATTCCAAATATTGCCGATATATCGGCGATATATCGCTGATATATCGGTTTCGGACCGATATATCGGTATTTTTTGAATTAAAAAATTATTTTTTAAAAAAAAAAATTCAAATTTTTTTTTTTGAAAAAAAAAACTTTCATGTTTGTTTTCTATCCTAATAGGCATATTTTGAAATTTATTCTTTGTTTAAATTAGTATAACTCATTTTAGAAGTTAGATTGTGAAAATATACGGTAAAAACTAGTTTTTGACTACCGATATTTTTTTACACAATATCTCCGATATCTCTCCGATATATCTCCGATATTTCGTCTCTTTGGCCGACCGATATTTTACCGATATCCGATACGACATTCCATGCCCTGTATTCAATCCTAATGTTATTGAATATTCCATTCTCTTTTGATTATACATCTCTTCATGCTATTTATTATAACTTTGGTGAGTTTTTTAGATCCTATTGAGTATTTCTATAAAGTACTCATGCATCCTCTGATGCAGGCGTTAAAAAGGAGTAATTCAGGACAGATTGTTGTTGCAAACAGGTGTGCTGACTATGTTGGAAAAAGAATTCGAGATTATGTAGTACTTTGCTTATTTTGATCAACTTTTATGAATTGTGGCAAGTGTGCCCAGAACTAATATCCTTTCAGTGATTATTGTGTTAAAGTTAAATCAGAAACTTTATATTTTCTTTTCTTATATGTAACAATGTTTATTTTGAGACTAAATGACTGCAAAGTGTCGATTGTACATCCTGTTGAGATGGTGTAATTGACAATTGGATTGAGTATTCGGTCGTGTGCCCGGGGTTTCGGCCTCGAGAACATTGGTTTTATTGGTGGTTTCCACACTCTGATCGAGGTTTGAAATCTAGAGGTACGACAATTGTAAAAGAAACGATTGATTAAGAAAATAAATAAATAAACACTTATTGTACAAATATTGTAACTGAAAAGTAAGCTTAGGCATAGAATCCATATAAATCCACAATTATATTCATCTAATTCCAATTCATTAAGTGCGCATAGCAGGCATGAATCATAGCCCTAAAACAATAATCTAAACATTGTCAGTATGAGTAGAATACTAATGATCAAAGATAATAACTATTCATTTAAACATTGGCATATATATCCTCGTCTAATGGTAATCCTAAGGATCAATTGTGCGTCACACAATAGATAAAAGAAGGAGGGTGTTACCAATTAATATTTTTAAAAAATAATTCCGATCGGGAAAGAAGGTAAAATATTTCCTTATACAATTATCTGACAAGCCATGCAGGCACTAGCATGGTGCTGGCCCTGTGCAATTTTTTTTTACCCTGACACGAAAGACGTCACTTGAACCGACAACTCTCTTTTGTAAAGAAGAAATGCCTCGTTTCAATTGACGCATTTTCTTTTGTTTAGAAATTCTAGAAAGATCACTTAAAACGATGCATTTCCCTGCCTTAGCGTATTCCCTCCAACAACAAGCCTTTTTCTAGTAGAACCGTAAAGGCATCACTTGAACCGACACCTTCCTCTTTTAAAGGGGAAAGATGTCTGTTCAATCGATGCCTTATATTTTATCTGGAAGGTTCCACTTGTACCGATGCCTTCGTTTCTTTTAAATCCCCTTCCCCCTCAGGCTAGGCCAAAAAGTGCGATCGAGCCCTAACTCCCCCGTGCCTCGCCCTCGCTCTTCTCCAGTCGGCCCCTCCATGACTGCGCCTCCGACCTTCTGTTGCCCGTGTCCGTAGATAATAAACTCTCGATCTCGCAATCACAGTTGAAATTCAAACATTCTAGCAAATAGTTGATCGTTTGCGATTGATTTAGCTCTAGTATTTTATCAATTAGTGGATTGTTTATTGAAATTGTTATATTTTTTATTGGTGTATTGTGTGTATTTGAGTAGTATTTTGTTAGTGTTTATTAAAGGTAATATTGCGGGAGAAATGCTTTTGTTTGTGCTAAGGTATAGTAGGAGAATTGCAATTGATAGAGGTGAATATGAAGGTGGTGAAATCGTAGGATTATTTATTAGTAAGCCAAACACTTGTGAAGAATCGGAGATGCAAGTGACAAATAAAATGGGATGGGACCAAAGAATTTGAAAAATTTGTATCAAGTATAAGATGCCTCTTTTGGGAACAACGACCACCATACTGCCAATTGATGATGACAAATCTATGCAACAAATGCTCTATCTTGCGCCCAATGGGTATACATTTGAGCTATTAGTGGTTGATAATGAGAGAGATGGATTGGTGGACATCGCAGTTGCCACAAATGAATAAATAGATGAGGCAATTAAATGGGGTTTGTATGAGGATGCACGCTATGACGAAGGAATATATGTGGGGCAAATATTCCCGAATAAAGATGAACATACAGTGAGTTTATTTTCAATTATGCATGATGTTCGCTACAAAGTGTTGTAAATTAACTTGTTCTTTTCATCGCTTGAAGGTAGTATTAACTATTGGTTTCTTTGTAGATATTATGGATCTAGGACTATTGATCACTCCATCCTTACAGAGCAAAGCTCGCATGGATCTAATGCCGTATTGAATGGAGAGGTATGTGCACATCCATTAACTTTTTAATTTTGGATATTGTATATATTTAACTGAATGTATATTACTTTTAATGTATATTAGGATCCCGAGTGCATTGAATGTACCGAGCACTGTGACAACATGCGACATTGAGCTATTGATGGTCACTTGTTGTCATACATAGAGAGGGCATGTTTTGGTCACTTTATATGTTTGGAGTATATCAGGAGTTGTAGGGTTCTCATAACTACCTTAATTGAGAGATGGTGGAGGGAAGTGCAAACCTTCTACTTCATTTGGGGGAGATGACTATTACTTTGTAAGATGTAGTTTTACTACTTGGGTTGCACATTGATTACGTGGAGGTGATTTGTACGACTTTAGGCATTGATTGGAATGTGGTATATAAGAACCTTCTTGGATGGATACCTCCACTTCTTGGATGTGAGCCTTTTGTGCTTGAGACAGTAGTTCAGTGGCCTCCTGGAGGATGCCATAGAGATAGCCATCGAGCAACATGCACGAGCATATGCTTGGTTGCACTAGATTTGTCGATAGCAGCAGCAACTATGTGCAGCCTTGCCTACCTGTACAAAGAATTAGGAAAAGTTAGCCAACCCAACACATCAGGGATTTCGGGGTGTCTCACCCCTATCTAGGTAAACCATTAATAATCTTTGACTAATCTATTTACCACAAGTATAACACATTTGATTCATGTTAGATGTCTATGTGTCAAATAGCTATGGTTGTGAGAGAGATTGCATGTGGGATGATCTACACATGAAATATGCATTTTATTAACTCCTAAGTTTATGTTTATATTAGTGTTTGATTATAATTAGCGCTACTTTAATGTAGTTTTTGGTTTTTGTACGAAACAAGAGTAAGATGCAGAAATGAGGTGAAAAGTGACTCTAATGATTAAATAACTTCGTGTATGTTAAGCATGAAAAATACACATTTTTATATGCCTTTTTACCTATTTGTTAGTTGTGTTTTCTGATTAAAACGAGAAATAAAGTGAATTTTAGTAATTTTCTAAGTAATTAGGATTTAATTAAATAAGGCTCTCGAAATTGCTCAATTTAACATTGTTCCGTAATTTTATAAATATTTGGTGCGTCTAATTTGGGACATGTTTTATTTTGTATAGGTTCGCATGCTCGTACTGTTGAACAGCCAAAAGTGAAGCCGTTAGACGGGTTTTGAAATGCCAAAGCGACCCAAGATCTGAGATCACGCGCAGAGAAGATCTGGACCGTTGATGTTCACTGATGAAGAAGACGGGCGTGGAATTAAATGAGGAGTATTCAGATTGATCCGACGAATGAGATTGCTTCGACGGGTTTAATTGGAAGAAAAGAAAAAAAAAAAGAAAAGAAAGAAATCCGGACCGGTTCAATGGTCCGGTTCATTGAAAAAAAAATAAAAAAAATAAAGAAAAAAACAGAACCCGAGCCAAAAGCTCGGGTGTTCTGTTCAATCGGGGCTGGGTCGATGGCGATTCACGGCGGCTCTGGGTTGCTGAAACAGAGCAGCACCTCGAGCAGGAGCTCGAGGCGATGAACAGAGGATCCGACGACGGCGAAGACGAAGGAGGTTCCGAGGACGACGGCGACCGTGAGAGGAGCACAATCGGACAGTTTGGCGGCGCGATGAAGAAAAGCTCGAGAAAAAAGGGCACTGTCGAAGCAGAGGAGAGTTCGTCGGCGGACTGAAGGACGACGGCGGCAGTCACTCGAAGTTCACGGCAAGATGGGCGGCGGCAGTCACGGCGGTTCCGGAGCGAATAGAGCAGCTTCTGATTTGGAAAGATCTCAACATGGTAAGCTGCTATTTTCGATTTCACTGAAGATTTCAAAAAGGGCGCAATTGGAGCAGCAAAAGGAAAGATTGTTTCTACACGAATTTGATTTGGGAAAGCTACTGATTTGGTTCGGATTTGAGAAGAACAGGAGAGTCGCTTTTTGGCCGTCTATAAAAAAAAAAACAGGGCGCCGGCAGTTCAGAAAGAGGAGACGACCAGACATTTTTTACAGTTCAAAGTTTCAATTTTTTTACAGTTCTTTCTGTATTTTCTTTTCATATCAGTGTTTCGTTGAGTCTGTAATTGTGCGAACAGGAGATTTGCACGAGTCGGGAAGACGATCGACAGTTCCCTGTTCATCTTTTTCTCAGTTCCAAAATTTTGATCTTCTGTCTTGCTGGTATTGTGTATTTCGCTTATTGTCATTGCTGCTTCGTTGGAGACTTGGAGTTGTACCGGTGGCTGTGAACAGTAACTCCGAGAAGAGGAACCTGTGAACAGTAACTCCGGGAAGAGGAACAGTGCATTTTTGGCTTTATTTTCCATTATTCAAAAAGTCCTGTAAGTTAATTTCAGTTATATCAAATGAATTTCATTATCTTTATAGTTAATTTCTATAGCATGAGTAGCTAAATCCCTGTCTAGGGCTGAGATGAAGCCATGATTACTTGTAGGAATAGTATTTATGCGATGCAATTGTTTTGTCTAAATTAATGCGTTTTAACGATTGCTATTCTCAAATTAATTGCATTGGATTATATGTTGAATATGATATTTGGGTATTACCTGTGATTCATCGTATAATGGATACAGCTAATGATTTGAATCTCATCTATTGATATGCAAGAGAATGCAAAACTCTATTTAAAAATCTATATGCTTTAATGCTGAAATTTTCCGTAGGAGAATAGATTGAATTCCAATTCTCTACGAGATAATCGTGAAAACAATTGCTGATTTTAAAAGAAATATTCCTATGATTGTCATGTGCTGATTCTTATGCCCTAGTGTCTTAAATTCTTGATTAAAGCTTCAATTTTTATTTGTCGATTAGTTTCTTTTTCATAGATTATTTAATTGTCTTTAGATTAATTTCTTTGTTAAAGCTGTTTAATTGCATTGAGTCTTCGATTAATCGTAGTTGTAGTGAGTCAAATCAATTTAATTCTTCAACAAGGGTAATAATCTGATCTTCGAATTAGAATTCCGCTACACAAGTCCCTGTGGGTTCGACCTCGTAAAAATTGTGCGATTATACTGCAAATCCGATTCGTACACTTGCGAGTAAAATTAGGAGACTAATTAAAACAACAACAAGTTTTTGGCGCCGTTGCCGGGGACTTGTAGGAAATCAAATTCTAAGACTAATTTTACCCTTGCAGTTAATTTTAGGTCAAAAAATTAAAAATTAAAAAAAAAAAAAAAAAATTTAAAAATTAAAAATTTCAAAAAATTAAAAATTAAAAATTTCAACACGTGAGAGTTGATTGACGGTGGATGACCACGTGGACACGTGATCACACACTGCGTCTGGTTAGCAACAATTCTAATCCGTTAGAGAATAGTGAAACAAAAATTGATCTTTCATTCAAAATGGAAGATCAACCTGAGAAATCTCTGAGGGAGCTATTTTCTCCGATCACAATCAACCCTCCATCTTGCATAGTATTGCCTGCAACCTCTGCAAAACATTTTGAACTAAAACCCCAGATAATTCAATTGTTGCCCAATTATCATGGTCTTAACAGAGAGGATCCTTACATGCATGTAAAGGATTTTCTAGAAATTTGTGCAACTTTTAGGTTCACAGACTTCTCTGATGAGTCTGTTCGTCTGCGCCTTTTCCCCTTCTCTTTGAAGGACAAGGCCAAGGCATGGTTAAATTCTCTTCCCGCTGACTCTGTCACAACATGGGACATGTTGGTGAGCAAATTCTTGTCCAAATTCTTCCCAATGGCCAAAACCAATGAATTAAAGAGAGAAATCACTGACTTTATGGAAGATGAAAATGAAAAATTTTATGAGAGTTGGGAAAGATTTAAAGACCTTTTACTAAAATGTCCACATCATGGGTTTGAAACATGGAGGTTAATACAACACTTTTACAATGGCTTAACTCAAACACACCGCAACATGATTGAATCAATGAATGGCGGTGCTTTCTTAGACTTGGGAGGTGAAGCAGCGTATAACTTCTTAGAGCGATTAGCTGAAAGGTCCCAACAGTGGGATTTTGCAGGTCATAGGGAGAGACAACATCAAGCTTCTAAGAAGGGAGGTCTCTACGAAATCAAAGATGACGTAGATGTTAAGGTCAAACTCGATGCGTTAACCAAGAAAATAGATGCCCTGAGTTTGAACCGAAGCATCAATGCCCTCAACATGAATGAAGCATGCTCTGTGTGTGCTAGCCCGATGCATACATCTCTGAACTGTCCCTCCATGAATACTTATCCAGAGTGTTATGCAGAACAAGTCAATGTTCTAAACAATTATGGGAAGCCGACAGGCAATCCTTTCTCTGAAACTTACAATTCAAGTTGGAGAAATCATCCAAATTTCTCCTGGAGACAAAGTCAACCACCTCTGAATGTAGGTGGGCAGCCTATGCAACCTATACATAATCAGTTTAGGCAGAATAACCCACCTTATCCAGCTTTGTCTCAACCTCCTACCCAATATCAACAACCTGTCACTCAATCTCAGGGTCTTACACAAAAACAATCCTCGTTAGAGGACACTCTCAAATCTTTCATCCAATCTACAAGCCAAGTCATTCAGTCAACTAACCAAGCTATGCTTGAAATGAAAAACTCTACACACATGAATACTCAAGCAATTGCCAAGTTAGAGACTCAAGTTGGTCAATTGGCTACTCAATTAGCAGAAAGAGAGAGAGGGAGATTTCCTAGTCAACCTGTGCCTAACCAGAAGGGCCAATTCTCCATTGGCAGTAGCTCTAATTCTTCACAGAATGAGGAACATGTTCAATCAGTCATTACCCTTAGGTCTGGGAAGCAAATTGATAATAAAATTGAAACTCCTGAAAAAGAAGAAGGTGAGAACACTAAGACTGAAATAGAGACTAAAGATTCTTCTCCAACTGTCGACAGTGATTCTCCACCTAGGAATTTTGTACCTAGGGCACCTTATCCGCAAAGACTAGTCAACCCTAAAAAAGGTGCACAATATGGAGACATTCTAGAAGTGTTTAAACAAGTGCAAATAAACATTCCTTTTCTAGATGCAATCCAACAAGTGCCTTCATATGCAAAATTTTTGAAAGATCTAGTCTCTGTTAAAAAGAAAAATAATGTTCCTAAAAAGGCGTTTCTAGCAGAACAAGTCAGCTCTGTCATTCAATGTAAATTTCCTATCAAATATAAGGACCCTGGTTGTCCCACAATTTCATGCATGATAGGGAAACATCAGATTGAGCGAGCCTTGTTAGATCTAGGGGCAAGTGTGAATTTATTGCCCTACTCTGTGTATGTGCAATTAGGTCTGGGAGAGCTAAAACCCACGACAATGACACTCCAATTAGCTGACCGTTCGGTTAAAATTCCTCGAGGTGTTGTTGAAGATGTTTTGATAAAGGTTGATACATTTTATTTCCCTGTGGACTTTGTTGTCCTTGATACTCAACCTGTTCCGAACATGAGTGGGCAAATACCTGTCATTTTGGGTCGTCCATTTCTAGCTACATCTAATGCTATCATTAACTGCAGAAATGGAGTGATGCAAATTTCTTTTGGGAATATGAAGGTGGAATTGAACATTTTTGACATCAGTAAACAACCACCTGACATGGATGATGTGAATGAAATAAACCTGATTGAAACACTTGTCCATGAAACATTTCTTCAAACACATTCCCAAGATCCTTTAGAGGCATGCTTAACACATTTTGGTTGTGAATTTGATATCGATCAGTCAATTGAACAAGTAAACTCATTGCTTGATTCTGTACCTCTGATGAGTACTGAACGATGGCAACCAAAAGTGGAACCTCTTGCCTTATCATCATCACCAGTAGTTCCATCTAGTGTTGAGCCACCTAAATTAGACCTGAAACCACTGCCTGATACTCTGAAATATGCTTATTTAGGTCCTGCTGAGTCCTTACCTGTCATTATTGCAGCTGACCTAGATGTGGCTCAAGAGCGTAAATTACTTGATGTTCTTGTAAAGCACAAAGAAGCCATAGGGTGGACCATTGCAGATATTAAAGGCATCAGTCCCTCTATTGTTATGCACAGAATTCATCTGGAGGATGATGCCAAGCCCTCTCGTGAATCTCAAAGGCGTCTTAACCCTGTAATGCAAGAAGTTGTTCGAGCTGAAATCCTTAAGCTTTTAGATGTAGGAGTTATCTACCCAATCTCTGATAGTAAATGGGTAAGTCCTGTTCAAGTTGTGCCGAAAAAGTCTGGCATAACTGTAGTGAAAAATGATGCTGATGAGTTAGTGCCAACTCGAGTTCAAACGGGTTGGCGTGTCTGTATTGATTATAGGAAGTTGAATGCTTTGACAAGAAAAGATCATTTTCCCCTTCCTTTCATTGACCAAATGCTGGAAAGGTTAGCGGGACATGAATATTATTGCTTCCTTGATGGTTATTCTGGTTATAACCAAATTCCCATAGCCCCTGAAGACCAAGAAAAGACCACTTTCACGTGTCCTTTTGGTACCTTTGCCTACCGTCGCATGCCCTTTGGCCTATGCAATGCACCTGCTACCTTTCAAAGGTGCATGTTGAGCATTTTCTCTGACATGGTAGAGCGATTTTTAGAGGTATTCATGGACGATTTTTCTGTCTTTGGGTCCAATTTTGATGAATGTCTGCACCATCTATCTTTAGTGTTAGTGAGGTGTAAAGAGAAGAATCTGGTACTTAACTGGGAGAAATGTCATTTTATGGTTCAAAAAGGAATTGTTCTTGGGCATATTATATCTAATAAAGGCATTGAAGTTGATAAAGCTAAAGTTGATTTGATTTCACATCTTCCACCACCACGAACTGTGAAAGAAATCAGATCATTTTTAGGCCATGCTGGATTTTACAGAAGATTCATTAAAGACTTTAGTAAAATTTCAAGACCTCTGTGTAATCTTCTTGCAAAAGATACACCATTTGTCTTTGATGATGCTTGCAATAATGCCTTTCAGAAACTCAAATCAGAGTTAACATCTGCACCTATTATTCGGCCACCTGATTGGAGCCTACCTTTTGAGATAATGTGTGATGCCTCTGATTATGCTATTGGTGCTGTGTTGGGGCAGCGAATTAATAAACTTCCCCATGTGATTTACTATGCCAGTAAAACATTGAATGATGCTCAACTTAATTATTCTACAACTGAAAAAGAATTGCTGGCAGTAGTCTTTGCTCTAGATAAGTTTCGGTCTTACTTATTGGGATCGAAGGTATATATCTATTCGGATCATGCTGCATTGAAGTATCTTTTATCTAAAAAAGATGCTAAACCTCGTCTTCTCCGATGGATATTATTGCTACAGGAATTTGATATTGAAATTCGGGATAAGAAAGGTTCCGAAAATGTTGTAGCCGACCACTTATCTAGGTTGATAGTTGATTTTACTGATGAATCATTGCCCATAACTGAATCTTTTCCTGATGAGCAATTACTTGCAGTGTCCCAGTTGCCTTGGTTTGCGGACATAGTTAATTATCTGGTAACTGAACAAATTCCATCTCATTGGTCTTCCCAAGATAGGTCCAAATTTTTATCCAGAGTTAAGTATTTCTTTTGGGATGATCCATACTTGTTCAAGTATTGTCCTGATCAAATTATTAGGAGATGTATTCCTGAACATGATCAACAAAGCATCATTTCTTTTTGTCATGATCAAGCATGTGGGGGCCATTTCAGTTCTAAAAAGACAGCTGCAAAGATTTTGCAGTGTGGATTTTATTGGCCTACTATTTTCAAAGACTGTCATGCTTATTGTTCAGCATGTGAAAGATGTCAGAAGTTAGGAGCACTTTCACGTCGTAACATGATGCCTTTAACCCCAATCCTTATTATAGACCTTTTTGATGTCTGGGGTATTGACTTTATGGGACCTTTTCCTAACTCTTTTGGCAATCTTTATATCCTTGTGGGGGTAGACTATGTCTCTAAATGGGTAGAGGCTGTAGCATGCAAAACCAATGACCACAAAGTGGTGGTCCAATTCTTAAAAGACAATATCTTTGCACGTTTTGGTTCTCCTCGTGCTATCATTAGTGATGGGGGAAAACATTTCTGCAATAGGGTTTTTGAACAGTTACTGAAGAAATATGGCATAACCCACAAAATTGCTACCCCATACCATCCCCAGACAAGTGGTCAAGTTGAGATTTCTAATAGGGAGATTAAGCATATTTTGGAAAAGACAGTCAATCCGAATCGCAAAGATTGGTCACTGAGACTCACTGATGCTTTGTGGGCCTACCGTACTGCATTCAAAACTCCCATTGGAATGTCTCCATACCGTATTGTTTACGGGAAAGCTTGTCATCTTCCTGTTGAAATTGAGCATAAAGCTTATTGGGCAATTAAGCACCTGAATTTTGATTTAAATAGAGCAGGAATTCAAAGGAAACTGCAATTGAATGAGTTGGATGAGCTTCGTAATGATGCTTATGAGTGTGCAAAATCGTACAAGGATCGCATGAAAAAAGTTCATGATCAAAATATTCTGCGAAAATCTTTTACATCAGGACAGAAAGTTCTTTTATACAATTCTCGTTTACATCTGTTTCCGGGTAAACTGAAGTCTCGATGGACAGGACCTTTTCTAGTTCGTGTTGTTTATCCACATGGAGCAGTTGAAATAGAAAATCCAAAGAATGGTGATATATTCAAAGTTAACGGTCATCGTCTTAAACCATTCTTGGAATTGCAGCAACCTCAAATTGATGAATTGAGTCTGGCAGACCCGACTTATAATGACTAAAGTTGCAGTAATTTGTCTTGTGCATAGTGGGTCTAGTTTTCTTTGCTTGCTTTTTCATTATTTATCACTCACATTTTTAGGTTCATGATTCTCACAGGATATCTAGATGGCTGCCGTATTCTTACACCTATGGGTGGTGCCTGCACAGTTAGAAGAAGTAGTGAATGAACATCCACTGAGTTTAGACTTAGATATTCCAGTCGTCTATCCTTGGGCACCATTATTTCCACATCAGTTAGCGGAGAGTATGGATGACTCGCCCATAGATGAGCTTGATCTTCAGGGGCCCATAGCTGCTGTCAATGTTGTTCCAATTTCATATTCGTTTTTGTTCCCCCGAGAGTCTAGGTGGGAGAGATTGAAGAGAAGTCTGGGAACATTCATTTGCCATTTGAGAGATGTCACTTGGTCATATTTTTATTCTCTGTGGTTTCCCGCTAAATCCTTGGTAGAATCTGCATCATCCATTAATGAGTAAAGGTTAATAGCTGTGTCTGGCTGAAGACGTAAAACTTAGCGCTACTGGGAGGCAACCCAAGTTTTTAGAATTTTTATTTTTGTGCTTATTTTCTTATGTTATTCTTGTGCTTCACTTGTTCTTTTCGTGTTGATAGATACTATAGCGTTTCAGTGGAGTGCAGGTACTATCTTTCCTTCCCTCGTCTATTTATTTTCCTCAGTATTTATTTCATATCTTTTTACATTGAGGACAATGTTTCATGCAGGTTTGGGGGTATAGGAAGATATTTGTTTAGGATATCCTAAGTTACTTGCTTGTTTTGAATTTTTCAGTAAAAAAAAAAAAAAAAAATTAAAAAATTAAAAAATCAAAATTTTGTAGTTTTTAGGTTGTTTGTTAGTATTTTTATAGGTTTTGGTAGTTTATCCCTTCGTGATGCATACTTCAATTTTTAAGAGATTAATTTACATTGGAAGTGTGAGTAAGTATACTGGAGGATAGAGACACTTAACTGAGAAATAGCATTCTGTTACAGTCCTCTTGGATCAAGTGCTTGAGCTAATAAAACTCACTCACACACACCAGTTACATAAAGTAATACCTTCTAGAGATTTGTTGAATACTAATCTTCAGTGGGATGTCTTTAGTCAGAGTCATTGGATGATGTGTGGTTGTCTGTTGAGCTTAAACGATCATGATAGACCATTTACTTGGCTATGGCAAGGGCTTGGAACCGGAAATAGGTTGAGAGTATAATACAGCCTGGACAAAATAAAGATGTGCTTGAAAATATATATGCTAAAAAAAAAATGAATGAAAATATGGAAATGAAAATAAAGAAAAGGGGCTGCTTGACTATTATAGGATTAACTTAGGCTGATGCTCAGGTCCGAAGTGGTCCATCTTAAAACCTAATGCCCTAAGCCAACTGGCTGGGAGTCATTGGCCTGAGTCATTGCTAAACCTAAGCATCTTGAAGTCAGGCCTTACACAGTCCTTATGAAAAAAAAAAAAAAAAAAAGTCTGTGGTGTATTATCCTCTCAAATCTAGAATGTTGGACCCGAAGGAGGCGCGCAAGCATCTGTGCTATCATGAACCTAAAGATTACGATGACTATGTAAATTCTGATGTTCTTTGGTTAATGGGTAACACTGGATCTGTGTGAAACAGAGATTTAGAGTGTATTGCTACAATGTTCTACACTTTCTATTATTTAAAGTATCATGCTATATCATATTGAGCAGAAATTTCCAAGATGAAGGTGTAGAATAAAACCACTTACTTGAGCGCTTCTATATTCCAGTTAATTATAAATGCAAGTACGTGTGGTTAGTTTTCTTAAGTATTGCAGTGTGTATTTGAAGGGATAATAGGTTTTGTGTTTTGAAGTGTTTAGTTGACTTATTTCTCATTTAGATAAAGAATAAGGTTAATTTTATAAATACATGTTTGTGGGTAGCATGGCTGCAAACCCTCACGAGACTTCACTCGTCCAGCCAGGGACACCTGGGGGTTTAAAAGGCTTGTTGCATATGCTAAATGCAATCGTGATTCCCTACGACAGTGGCATTTATTTTTTGAGTAGTTTTATTATTTTTCTTTTGTGTTTTGCTTGAGGACTAGCAAAATCTAGGTTTGGGGGTATTTGTTAAGCATGAAAAATACACATTTTTATATGCCTTTTTACCTATTTGTTAGTTGTGTTTTCTGATTAAAACGAGAAATAAAGTGAATTTTAGTAATTTTCTAAGTAATTAGGATTTAATTAAATAAGGCTCTCGAAATTGCTCAATTTAACATTGTTCCGTAATTTTATAAATATTTGGTGCGTCTAATTTGGGACATGTTTTATTTTGTATAGGTTCGCATGCTCGTACTGTTGAACAGCCAAAAGTGAAGCCGTTAGACGGGTTTTGAAATGCCAAAGCGACCCAAGATCTGAGATCACGCGCAGAGAAGATCTGGACCGTTGATGTTCACTGATGAAGAAGACGGGCGTGGAATTAAATGAGGAGTATTCAGATTGATCCGACGAATGAGATTGCTTCGACGGGTTTAATTGGAAGAAAAGAAAAAAAAAAGAAAAGAAAGAAATCCGGACCGGTTCAATGGTCCGGTTCATTGAAAAAAAAATAAAAAAAATAAAGAAAAAAACAGAACCCGAGCCAAAAGCTCGGGTGTTCTGTTCAATCGGGGCTGGGTCGATGGCGATTCACGGCGGCTCTGGGTTGCTGAAACAGAGCAGCACCTCGAGCAGGAGCTCGAGGCGATGAACAGAGGATCCGACGACGGCGAAGACGAAGGAGGTTCCGAGGACGACGGCGACCGTGAGAGGAGCACAATCGGACAGTTTGGCGGCGCGATGAAGAAAAGCTCGAGAAAAAAGGGCACTGTCGAAGCAGAGGAGAGTTCGTCGGCGGACTGAAGGACGACGGCGGCAGTCACTCGAAGTTCACGGCAAGATGGGCGGCGGCAGTCACGGCGGTTCCGGAGCGAACAGAGCAGCTTCTGATTTGGAAAGATCTCAACATGGTAAGCTGCTATTTTCGATTTCACTGAAGATTTCAAAAAGGGCGCAATTGGAGCAGCAAAAGGAAAGATTGTTTCTACACGAATTTGATTTGGGAAAGCTACTGATTTGGTTCGGATTTGAGAAGAACAGGAGAGTCGCTTTTTGGCCGTCTATAAAAAAAAAAACAGGGCGCCGGCAGTTCAGAAAGAGGAGACGACCAGACATTTTTTACAGTTCAAAGTTTCAATTTTTTTACAGTTCTTTCTGTATTTTCTTTTCATATCAGTGTTTCGTTGAGTCTGTAATTGTGCGAACAGGAGATTTGCACGAGTCGGGAAGACGATCGACAGTTCCCTGTTCATCTTTTTCTCAGTTCCAAAATTTTGATCTTCTGTCTTGCTGGTATTGTGTATTTCGCTTATTGTCATTGCTGCTTCGTTGGAGACTTGGAGTTGTACCGGTGGCTGTGAACAGTAACTCCGAGAAGAGGAACCTGTGAACAGTAACTCCGGGAAGAGGAACAGTGCATTTTTGGCTTTATTTTCCATTATTCAAAAAGTCCTGTAAGTTAATTTCAGTTATATCAAATGAATTTCATTATCTTTATAGTTAATTTCTATAGCATGAGTAGCTAAATCCCTGTCTAGGGCTGAGATGAAGCCATGATTACTTGTAGGAATAGTATTTATGCGATGCAATTGTTTTGTCTAAATTAATGCGTTTTAACGATTGCTATTCTCAAATTAATTGCATTGGATTATATGTTGAATATGATATTTGGGTATTACCTGTGATTCATCGTATAATGGATACAGCTAATGATTTGAATCTCATCTATTGATATGCAAGAGAATGCAAAACTCTATTTAAAAATCTATATGCTTTAATGCTGAAATTTTCCGTAGGAGAATAGATTGAATTCCAATTCTCTACGAGATAATCGTGAAAACAATTGCTGATTTTAAAAGAAATATTCCTATGATTGTCATGTGCTGATTCTTATGCCCTAGTGTCTTAAATTCTTGATTAAAGCTTCAATTTTTATTTGTCGATTAGTTTCTTTTTCATAGATTATTTAATTGTCTTTAGATTAATTTCTTTGTTAAAGCTGTTTAATTGCATTGAGTCTTCGATTAATCGTAGTTGTAGTGAGTCAAATCAATTTAATTCTTCAACAAGGGTAATAATCTGATCTTCGAATTAGAATTCCGCTACACAAGTCCCTGTGGGTTTGACCTCGTAAAAATTGTGCGATTATACTGCAAATCCGATTCGTACACTTGCGAGTAAAATTAGGAGACTAATTAAAACAACAACAGTGTACACATATCAGCTTGGACTAATTCATGCTTCATGTTAAAGTTCAAGAATTCAGCTTTTCAACGCCACTGACCGTGCACAATTCAGAGTTCGGAGCGAAAAGCTATGATCATTGGAAGTTTTGCAATTTTTCAGGCAAATGAGTAGTAGCCGATTGATCGGCCATAAAAGCGATTGATCGGTTACTGTAGCAACATAATTTTTGTGATCGATCAGCACCTCTCGATTGATCGTATCTACTGAAGTTTACCGATGAACAGTAACCGATCGATTGGTGAACAATACCGATCGATCGCCGTATGCGGAAAATTAAAATAAGTCCTATTTTGAGTCAGATTTGGAAGGGGGTTTCGTGGTTTCTCTTCACCCCTATTATATACTTTAAGGGGGAATGTTTTGGGCATTAGAGAATAGATCTTGAGATATTTTGGAGGCTAGAGAAAAATAAGAAGAATGAGTCTTTTGGAGCCAAAGAAGAAGAGGAGATTCATGCCAATGGAACTATCAAAATAGGCTTTTTTTCTCTCTCTCTTTCTATGTGTAACTAAATTCTTTGTCAAGACTAGATAAAGCCCTAAATATATGTATTGCTACTCTAGTTAGTTTCATTTAATAAAGTTGATATGATTTGTGCTTAATGTTATTTTATGTGTATTCTCTTGAGTGTTTGACCATAGACTTAATAGATATGAATGAAATTAGTTCTTTTTAATTCCTATGTCTAACTAAGAACAGGTTTGTGATTGATTCTATGCCCGACCAAGGATAGGATTGATTACACAATAGTGGATGAACTTTCGTGTTCGACCAAGAATGTTAGTGAAATCATTCAAGAAGGATAGGAGTGATTCGTGTGTCCGACCAACAACACGAATTGCCATATCATGTCAATTTGTGTGTAATAATAATCAAGAGTAGTAATTGCATATCTAGTGGTGGATTTATTACCTTGATAATTCTCTACGTTGATTCAAATCCTTTAGAAGTAGTTAAAATTCATTGCTTTCTCTAGATTAATTAAACAAACTGCAATTTTTCTTTTTGAATTTGGTAAAGTATTCATCTATCCCTGAAGTTCGACAACCCTTCAATACTCGCTGAAGTACACAATTGCCTTGTACACTTGCAAGGGTTTAATTTTAAACGATCATGGGACGTCCAAAAGTTCAAAGCACTCCACTAGATGGTTTTTCTCTATTAAGAGTTAGCTATGCTTTATATATTTAAGTCATTTCATATTCTTCTATAGGTATTTTTAATAATTTATTTTGTTGCTTTTTTATGTTCTTAGGTGGAATGTTAGTAAGACCAAAACCGCTAATCCTCACGGTGTCCTCTGCCATTATAATTATGAATTGGACTACCAAGGATTTGGACAGGTGATTATATTATATATTGCACATGTTATGAACATAAATAATGCTATGTTCATAAAAAGTAAAGTACTATCTTTATGTGTTGTGTAGGTTACATAACAGCCATAGCATGATGAGGTTTTAGCATAATTACCTCATGTGTGTACCAATGGAGAAGATGTGTGGAGATGACCTTTATGTGTTGTGTAGTGTTGTCTAGAATGCCACTCATACGCTTTGACATTGTGGAGATGCATGTTCAGGATCGTGTCATGTTGTTGGACAAGTTTTGATTGGAGGTCACATCATGCGACCTATAATCCATTAACAATTCCGTCTATAAATCACATCACATGCATAATAGTCCCTAGCATCTTTCAAAATACCAAATATCATTCCAAACACACAAATAATACATAACTTCCATACTATAGCATACATAACTTCTAGTAAGCACATAGGTCAGAATTCTACCTATTTCCTCCAGTCTTCTCATACCAATTCCAAATTCATGATGAACCCAAGCTTTCCAACTAAGTACACCCTTGATCTCCCTCACAAACCCTCAAATCTAACCTTTCCATGGGAGCTCTCGCCTTTGAAATTAAGCATAAGTTGCGAATGTTCGAATTTAAGCTTTTATAATCAAATTTGCAGCATTAAGTCCATTTGGAATCCACCGATCCTCAACTACACACTGTTGATGTGTCTATTGGCCATTACTTTGCATTACTACACATTGTCGATGTTTCTATTAAAATTCTTTTCCATTACTTTGCTCATTTATAAAACCTCTTAAAAATGTTGTACTATTACAAAGATGAAGCGGGAAGGCTCCGACAGAAATATTAGCATGAAAAGAGGGAGGATGGCTAGGTTAACCCAAGTAGGTGACAACCGTTGGATCACATCTCCTGCTCATATAGGCTACAGTCTAACCATCTCCTAAATATAAAAGTAGGTAAGATTTAGCATAAAAAAAGTTGGTCCTCACAGGGTGGATGCCAAATTTTCATCCAAACTACCTGCCCCCCGAGAGGTTTTTCCATATTACTTGGCCAATGTGCCCGATTGCCATATTACCTTTTTTTTTGCTATCTTGTAATTGATTACACGATAGTATTTTAGTAGGACAAACTTCAACAATGCATATCTCTCTCATTTCTGACCCATTTTTGCCCTTTTTTATTCTTATTTTTAATGCTCTTTCTTATCATCATGATATCCTAATGATCTTGATATCATATCGAAAAAATACCACAAAATTCATGATAAATAACATGCGATGGCTCAACATCTTTATGATATCATCATTATAAGAAAGTGCACTAATATGCGGTGGCTCAACATCTTTATGATATCATCATTATAAGAAAGTATACTAACTTTGATTACACGATAGCCGGACACTAGGATATCATGATGATAAGAAAGAGCATTATAAATAAGGAAGAACAAAAAAATGGGTGAAAATAGATATAATTCGTTGAAGTTTGTCCACTATTTATTGTTGATATGCACCCTAAACAAAAAAATGGGCCAAAACGAATCCCAAATGAGAGAGATATGTATGCATCGTTGAAGTTTGTCCCACTAAAACGCTATCATGATCTCTCATTTCTGATATATTTTCGCCTATTTTTTTATTTTTCCTTATTTTTAGTGCTTTTTCTTATAATGATGATATCATAAAGATTTTGAGCTACCACATGCTATTTATCGTAAATTTTGTGGTAATTTTTCGATAAGATATCAAGATTATTAGAATATCATGATGATTAGAAATGGTATTAATAATAAGGAAGAACAAAAAAATGGGCGAAAATGGAATAAAAATGAAGGAGGGAATAAAAATGAAGGAGATATAATTCAGTGAAGTGAAAAACTTAAAATCAGGGAAATACGTTATTTTAGGGTTAAGATTGAGGAGGGTAAAATGGGTAAATAATGTGCCAAAACTTATATGAGATGAGTCTAGAAAAACCAAGTCTCATTGGCTAGATATTATGAAAAAACCTCGTCTGAGCCGGGTAATAGCAGGCAGCAGCCCACCTTTCACGAATACCGCCCGTTCCTTACCACACTTTCTGGTCCAAGTCAAACACCGTGGGCTAGCCACCATACTTGGTTCCCCGCTCAACCATCATCCATGCTGCACATACCCATCGATGTTTACTCCCAATCATGGCCATCGGCATTCATCTCTCCACCTACTTGTGTCCTCGGTTCTTCCCCTCCGTCAATTTACTCTCCCCTCTCCCATTTCCGATCGTCCCCCACATTTATCAGAGAAATCCGCCGCCAGTTACTCCTAAATGGGCAAAGTCAGTTTTCCTTCTTTTCTCATTTAAGCTTTGAATCTTGTAATGGGTCTCTGATTCTGTCTCTTGTTTGTGCAGAAGGAAGGAGAGAAAAAGGGCAGCGATGCGAAGAAGAAGGACGGCGGGGAAGCCATCACGGTGGTACTCAAGGTGGACATGCACTGCGACGGTTGCGCCACGAAGGTCCGCCGAGCAGTCAAGAACTTCAGCGGTGATGATCGAATTCCTACCCCAAACAATCAATTATTCTTGGTCAAATCAAAATTTTCAATGAAGCCTTCTCTCCCTCCCTCCCTTTTCCTTGTGAAATCGGTTTTGGTTTTTCCCGTCTGGTGCGCTTTTGTTGTGGTCTAATTTGATTCTCTATTTGTTTGACATATGGAAAGCGATTAAAGTTCCTTTCTATGTCTTCCAAAAGCGTAAGGAATCTGGAAATTTAGATTGTCGTTAAAAGCCGGAAATTTCTATTTTAGAAATTCTTTCCGTTTTCTACCTGATCTCTCCGGGGATAAAAAAGGCGACGCATTTTAGCAGGACGATGTGGCTCGTGGCTCTGTCCTAGGCTAACGTGTGCCTGCATACAGCAATTTGACTAGTAAAAAAATTACATAGGAAATTTTTCATAATAATGGTCATTTTTCGAAATGTTCTTTTTAGTTTGATTTGGCATTTGTAGATGAGCTTTTGAGCCATTTTTTGAATGAATTTAGACTTGGTTTCTCGCATGAGATGGGGGGTCTGCTAACGTGCACTGGGTTGGAATTGGGCAGGGGTGGAGGATGTGAAGGGTGACAGCAGCTCAAACAAGCTGACGGTGGTGGGGAAGGTAGACCCGGAGAAGCTGAGAGAGTGGGTGGAGAGCAAGACCAAAAAGAAGGTGGAGCTCATCTCCCCTCAGCCCAAGGCCAAGGACAAAGAAGCGGGCGACAAGAAGAAGGAAGATGCCAAGAAGGGCGGCGACGACAAGAAGAGCAAGGAGGTTGTTATTACTCGTCTTTGATCATCCATCAACACTTTAAATTCTTCTTCTCTTGTTTTATGTTTTAGTCTGATCTTTTGTTTAAATTTTGAGCAGCCGGCGGAGGCGACTCTGTTGCTGAAGACAAGGCTGCACTGCGAGGGTTGCATCCAGAAAATCCGCAAAATCATTTACAAGATAAAAGGTACAATTCCTTGTAATATCATCTTTTTGGTTTACATCAATACAACTAAAAAATTTTTTTGGACCGGTGTTATCATACGATTTGATGATTACTTCAGTGCACTGTTTGCCCAGTTTTTTCATTATTTCAGGTTCGACTATTTCTTTAATTTTGATTTTGTACAAAATTGATTCAATAAATTGGTCTTTTTTTGGCATTAAGAGCCTCAAGACTATTTTTTTCTTTGAAAAATGTGTCTATAATCTTGTATTGATTTTGCTTTCATGCTAGTAATACTTTTGGGCCGTATGAGGCGTGGAAAAACCAAAATATCTACGGTAGATTTTCTATGTCCACTGTAGCTTTCTGGTTTTTCACTATCCAGCGTGAAACACGTCCTGAGGTGAAAGTGGAAAAACCTGAATGCTACAGTATAACAAAACATCTACACAAGTCTTAAAGTGTTTCAATTGAAAGTGGTGTTTTGCTATACTGCAACATCCAGGTTTTTTTTTACTTTCAGGCTGAAACACGTCCTGTGCTGTTTCAGCTGAAAGTGAAAAAAACCTCGTTGTTATATTGTACGTTGAAAATTTACTCTGGATATTTGCTTATAATCACGCCCCAAACGTCAAAACTTTGTGGGAAAATACAAATAAATGAGACATTTTGGGCAACGGGAAAAGACTTGGTTTTGGTTTATTCGCTTAAACTTACCCGTATTAGCGTATTCTTTCTCGGTAAATGAAATAACTAATGTTCGCTACAGTTGGCAAAAAACTGAAATGATTGAAAGTTGCCAAATAAAAATGACATACAATCAATGGATTTCCCAAAAGAAATGAACTAATCAATGTTGGCGATGGGGGTTAAAATGGTCATCTTGGAACCAGTAGATTATTACTTTCTGTCCTCACTGTACAGAATACGGGGATGCTTTAGGCCCCCCCTTTCTGATTTCAATTTGTACGTTGACTGAAACAGACTAAATTGCTCTTCTACTTTGGCAGGAGTGAAACATGTGTCAATTGACCCACAGAAGGACCTGATCACAGTCAAGGGCACCATGGACACCAAAGAGCTGCCTGGTTACCTTAAAGAACAACTGAAACGGAGCGTGGAGGTGGTCCCTCCGGCGGGCAGCAAGAAGGATGAGAAGGACGGGAAGAAAGATGAGAAGAAAGACAAGGAAGGTGGCGGGGAGAAGAAGGACAAAGATGGTGGGGGTGGAGAGAAGGACAAGGAGAAAGGTGGCGGCGACGGAGGCGGGGCTGCAAAGACAGAGGTGAACAAAATGGAGTATATGGGCTACCAGTCGCCTTACGGTATGGCTTATGGCCAACGATATACTCCTATAGTGGAGTATGTGCATGCGCCACAAATCTTCAGTGATGAGAACCCTAATGCTTGTTCTATCATGTGAAATGTGGCCATGATATGGCTTATGGCCAAGGATATAGCCCTATTGTGCAGGGGCACAAATCTTTAGTGACGAGAACCCTAATGCTTGTTCTATATCATGTAAATTGTGTGGACAGGGACGATATAGTCTCAGGGGCTTTTGTTAAAAGAAATTAGTGAATAGATCTGTAAATAGTATGAGAATTAGATAGAGAAGATGCAGAGGATATTGTGTGGGGGAAGGGGAAATGAATAGATACCATACCTATATTGTTTAGGTATGAGGAAGGACTCGGAGCACAGGTTTTTGGTTCATGTGATCATCCAAATTAGTAGTTGGGTTTCTAATTCAAATTTGGCATTACTGCCGTCATATGATTGTGACTTCCTCGTCCCCTATCTAGAATATCCTGAACGATCATATGTATTTGCACAAAACATGTAAAGAGAAAAGAAATGTTTTTTTCTTGCAACTAAAAAAAAGAAGAAATCTTATGGATGCTTTATAGCCATATAAAAATGAATTGAGAAATTCTATTATTGCCTGTAGACAAAATATAGAGAAATGACCTTTGTATTAATTTGTGGGCACCATATTTTCATCCTATAAAATTGAACATCTATTAAGATATTTAATCATTGCATGCTTTTTTGGCATAATTATTGCATGCTTCAATGCGTGCTATGTACAACATCGAGTTTTTTGAATTAACACTTTCTAGATCTTTCCAATGGAAGATCTACAGTGGACATTGAGAGGATTAATCCATTCTTTTAAGCTCATTGAATAATAATTTCTGAAAAAAAATAGGAATTTCAATTGGCAGGCCGAGAGAACTACTGAGCTCAGCCGGTGGGTGCAACGACCAACCCGCCATCGCTGATAGACGGTGGCGCCGCGTCAGCGGATTAAAATATTGTTATTCCGAAATAGTTTATAATGTGTCCAAGAAGCCACGCAGGACGGCTTTTCATTTTATAAAGTGGTTCAGGTGCAGGTTGTTGTGAATGTGTAGCCGTGAAGAAGAGAAGTTATTACCTGCGCGCCGCGCATGGGAACAGTGTGCTCATCACCAATGGGTGACGGGCACCTCTCCCCTACTTGTAATGATCGCTACAAGTAGGGGAGACGTGTCACCCATTGGTGATGAGCACACTGTTCCCCTACGCGGCGCGTAGTCAATAATTTTCCCCGTGAAGAATATTCTACCAATAAGTCAAGAAAGGATGAGGACATTCTCATTTGTTTTGTTTTTTGCTCCGACAATGTTATTGGTGGAGGCACATGGATGATAAAAGTCACAAATGATTGAATGAAAGATTGGTCTACATATTTTATAAAATAGTCTATTATCCACAAGTCACTATAGATTGAATGAAAGATTGGTCTACACATTTTATAAAATAGAGTCCATTATCTACAGTCTTATTAGGAGAAAGGTAGCCTCCCCGGCGACCAGAGAGAAGTTCTCTCTAGTCTCTCGAAGGTTCAACCGTTGGATGAGATCCGACGGTTGAGTCTCTCTCTCTCTCCCTCCCTCTCTCTCCCTCACTCTCCCCCTCTGGCTTGACGGGGCGCCCGCCACCCCGGTGACCCCCCGGCGACCCCCTCCCCTCTCTCTCTCTTCCTCTCTCCACCTCCCTCTAGCTCGACAGGGCACCCCGCCACCCTGGTGACCCCACTCCCGCCGTCTCCTCTGGCTCGATGGGGCGTGTGGCGGTGGGGCTGCGCCCTGTCGAGCCAGAGGAGACGGCGGGGGGTCGCCAGGGTGGGAGAGGGAGGGTGCCAGAGGGAGGGGGGAGAGGGCCGGGGTGGGCTGACGCCGAGCCAGAGGGAGGGAGTGGGGGTCACCGGGGCGATGGGGGGTCGCCGAGGTGGCGCCGTCTGGACGAGGGCGACGAGGGGGGGTGGCACCGTCTGGACGGGGGCGAGGGAGGCAGGCCCCCAGCGTGGCATCGAGCCGGTGGTGAGGGAGGTAGGGAGGGGTGTTTCCTTCAACCATCGGATCTCATCCGATAGTTGAACCTCCGAGCGACTGGAGAGAGCTCAGAGACTACCGGTCCTCTTAGGAGAAAGGTAGCCTCTAGGCGACCGGAGAGTATTAAGTGGCTGTTTGGTTTGAGAACTACATAAATTGGGATTTAAATTCACTGTTAATTTATTTAGGTTGATTTATTAAATTTTTTAATTTCGTTTAGTTGTTAGTGGGGCATGCATGGTGAATTTGGTGAAGTACATCAGGAAGAAATTTGCAAATTCATCCTAAGGAAAGAATCCTCTTTCAGGCTAAATTTTGATTTTAAACTAAATTAATTATCTAAACATGATTAAGGTGGTTCATTCATGCTGAATTTTAAATTCGGTCTAAATTACTGAACCAAATATGATTTAGATGATTCTCTCCTAATTCAGGCTCAATTTAAACCCAAATTCACATACCCAACAGACCATAAGTAGGGATGGAAAAAGTTTTGGATTCTACTCTTTGGTACGCTTGTTAACAGCCCAATGCATGCTCCCTATAACCCACAAAAAACTTCCCTCATTAGGGAGAATATCTCTCTAGATGAGTTGGCGCCAACAATTGGAAAAATGCATGGCTGTCTTTGGGCATTCAGAGGGTAATTATTATGATCAATAGAGAAAGATCAAATCATGGCCTTCCATAGTTGTAGGATACTAGCCATTGACTGGATCCTTCCATGTATATCCAAGACGTTGTAAACATGTATTATTATATACTCCCTCTATTCTAAAATATTATATATATTTAAAAAAATTATCATATTTATTAGACCATGGGCCCCACAAATAAGTAACGTGACTTCCTTGATATCCCATCCCACTCATCTGTTCGCCCACAAACCAAGCTCGAAATCCGAGTCTCCTCCAATTTCCGCTCATCCACCGCCTTCATCCCCGCCGCCGCCGACTACCAACATTCCCCTGCTCCACCACTTCCTACACCGCTTCGAGCCTCCTGGCTGAAGAAGCAACACCACAAGACGTCGACAAGCTTTGGCGGACACAGATTGCCGAAGAACAGAAAAGGGGGAAATCAGCCTGCAATTGGATCCTTATTAGGGTTCGTCTGGGTGGGTATTTGGGATTTGGGAGATTTTGATTTTGATGTCGTAGCTGAAGAAAGGATGGACCTTGATGGTGATCTTGGGCTCGTAGGCCTGGCTAGCGCCCCAAAGGATGAGCGAGAAGGCACAGAAGAGGACGGTGAACGATGCGACAAAGCAAACGGTGTAGAACCAGTGGTCGACCCGCCACTGCACTAGACCATCCATGTCGCTGTCGTCAGACCCATCTGCATCCTGGGGCAGTACCCTCCGCCAGGCGCCGCTGTCGGAGGACTCATGATGCTTGAGTGAGGTGGAAAAGTGGGTGGTTGAGGACTCCCGGGAGTGGTGCGTCGCAGGGTGATCAAACCCCAAAATAGGTTGATAAATTGTAATATATACTCGGTGAATCCAAGTGTCGAATCACAGGGAATGATGTAGGATTATTCTACTCCAAACTAATCTAAAATTACTTAACTCAGCAAATTAAGATTTGTATCAGGAAATTATACAGAGAAATTGTAATTTAATTAATTACTTAATTCAAAACTACGATTACCAACTCAATTAAAATTAACTAGAGATAACGAAGATAATCGATGAGAGATATCAAAGCTTTAAGGATCAATTATTTAATCAATACTTCGATGTCTCTTTAATTTTTCAATTAAGTTCAAATAATGATTTGACCTAATCGGATGATATTTCATTCACATTCATCATAATAATTAACATAAAGATTTCAATCGAATATTTATCATTAACAAGCTTAGTCTACTAATCACATGGAATTATAAGCATTTGCCGTACCTTACGTTAACGACAAATCAAATAATTTTATAGATTAGGACTGTATCAAAACATCTCTATTCAATCAAATAAGCAATAAGTGCACTTTCATAGACATAAAATATTAATCAAATAATGTCACCTCTAGCTTTGATAAACAATTTAGCTATTCATATTCATTAGAAAAATCAGATTCGGAAGAAATTGCATCGGATAAAACACTGTAGTAGAATCACTATTCACAGCTACTGTTCACAGTTTACTGTAGCAAAAACACTGTTCACAGATCGGCACTGTTCATCGTCTT
Source organism: Houttuynia cordata (assembly GCA_039654745.1). Lineage (NCBI taxonomy): Eukaryota > Viridiplantae > Streptophyta > Magnoliopsida > Piperales > Saururaceae > Houttuynia > Houttuynia cordata. Next base: position 13,018,654 of record CM077504.1, read on the forward strand.
CCTCGGGAGTCCGCGGTTACTATAGCAGATGAAAAACAGTTCAAAATCTTCCCTTTCTTCTTCCTCTTCTCTCCACTGATTGATCCTCTTCCTATTCTAATCTTGACAGCCGCCGGAACACGACCCAAATCAGCCTCATCAAAGATCTGTTTTTTTTAAAACAGAACACCACCAGTTCGTCCCAAACAGTCCCCTCCAGTTCTCTTTCCTCTGTTTCCTCTTCTCGGTTTATATAGGTTGCCAAACAAAGTCTTTTTCCAATCCAAATCCATCTTGAGGATGACTCTGATTTGAATGAGTCCTAAATCAAGCCGGTCTGTTTGAGAGCCCTGCACAGCCCATATCGAACACGCCTCTTTCGCCAAAATTCATAACTTTCCTCCTCGCATTTCCTGCCGTGCTTGAGGTCTGCCGCCATTTCATCGCCCTAATTTCTCGCCATGGCCGCCGTCTCGAATATCAGAGAACCTCTACTGCTTCTGACCCATGCCGTCGGAACCCAGGGCCGCCATCATTGGTCGCCCAAACACTCAACCGCCGTCAAACGGCCCTTCAGGTGGCTGCCGATCAGCATCACTATCGACCGCCGTGAGTGCTCTGTCTCGAACGAAAGGCCCAAGCTTTGGCTCGGGTAAATTTTCATTTTTTTGTCCTTTTCTTCAAAACCCGAATCGACCACTGAACCGGTCGGTTTAGGTCCCTTTTTTATTTCAATTTTCTTTTGCTTGGATAAAACCCGTTGTATCAATCGTATCCACCGGATCAAATCTGCACGTCCGTACTTTAATTTTGCACCCATCTTATGTGCTCTTCTGCTGTCGATCTGCAATCCGCATTTTTTTGAACCTGCAATAATAAAACCAAACCAAAATTAGACGCATAATAAAAATATGATTCCTTAAAGTCTTTAATGCATCTAAAATAGCTAATTATAGAAATTTAATTATTAATCCCCTAATTACTATCTTAATCACAAATAACCCATTTTATTTATATTTTATTATTAAAATTATATTAACAAATAGGTAAATAAGGCATATAAATGTGTAAATTTTATGCATATCACAGGGGATGAGCAACGATAGAAGTGGTCGTGAGACTGGTAGTGGGTGTGGTGGTGGCTATGGTGGGGTGATCTATACATGAAATATGCATTTTATTATCTCCTAAACTTATATTTATGCTAGTGTTTGATTAGAATTATTGCTACTTTATTATAGTTTTTGGTTTTGTAGGAAAATGAGAGCAAAGATGCAAAAATAGGGTGAAATAAGACTTTAATGTTTAAACCTTCATAACTTCATATACAAATGTTGGATTGGACTGATTCAAGTCTCATGTTAAATTTCAAGAAGTCAGCTTTTCAACGCCACCGACCACGCATAATTCGGAGTTCGGAGCAAAAAGTTATGACCATTGGAAAATTGTGCTACAGGATGAATAGTACCGATCGATCGGCTAAATAAGGCGATCGATCGCCTGAGGAAAAAATCGAAATTTTCGCAATCGATCATCGCCGTTTGATCGATCGTATCTGCTGGAAATTTGTCATGAACAGTACCGATCGATCGGTGAATAGTGCCGATCGATCGCCGTATACGGAAAACGCGATTTTGACCTATTCCGACTCGGATTTAGAAGGGGACTTCGTGGTTTCTCTTCAATATTATAAATAGGCCTTATGGGAGAACGTTTTGGGCATTAGAAAGTAGACTAGAGGCCAACCCTTGGAGAGTTTTGAGCATACATTGGAGGCTAGAGTAAAGGAGAGAAGAAGATGAAGAACACGATGATGGATTCTCTTCCCATGCTTGGCTAAACACCTTTCCAAGGCGTAGATGAAGTCCAATAATCTGGTTGTGTAGTTTCTTTTCTCTCATCTTATGTTTTTACTCTAGTTGGTGTATGGATTTTATTGTGTAATCACCGTTAATTCAATAAAGATTTGTTCTTTGTACTCGAGAGAGACAAGAGTGAATTCTTGTGAGTTTCAATCCGAAGAATACTTGCGTATCCGAGAGGAACGTGAGTAGACTGAGGTGTTATATATCAATAAAGTTTCATTGGTTTATACTGGAGAGAGATAGATCACAATTCCATGTTTTAATTGTTTTATGTGTTACATCCGAGAGGAGAGCACTATATTTTGAGTTGACAAGTGTATGTCCGAGAGGAATATGCTAGCCAATTGGAAATCTTTATTCAAAAGAGAGAGAGAGACGATACACTAGTTATTGTGGTGGATTCGAAGCCTTGGTCTTCTCCACATTGATTAAAACTCAGCTTAGTAGTTAAAGTTCATAGCTTTATTTAGATTAAACAAAAACTGCAACTTTCTTCTCTTGAATTTGGTAAAAGATTAATCCGTCCCTGAGGTTCGACAACCCTTTAATACTCACTGTAGTACAATTGCCTTGTGCACTTGCATGGGTTTAATTTTAAACGATCAAGTTTTTTGCGCCGTTGCCGGGGACGGAACAATAGTTTACCAGATTCTTAGTATAATTAGTGTTAGAGTAGTTTAGTGAGTCTTAACTTAGATTATTTGTCAGTAGCTTAATTTGTGTTTGTCTTTCTTTTTGTAAGGTTAAGAGAAGACATGGAATTCTCGCCAACGTGGAAGGGCCACCCCTTCCCCTAGTTTGCATTCTCTTATCCTTCTCATTTTAGATTAATTTGTGTATTTGGTGTTTTCTTTTCTTTCTGTGATAGTATGTTGTGCTAGTTGTGGCTATTAGGACTGCTAGTTGTCGATATCTAGGACTGATGTTTGTTAGTTGTGGCTATCTAGGGTTTTTTTTTATCTTATTTGTGGATGTGTGATATTGTGGTTCAGTTGATGAATGCATGGTGAAGAAATGTCTTCACCTTTCTATGAATTTAGCTATGAGAACCCATATAGGAGCTTTAATGATTATTGTTCTTCACACACACCTGATCCCCTTCCTTATGAAATGCCCTACCACCCACGTCCCTTATATGCTGATACTTACAACCGTGGTTGGGATAATCACTCTAATTTTAGGAGTGGCACATCTTCCTTACAATACGCAACTCCTCATATGTCGGAACCATGTGCCCTCTGTTTAAGTCCCATTCACACCCCAGTGGAGTGCCCTTTGGCCCATGAGTACCCTGATTTTATAAGAAAATATGTGAATGAGGCCCAAGGTCTTCATAGGTGGGAGGATCATCCTAACAACCCTTGGGAGCAACCCAACCCTGGGCCCACTCTTCATGAGGCCCTTAGACAAGATTTTCTAAGCCAACAACTACCTTACCAACCAGCCTCTAATCCTCAGTTTGGCCAAACGAATAGAAACCATCCCTAGAAGATCAAATGAGTCAAATGCTAGCCACCCAATCCACTCTCCTCTCAGCTTTTAGTGCGCTGGAAGCCAAGATGGACACTATGATAGACACCAAATATAGAGAGCTGACAGGTGAGCTGAGTACCCATGCCCAGATTGTCCATTCCCACACACAGGCTCTTGCCAACATTGAAATACAATTAGAACAGCTAACACAGGCTATGAATATGAACAAAGAATGCATTTTACCTATCGAGTCCCAATATCCGAATGGCCAATTTTCTGATGAAGGGATCTATTTTTCCCCTGACTATGATGTTACATCCCTTCATAATGCCCAAAGGTTTGACAATGAGCTTGAGCGGGTTTTACATAATGATCAAGAGGGTGTAGAAATTCAAGAAGAAGTAAGTGTGTTGATAGAACCAATTTTTAAACCTTCTTCTATATCTGAGGAGTCACAGTCTATGGAACTATTAATGGAACCTTTTGTTCCTAAAGCACCATTCCTACCTTGTCTAGCTCAATCTAACTCTTTGTTTATTGATAGTAACTTAAACTGTTTCATAGATTGTTTAGTAGAGTCATTAATTGAGGAAGCTTTCCCAATTGGGTTACTAGAAGAGGCCCCTAAGGCCAAAATGGTTGATGTGGGGGAGGAGGTTCCCTTTATATTAAAATTCTCTGATGACCTTCTTTTATGGTTAATGCAGGGACCCCTCTTTCCAAAGATTCCCCACCCACCATTCCATCCTTTTATTCCACGATGTGCTCCATACATAGGCAACAAGGATAGGAGTGTGTGGGGCAATCATTTAATTGATCCAGGTTGAATTCTTGAGGATCCGAACCCCGCACAAGACCGTGGCTCAGTCTGGCTGACGACGTTAAACTTAGCGCTTGGTGGGAGGTAACCCACGTATTGAGGTGTATGCTCTCCTTTATTTGATTTTCTTTGTTTATATGCTCATTGTCATGCTATATTTTGTTCACATTGAGGACAATGTTCATAATAGGTTTGGGGGAGGGAATATTGCTTGCATATAAAAACAAAAAAAAATTAAAAATTGAAAATCATAAAAATTTGATTAGTTTTTAGGTTGTTTGTTAGTACTTTTTCTTAGGTTTTGATAGTTTATCCCGTAATGATGCATGTTACAATTCTTAAGAGATTAATTTGCATTGGAAGTGTGAGTAAGTATACTGGAGGATAGATACACTTAAATGAGCATATCTTTCTGTTACAGTCCTCTTGGAACAGGTGCTTGAACTAAGAAAACTCACTCACACACACTAGTACATAAAGTAATACCATCTAGAGATTTGTTGAATGCTAATCTACAGTGGGATGTCTTTAGTCATAGTCATTGGATGATGTGTAGTTATCTGTTGAGCTTAAAAGATCATGATAGACCATTTACTTGGCTATGGCAAGGGATTGGAACCGGAAATAGGTTGAGAGTATAATAAAGCCTGGACAAAATAATGATGTGCTGAAAATATGAATGATGAAAATGAAAATGAAAATGAAAACAAAATGAAAGAAAAGGGGCTGCTTGACTTTATAGGATTAACTTAGACTGATGCTCGGGCCCGAAGCGGTCTCTTAAAACCTAATGCCCTAAGCTAATTTGGCTGGGAGTCATTGGCCTGAGTCATTGCTAAACCTAAGCATCTTGAAGTCAGGCCTTACACAGTCCTAGCGAGAAAAAAAAAATAAAAGAAAAAAAAATCTGTGGTGTATTATCCTCTCAAATCTAGAATGTTGGACCCGAAGGAGGCGCGCATATTTGTGCTATCATGAACCTAACGATGACGATGACTATGTAGATTCTGATGTTCTTTGGTTAATGGGTAACACTGGATCTGTATAAAACAGAAATTTAGAATGTATTGCTACAATGTTCTACACTTTTACTATTTATATTATCATGCTATATCATATTGAGCAGAAATTTCCAAGATGAAAGTGTGGAATAAAACCACTTACTTGAGGGCTTCTATATTCCTGTTGATTATGAACCAAGTACGTGTGGTTAATTCTCTTAAGCATTGTAGTTTGTATTTGTCGGGATAATAGGTTTGCTTGTTTTGCACTATTTTTATTTTTTTTATTTTATTCTTGTTTTGTTTGAACTTAGGTTAATTAGTTTCATAAATATATATTTGTGGGTAGCATGGCTGCAAACCCTCACGAGACAACACTCGTCCTACTAGGGACACCTAGAGGTTTAACGGCTTGTTGCATACGCGGTTACTATAACAGATGAAAAACAGTTCAAAATCTTCCCTTTCTTCTTCCTCTTCTCTCCACTGATTGATCCTCTTCCTTTTCTGATCTTGACAGCCGCCGGAACACGACCCAAATCAGCCTCATCAAAGATCTGTTTTTTTTAAAACAGAACACCACCAGTTCGTCCCAAACAGTCCCTTCCAGTTCTCTTTCCTCTGTCTCCTCTTCTCGGTTTATATAGGTTGCCAAAGAAAGTCTTTTTCCAATCCAAATCCATCTTGAGGATGACTCTGATTTGAATGAGTCCTAAATCAAGCCGGTCTGTTTGAGAGCCCTGCACAGCCCATATCGAACACGCCTCTTTCGCCAAAATTCATAACTTTCCTCCTCGCATTTCCTGCCGTGCTTGAGGTCTGCCGCCATTTCATCGCCCTAATTTCTCGCCATGGCCGCCGTCTCGAATATCAGAGAACCTCTACTGCTTCTGACCCATGCCGTCGGAACCCAGGGCCGCCATCATTGGTCGCCCAAACACTCAACCGCCGTCGAACGGCCCTTCAGGTGGCCGCCGATCAGCATCACTATCGACCGCCGTGAGTGCTCTGTCTCGAACGAAAGGCCCAAGCTTTGGCTCGGGTAAATTTTCATTTTTTTGTCCTTTTCTTCAAAACCCGAATCAACCACTGAACCGGTCGGTTTAGGTCCCTTTTTTATTTCAATTTTCTTTTGCTTGGATAAAACCCGTTGTATCAATCGTATCCACCGGATCAAATCTGCACGTCCGTACTTTAATTTTGCACCCATCTTATGTGCTCTTCTGCTGTCGATCTGCAATCCGCATTTTTTTGAACCTGCAATAATAAAACCAAACCAAAATTAGACGCATAATAAAAATATGATTCCTTAAAGTCTTTAATGCATCTAAAATAGCTAATTATAGAAATTTAATTACAAATCCCCTAATTACTATCTTAATCACAAATAACCCATTTTATTTATATTTTATTATTAAAATTATATTAACAAATAGGTAAATAAGGCATATAAATGTGTAAATTTTATGCATATCACAGGGGATGAGCAACGATAGAAGTGGTCGTGACTGGTAGTGGGTGTGGTGGTGGCTATGGTGGGGTGATCTATACATGAAATATGCATTTTATTATCTCCTAAACTTATATTTATGCTAGTGTTTGATTAGAATTATTGCTACTTTATTATAGTTTTTGGTTTTGTAGGAAAATGAGAGCAAAGATGCAAAAATAGGGTGAAATAAGACTTTAATGGTTAAACCTTCATAACTTCGTGTACAAATGTTGGATTGGACTGATTCAAGTCTCATGTTAAAGTTCAAGAAGTCAGCTTTCCAACTCCACTGACCACGCATAATTCGGAGTTTGGAGCAAAAAGTTATGACCATTGGAAAATTGTGCTATAGGATGAATAGTACCGATCGATCGGCTAAATAAGGCGATCGATCGCCTGAGGAAAAAATCTAAATTTTCGCGATCGATCGTCGCCGTTTGATCGATCGTATCTACTGGAAATTTGTCATGAACAGTACCGATCGATCGGTGAATAGTGCCGATCGATCGCCGTATACGAAAAATGCGATTTTGACCTATTTCGACTCGGATTTGGAAGGGGACTTCGTGGTTTCTCTTCAATATTATAAATAGGCCTTATGGGAGAACGTTTTGGGCATTAGAAAGTAGACTAGAGGCCAACCCTTGGAAAGTTTTGAGCATACATTGGAGGCTAGAGTAAAGGAGAGAAGAAGATGAAGAACACGATGATGGATTCTCTTCCCATGCTTGGCTAAACACCTTTCCAAGGTGTAGATGAAGTCCAATAATCTGGTTGTGTAGTTTCTTTTCTCTCATCTTATGTTTTTACTCTAGTTGGTGTATGGATTTTATAGTGTAATCACCGTTAATTCAATAAAGATTTGTTCTTTGTACTCGAGAGAGACAAGAGTGAATTCTTGTGAGTTTCAACCCGAAGAATACTTGCGTATCCGAGAGGAACGCGAGTAGACTGAGGTGTTATATATCAATAAAGTTTCATTGGTTTATACTCGAGAGAGATAGATCACAATTCCATGTTTTAATTGTTTTATGTGTTACATCCGAGAGGAGAGCACTATATTTTGAGTTGACAAGTGTATGTCCGAGAGGAATATGCTAGCCAATTGGAAATCTTTATTCAAAAGAGAGAGAGAGACGATACACTAGTTATTGTGGTGGATTCGAAGCCTTGGTCTTCTCCACATTGATTAAAACTCAGCTTAGTAGTTAAAGTTCATGGCTTTATTTAGATTAAACAAAAACTGCAACTTACTTCTCTTGAATTTGGTAAAAGATTAATCCGTCCCTGAGGTTCGACAACCCTTTAATACTCACTGTAGTACAATTGCCTTGTGCACTTGCAAGGGTTTAATTTTAAACGATCATGGGGCATGCCGGAGAGGCCACTGGAGTTGAAGGACATTTTCTCGGTGTCGTACTGGGAGGGGCTCTGCACTATGTAGGAAAGGGGGGAGAGTGATGAAGAAGAAGAATAGGGAAAGAGGAAGTCACGTGATTAGGCCAAATATACACAGTATTTTGGAACACGTAACACTGATAATTTTCAAATGTACACAATATTTTAGAAAGGAGGGAGTATTGAATGAGAAACAAGCACAATGATTCAAGGTGGATTTTTTTTTATGCTATCATCATTTCTAGGCGATCCACTGTCCATGCTTGTTTCTTCTTTTCTAGTGAACGCCTCCTTCTCCGTGACAACGAGTTAGACCTTTGTGTCGTCTCCTCTCCAAATTATAAAGAATATTTCTCAGGAGGTTCCCATCAAGCTTGTCTCGACTAACTACTTGCTTTAGAAGATGCATGTTTTATCTGTCCTTTGCTCCCATGGTCTCCTCGTCTTTATCAGTGCTGCTCTATTATGCATGCCATCTGCCATTGTCATCAACAAGAAGCACAAACCTAATCCGCAGTTTGCCAGTTGGATCCTGTTGGATCGAAAGGCACTTGCATGGTTGAATGCCTCATTGTTTTGAGGTTGTGCTTATCCAAGTCATCCATGGTGGCTCGCTAAGTTTGGGTGGCATTGGAACATTTGTATGGCACAAACTCCCTGGTTCGTGCTCAACAAATGAAGTCGAAATTGGAGTCCATCTCCAAGGGCAATTTGAGTATGTCGTCCAATTCTAGATGATGATCTTATTGATTGGATGTATCATGGATTTTGTAAAGCTAATTACATAATTAATCATTCAAAACAATGATTAAATAAGATCTAGGTCAAAACACCACATGGCATACCATAAATAATTATTAAAATAATAATCAATTTGAACACACGTGCCTATAGTCATATTGAATTGAAAATGTAACTAAAAAAACTATATCCCACTTTCTTATTATTTCTAGCCTCTTTGTTATCGCCCATGTCTCAAGCTTCTATGACTATTCTTCAAAACCTGTGGAAAAAACAAATTGAGTATGGGGAACTCAACAGGAAAGGCTACCGCCACTAGACTATGTAGCATAACAACAAGAAATACACGAGTATAGCTATTCTAAAAAATTCTTTTATTAGTTTAATTCAATTATTTTTACATTCCTCTCTTCAACTAGTTCATACTAGTATGCTACCCAATGCCTTAATTCTTAGGTCATGGGTAATTCCTCCTAGGTCTCATCTCTTGTGAAGTCAACCTTTATTTCTTCTGCTTTCTTTTTGCTCACCACTAGCCATGGCTGACAGAAGATCCCGAGAGGAATTTATGGTTCCCACCAGTTTGAGATATGACTATCATGAACTTCGTTGTAACTCTGCATGCATTCTTGAACTCTTGTGGATCGAAGCCCCCCTCAAGATGGCCAATCTTGATACATGACTTGTGGCTTCCATCTAGTATGGTTGCTCTTGTGGCATATGAATTTTCCTTCATTCTTTTGTTGTTGTTGGTTCTCTTGTGGAACTGAAGAGTCAAACTCTCATTCTTCCTATTCTCACTATTTTGTCTTAATGTGGATTATGACATTACTATTAATATCTAATTGTTTAGTTTGTTGTCCCCATCCCATTGGCTCTCAGACACCTCACTATATACCACTTGATTAGTTGCTATCTGTACAACCTAAGGTTTCATTACTATTTGCTATCGGGTTTCACATGACTTGTCTTGCATGTGTTGTTGTTGAACTTGCATATGATTTTGATACTATTTCTATTGAACCATCTAGCATTTTACTTAATGGTTTAAATACTTTTACGAATGTAATCTAATAATGGCATCCAGATGAGATCCAACGGTGGAGGTTGCTACAACGGGTCTTAACCTAAGCGAAAGAAATGAAAATAAAAAGAAAGAGGACCGAACCGGCTCGTCGGGTCGGTTAGAAGAAAAAACAAAAACAAAAGAAAACCTGAGTCGATTGCTCGGGTGTTTTGACCGGAGGAATAGAGTGCTCGTGCTCTGCTCGAGCGCTAATAAAAAACACCAGGCCACTCGAGGTAGACGGCGAGGCGACGGCAGCCATGGGCAAGGAGCACTCAACACGAAGGTTCCAGCATGATCAAGAGGAGCAGAGCACGACAAAGAGGAGCAACAAAAGGAAAAGTCTCGATTTGGAATTGGGAGGCCGAATTGGAAAAGATTAGAGGCATTAAGCAAATCAAATTTCGGCTTTGGATCAGAATGGTAAGTGCCCAAATTCAGTTCGATTGAAGATTTTAAAAAGGGTCGGATTTGACTCATATTGGGAAAGTTGAATTTTTTGTGCTTTGGCTCTATTTGGAGAGGATTAAAGATATAATTTTTTTCTACAAAATTGGACGGGAATCAACTTAATTCGAATGGCAAATTGCTAGATTGGGAAGGCGGCAAAAGGAAAGATGTCTTTTACACGAAATTTATGTGGAAAAGGTTCTGATTTGGGGGAGAAAAAGGATTGTTGGCTATAGACTGCCAACAATCCTTTTTCTCCCCCAAATCAGAACCTTTTCCACATAAATTTCGTGTAGAGAAGAGAACTATCTTTCCTTTTGCCTGCCTTCCCTATCTAGCTATTTGCCTTTTCATCCAGACAGCTATTGTACCTTGGATTTGTGTCGACTTGTACCAGACGGTTGCTGGGAGAAGGAATAGTGCTCATTGTTATTTCTAATCTAAAAATTCTTGCAAGTTAATTTGATTTTAATTAAGATGAATTTTATTGTTTTTGTATTTCAATTAGTTAGCATGAGTAGCTAATTTCTTGACCAGGGCTGAGATGATGCCATGATTAATTATATGAGTATTATTCATGTGATTCAATTGTTCTATTAAATTAATGAGCTTTAATGATTGTTATTCTCAATTTAATGCATCAAATTTTAAGTTTAATCTGATGTTTGGATATTAGTTGTGATTTATCTAATGATAGATACAATTAATGATTTGAATTTCATCTATTGATATGCAAAAGAAGACAAATTTTATTCTAAAATTTGTATGTCTTCATGCTGAAATTTCCGTAGGAGAATAAATTGAATTTCAATTCTCTATGAGATAATATTGAGAATAATTGCTGATTTTGGATAATAGCTCTTAGAATTATCGTGTTGATTCTTATGCTATAGTATTTTAAGTCTTGATTAAAGTTATGATTTTTATTTGTTAATTAGGTTTCTTTCTGTATATTACTCAACTGCTTTTACATTAGTTGCTTAGTTAAAATTGTTCAATCAATTTTAGTCATTGGTTAAGTAAGTTTGAATAATCAATTTTAGTTTTTGATTAGTAGTCGTTGTAGTTAATTCAATCAACTTAATCTTTCAAAAGGGTAGTTAATTTGATCTTAGAGTTTGAGTTCCAAAAATACAAGTCTCTTTGGGTTCGATCTCGTAAATCGTACGACTATACTCCAATATGATTTGTACACTTGCGAGTAAAATAAAATGATATTTAAAATCAACATGTTTTTGGGACCGTTGCCGGGGATTTTTTAGAAATCCAGTTCTAAGACTAATTGTACCCTTTGTATTTAATTTTAGGTCATCGAAAACAAAATAAAAAAATACACACAAGAGAGTTGATTGATGGTGTATGACCATGTGGACATGTGACCACACACTGCATCTGGTTGGAAATAATTCCAATTAATTAGAGAATAGTGAAACTACAATAGATCTTTCATTCAAAATGGAAGGTCAACCTGGGAAACCTATGAGGGAGTTGTTTTCTCCAATCACAATCAATCCTCTATCTTGCATAGTGTTGCCTGCAACCTTTGCAAACCATTTTGAAATAAAACCTTAGATAATTCAGCTCTTGCCAAATTAACATATCTTAATATAGAAGATCCTTACATGCATGAAAAATATATTCTTGAAATTTGTTCAACATTTAGATTCACAGACTTTTCAGATGAGTCTGTTTGTCTGCACCTTTTCCCCTTCTCTTTGAAGGACGACGCTAAGACATGGTTAAAATCTCTTCCCCCTGACTCTATCATAACATGGGATATGTTGGTGAACAAATTTTTGTCCAAATTCTTCCCAATGGCCAAAACTAATGAATTAAAAAGAGAAATCGCCGATTTCATTGAAGATGAAAATGAAAAATTTTATGAGAGCTGGGAGAGATTCAAAGACCTATTACTAAAATGTCCACATCATGGGTTTGAAATATGGAGGTGAATTCAACACTTCTACAATGGTTTAATTCAAACACACCGTAATATGATTGAATCAATGAATGGTAGTACTTTCTTAAACTTAGGAGGTGAAGCAACATATAATTTCTTAGAGTGATTAGCTAAAAGGTCCTAACAATGGGATTTTACAAGTCATAGGGAGAGACAACATCAAGCTTCCAAGAAATGAGGTCTCTATGAGATCAAATAGGACGTAGATGTTAAGGTTAAACTCGATGCGCTAACCAAGAAAATAGATGCCTTGAGTCTGAACCGAAGTATCAATGCTCTTAACCTAAATGAAGCATGCTCTTTGTGTGCTAGCCCGATGCATACATCTTTGAACTGCTCCTCAATGAATACTTATCTGGAGTGTTATGCAGAACAAGTTAATGTCCTAAATAATTATGGGAAGCCGACAAAAAATCCCATCTTTGAAACTTACAATCCAAGTTGGAGAAATCGTCCAAATTTCTCTTTGAGACAAAGTCAACCACCTATGAATACAGGTGGGCAGCCCATGCAAAACATGCCTAATAAGTTTAGGCAGAATAACGCATCCTATCCAATTTTGTCTCAATATCAACAATCTTCCACTCAATCTCAATCCTTTACACACAAAAAAATTCTCATTAGAAGACACTCTCAAATCTTTCATCCAATCTACAAACCATGTTATTCAGTCAACCAACCAGCTATGCTTGAGATGAAAAACTCTACACACATGAATACTCAAGCAATTACTAAGCTAGAGACTCAGGTTGGCCAGTTGGTCACTCAATTGGCAGAGAGAGAGAGGGGGAGATTTCGTAGTCAACTTGTGCATAACCAGAAATGCCAATTCTCCATTGGTAGTAGCTCTAATTCTTCACAGAATCAAGAATATGTTCAATCAATTATCACCCTTAGATCTGGAAAACAAGTTAATAATAAAATTGAATTATCTAAAAAAGAAGAAACTGAGAACACTAAGCTTGAAATAGAAACTAAAGAAGTTAATTCTTCTCCAGTTGTTGACAGTGATCCCCCACCTAGGAATTTTGTACCTAAGGCACCATATCTGCAAAGATTAATCAATCCTAAAAAATGTATATAACTGGGAGATATTCTAGAAGTGTTTAAGCAAGTGCAAATAAATATTCCTTTTCTAGATGCAATCCAACAAGTGCCCTCATATGCTAAATTTTTGAAAGATCTAGTCTCTGTTAAAAGGAAAAATAATATTCCTAAAAAGCATTCCTAGCAGAACAAGTTAGCTCTGTCATTTAATGTAAATTCCCTATCAAATATAAGAACCTTGGCTGTCCCATAATTTCATACATGATAGGAAAATATCAAATTGAGCGAGCTTTGTTAGATTTAGGGGTGAATGTGAATTTATTGCCATACTCTGTGTATGTGCAATTAGGCCTGGGAGAGCTAAAACCCACTTCAATGACACTTTAATTAGTTGACCGTTCGGTTAAAATTCCTCGAGGTGTTGTTGAGGATGTTTTGATTAAGGTTAATACATTTTATTTCCATGTGGACTATGTCATCCTTGATACTCAACTTGTTCCAAACCTAAGTGGGCAAATACCTGTCATTTTAGGTCGTCCATTTCTAGCCACATCTAGTGCTATCATTAATTGTAGAGTAATGCAAATTTCTTTTGGGAATATAAAGGTGAAACTGAACATCTTTGATATCAGTAAACAACCACCTGACATGGATGATGTGAATGAAATAAACCTAATTGAAACACTCGTCCATGAAATTTTTCTTGAAACACAGTCCCAGGATCCCTTAAAGGCCTATTTAACACACTTTGGTTGTGAGTTTGATATTGATCAGTCAATTAAAAGTTAACTCATTGTTTGAGTCTGTACCTCTTATGAGTACTAAACAGTGGCAACCAAAAGTGGAGCCTCTTGCCTTATCATCAACACTAGCAATTCCATCTAGTGTTGAGCTACCTAAGTTGGACTTGAAACCATTACCTAATACTCTAAAATAGCTTATTTAGGTTTTGTTGATTCCCTACCTGTTATTATCGCATCTGACTTAGATGCTGCTCAAGAGAATAAATTACTTTATGTTCTTGAAAAGCACAAAGAAGCTATAGGGTGAACCATTGCTAACATTAAGGGCATTAGTCATTCTATTGTTATGCATAGAATTCATTTGGAGGATAACGTCAAGTCTTCTCGTGAATCCCAAAGACGCCTTAACCCTGTCATGCAGAAAGTAGTTTGAGCTAAAATCCTTAAGATTCTGGATATAGGAGTCATATAACCAATCTCTGACAGTAACTGGGTAAGCCCTGTTCAAGTTGTGCCAAAAAAATTTGGCATAACTGTTATGAAAAATGACGTTGATGAGTTAGTTCCAACTCGAGTTTAAACAAGGTGACATGTCTATATCAAATATCAGAAGTTGAATGCTTTGACAAGAAAAAATCATTTTCCCCTTCCTTTCATTGATCAGATGCTAGAGAGGTTAGCGGGACATGAGTATCATTGCTTTCTTGATGGTTATTCTGGTTATAACTAAATTCCCATACCCTATGAAGACTAAGAAAATACCACTTTCACGTGTCCTTTTGGTATATCGTCGCATGCCCTTCGAGCTATGCAATGCACCTATTACCTTTCAAAGATATATGTTGAATATATTCTCTAATATTGTAGAACGGTTTCTAGAAGTATTCATAGACGATTTTTCTGTCTTTGGGTCTAGTTTCGATGAGTGTTTGCACCACCTATCCTTAGTGTTAGTGCAGTGTAAAGAAAAAAATCTGGTACTTAACTAGGAGAAATGCCTTTTTATGGTTCAAAAAGGAATTTTTATTGGCCATATTATATCCATAAAGGCATTCAGGTTGATAAAGCCAAAATTGATTTGATTTCTCATCTTCCACCCCCTTGAACTATGAAAGAAATTAGATCATTTTTAGGCAATGCTGAATTTTATAGAAGATTCATTAAAGACTTTGGTAAAATTTCAAGACCTTTGTATAACATTCTTGCAAACACTATTTGTCTTTGATGATGCCTGTAACCATGCCTTTAAGAAACTAACATCAGAGTTAACATCTGCACCTATTATTCGGGCGCCTGATTGGAGCCTACCTTTTGAGATCATGTACGATGCCTCTGATTATACTATTGGTGCTGTGTTGGGGGCAGCGCATTAATAAACTTCCCAATGTGATTTACTACGCCAGTAAAACCCTTAATGATGCTCAATTTAATTATTCTACAACTGAAAAGAAGTTGCTGGCAGTAATCTTTACCCTTGATAAGTTTATGTCTTATTTATTTGATCTAAGGTCTATATCTATTCGGATCATGCTACATTGAAATATCTATTATCTATAAAGATACTAAACCTCGTCTTCTCCGATAGATATTGTTGCTACATGAATTTGATATTAAAATTCGGGATAAGAAAGGTTCTAAAAATATTGTAGCTGACCACTTGTCTAGGTTGACAGTTGATTTCACCGATGATTCATTGCCCATAACTGAATCTTTTCTCCTACTGATGAGGAATTACTTGTAGTATCCCAGTTGCCTTGGGAGAAACTGGCCGACTCAACTAATTGAGGTTAACTGCCCTATTTAGTGGCTAACCGACTCGACAAGAGGCTATCAATGGATCGCCAGTGTACGGAACAACCTATTTTAGCAAACTAGTCCCAACATCCAATTCATTCATATACTGTATAATAGCATGCAAAAGGTCACATCTTTCTCTCAATAAGAGAACCTAAGATATGCCAATAACATAATTATATAGCATGAAATTCAAATTCCAATGCACCATCACATAATTGATCATAGATTATCATTAAAATCAACATACAATTCAGTAGCTCGCCAACATAGATTATCATGAACTTGGAATTTCACATTCTTGGTACCGTTTCGACCGACTTTTTGAGATATTTGAAATTGTATGATATATAAATTCCAAGTATTGCCGGACATATGCCAAAAAGAGTGAATGGGGGTCACTTCGTGTACTTGGCCATACTTAACCCATAATGCAATCTTTGTCCAATTCTTGGCCCGCTTTCACTTGGCCCATTAATATATAAATACCACTGCTAAATGTCTATTAGGAGAAGAACATATTTACTAACCATTAAATCCTTGCTTAAATTTACTGGATGATACGCATATGATCAACCAGAACATCCTGCTTGCTCATCAAGTTATCCAAAATTTTCATTTCAGTAGAGGCCCGAACAACTTTTGCATCAAAGTTGATCTTAGAAAAGCAAGTCAAGTGAGACTTCGTTCTACTTGTTCTCAAGGAGTTGGGTTTCATTTCTATTTGGCGCAATTGGATAGCTCAACGTATTAGTAGGGCCTCATTTAATGAATTATCCAATCAAGGGACTGCTCATATGCCTGGAAATTTATTTTGGGTGCGACTCCATACACATTTAGGGGTTATAAAACCAAATTGGGAATGTCGCTACTACTCATACTTGGCTTGACCCTTGGGTCGGCACAATGCCTTTGATATCTAAATTCAGCAGAAGATCAATCCAGCAGCTTGGTGGTTCTCTTGGGGATTGCCTAAATGGGTTCATTCATCAAGGTAATTGGACTCTAAATGAAGCAGATACTAATCGCAACGAGGAAATTATGGACTTTCTTCAATTGCATAAGCCCTGCCTCTCTTCAGATGAGTACTCCATTGGTAGGTTGTCTCCATCGGGGTCCTTCTCATATAAGTCCGCCTGGAACTTTGTTTAGGCATTCTTTTATTTCATGGTTGGCTGTCTGCAATGGCTTGCTCTACTAACATCTTTGAGTGCCAATTCTCCAAGCATGTTTGGAGTCTGATCCCGGATCGATGTCACATCCTGCTCTTGACCATGAAGAGGAATTGCACTGGGATATTTTCTTCCATTTAATAAATATGTCGGCATCCTCATGAAGACAATTATCTGCATACATATGGCATGAAAGAAATAATCAAATTTTTTATGGCATAGATCATTCTTCAACTGAGATTGCTAACAAGTCAACTGTCCTTCTATCTTAAAGTCTCTAGCTATTGCTCTAGGGTCTTTTTTTGGGATAATTGAAAATATTATTAAGCTCAAGGGGGGGAGAGAGAACGAGAAAAAATTGGGGCTCCCCAACCCTTACAAGGAAGAAGATAGAGAAAAACTCTAAAAAACAAAAACCCTCCTAGTAAGAGGTGGAAAAACTAGCATTAAAAGAAACAAGTGCTATTGCTACTCTTCCCATAAGCCATCAAGGAATGGGCATTGTTCTATGATTTTACTCTTTAATCCCAATAATTCAGAGATAACTCTTGCTTGTTGAATAATTGCTTTTGACAGAAGGGTACCATGAGTGTACTTGTCATCAAAGATCCTCTTATTCCTCTGTACAAACGAAAGTGATGTATGTTGAAAACAAAACTTTCATGAAGACGCCAGCTGTTTTGTTCCATTGATAAATTCTCTGTGCATAGCCCTAGATAGGAATTTCTGAATCTGACCATAGTCACTAATGGTTCAAAACAACCGGGGAATTAGGGTTCGAGAGTGCAAACCCTAATTGGAATCCTTGTGACAACTTCTAACGGTAAAACTGCATGATGCGGAACAGTTACTCGGTTTGACTTGACTCCACCCCAATACTCGATTCCAGAAAAATAATCTCTCTGAAATAGTCGTTACTCAAGTCTTTCCAACTTTATTTAATATTACTTAACCCTTCAACTCTTATAATTATGTGATACTAACTAATAGAATAATGTTCCTCATTTTCCTGCACTATTATTTGCATAACAGTTCACTTTCAACCCTTACCATAATTTTTATAATTTGAGTTAGGATAAGAAAGTTTTACTGCAAAATATCCCGTGAGTCTACTGTCCAACCCAATAGACGGCACAATTTTCTAAAATTCCTATAATTAGTTATGAATTTTCGATCGACGACTGTCTGTGAAGGAATATTACTGGCCGAGGCTTAATTAAGTCAATTAGTTTTCAATAATGCTACTCATCTATTAAATTCTCATAATTTCATGATAATACTAAATAGTACTCAGTCCCAACTATATGATACAGTACTTCATATGATTTGGTAAACAATCAGTAGTTCATCTTTCATAATAAATTCTATGCATCAAATGCTAATCTTTCCCTGTTAATCATTTCTAAGCATAACACCAAATAGGACTACTAATCTCATACCAGATCACAACTTAAAAGTATTGACGACACCAAAAAGAGACGACCTTTTCTCAAGTCAGAGAGAGACTCAACTCAGAATTCTCATTATTTAAGACTAACAAACTTTTATCTTCTTGATTCCACATGTATTTACCCGTATTGACAATTATCGGCTTAGAACATCTCATCAATAACAAAAACTGAGACAACAATTTTTTAACAGTAAATATCAGAATCATTTAAGGCTCATACTCAACTAATTAGACACTAGAAATTAGAAAGAAATCCTTATCTAGGCCATTGCACATCAAATACAACTTCAAGTATTATTACGATCCATGCATGTACAAGTAATACATAAAATTCCAATCTTTTGTCACCAATTGATAATACTATCATAGAATTCATAGATCAGTAGACTCAAATGCCCATATTTCAGATCATATCATGACAATAAAGCAAAAGGAAGTAGGTAAAACGCATCCTACCTTTAAGGATGAACCGATACAATTCTGCACGTAAACCGGTTCTATCTCGCACCACTCCTCTTCTTTGTGTATTCCCCACGAACCACGATGTGAACCAATGAGAAACACCACTGGTCGACTTGAAAAAATGGAGGACGAAAGCACTACTCCCTTGCTGCATGACTCCCAAGGCCACCAAAAAGATTTGCCGGCTTCTCCTTCTTTCGACTTAAATAGGTTAACCCTAATCTCCTTATTACTTATCCACCGTAGATCCTTCCACCATCCAATGACCACGAATTGCCCATCACAAGAGCATATCTCATCCCAGGATGTGATCATCCCATTACTCAATTTCAGTTACAAATCCCATATGGTATGGATTTAAGCCAATTAGGTTAGTTACCATAACGAGATGAGTAACCTCCCCAATTGAATCCAATTTGGCACGATCTTCTCTCCTTGACACATGGCGCCATCAATTGGTTAGATTATGCCATGACAAACCTTCCTTTGATGTCCAAATGCAATTCCTCTAATTACATCAACTTCCAAAATTGAAAAGTCCTATTTTCATTCAAATTCAAACCGGATTTGAATAAGGGATAACAACTCCAATTGCCCCATGATTTGATTCCTTAAATCGTGGGCCAAATTGGTAGACCACGTCACCCACGAGCCTAAAAAAAATCAAGTAGGAAATATTACAAAAGAAATCAAATCCAAAAACACACAAAATGCGATTTCCCTCAATCGCAATCGATCGGCCATTAGACACGATCGATCGCATCCCACCAGTTTCCAATTTCCGAATTTTTTTTTCGGGTATTACAAATGGTCTCAACACAACTCACTAATAACTACTTGTACCTTATTTGTTGCTATCTGTTAAACCTAAGGTTCATACTTTCAATACTTCTTCAATCTCCTTACTATCGGGTTTCACCGACAATTCATTCAATGACACTTGACTTATCGTTGGATGTTTGTCGTTGAACTCACAGATTATTTTGTCGATTCAACTAAACATACTGTTGTAATCAGTCTAGGAAGATGAAGAGTCAGTCTAGGAATATGAAAGGTCAGGAATGTTGTAATCAGTCTAGGAAGATGAAGAGTCAGTCTAGGAATATGAAAAGTCACATCTTGTAATCAGTCTTGGAAGATGCGCTTCTCCTTCCTTATAAGGAGGACATCTTCCTCCTTCTGGGTATGCAATATTAAGAACTATTCCTTCCCTCTCAAATCTCTTCTTCTCCTCTTTGCGGATTCCAGTACTTGTGATCCTTACGGGTCACAACATTGGTATCAGAACGGTCACGATCCACCATGGAGACGGCGATGATGGCTAACGACGATGACGAAGACGGCGACGAGATCTCCTTCCCCGTCCCGATGTGCATCATCTCTGCCATGCCGTATCGCAGGCGGACAACCATGGCCGCAGTCAATCTCGCCCTCTCCCCTTTCCCTGATAAATCCTTTGTCTTTTGCATCTACCAGAACCACCACCCATCTCTTCCATTTCTTCTCCCAAGATCCCTCTTTTTTTACCTCCGCTCCTCCCCTCGCACCACCTCGAAACCTATTTCCGCCATCGCCTTCCCCTACCCACAACCGTTGCCGCCGCCATCGATCTTCTCGCTGACGCCGCCGCGGCCGGTCCCGTCACCGTCAAGGGCGTCCAGATCTACAACCGGCCCATCTACCTCGACATGCAGGCCACCACCCCGGTCGACAGGGTGCTCCTTTACGACCTCCGTTCCGCCGAACAGGGCCGAACAAGGCCGGGGCATCCTCCTCGCCGACGACCCGACGGAGATGGCCGCACCGGCCGTTGACCCATCTGTCGACTCCAAGCGCCCCTACAAGGCTTTCCCTGTCTCCAGCTCCCTCCACGACTCCTCCAAGCCATCCATCGTCCTCCGGGGCGACATGACCCGCCGCTGCGGTGTCCCAGCCATGCATCCCTCCCCATTGGTGGTGCTGGCGGCGCAAAGGTGAAGTTTTTGGCGGCCAGGATTGGGGGCGGAAAGGCATTCGGCAAGGGCGGAGCGAAGCGCCACCGGGGGGTGCTCCGGGGCAACGCCCAGGGCCTCACCACGCCCGCCTTCCGCCGTCTGGCCCGCCATGGAGGCAACAAGCGCCTATTTGGGCTCCTCTACGAGGAAATCCGTGGGATGCTCAAGCTCTTCTCCAAGAACGTGATCAGAGACGCCGCCACCGTCGCTGCCGCCAGCCGCCACAGTCCTCGGTGACGACCGCCGCGACCTCCTTCCGTCCTGCTTCCGGGCACTCTCCGTCAGCCGAATTCGTTCCTGAGGTTGCAGATTGAGAACACGCTGGAGGCCCTCTGCAAGTTTTCGGACGATATCATCAGTGGCAAGATCAAGCCCCCATCTTCTCCAGCTGGTCGTTTTACCCAAGTTCTCTCTGTTGGAATTGGTGGTTCAGCCTTAGGACCTCAGTTTGTTGTAGATGCATTGGCGCCTGACAACCCACCCCTCAAGATAAGATTTATTGACAACACGGATCCTTCTGGTATTGATCATCAAATCGCACAGCTTGGAGATGAACTGGCATCTACGCTTGTCATTGTGATTTCAAAGAGTGGAGGTACACCTGAAACTCGTAATGGTTTATTAGAAGTACAGAAAGCTTTCAGAGAGGCTGGCCTGGATTTCTCAAAACAGGGTGTAGCTATCACACAAGAAAATTCTCTATTGGATAATACTGCCAGAATTGAGCGATGGGTGGCAAGATTTCCAATGTTCGACTGGGTGGGTGGTAGAACCTCTGAAATGTCTGCTGTTGGCTTGCTTCCAGCAGCGCTCCAGGGAATTGATGTTAGAGAGATGCTTGCTGGGGTAGCCTTGATGGATGAAGCAAATAGGACTACTGTGGTAAAAGAGAATCCGGTTGGGGTCCAAGGATATGGTTGTACTTCCATACAAAGACAGCCTTCTTCTATTTAGCAGGTATCTACAACAGCTGGAATTTGACTTGGATGGAAATCGGGTCAATCAAGGGATTACAGTCTATGGGAAATAAAGGAAGCACTGATCAACATGCCAACATTCAACAGTTGAGAGAAGGAGTTCACAATTTCTTTGTCACTTTCATTGAAGAGTTACGTGATAGGCCACCAAGTCATGATTGGGAGCTTGAACCAGGTGTTACATGTGGTGACTACCTATTCGAAATGTTGCAGGGGACGCGGGCTGCCCTTTATGCTAACAACCGTGAATCAATTACTGTCACTGTGCACGAGGTAACTCCAAGATCAGTTGGTGCACTTGTTGCTCTCTATGAAAGAGCTGTAGGGATTTATGCGTCACTGGTTAACATCAATGCCTACCATCAACCTGGTGTAGAAGCTGGAAAAAAGGCTGCAGGAGAAGTGTTAGCTCTGCAAAAGAGGGTGCTGGCAGTTCTAAACGAGGCCAGCTGCAAAGAACCCGTTGAACCATTGACACTAGATGAAATTGCTGATCGTTGTCATGCTCCAGAAGATATTGAAATGATATACAAAATAATAGCCCACACCATCCGATTTGTCCCTACCGTGAGCGCCGCAGTGCCATCCTTCTCCTCCCTCGCTGATTTCTCCAGTGCTCTCACCAATGTCAACAAGATCGGTGGGCCCAAGCACTGCCGGTCCAAGGGCTTCCGCCGCCTCGGCGTCGCCCACATCGGCCCCCACCAAGTCCGTCACGACTTCTGCCACCAGCCTCACGACCCCTCCAGGTCCCTCACCGCCGTCTCGAACCTCTGTCAGACCACTGGTGTACTGACCAGAGGTAACGTGTGCTTCATCCACATTCTCGCATCCTCCCAGCCTCTCGCCGCCGTCGGCCCCACCAATCGTGCCGCCCATGGCTGCCAACTCAGCACTGCCCAACTCGGCCTCGACCAAACTGAAACCGCCATCTTCCGCCGCCTCGGCATCACCCACCTCGGCTTCCGCCGCGACCTCAGCCACCATGGCTTTCGCACGGTGTCTGCCCTCGCTGCCTCGGCTACCCCTGACGCTGCTACCGTCGCCCCGGCAGTCTCTATGCCCCTGCTGCCTCTACTCCGCCGCATCCCTCCTCAAATCGGGAGCCCGACCGGCGGCGTCTCGTCCATCCCTCCTCTCACGCCGAGAGCCCGACCGGTGGCCTTTCGTCCAAGGGGTTCCTCCTCTCTTGCACGCTTGAGCATGCCACCGTTGCAGCCGCATCTACCGAGATGTTTGCCGACAGTCCCCACATCCTTTCTTGGTCGCCTTGAGGACAAGGCTGCAGCGGAGTGTGGTGGAATGTTGTAATCAGTCTAGGAATATGAAAGGTCAGGAATGTTGTAATTAGTCTAGGAAGATGAAGAGTCAGTCTAAGAATATGAAAAGTCACATCTTGTAATCAGTCTTGGAAGATGCGCCTCTCCTTCCTTATAAGGAGGGCGTCTTCCTCCTTCTGGGTATGCAATATTAAGAACTATTCCTTCCCTCTCAAATCTCTTCTTCTCCTCTTTGCGGATTCCAGTACTTGTGATCCTTACGGGTCACAACACATACTACTTTTACTGAACCATAAGTTACTTTACTTAATGGTATCTTTACTTCATCTAATTTAATTGGCAAACTAATTAATGCAATTCACTAACAAGTCAATCTTGTCATTTGTTGTTGTGTTTTAAATTTTGTATTACTCACAAGTACATGAATCGATTTTGAGTATAGATATATAAATTGCAAGGTCAATCCCTCAAGGGATTGTGTATGGGAAAGACAAGACTAACCTAATCAAACTAATCCTTAAATTAATTGTAAAGATTAGATTATCTAAACTAACGAAAATCAATTAATTGAACAATGAAACAAATCAAACTAAATTATCAAAAGCACTTAAACTAAATCAAAAGAATTTAAGACAAATTTAAACTAAGCAAGAAATTTAAATTAAAATAGAGACCTAGGAAAATAACAATATCAAAGGGACTAAGACATTGGAATCCACACATCTTAATTTATAGAAAATCCTACACTTATGATCATCGATTATCTTTCCAATATCTCATAACAATCTAGAATCCAATCTTGTTGTATGGAAAGTACTATCTTTTAAGCTTAATTATAAACTAACAAGTAGTGTTATTTAATGCTTCATGAAATTAATGATCTAAGTCACTAGATGTAACTATTAAATAGCAAATCACAACTAGTACCCAAATTCAACATTTTTATAATTAAACTTAAGCATGAATTAACAAAATCCACCCCAAATCATAAGAAAAACATGATTGATCATATATCCGAAGTAGACTTATGAAATTTAACAAATAATAAGAACACATGAACATTAACACACAATCTCATGAAAAATGAATCGACTTACATAAGCATAAAATTAATTTACAAATACCGTAGCTTCATCCTAGCATTAGCAAATAAATTAGCTACTCATACTCATTATATTAAAGGTAAAAACAGAAATTAACTTCATTAAAAATAAAAAATTGTAACTTACAAATAAAAATCCTATTTGTTTAACTTTTCCTCCCGTAGACTATCAAACGAGGCATTAGAAACTTGTGCAACAGCAGCCAAAAAGACGAACAAAAAGAAAAAAAAAGAAAAAAACCTAAAACTTTGTGCTCTATCTCTACTGTGAAAAACTTTGTTCTCCTCTCTGCTCTTCTTCTTATATAGGCGTCCCAAATCAGATGCTCTAAATCAGTCCTTTCCAGTTGAGGATGAACACAAATCTGAAGCTTTCCCAATCTAAAATCAAGTCATTCCGATCCAAACATAGAAAATCCGAGCCAATCCAAATCCCATCTAAATTGAGTCGATCCAAATCTGTCCACGCCTTTGTTCACCTTTTCCTCTTGTAGGTTTTGAATTTGCTGAACGCGCTTTCCAAATCAAGACCCCGATCTGTAAATCCATACCAAAATGAGTTTCTTCTATGAAAATCGAGCGAGCCAAACCTTCCCAATTATGAATATGAGCCCAGGTCCTGCAAGCTACAAATTGCACCGAACCCAAGCATGAGCGCGCCCAACTCTAGACTGATCGAGCCTCTTTTCTCTCTGCAACTACCTGGGCACTCCACTTCTTTCTTCTAGTCGGCCGAGCGACACGCTTGAGCAGATCTGCTTTCAATTAAAATTCATTGCCTCAATCTCATTCGTCGAATCCTATCTTACTGGCTTTTCATTTAAAATTAGTGCCCATATTTTCTTTTGTAGCAATCAACGGCTGAGATCATCTTTGCACTTGATTTAAGCCTTTACATGATTTTGAGCTTTTTAAAATCTGCTTTTGAGATCATCTGATAACTGGAACTCTTGAAACCCACATAAATAATATTAAGCCCAGACTTACACGTGCAATAAAATATAATTCAATTAAAACTATTATGACATCTAAATTATTTAATTAGAGCAAACTAATTATTAAATCATTAATTACCAACCTAACACTATTCTTATTTTTGGCAAGAAAGTACACTAACAAATAGGTATAAAAGTATATAAAATAGTATATATCCTTTGTATATATTCTTGTCGTAGACATTGATAGAGAATAGAACCAGCCGAAATAGAATCTCACTTCTCTATCATGCCATTTATTAATTCTTCTTCTACCACATGATAATCAAAAGTATATCCAGAAACCTAACCATCAATCATAAATCTTAATTCCATAGACATACATTCTTCAAATTCCATACATATGCATTCTATGGCATCATCAATTGCCAAAATCAATGCTTCCAGTAAAAGAGGCTTATGTTGCTCTTCCACGGACAACATTACATACCAACAGTCCATTTGTATGACATAAATCTCATTAGTTAAGAAATATAATCAACTATTTATTTCTAAGCATACAATTAACCATGATACATGAAAATCCATCATAGAATGTAGAATCTTCTAGCATGCAATTCCCACTGACCAAACAATTAATACTCCAGGCCAATCACAAGGAGATATCGACTCTTATAATGACTCTTATGTACGGTTATACAGTTTTCCTACCTCTTTCACGAGAACTTCAAGTCAAATACTTCATCTTCTCCTTCTCTCTCCAAAATCCCAGCCACCTTTTGAAATATCTAAGTTTAGGGCATGCTAATACGTGCATTGGAGATGGTTAACCATGAATTTATATCATTCCATAATGATAACTTTCAAAGAGATTTAAACGGATTGGACTGTCGTATCCTATGACAAGTCATCCAACAACACCTGAGATTTTGTAGAGGGTTAACCACGTATTTATATCCTTCTATAATGATAACTTTCAAAGAGACTTAAACAGATTGAACTGTCGTATCCTATGATAAGCCATCCAACGACACCTGTGTTTTTGTAGGGAGTTGTCTATAAACTTAGTACTATTACAACCGGCTTTCTGAGAACTTTCCAATGACATATCATTTTATATGTAAATTGTAAGTAAATTGAGAGATATTCTAAAAAGAGTGTTGCAGGTCACTTGGTGCACTAAATGCATGCTTGATTCAACTTTACAACTTGACCAACACTTAACTTAGGTTGCAACCTCTTCTAAGTGACCAACCATCACCACTTAAGTGTCCGTTATGTTAGAAACATGTTAAATCAACTCAATTCTTAGTTATCAATTTGGGATATTAGATTGCATAGTAAAGTGGAATCCACTTAGTGGATAAGCACAAAATCTTTTTTGAGGGGATTTGTGCTTAGCATTGGAGAGAAACAAGGCTTCAATGAAAATTAGGGGTACCGGTGGCTAACTGTAGCATCAATATCTCCAAAAGGAATATTTGTGTTTGGGTTTCCCTAGATAATAGGAAGATCTTGCATGATGTCATGACGTTTTAACCACAAAGGAGTTGGGACCCGCCAAAGGTGAGGGAAGAGTTTGGGTATCAATAGAGGCGTGGGTCCCCTTGTCATCTCTCCCATAGAGATGGAGAATGACACAAAATCCATGGATCCATAGTAAGAGACATCTATCCTGCAACATTGCTCTTGCCTTGGGCATGTGCTAGCTTGGTGGTTGAAACTATTGCATTTAGAGCAACTCAACGACTTCCATTCATATTAAACCTTCTGCGGGGAAGGTTGAACCATCATTGCATTTAACTGGAATAGTATCCTTGAACTTAAAACCTGGCTTGATCTCCACACAAACTCGAGCATACTGGAGGCAACTAAAATTGGTAGTTGGAATATCACATCTCAACGGTGAGCCCAAATTGCTCTCCATTTTTCCCAGGCTTCTTGGGACGTACTGAGGAGGAAGTACCAGTAGTCCAACCCATATTGGAATAGAGTTCATAATTTGTCTTACAAGCTTCATACCATTATGCCATTGACGTAGAGTAACCCGGCGTCCGCCAAAAGTCCACATACTATTAAGAACTTACAACCTTCTGCAAAAGAAAACTTGAACATGAAAAACCCATTAGCCATTGACTTCATCTCGAAGGGCACTGCAACGTCCCCAATTTTTGACATACATTTTACTCGGTGAAAACCAACGAAAGACTTTCAATTTCGATAAATCAATACTTCGGTTAAAATACAAAACCGTGCCCATCATAAATCACGACTAAACAAATTGGGGGCATCATATTCGGTACATTTCGAACATAACATAATTTGAAGTCTCATATTAATAATTTATTCAAACCGAAGTTCTTGGGAGGAAGACATTGTGCTCCCAGGCATTACTGGACCTCATTTCCGTGACTATTGCGGCCCATGAGTTATTGATACGTTTGAGGCACTCCACTGTTGCCTTTCTCAATCCATGACAGTCCCCATTCTCCAATGATGGGGAACATGTCGGGTAGAACACTGGGAGTTCCAGTAATATTCATCAGCTCCCTGATCATGCCTTTCAGACCTAGGTTATTGTCATTCTTGTCGTCATAGTCATACACATCTTTGTTGAAAATGAATGCCTCTAGCACATTCAAGAGGCATCATAAATTATATCCGCAAACATCACCTTCTGCCCCTCCCGCCGTCTGAGGAATTTGATCAATTCTGCCACTTCCCACTCCCGAACTTGCGATTGTGCATCGAGCATCTTGACTAACATCAATTCTCGTGCTATGGAGGCAGGAGCACCCACATAGCTCGTGATCATGTTTCCTGAGGACCTCCATGGCAGCGGAGGGGCTCGAGGCCATGACGCCGGGCACGAACCCGAACTTGCGTGAAATGAGTAGCCCATAGGTCTTCGCGAAGTTGCACAGGTCCAAGAGTTGATGCTTGGAAAGTCGGGTCCCTACCAGGGGCCATGCAAAAAGACCAGGTTGGGAGGTTTCTAGGAGAGCGTTTGAGGAAGAAATACACGAATGGAAGCAAGAACGAAATATACTACGAATTGTGCCATGGAAGACTGCACTTGGAAAAGAATTAGGCCTTTGAGTAGGTTCCCATGAACGTGAATGCAAACTGCACACACATCCATATATACACAATTCAGTTGAAAATTCTACCATGAATAAGGCAAGTTTCTCCATGTCCATAAGGAAATATAGATAGTTGTAGACCTTAACTGATTGGTGAAGCCTGACGGACGGTTGTATTTGATATAATGATCACCGTCTTTGCTTATGCTTTTTTCCAGAATCTTGCTCTATATATTTATGGCTTACCACATGGAAGACCGAACTACATTAAATGTTAACTCTATTAGGTACGAAATCTTACAACACGGAAGACTGATCGAAATTAAATGTCACCCCTATTAAATTGGCAGTCTAAATCAGACATTTAGCGAAATATGATACCTGAATCAAATACAATCAACCGATACTACTAGTTAAAAAAGGTAAAAACCCACAATTTAGGATATGTTCCAAAAATACCCTTCATATAAAACTTACAATAATCTCATGTATTTTAAAACATTTTCAAACGGTAAGAAAAAAATATAAAATGAAAAAATCAAAATTATGTCCAATCGAATGCTTAAATTCTCTTGTGGCAGTATGATGCACTTACGTGTTTTTCTATGAGAGATTGCGGCCATGTTCCTCCTCAAAATATAGGCAATTACATCTAATATTATGATTAACCTAAATATTCATTCTATTGAAAATAAGTAAGATGTTTCAATATATTTGAAAGAAATTTTATTTCTTAAAAAATTATGTTTTACTCTAACCGAGTGAAAGTTTCTCCACTTTAGTCTCGAAGATTAAAGTGGTTAAACATTTGTTTGGGAAAGTGATCCCCTCAACCTTAAAGACCAAAACACTGTTATGGTCTGCTATCAAGAGAAACAGAGCAATTGCTCTCCGCCATTGCCATGCATCACGTGATTCTCCATCAACTTTTGAGCCTCCAACATCATGTGCTCCGCCATAAATCTATCCCAAACTTCGTTTCCTCAATTAATGGTCGAGAAAGCTTTACTTTTATGTTGTGCACAGACCATTTCAAGCCTTCCAAGATCCAAAAACAAAATTTGGAAGTAACCACTTGTAGATCTTGAGGAAATGAGCAAAAATAATTTTATCTTCGACTTCAATTGATGTTGTTTCGGACTTTGATTTGATATATTTCTTTCAGCTCGGCGTGCTTCAGTGTTATGGACTCAATTAAGCTTTCTTAGTTCTATTCCTTATCTAATCATGTTTTTTAGTTAATTATTACTACTTGTACTAGGCTTAAGTTATTTTCACTCTTTAAAAATGTGAGGCCTATGACCAAAACAAGATTACTAAAACAATGAAGAATTATAAATTAAGTTCATTTTATGTGTTTTTACTTTCTTAGTTATAGATGTATTCCTCCATGGATTCTCATGTAGACCACCGTCTTCATCATCGGTATTAGAGCCGTTCTCGATCCTCGGCTCCCAACCAACCCACCCTTGCTGCCGCTATGACCGCCCTCACATAGGAGACTTCCCAGATTACCCAATTGGAAGCGAAAGTCGAGAGAGAACTTACCGATTTGAAGAACTCCATCGCCACCAACTTTGCGGAGTCCACCCATCTACTTGACGCGAGTCAGCAAGAGAACGTTCGTCGCTTTGAGAAGATCTTGTTTTCCTTGCATCACATATCTGTGTCGGCTACTCCTCCGACTTTCAGCAACTCTCTGACCATGTTTCTGCCACCGAATTTCATCGCAGGCATGCAACTGCAGCTGCCCGGCATGTCGCCTTGGTAGGGCATAGTGTCGTCGGACACCTTCATGGCAGACTCCCCACCGTCGGTGTTCATCCTGTCGTCCTCATTCTGCTCACTAGCACCACTCATTCACGCTGATTCCATTCCCCAGATTGGTGTCATGGCCACCGCCTCCATTCCGATGCTCTCTCCATAGGGTCTATTGGAGTCCATGGCAGTGTTCGACTAGACCACTGCTACCATGGAATGGCCTCTCTCGTCGATCCCCTCCTCCAGCCATCAGGTGGAAGAGGCGGTCTCTGCCCATCCTCTTTCACCACCAAAGCCCACGCCTTCAGGCCCGCCCAGCTTGCCTCTGCTGGTACGCTTCAACCCACCATGGTTGGTGACCTTTCTAGCAAATCCCAAGAGACGCCTTCCGGCACTGTTGACGCTCGTCCTGCTGGCGAGAGCTCTGGCAATTTTTCGCTTTGCCATTGAAGCGTTGGAACATCTTCCTGATCCTAAGGTCAATTTGTTGGCAGTGGCGCTAGTTATCCAGGCGGCACTAGGGCTTCACAACGAGAACTAGAGAAGACGTATGGACTTGGAGACCTTGCATATCGAGTTTGAAAATGGGTTCGATCGGATCCGACTATTAATTAGACTCGTCCATCATTTTGGTCATTTTTATATGGGTCATCAACACTTGCTTCCAGAGTTCTCAGACCAGTTTGCTGCCACCCTATTCTGTCCAGGCAGGCTTCATGAGGGTTCAGGCCCACTTCATGGCCTTTGTGTTGTTCATATGAAACTTGGGCCCTCAGGATCATGGTTTTCAAAACCGGACCGGACCGGCCGGTCCGACCGCGGAGAACCGGAACCGGGCTGGAAACCGGTTCGGTTCACCCGGTTTACCCCGGTCTGGTAAACCGGCCGGTTTAACCGGCCGGTTTGTCTTAAACCGGACCGGTCACGGATTTTTTTTTTTTTTTTTTTTTTGAAAAAAGTTGTTGTTTGAGGGGGGATTCGAACCCCCCCCCCCCCTCCTCCCAAACCAACAGCCTTAACCACCTGGGCTACCTGGGCTCTTGTGTTAATATGATACAAATTAACTATTTAATATATATTTACCATTTATACTTCAAAACCGGGTCATTCCGGTTTGACCCCGGTTTGACCGTGGTCAAACCGCGGTCCAACCGGACCGGCCATCGATCCGGGTCGATGGCCGGTCCGGTTTTGAAAACCTTGCTCAGGATACTATGCATACTTCTGTTTGGTCTTTTCAATCGGCCCCAAATTGTTTGTGATCCCTTTATTGCTACTTCGTGATTCACTATTGGGTTACATGGATGATAGATTTCAAGAGAAGCAGTGGTGGGCCCAACTTCAACTATTCACTATGATTGCCCTTCTTACTTATCCTCACCAATGTCGCAAGAAGTAATGACTACCTTGAGGACGAGGTGATGCGGAAGCGTTGGTGGAATGTTATGGACTCAATTAAACTTTCTTAGTTCTATTAGGAGTAGAATTCCTTATCTAAACATGTTTCCTAGTTAATTATTACTAGTTACACTAGGATTAGGTTATTTTCACTCTTTAAATATGTGAAGCCTATGGCCAAAACGGGATTACAGAAGCAATGAAAAATTAAGAATTAAGTTTATTTTATGTATTTTTACTTTCTTAGTTATAGATGTATTTTTCATGGATTTTCATGTCGACTTGAGTCCACAACATTAATGATGTAGACCACCGTCTACATCATTAATGTTGTGGACTCAATTAGGCTTTCTTAGTTCTATTAGGAGTAGGATTACTTATCTAATCTTGTTTCCTAGTTAGTTATTACTACTTGAACTAGAATTAAGTTATTTTCACTCTTTAAAAATGTGAGGCCTATGGCCAAAACTGGATTACATAAGCAATGAAGAATTAAGAATTAAGAATTAAGTTCATTTTATGTGTTTTTAGATTCTTAGTTATAGATGTATTCCTCCATGGATTCTCATGTAGACCACCGTCTACATCATTAAGAAAACTGGATAGGTTTGTCCATGAAGATAGTCCAAACCCGGAAGGAGAAATGGACACGGAGCCAATGATATATAGGAAATATATGCATTTTTATACCTCTTTTACTTAGTTTTCAAGTGACAACTTCGGTTAAATAGGAATAATTAGGGATCTTTAGTGTTAATTGAATAATTAAGAGTTTGTATCAATTATTTGATAAATATGCATAATTGAGCAATTTAGATGCATTAATTGAATTTAATAGATTTATATTTTATTATGCATCTAAATTTAATTTTATTTTATTTATGTAGATTTCATGAGCTCGAGTTGCAGATCATGGAGTTATTTTGCGTCAAATAGTTTTTTATGCAAAGAAATCAATACATAGAAGATCCAAAGATTACAAAGGCTACATCAGGTTTTGAAAGATTATAAAAGCGAAAGATCGAAGTTTGAACTTATCAGAACCACTGATTGCTACTTAAGAGAAGACTGGTC
Source organism: Houttuynia cordata (assembly GCA_039654745.1). Classification (NCBI taxonomy): domain Eukaryota; kingdom Viridiplantae; phylum Streptophyta; class Magnoliopsida; order Piperales; family Saururaceae; genus Houttuynia; species Houttuynia cordata. The sequence goes on from CM077504.1 coordinate 13,051,171, forward strand.
TATTTTAAAGTGAAGAGCATTCAGATGAGATCTGACGAAAGAGATTGACACGAGGGGACAATTGAAACAAAATAAAAAAAGGAAAAAATGGGCTTAGCTTTTTGCTCGGCCACTTGGGAGAAAGAAATAGAATGATCGAGCGTTCTGCCTGGTCACTCGGAAAGAAGGCGAGTTCATGCTCGCCTGGGCTCGACCTGCTCGGGGGCGCTCGATCCAATAGAGGACAGGTCAAGGAAGGTCAGAATCATCGTCAACTTGTAAACCTCCAGAGGATAGACTCAAATCTAGATTATTTGTGATAAACACATAATTTACACACATTATACACCCTAATACATTAGTTTTCTAGCCCTAATTATGAGTTATCTAGGTTAGTTAGTAGCTATTTAGGTTAAGTAAAGAATTAGGAGATACATTGCTAATTGTGTTTAATTGAGAAATTTAGATGCATTTAATTTATTTAATAGAAATATTTTTTAATGTGTATCTAAATTGAATCTAATTATTTTTATTTAGATTTGAAGAGCTCGAGTTGCGGAGCATGGAATTATTGCACAACAATTGGAGTTATATGTAAAGAGATTAAGTTGTAAAAGTTCTGACAATTAGAAGGCCAATGGCAGGTATTAAAAGCTCTAAAATGCATTAAAGTGGAAGATCAAAGTCAGAACTCATTGGAGCCATTGATTTTCACTAAAGAGAAGACGGGTTCTTAGTTAAAAAAAAATGAAGAGACATAAGATGAGATCGGACAGTCGAGGATGATACAATGGGTTTTTAACCCGAATGAAAAAAAAAAGACAAGACAGAGTACCCTGAGCTCTGCTCGGGGCGCTCGGGAGAAACCACAGGAAGAAGCGGTTTGAACTTGGATTTGGGATAGAGGCATGCTTGGTTCAAATTTGGTTTGGATAGATACATATTTGGATTGGATTGGTGTGGGTTGTGTGGATGGATTTGGACCCGTCAACAAAAGATAAACTCGTGGATTTTTAATGCGATTTGGATAAATCCGAGCCTGAAAAAAGTTGATTTCAGTCAAGGACTCTTTAATATGGGACATTCTTGAGAAGGCTATAAAAACGAGGGAGAAAGGAACTATTTTTGGGTTGGCTGATTTTTGCTACAATATTACTACAGTATACAACACTACTACAATGATGAACAGTAGTTTTGCTACAATGATCTATGAACAGTGTTTATGAACACTAATTTTGTTACAATGATATGTGAACAGTAATTTTGCTATAGTGTCTCTGCTAGAGAGCCGCCGATGAGTTTTTTCCCGAGTTTGATTTTTTTCATATTATGATCATGAATAGCTAATTTCTTTTTAGGCTAGGGCTATGATGATGTTTTTTAATGAAGCATGTGATAAACTCCTAAATACAAGTTTAATTTTTATGGATTGATATTCTATTATACATTGTGAATTTTTCTTTTATTGAATGTGCCATGCACATTGGATGTTTAGAATTATTATATAGTATGAATTGTGCTTGTGTTAAATTAATAAAGTGTTGATCTTTGATTGGACGTGATCTTCGGATATGTGCAACCCTTAGGTGACCGACCTAGTGCCATTATCCATTGGTTTTGCATAAGTATTGCTTAGGAGCAATATTACTTGTGAATTTATTACTAATTTTATGCTTTAGTCTATCTATCTATTCAATCGTATAATCTTTATTTCAATTAGCTTATTTTTTTTATTAATTTACCATTGTGATAATAGGTTTGATTATTTTGTAATGTTTTATTTTGTTTTATTTTGTTTGCACTTAGGTTAATTAGGTTAATAAATACATGTTTGTAGGTAGCATGGCTGCAAACCCTCATGAGACAAAACTCGTCCTATTAGGGCCACCTAGAGGTTTAACGTCTTGTTGCATATGCTCAATGCAATATTGTTTCTTACGAAAATGACATTTACTTTTCTACTCTAGTCTCTTGTTTATTCTGGTTCCTTTAGTTTTGTTTGTTTGATTTTGTTTTGTTTTGTTTTGCTAGGGACTAACAAAATGTAGGTTTGGGGGTGGGATCTACACATGAAATATGCATTATATTATCTCCTAAACTTACATTTATGTTAGTATTTGAGAAGATTTAGTGATACTTTAATGTAGTTTTTGGTTAAATGAGGTGAAAAGTGACTCCATTGGTTAAATCTTCATAACTTCTTGTGAATATCTCTGATTAGACTGATTTAAACTTCATGTTAAATTTCAAGAAATCAGCTTTCCAACGCCACCAACCGCGTGCAATATGGAGTTCGGAGTGAAAAGTTATGACCATTGAAAAATTGGACCGAAAAGTAAAACCGAGAAACCGATCGATCGGTGAATAGTTCCGATCGATCGCCATGTGTGCAAAAGTGAGTTTTACCTATTTTGACTTGGATTTAGAATGGGTCTTTTGTGTTTCTGTCACGCCATGAATTCCAAGACCTCGAATAAAGCGCGAAAGCACTGACACAATAAAGATCAAGAGGCTGAAACCCGGGACGCGGCCGAATACTCGATCGCACCACGATCTCATTCCAGAATGCTTAACCAACGTCCGTTTACAAAAATCTTAAATAATAAAACTACACTATTACAATAATCCAATTAACACAATCCATCAAACATAAATACAATTCAGCACGCAGGCTGATTAGTTCTCCGCGAACAAGAAAATTAAAAACAAGGAATAGATCCACTTCTATCAACTTTCCACCATCGAGCTCCAAACACGAACCTTGTCAGTTCTTCTCCACTTTAATTCCTGCATCGAGAGATGCATGAGTATTTCGAAAGAAATACCCAGTAGGAGCCTAGAAAAACCCACAATAGGTAATAACAATACAATACTGTAAAATGATAATTTAAGACACCTTTAAGACAAATCAGGTTAAGTAAATACTGAGTTCACTTACCTGCTTGATAATCATCACAAAGGACCATCAACGGTCAAGAATAAAATAACTCAGATCCCAAACGTACAGAGCATCAGGAAGATCAATAAGGATACTGACTCCAAACATACAAAGTGTCGGAGATAATAATTTCTACTCTCTGATCAGTCCACTTCCCCTATGGACATCAATTATCAGAAAATCCTAGAGGTTCTACAGAGGAACCCGGTCATGCGTCTAGGGATGCTAGCCCCATCGCTTACAGCACAATGGGCTGAGACTGCAGACCTTCCGTAATATCATACAGTCTAAAGCGCACGCGTTGCCATCATCGGCTGAACTATAGAGGTTCATATATAATCTGAGTTCACAAAGGATCTAGCAATGGCTCGTGAGCATACTATGATTCCAATCTAAGAGCATTCATCAAACTCTTAGTGGAGAACCAGTTTACATAGAACTGAATTCATCTAGAATTAACAAGGATTCTCTCAAACAGAGACCCAGACCATAATAATCAAGAAATAGGCTCTCAGAGGAGTAAGGCAATAACTTTGTCAAGGTCATCGGAATGGAATCACATATGAGTACTGATAAGCATAAAATATACACATTTATATGCCTTATTTACCTACTTGCTGGTGTAGATTTTGTGATAAAACATGAATAAATCGGGTTATTTGTGATTAGGGTAGTAATTAGGGATTAATAATTAATTTACTCTAATTAACTATTTTAGATGCATTAAAGAATTTAATGAATCATATTTTTATTATGCGTCTAATTTTAGTTTGGTTTTGTTATTGTAGGTTTGAAATCGCGAATTGCAGATCACTAAGCAGGCGTGCGCATTAGACGTGTTTTGAAATGCCAAAGTGACTCATGAGCTGATATGACGCGTATTGAAGGATTTGAACCGTTGATGAGCTATTTAAGAGAAGACGGGCGCGAATTTAAAGTACGGATGTGCGGATTCGGTTTGGTGGTTGAGATCGTTTCGGCGGGTTTTATTAAAGAAAAAGAAAAAAAATAAGAAGAAGGAAAATGAATGAAAACCGGATGGTCTGGTCCGGTTCGGTTTAGAAAAAAAAAAAAAAGAAAGAACTGACCCGAGCCATCGGGCTCGGGTGTTCCAGAAAGGAAACGGGGCGCTCGAGCATCTGCTCGAGCACCGGTGTAACTGAAACAGAGCGCCGGCGAGCGGAGGAGAGCTTTTCCGGCGGAGCTCGGGTTGAGACGACGATCGGACCTCACGGCGGCTTCGACAAGGGACAGTGACCGGCAGTTGGGCGGCGATTGAAAAAAAACAGAGTAGTAACAGCAAGGCGGCGGCAATGGACGCCGGTGTCGTGCTGACGGCCGGCAAGGAGCTTCGTGGCGGTGCTGTAGAGCAGTCGGAGGCGGCCACGATGGCGCGAGGAGGAGCAAAATGGTAAGTTCTGGATTTGGAAGGTCGACTTGGGCAAATCGAGAAAACAGAGAGAAAGGAAAGATCGGATTTTCTTTGCAAATTTGAACGGAATTTGAATGGAAATTCTCTGGGTTTAGGACGAATTGCTGGCATCAATTGGGGCTCTCGATTTGCTATAAAAACAGAAGGAAGGCTGGTGATTTTGGGACTGCTAAGGACTGATTTTGGGGGGCGATTTAGGACTGTTTTCGGAACTGTTTTGAGGACTCTGTTTTTGTCAAACAGAGGACGAACAGAGCTTTACAGAACCTTGCAGAGTTTTTTTTCCGGCGGTGTTTGGGTCGGATTTTCGTCGGGAATAAGAGGAATCGAGAGGAGAAGATAGGGAGAAGGAGAAGAGGAAGAGAAAAAGTTGGATTTTTGGCTTCGGTGAACAGTGTTCCTGCAATTGCTACAGTACGGGTGGTTCGAGGGAGACGATGAACAGTACCTCGGATGAACAGTGAATCTGCTACAGTAACCCGTGAATAGTGTTTTGCAATAGTGTTATCAATGCAATTCTTTTCCAAATCTGATTTTTCTTTTCTCATGAATATGAATGGCTAAATCTTTTGTCAAAGCTAGAGGTGACGTTATTTGATTAGTATTCTTACGTCTATGAAAAAGTGTTTAATGCTTATTTGATTGAATGCGATGTTTTGATAAAGTCACAATCTATATAATTATTTGATTTGTCGTTAACGTAAGGTACGGCGAATGCTTATAATTCCCTGTGATTAGTAGACTGAGCTTATTAATGATAAATATTCGATCAATATTTTTATGTTAATGGATATGATGAATGTGAATGAAATATCATCCGATTAGGTCAAATCATTATTTGATTCTAATTGAGTAATTGAATAGACATAGAATATTAATTAAATAATTGATCCTTGAAGCTTTGATATCTCCCATCGATTATCTTTGCCTGTCTTTAGTTAAGTTTTACTTGAATCTTTAATCGTCATTTTAGTAGTTAGTTAAATTACAATTTCTCTACATAATTTCCAGATAAGAATCTTAATTTGCTAAGCTAAGTAGTGTTTAAATTAGTTAGAATAGAATAATCTTACATCATTCCCTGTGGTTCGACCTCGGACTTACCGAGTATATATTACAATTTGTCAACCTTCTCTTGGGTTTGATCAAATTTTGGCGCCGTTGCCGGGGAATGATCAAAACTTTTAGAATGATCAATATCGGATGACTCTAATTATGACTCATCAAGAAACGGAACACTGAATCACATCATCGTACTTAGCCCCTAGATTTAACAATTCCCATGCACTAATATCCAATCATCGACATCATATTATTATATCAGCATGAAACAAGGATCATACTCATGAGAATTCAGAAAATCAATTTGTGGTAAAATCAATGCATCCTATCTCTTTAACGATTTGAAACTTCTCGCAAGTAGTCTTCTTCGATCACTCTCCCGTTGCCACGGCTCGCACCACCACCCAAATGGACTTCTGACCAAGAGGGAGAAGAGAGGACGAGCTCTTGCTGGCTTGCACGACTCCCCAAAATGTCCAAAAGGTTGCCGGCCCTTATACTAGTGAGTTTAAATAGTAATTACAGTGAGTTTAAATAGTAATTACCCTATTACCTTTAGACGAATCACCACCGTGGATCCTTATATCATCCAAGGGCCACAAATAGACCAAGATAAGAGGGGATCTCCATTTTGAACGTGGTAACTCTTCAATTGCTCATCAGTTACAATCCCAATTAGTTAGAAAATTAAGTGCAATTAGTTGGTTTCCATAACTAACCCACAATCTCCTCCTAATTGAATTCAAATTTGATAAGGTTTTAATACTTACCTAGTCATGCTTTTAATTGGCTCAATCAACTCAATTCCAACCTTAATTACATCCCAAATTCCGGCCCTTAGATATCTCCAATCTTATAATTAAGATTTTCCAAGAATAATTCCAAATTAAACCAGATTTGGAATATATTCAAAATTCCCTCTTCTCCTCGATTCTCTCTCCTCCACAACTAACCAAACCCAAACCTTAACATGCCAACCACATGCACAATGCCCAGGGCGCTGTGTCCACATGGCTCTAGCCCTCAGGTGTTCCTGCGTCTAGTGCGTGGCACACAGATGGACGGCTCTGATGTCCCGCGAATGAAGTGTGCCGTATGGCACTGCACAACTCTTGTACCACATCACTAATTCAATTTAGTAACTCAAAATATGCAAATGAGTCTCTACGCATTGGACTCACACCCCGGCGCGTGGTCCCCATTCCTGGCGTCAGGTGCACTCAGCCCCTGGCGCCAAGCCAGCCTCAGCGCCAGGTTGAGCCCAGCACTAGGGCTAGTCCTCGCGCCCTGGTGTACAGCCTAATCAGGTTCATCAATTCCACTCTTCTATATGCATCACAAAACCAAATCAACACACCAGATTATAAGACTTCAAAACAGGCAGTAAAACTTTCCTATTTTAGAATAGTTTACTAAAATAGTAGTTTTGGTAAACTAACCGAATTTTCGGGTGTTACATTTTCTTTCCCAACTATATAAATAGGCCTTAAGTGGGACGTATTAGGCATTAGAGAATAGATCTTGGAGGCTAGAGAGGAGTTAGAGAAGGAGTCTTTTGGAGCCAAAGAAGAAGGATTCATGCCAATGGATCTACATAAACAGGCTTTTCTTTTCTCTCTTTCTATGTGTAACTAAATTCCTTGTCAAGGCTAGATGAAGCCCTAGATATATGTATTACTACTCTTGTTAGTTTCATTTAATAAAGTTGATATGATTCGTGCTTAATGCTATTTCAGGAGTATTCTTTTGAGTGCTTAACCATAGACTTAATAGATATAAATAAAATTAGATCTTTTTAATCCCTATGTCTAACCATAAACAGGTTTTTGATTGATTCTATGCCCGACAAGGATATGATTGATTACAATATAGTGGATGAACTTTGGTGTCCGACCAAGAATGTTAGTGAATTAATTAGTGATTCGTGTGTCCGACCAAGAACACAAACTACCATATCATGTCAATCTGCATGTAATAATAATCAAGAGTAGTAGTTGCATGTCTAGTGGTAGATTCATTGCCTTGATAATTCTCTGCATTGATTAAAAACTCAGCTTAGTTTAGTAAGGTTCATTGCTTTCTCTAGATTAAATAAAATAAACTGTAATTTTCTCTTGAATTTGGTAAAGTATTTAACCATCCCTGAGGTTTGACAACCTTTAATACTCGATGTAGTACAGAATTGCCTTGTGCACTTGGAAGGGTTTAATTTTAAAAGATCAAGTTTTTTGCACCGTTGCCAGGGACGAAAGCCAATAATTTACCAAATTCTTAGTGTAGCTTAGTTTTTAGACTAGTTAAGTGAGTCTTAACTTAGATTTTATTTCAGTAACTTAATTCTGTTTTTCTTTCTTTTACAGGATTAAGAGAGGACGTGGAATTCTCGTCAACGTTGGAAGGGCCATCCCTTCCCTTTGTTTACACTCTCTTATCCTTCTCTTTTAGATTAACTATTGTGTTTGATGTTTTTTTTTCGTTATGTGATAGCATGCTGTGCTAAATGTTAGTTGTTAATATCTAGGGCTACTGATTGCTAGTTGTGGATATCTAGGGTTATTTTTATGATTCGTGGATATGTGATGATGTGGTTCAGATGTTGATAATTGCTTGGTGAAGAAATGTCTTCACCTCCCTCTGGATTTAACCATGAGAACCCATAACTTCTTTTATATCGGAACCATATGCCCTATGTTTAAGTCCTATTCATACCCCAATGGAGTGCCCTTTGGCCCATGAGTACCCTGATTTTATAAGCAAGTATATAAATGAGGCCGAAGGTCTTCATAGGAAGGAGAACTATCCTAATTTCCCTTAGACACAACTTAATCAAGACCCTAGACAAGATTTCCTAAGCCAACAACTACCTTACTAACCAGCCTCTACTCCTCAGTTTGACCAATACACTAGGCAACCTTCCTTGGAAGACCAGATGAGCCAACTGATCCTCATGGCCTTAACTTATATGAAAGTCGAGATGGAAATCAAACATAGAGAGCTGAAAGGTGAACTACGGACCCATGCCCAGCTTGTCCATTCTCACACCCAGTCCATAGCCAACATAGAAACACAATTAGAACACTAGGACAGGCCATGGAAATGAATGACATATGCTCTTTACCTAGCCAACCACAATATCCGATGGGTCAATTTTCTGACAAAGGGATATGTTTTTCCCCTGACCATGATATTACAACCCTTCGGAGTGCCCAAAAATTTGAAAATGAGGTTGAGTGGATTTTACGAAATGATCAAGAAGGTGTGGAAATCAAAGAAGAAGAAAGTGCGTCAATAGAACTCAGCTTTAAACGTTCTTCTATATCTGAGGAGTCACAGTCTACGGCATTATTAACGGAACCTTATGTTCCCGAAGCACCATTCATACAATGTCTAGACCGATCTAACCCTTTGCTTATTGAAAGTAACTTAGAATGTTTCATAGATTGTATATTTGATTCACTATTTGATGAGGCTCTCCAAAGTGGGTTACGAAAAGTGGCCACTATGGCCAAATTAGTTGATTTGGAGGAGGAGCCCTTTATTTTAAAATTCTCTCATGACTTTTTCCCATGGCTAATGTAGGGACTATGTTCCTCTCTCTTTTACAAATTCCTAATTGATTAGTATATTCTTCTCGGACATATACTTGTCAATTCGATATATCGTGCTCTCATCTCGGACGTAACACATAAACAATCAAAACATAGAATCGTGATCTATCTCCCTCGAGCATAAATCAATAATACTCTATTGATATATAACACCTCGGTCTACTTCCGTTCCTCTCGGACACGTAAGTATTCATCGAATTGAAATCCACAAGACTCACTTTAGCCTCTCTCAAGCACATAGAATAAATCTCAATGTATTAACCATTAAAACATAATAATGATTCATACATCAACCAAAATAAAACTAGATGAGAGAAAGAAGCAACAAAACCAATCTATCCGGGCTTCATCTATGCCTTGGAAGAGGTTTAGCTGAGATGAGAAATGCGCATCGTCTTCTTCTTCTTCTTCTCTCCTTTGTTATGGCTCAGCAAAATTCCACTAAATAGTTCTCCCCAAAAACTTTTTAAGACCCTAGACGTCTTTTCTTTTGCCCTCCTTAAGGCTTATATAGATGGGTAAGAAAAACCTCAAATACCCCTCTCAAAACCTAATGAAAAAGGTATTTTTTTTGCCCGCCGTCGCTGCCGATCGATCGGCCTAGCTCGGCAATCAATCCCTGCCCAATCGATTGTTGTTTCCATTGTATTTCTGCTTCGTCTCGCGATCGTTCGGCAGCTGTCTTCATCTGGCGATTGATCGGTTTGGAGACGATCGATCGGTAACTGTTTATTCCAAAACTCCAGTAGATACGATCAATCAAAAATGAAATGATCGATCGTTTTATGGGTTGTGGTATCTTCCGAACTGAGGGTGATCGATCGCGTAAGTGATGCGATCGATTGGAGACTGTAGCAACCAATATTCCAGTAGATACGATCGATCGCGAATGCAGTGATCGATCATTTCCTTCATCCTCAGCGCATCTTGGTTCATGACGATCAATCACGTAATTTTGACGATCGATCGGCTACTGTAGTTTTGCCAAATTCTTCTGTTTCTTTTCTATTTTTATGCCAAACATCGTGTAAGTCTTATTCTCCTACAAATTAAAGATAAGAAAATAACATTAAAGCACACGAAATCTATTTTAATACCAATACAAACATAAGTTTAGGGGCTAAAAAAATGCATAATTGATATATAGATCACACCCCAAAACCTGCATTTTGCTAGTCCCTAACAAAATAAAAGAAAACATAACAACACAAAACAAACTAAAATAACTAAGCAAAGTAAATGCCACTTTCATAGGGAACACAATTGCATTGAGTGTATGCAACAAGTCGTTAAACCTTTAGGTATCCCTAGTAGGATGAGTGTTGTCTCGTGAGGGTTTGCAGCCATGTTACCCCCAAACATGTACTTATGCAACTAACCTAATTAATTTAAGTGTAAAAACAACTCAAAACAATTCAAAACGAACAAATTTATTACCCCTTCAAATGTAAACCATAATACTTAAGAGAATCAACCATACGTACTTGTATTTATAATCAATTGGAATATAGAAGCCCTCAAGTAAGTGGTTTTATTCTACACTTTTATCTTGGATATTTCTGCTCAATATGATATAGCATGATAATGTAAATAGTAAAAAGTGTAGAACATTGTAGCAATACATTCTAAATCTCCATTTTACACATATTCAATGTTACCCATTAGTCAAAGAAACATTAGAAGCTACATAGTCATCCCAATCTTTTGGTTCATGATAGCACAAATGCCTGTGCACCTCATTCGGGTCCAACATTCTAGATTTGAGAGGATAATACACCACAGACTCTTTTTTTCAATGGGACTGTGCAATGCCTAAATTCAAGACGCTTAGGTTTAGCAATAACTCAGGCCAATGACTCCCAACCAAGTATAGACCGCTCTGGGCCTAAGTATTAGCCTAAGTTAATCCTAGAAAGTCAAGCAGTCCCTATTTAGTTCTATTTATTTTTTCTCATTTTTATCATTTTCCATCATTTTCCAGCGCTATTTATTCATCTAGGTTGTATTATACTCTCAACCTATTTCTGGTCCAAGCCTCTGTCATATTGCCAAGTAAGTAGCTATCATGATTGTTTAAGCTCAATGACAACAATGTATCAACTAATGACCTGACCAAAGCTATCCCACTGCAGATTAGTATTTAACAAATCTCTAGATGGTATTACTTTATGTGCTAGTGTGTGTGAGTGAGTTTTCTTAGCTCAAGCACCTGATCCAAGAGGACTGTAACAGAAAGATATTCTTAGTTAAGTATATCTATCCTCCAGAATACTTACTCACGCTTCTCATGCAAATTAATCACGGGATAACCTATCAAAACTTAACAAAAATTCTAACAAACAACTTAAAAACTACTCAAATTTTTATTTTTTCCTTTTTTGATTTTACAATGAAGCACATCCTCTCCCCCAAAACTAATATGAGCATTGTCCTCAAGGCATCACAAAAGATAAAACTACACTGATCAAATAAAAGGAAAAGGAGAAAAAGGAAGAAAACACGAGAAGAATTGGACTAGGAGTCCAGGTTATCGCCATCTGCATCGTTCGAATGGGGAACATGCCACGCATGAAGAAAGTCGACTATGGAGACGAGGCGTCCAGTAACAGCATGCTGAGTTTCCAAAATCTCCCATTGTGAGTCCCGAATTTCCTGCCATGATTGCCGAATCTCCTACACATAGCTAGTGAGATCGGTGAGCTGCTGCTGCATAGCCGCCCAAGGTGGTTGTTGGGATGGCTGACCCTCGGGTTCCTCGGCTTGCTCCTCAGGCTGGTGTACTCGTGGCCAGGGCGGGCGACATGTATGCCCATCATATGGTTGTAAGCATCAATTCCAATGGACCCGACTCCACGAGATAATCTTGAATGATCCAGAAATCACACCCCATCAGTCTGAAATACCCGCTATAGAATATAAGGATACGGTAACCGTTTGTCTTTGTGCCCTACCAACATCTGCTTCATCCGACCAAAGATGAATGAAGGTAAATCAAGATCATGGCACCTGGTATTATCGCCGAGTACATACAGCAAGTCGGTCATTGGGCAGTCGATGCTGGAAGATCAAGAAGGCAAAGCAGAACTCAAGTAGCATGCTTATTGCTGAGAGGTAATCGTGAGACTGGGCCCGACGGTTGATCCCATCAAGCAACCTGTGATGCTACAGAAAACTGGAAACTTATACCCATCGAAGTCAGGATGATGAATTGTGCCACGCTCACAGCCCATTGCACTAGCAATATCGGCGACTCAGACACGGATGGGAGTGCCACATACTATACTCCTGATTGCCACCCGTTCGAGATCATCGTTATCTTCAATTTTGGCATTCGCATAAAACCTTCAGACTGTATCCTCGTGCACCATTTGGTACACAGTCTGATTCTTTTCGGCGATGTGGGTGAAATAATGCACCCAATCTGGCCGTGCCTCTATCCAGCCTTGCATTGGAAGATCAGGTATATATGGGCTAAGGATAACCTGCCTCTCATATTGAATAGGCCGGGACCGTGAAGGGGTCTCAGATGTAGGAGTGGGAGATACAGGGCATGGAGTAGAGGTCTCACCCCTATGACGTTTGTGAGCAACCAACTTCTGAGGGGCCATTGTACGTGCAAACCAAAAATCATAGTGAACATCACAACTAACCACAGATTTGCAGCATGTTAATAGTACATCTCGGACAGAAATTTCTGGTAAAGAAATTGTCGAGCCAGCTGAACATAAAAATTGTCAATAATACCCTTTGTGGCCTTAGCGGCTGCATGTCGTGAAATCAGAACTTAACCATCACAGCAGCATATGAAAACAGATGTCTCAAGACAGTAGATCCAATTCTCATGTTCGAAATTTTTATTTTTATTATATTTATTTTTTTAGAACGAAAATTCTAAAAATTCATGAAAAATACATTATATCTAAGAATCAGAAGCAATCAACATGCATATGAATAGCAATCATCCTTCCCGTATCATGCATGAGATTAATTTCAGAAAGATCTACGAGAAACCATGAAAAATCAAAATTTTGGATTTAGGGCTTTCCAGAAAGAAGAGCACAAATGCGAAGAAACGAGAAGGAAAGACAGAAAATGGATGCCAAATTCAGAATCTACGCCCAAAATCTGTTGGGAGCCGGAGTTTCAGGCCCAATCGAAGTCGACAGCGGCAGTGGCGAGAGGAGATTGGTCGCGCGCTCGCCGCGGTTGCCGGCTTTTAAACGCGAAGAAGACGACCCTCGATCTATCGCCCAACAAGCCAATCGATCGCTCCATGAGACGACAAATGGTGCCCCTTGGATCGTAGATAAACGACGTCAATTTCAGTCATTTTCTGGCGATCGATCACGGATTGGGCGATTGATTGTATCTACTGTATTTTTTTTATCTCTGTGTGTTGTTTGGTTGATCTATCACGCTTAAATGCGATCGATCGTATCTACTGCCTTCTCACGAATTCTCTCACTATCGATCGTCTGAGTGACGATCGATCGTTTCTACTATTCTTCTATCTCTTTTTTTTTAACTCATGTATCTCTCTCCTCTCCCCCAAACCTATTATGAATATTGTTCTCCATGCGCAAGAAATAAGAACGACAGTGATCATGAAAGAAATGAAGAATAGGAAAGAGTACACCTGAGTACGTGGGTTGCCTCCCACCAAGCACCAAGTTTAACGTCTTCAGCCGGACGGAGCCACCAATCACTATGCAGGTTTCGGATCATCCAGGTACACAATCATTGCATCCTTGTCCTCGGTAGCCTTGAGATAAGGCTTTAATCGATGACCGTTTACCTTGAATGTGCTCCCATCTTTTAGATTATGAATTGTAATAGCTCCATGGGGAAACACTTCTTTCACAATGAATGGTCCAGACCAATGAGAACGGAGTTTGCCAAGAAGCATATGCAACCGCGAGTTGTAGAGCAACACCTTCTCGTCAGGTGCAAAGGACTTCTCACAAATCAGCTTGTCATGCACAACGTTAATCAGCGTGTACAATTTAGCATTCTCATATGCCTCAAATCGCATCTCCTCGAGCTCATTAAGTTGGAGTTTGCATTGTTCACCTGCTTTGGCCATATCAAAGTTGTATGCTTTAATGGCCCAATAAACCCTGTGCTCCAACTCAATTGGTAAATGGCAAGCCTTGTCATATACCAACCAGTAAGGAGACATGCCGATAGGAGTTTTGAATGCGGTTCGGTACGCCCAAAGTGCATCATTCAACCGCATGGACCAATCTTTCCTATCAAGGCGCACTGACTTCTCAAGGATTTGCTTGATCTGGCGATTTGAGACCTCCACTTGCCCACTCGTCTTAGGATGATAATGAGTTGCAATTTTGTGGGTTACAGAGTACTTTTTGAGAAGAGCATTAAAATACTTGTTACAAAAATGAGTACCCCCATCACTAATGATAGCACAAGGGATTCCAAACCTGCTAAAAATATTGGTTTTCAAAAAATCCAACACAACTTTATGGTCATTTGTCCTAGTGGCAACAGCCTCTATCCACTTGGACACATAATCAACATCAACAAGAATGTACACATAGCCAAAAGAAGGTGGGCCCATAAAATCGATACCCACATCAAACATTTCAACAATCTAGATGGGTTGTAGGGGCATCATACCCCTTTTTGAGATGGTTCCTAGTTTCTGGCACCGATCACAAGATTTACAATAAGCATGGGCATCCTTATAAACAATGTTGGCCAATAAAAACCACTTTGCAAAACTTTGGCCACAGTTTTCTACCCACCAAAATTCCCACCTTAAGCATGAGAATGACAAAAATATAAGATGTTATAAAATTCATGCTTGGGGACACATCGTCTAATGACTTGGTCTACACATATCTTAAACAAATCAGGGTCATCCAAATAATAATCTTTGACTTGTGAGAAGAACAAATCTTTATCATTTTTAGACCAATGAGAAGGAATTTGACCCATGGCAAGATAATTCACAATATGTGCAAACCAAGGAGGGGAAGTAGTGGAGACGGCAAAGAACTCCTCATCAGGGAATGAATCCCTAAGAGGGTAAGGGCTGGAAAGTTCAGGAAGAGAGATTCTCGAGAGATGATCCGCCACTACATTTTTTGAACCTTTTTTGTCCTTAATTTCAAAATCAAATTCTTGTAGGAGCAAGATCCGACGAATCAGCCTTTGTTTGACATCCTTCTTGGAAAGAAGGTACCACATGGCTGCATGATCAGAGAAAATAACTATCTTGCTCCCAAGGAGATATAATCTAAATTTATCCAAGGCAAACACAACAACAAGCAACTCTTTTTCAGTGGTGGTGTAATTAAATTGTGCATATTGAGTGTCTTGCTAGCATAATAAATAAAATGAGGAATTTTATTGATGCGTTGGCCTAACACTGCCCTTATTGCATAGTTAGATGCATCACACATAATCTCTCGAACATAAACCAATAAAACCTTATTAATATATGACACCTCATACCACTCACGTTCCTCTCAGACACGCAAGTGGTCCTTCATATTGAAATCCAATTAATTCGCTCTTGTCTCTCACGAGTATAAAGAACAAACTTCAATGAATTAACTTTAATTGCATAATAAATAGTCATACACCAACTAGATTAAAACATAGGTGAGAGAAAAGAAATTATACAACCAGTCTATTGGGGCTCCATCTATGCCTTGGAAAGAAGTCTAGCCTTGTATTGGAAGATAAACAATCATCATGTTCTTCATCAACTTCTTCTTCTTCTTCTTCTTCTCTCCTTTGCTCTAAACTCCAAGTTCTCCAAAAGAACTCACAACTCTATTATCTAATGCCCAATACGTTCTCCAGGCATATGTATAGGGGTGAAGGAAAACCACAAAATTCCCTTCCAAATCCAAGTCAAAATAGGCCTTCTTTCAGTTTTGCATATACGGCGATCGATCGCTGCGTATTGCCGATCGATCGGTTTCCGAGTTCATTTTGCAGCACAATTTTCCAATAGTCATAACTATTCACTCCAAACTCTAAATTGTGCGCGGTTGGTGGCATTAGAAAGCTGACTTCTTGAAATTTAACACGAACTTGAATCAGTCCAATCAGAGATATATACATGAAGTTATGAAGATTCAAACATTGGAGTCATTTTTCACCATATTTCTGCATCTTACTCTTAGTTTCTTATAAAAACTAAAAACTACATTAAAGTATTACTAAATCTAATCAAACAGTAACATAAATATAAGTTTAGGAGCTAATAAAATATATATTTCAAGTATAGATCAGGCATATGAAGGTCGTCTTTTCTTGATCCTCTGGGTAAACCGGCACCTGATTGTATCCTGAGTACCCATCTAAGAAACAATATAATTCTTGGCCAGCTAACTTCTCAAGGATTTGGTCAATGAAGGGCAATGGGAAGTGGTCTTTATGGGTATTGGAATTTAGCTTTCGGTAGTCTATACACACCTGTCATCCCATGGTTTCTCTCACTGGCACAAGCTCGCCCTCAGAATTAGGTTTCACTGATAAGCCCGATTTCTTAGGTACTACCTGGATGGGGCTCAGGGATAGGGTAAATGATGTCAGCATCTAAAAGTTTCACTATCTCTTTCATCACCACATCCCTCATGTGTGGGTTCAACCGCCTCTGCCCCTCTCTAGATGGTTTGGCTTGGTCCTTAAGGTTTATTCTATGCATGCACACAGAGGGGTCTATACCCTGAAGGTCGGCTACTGTCCATCCTATAGCTCTCTTGTGGATAATTAGATGGTTTGGGGAGCTAGAGATGAGGGTTTTGAGCTTTGTAAAAGCTTATTTACATAAATTATCAAACTCAATTGGCACGTCTTGACCAAGAAGGTGACATAATGGATGTGAGATTTTGCTAAAATTCTTGATGAATCATTGAAAAAACCTTGCATGGCCAAGGAAAGACCGTACTTACTTGACAGTGGTGGGGGTGGTGGAAGATTAGTAATAAGGTCTGCCTTGGCCCTGTCAACCTCAATATCCCTTTTAGAGATAACATGGCCCAACACAATCCCCTGTTGAACCATAAAATGACTCTTCTCCCAACTTAGGACCAAATTCGTTTCTTCACATCGTTGTAAAACCAAAGAGAGGTTATGCAAGCAATCATCAAAACAAGCACCAAACACCAAAAAATCATCCATAAAAACTTTAAACATTTTATCAATCATGTCAGAAAATATGGACATCATGCATCGATGAAATGTAGCGGGGGCATTATAAAGGCCAAAGGGCATCCTTCGATACGCAAATGTACCAAAGGGGCATTGATCATCTAAAATTAAACCCTTGCAAGTGCACATGGAATTGTACTACAACGAATATTAAAGGGTTGTCAAACATCACGGACGGATGAATACTTTACCAAATTCAAGAGAAAAGTTGCAATTTTTATTTAATCTAAAGAAAGCAATGAACTTTAACTAAACTAAGCTGAGATTAAATGAATATAGGAAATACCAAGGCTTCGAATCCACCACACAATAAACTAGTGCATCGTCTCTCTCTCTCTCTTTAAAATAAATTCCTAATTCGCTAGGATATTCCTCTCAGACATACACCGGTCAATTCAAATTATTGTGCTCTCCGATTCAAACATTGGAGTCACTTTTCACCACATTTCTACATCCTATGCTTATAAGCTAATAAAATACATATTTCAAGTATAGATCACACCCCCAAAACCAACATTTTGCTAGTCCCTAACAAAATAAAACAAAACAAAATGAAACAAACAAACTAAAGGAACTAAAGTAGAAAAATAAATGCCACTTTTGTAGGGACCATGATTGCATTGAGCATATGCCATGGAATGTCGTATCGAATATCGGTAAAATATCGGTCGGCCTAAGAGACGAAATATCGGAGATATATCGGAGATATTGTGTAAAAAAAGATCGATAGTCAAAAACTAGTTTTTACCGTATATTTTCACAATCTAACTTCTAAAATGAGTTATACTAACTTAAACAAAGAATAAATTTCAAAATATGGATATTAGGATAAAAAACAAACATGAAAGGTTTTTTTTTTAAAAATAATTTTTTAATTCAAAAAATACTGATATATCGCCAATATTTGGAATTTTTTGAAAAAACGATACTAATTGGTATTCATGTATCGGTTTATGGCCGATACTAATATATCGGCGAGACAATTTTCCATGGTGTATGCAACAAGCCGTTAAACTTCTAGATGGCCCTAGTAGGACGAGTTGTGTTTCGTGAGGGTTTGCAGTCATGCTACCCACAAACATGTACTTATGAAACTAACCTAATTAATCTAAGTGCAAAAACAAACTAGAAATAAAAATACTACAAAACAAACAAACGTATTATCCCTTCAAATGCAAACTACAATGCTTAAGAAAATCAACCACACGTACTCGGTTTATAATCAACGGGAATATAAAAGCCCAAAAGTAAGTGGTTTTATTCCACACTTTCATCTTGAAAATTTCTGCTCAAATATGATATAGCATGATAATGTAAATAGTAAAAGTGTAGAACATTGTAGAAATACATTCTAAATCTCTGTTTTATACAGATCCAATGTGACCCATTAACCAAAGAACATCATAATCTACATAATCATCGTAATCTTTATAGGTTCATGATAGCACAAATGCCTACGCACCTCCTTCGGGTCCAACATTCTAGACTTGAGAGGATAATACACCATAGACTTTTTTACTAGACTGTGTAAGGCCTGAACTAGCAAGAAACTGGGATTTCTTCTACACATTGTAAATCTCCTAGGCCAAGTTGTTCATAAACGGAATAAGGAAGGAGATTCACACTGGCCCCTAAATCTAAGAGAGCTCAACTAATGGTATGGTTACCTATCACAATAAACACAACAGGGACACCTGGGTCCTTATATTTTGGTGGAAGGTCGCATGTCAATTGGGAGCTCACTTGATCTGTTAGGAAGACCTTTTGAGTGACATTGGCTTTGGCTTTACGCTTTTGTGTACAAAGGTCTTTCAAGAACTTGGCATAGGCAGCACCTGTTTTATGGCATATAACAAGGGAAGGTTGATCTTTACCTGTTTAAACACCTCAACATCTCCTCCATTCTTTGATGGGATTTGCTAAACTGGAAGGGTTTGTCAAGGCATTGTGGGAAGGGTGCCATAGGGATATAGGATTCTTTGGCCTTGGTCAGATCATCCTGTTGGGGTTGAGAACTAGGGGCCCTGCTTTTGGTAGGAGTGTCTATCGTGCGCGGGGGGGGGGGGGGGGGGGGGGTGGGGGTGTTCTCACTCGGGGTTTCAATGGGCAAATCCCTAACTTGATTGTCTATTTTGCTTATCGTTCCTCAGGGTAGTTACGGCTTACACCTGCTCATTTGGTTATTGGGAATCCTCAATGGTAAATTGGCCTCTAGGGTTCTGCTGGGGTTGGCTGGGCAAGGTACTACTTCCCTTCGGTTCATGGATTGGGCCAGCTATCCTAACTGGGTCTCTATCTTGGCAATGGATTGGGTATGAGATTGGACATGCTTGGCCTGGGTCCTTATCTCACCTCTCATCTCCTTTTGCTTGGTTTTCATCTCGATTAAGGCTGTGAGGAGGGTGGATTGGGTGGCTAACATTTGGCCATTTGATCTTATAAGGTCGGTCACTTAGTGGGTTGGCCAAATGGGGCTGAGGCAGGCTGGTAAGGCTGTGTTGGCTATGGAACTCTTGTCTTGGGGCCGGATTAAAAGTTGGCCCTTGGTTAGGTTGCCTTCAAGAAAAATTAGGGTGATTACGCCACCCAGGATTGTATGTGTTGAAGTAGGGATTGCTAGTGCCTCGGGGAAAGGTCTATGCAGCATTGGCATGCTCTTGTACTAAATCTGGATACTGTGAGGCTGAAGGGTAGTCAACAACAGTATGCATGGGACTCGTATAGATTGCAGATATCTTGAGGTGGTGGAGTGGAGGGTGAAGACTGAGAGAAAAATCGGTCAAATCTCTCTATCAAAGAGGCCACCTGGTGCTCTAGGTTTTTTGTGGCTTTAACATCATACATGCCTCCCCTTGAGGCATTCCTACCAAGTATGTGGCCTTCAGATCTATAGAGGGCGGCACTATGTAAGTAGTTTTTGCTCAAGTCCTCTAGTAGACCACAAGCATCACCAAGGGTCTTTTTCATGAATGTGCCTCCACATGAGGCATCAATTAGGGTTTTGTGTTGGTCACACACACCCTCATGGAATCTCTGCACAAGTTTCCACTTGGGCACATCATGGTGTGGGCAAGACCAGACTAGGGCTTTCATTCTTTCCCAGCTTTCGTGGAATTGTTCATTGGGGAGCTGGGTGAAGGTGATGATTTCATTTCGGATCTTATTTCTTTCCCTACACGGAAGTATTTTTTTTAGGAATTCGGCTTGCAGTCCCTCCCAAGTGGTAATGGAATTGTGTTCAAGGGAGTACAGCCATTCCTTGGCCTTGTCTTTTAGGGTGAAGGGAAACAACCTAAGGCGAACTTGGTCATAAAACAAGGTAAGTTTGAAGGTAGTGTTGACTTCCAAGAAGTTCTGTAGGTGCCTCTATAGGGGTTCTCATTTAGTAGGCCATTGGGAGTAGGAAGCATTTGGATGATGTTAGGCTTAATTTCAAAATTGGCCACATTGGCGGGCAATAGGATGCAGGATGGGGAAGTGTAGGCTGTGGGGCGGTAGTAGTCCTGTAGGGTAAGAGCATGGGCCATTACCGGAATTTGGTTAAGGCCATTTCCACCCCCAAGGTTCATGTTGTCCGCCATGGGATAGATTTTAGGGATCGGGATTCTATGAGTTCTACAGATTCTATAGAGGCGCTGAGGGTCAGGGTCAAAGGCAAGGTCAGGTTCAAGGAACGACGACCATGCATGCACAATCACAATCAACAAAACCAGTAGCAGTCCTAATAGTGACAACTAGCAATCCTAATAGCGACAACTAGCACGACATGCAATCCCAAAAAGAAAGAAGAAAACACCCAAGACTTAATTAAACTAAAAGGTAGGGAAAAGAGAAGGCAAACAGGGGGAAGGGGTGGCCCTTCTAACATTGGCATGAATTCTATGTCCTCTCTTAGTCCTGCACAAAAAGCAAAATACAATTAAGCTACTAAAATGCAAACTAAATTAGAAAACTACTCTAATACTATATTACTCTAACTAAGCCAAGAATTTTATAAACTATTTGTGCTCCCTGGCAACGGTGCCAAACACTTGATCATTTAATATTTAAACCCTTGCAAGTGCACAAGGCAATTGTACTATGGTGAGTATTTAAGGGTTGTCAAACCTCAGTGATGGATGAATACTCTACATGGCGATCGATCGGTTTGGAAACGATCGATCGATAATTGCTCATTCCAAAACTCCAGTAGATACGATCGATCGGAAATGAAATGATCGATTATTTTACGCAGCTGCGGCATCTTCCGAATTGGGGGCAATCGATCGCGTAAGTGATGCAATCGATCGGAGACTGTAGCAACCAACATTCCAGTAGATACAATCGATCGTGAATGTAGTGATTGATCGTTTCCTTCATCCTCAGCGCATCTTGGTTCATGGTGATCAATCGCGTAATTTTGGCGATCGATCGGCTACTGTAGCTTTGCCAAATTCTTTTGTTTCTTTTCTCTTTTTATGCCAAACATCGTAAAAGTCTCATTCTCCTACAAAAGATAAGAAAACAACATTAAAGCACACAAAATCTATTCTAATACCAACACAAACATAAATTTATGGGCTAATAAAATGCATAATTCATGTATAGATCATGTCCGAAAACGAACATATATTATATTTGTCTCTCAACTCTGTGTCTAATCAAGAGCACAGTGATTTTATATCTTATATCAGACTGGGTTTCATTAGGACAATTGGGAATAGGAAGCTAGTTTAGTGGTGGATTTAAAAGCCTTGTTGTGTGTTCTTTCATTAGATTTCCTTTGTTAATTTAATCATTTTAGTTATGTTATAATCGAATTAGTTAAGTAAAGTCTAGAATCATGTTAAATTTAAACCAAGTCTATGTGGGATTAACCTCATAGCCAATATTCTATATCAAATTCATGCACATGATGTACATAAATTAAAATTCACATCATCTAACTACACGTTCATTAACCTATGACAACTCCATCACAACTAATGTAAATCACAACATTATTCACAACCTATATTTATTCTATTAAAACTTTGAATACATACAATGGATACATGTCATGACTAAATTCACAACCACAACTAACACTATCACATCTAAATATAATAAGTCTCAGTTTACCTACCACAATCAAACATAACAACTAAGCATAAATAGTGACATAAACATCACAACCAAAAGTAAAAGGATATCACAACTAAGAATAAATGGTCACATAGCACATCACAACAGGAAAAACTGCAAGTCACCACATAAAAAACAGCATCCAATCAAATCTGAACTGAGAATAAAAGCATATCACGTATGATCAAGTCTGAACTGCAAAGTAAGTTATAAACCAAACAAGTTTGACTATAAACTTAGTCCAAGCTAACATCATAAACATCCACAATGGAAAGAACCAAAACTAAGGAGATTGTGAATACGTCTCAAATCTTGGAAACAATGAATCAAATGATCCACTTTCTAAAACTCGTAATGTTGAACCTTTTTAGGGTATTACCTAGGGCAATCTTGAGCAAATAGTAACTCATATATGCATTGTAGTCATTAGTGTTATTTTGCGTGTCGGGCATCCATGTGCATAACATATTTGGCATGCCTCCTCATAGCAAGTAAGAAAATATAGATTTAATGTGAGTTGTTCTTTTTAATCTTCATATTATCCAATATGTAGGCACTTTTGTAATCAAGCCTAAATTCAAGAACCAACCACTTTGTGAAGTTTAATACATTGTAATCATTGGGGCCTCTCAATCCCGCATTGACCTCCATATACCATTTTTTCTCAAGATATAGCTCTTGAATATCCCCATCCAGGTCGGCATGCTGCAGGCTCCAAGTCTCATTCTCTTCGCTAAGTTGGAATTCCTCAAACTTGCCACCTTGCCTTTGTTTGTTGCAGATTACGTCCTCACAAAAGAAGGGTGGTCGGCATTTTGTTCATGTAATTAATTTATCTTATTTCTTATTGTTTGCATGCACACACAAAAAAAAAGAAGCTCAAAAAATGAGTTAAGATGAAGTTGATATTCAATCATAACCTACTTAGATTAATCATCACAATTGAAACACAAATCTATCGTAACCTATGTATAACAATCATCACAACATAAGCTATAATTTATCACAACCTAACCAAAATAATATTGTTTTGAATTAAGTTTATACATCACAATCTATATATATATATATATGTGTATATATATATATATGTTTATATATGTATGTATACATATATAATATAAGTCATCATAATCTAAACTACAACCTATCATAGCTAATAGTAATGTAATATAACCTATTCCATAATCAATCATAGCCAATCCAAAATAATACTTTAAATTTCAGTTTATACATCACTACCTAAAATGTTAAAATCACAACATGTATATTAAGCTATCACAACCTGCACATTAAGAAAATAACATCTTCATTACATCACAACAAGCACAAGAAAAATAAACTTACCATGAGAATCTTAGGGTTAGGAATCAAGTGTGGGCGACCAAGGGTGGAATTATATGCAATGGAGATGACCGACATTTACTTCTTAGGTAACCTTCTTGTTTACCCCTTAACGTAAGTGGATGCTATGAATACGATTGACTTTTGTCATCCACACCGGGATACAATTGACCTTCTTCATAACTAGTAAAAGTATACACCATAACCAATCCTATCACAGCATATAACAAAATACAATACAACTACCTCATTATCACAAACTAGGCAATATATATATATATATATATATATATATATATATATATATATATATCATGAGATCGTTCTCATATAAGGAGCATGAGGACAATCTTTTGGATCGTTGGATTCTAATCCGAGGGTGGGTATCAAATCGGTGGGTAAGTGAGTGTGTCAAATCAGTGGGTAGGTAAGTTCCTTGTAGCTATTTGTAGCCGTCAGATCAAGATCCAATGGTTAAGACTTAAAGTTGCCTCATATAAGCCAAATGAGAGCGATCTCATTTAAACTTTTCTTGTCATACCCAGAAATCCCACACCTCGATCGGAGTGCCAAAGCCAACAAAAGTACATTTCAAGGTAGAGATCCCGACACGCGACCGAACAGTCGATCTCACCACCGATTACAATCATCTCAAAAGGACGTGTAACTGGTTATGCCCGCAGTTAGTATAATACAATAGTAGACATCGTTAAATAATATGAAATGAATTTCTTAACTCTTAATCTAGCAAAAATCCTTTAAGGAAACAAATAAAATAAACCTATGAGTCTATGGCATACAGTTGCCAATAATGTCATAAGCATAACAAAGCAAATAACTAGATAATCTCTAGATCTCTTCACGGTTTCTACAACTGCTTTTCCACTATAGCAACTTCTTGATCTCAATTTTCTTTTGCACTTGCATCAGAGGATGCATGAGTATTTCATAGAAACACTTAGTAGGATGTAAAAACCCACTGAATTAAAACAAGCAGTATGAAGAGAAGTAAGGACAACAAAGGATTATGGACATTCCACAACATCTGGACTGAACCAAGGTCTATACACCTGAAAGGTTAGTCAACAATAATTTTAACTCGCAAGTATAAGAAAAACATTAATAAGGTTCCTACCAAACATATGTGTAAGGAGAGAATAACAATATATTCAAGGCTCCAGACATCTATAGTGAAAGGAGTTACAATTTCTGCTCGCTGAACTGGTCGCTCGCAAGTGACTAAAATAATATACCAGAACCACCCCAGGGGTCCTCTCATTGGAACTCTGCCATGCGTCTAGGATGCTGGCCCCACAATGCTTACAGACACGGTGGGCGGAGACTGAAGACCTTCTGTAATGTCAACAGTCTAACGTACGTATAGTGCCTCCCTTCGGGCATAAATAAATGGAGACCTCGCAAGATCTAGCAATGGCTTAATTGAGCATACTATGAATCCACTTCGGAGAGAGCCTCACGAGATCTTCAGTGGAGGAAACAGTCATGCCGCCGATCGATCGTCGGTTGCGGTTTTGTGATTTCTAGCCTATTTTAAGGCGGATTTGCATGGAAAAGATGCCATATCCTAACTAGACTCGGATTGCACGTCCCTAAGGAGATCTTGGGGCTATTCTATTGGTGGAAAGTGTCCATGATATGGGAAGATTGGTTTAAGAAAAGATTTTCCCAAACTCTATATAAACCCTTATGGAGTTGGCTTGTGCTATTGAAACCCTAGCCTTAGAACGTCTAGAGCCTTATTCTTCTCCTTCCCACATTCACCCACCTCCTATAAAGCTTCTTCTTGTGGGAGTTTTGGAAGAGCTTGGAGCGGGATTTTTGGAGGAAGCGGAGGAGACGAGCAACGAGTAAAAATGCGGAATCTTCGGTGAATTAAGAGTAGGATGGTTTTTCCCTTTCTTCTCTTCCTTCATATGATGTTTATAAGTGTTCTTATTCAGTACCTTGGAGTATTGCTTTGATTCATGTGAGATGAATGAATTATGTCCTTATTTTCCATGCTTATTGCGACATAGTCATATATGCTTTCATGCTACGTGTCTAGATGGGAATTCACACCCAAAGTTGGTTGCTTTAATCATTATACAGAGATTAGAAGTTCTGATATTGCTTTCTTGACCATGATCCACGTTGAGTTTTGTGTCTTAATTATTGTCTTGCATTAATTGTCTTATTTGGGTTGTATTAATAACTAAAATTGTGTTATATGTAAAGAAACATGATAAAAGGGTGCACTTTGGTAATTCCAGACAATCCTAGGGTCTGTAATTGATCTTGGAGGGGAGTATTACTGTCTGTTAAAAATATATTATCATCTATAATGTGTTATTAAATGAGATAATGAAGTTTAATTAAGAGTATTAATCCCGGCTAGAACTGTTTCGGTGCTAACAGTCTATAATAAATAATTCATAACTAATTCAAATAAAATGATAAAAATATAAAATTAGTGGGGTTAGAAACTAGACTCATAAGAGTATTGTAATAAAAAATTTCAAAGGTTAATTCTTACTGTACAGAGTCCGGCAGCCATCGGAAAAGGACTATTGTGTAGGAGGCAGTGAGCTGAATCTGAGAGAAAATACTAAGTATTCAAATAACATTGTGTAATATGGTATGAGAATAATTAACGTGTCAACATCAGTAATTGGACTATATGTTTATGGAATATCATAGTAAGGTTGGGTTAGAGTTAATCTGTTATGATCCTTAATTAGAATACTAGTTGGAATAGGATTAGGATACTTTCCTAATTTAGTTAATCCTAGTTTGAGTGGGATTAGTTTATTACTTTCCTAGTTTATGTTTTTCTAGGCATGCTACATCTATTAGGATTTATTTCATAGATTGATTATATTCCTATTCATAGTAGAATTCAGCAATTGTAAAGGCTACATGCCTAATACTATAAATAGGGCGTTAGCCCTACTGCTACAGTACATGAATAGTGACATGAATAGTGATTTCAGAAATAGATCAGTAGTGTTCCTTTGTCTCTCCCTTCTCCTCTTCATCTTATTCTCTCCCCTTTCACTCTATACTTCTCCCATTTCATCCAACCTTTTCTACTTAATCTATTGTATATCCTTAAGCATATTAAGGAGATACAACATTGGTATTGAGAGCCTATCGATCCTAGGGACTTACAATGACAAAATCCATTGGAGTTTCAACTGAGAAACCCCTTGAATTAAGTACTTCCAAGGATCAGCAGGTTGAAGGGCAAGTTCAGGGCCCTACTATGGCGCAACTCAAGGGGAAATATTGTGAGATTCAGACGGTGGTTCAGACCTTGTCTCACTCGACGAATCAGCGATTCCGATCCCTCGAAGCCAAGGTTGATCAGTTGCAAATCAACATAGCTGAGTCCCGCATAGAGTTGAATCAACAAATGGCTAAACTCTTTCAACGGCTTGATCAGTCGCAGCTGAACCAATCTGGCACTTCTTTCGCCTCCATACCAGCAACTCCTTTGGCAGTTTCTGCCCCTATTTCAGGCACCTCAATTTTAGCCACTTTGCAATCTGCTGCCCCTAATCCGACCACCACGGGTGTTTCATAGGTTCAATTTGGCACTTATGCGCCTAGTCACATGACTACACTACCAATTTACTCGTCTTCTGTGGACAGGAGCGGCATACATCCAAACCCATCTCAGCCGATGGTAGTTCCTACATCGTTACAACATTGAGTTCAACAATAGGGAGCCCATGAATCTGATTCAACAGATTCAGACCATGCTAGTGTATAACACAACCAATAATCACACTTCATGACTAATCCCCTGTTTGCGGCATCACTTACTAATCCTGTTGCAACCGTGGGCAATAATCTAGGCCATACTTAGTTTTATCCACCCGACTTCCCTGGCCGCCAACAAATGCAGCATCAAGAGGAATTGGGCCATGAAGATTTGCAGGGGCATGTTGACCTTGATGCAGTCTATGCTGATTTTGACAGAGAACGTCGACAACAAGATCGACATGATGCTAGTCACTTCTATGGTCGGGATGGTCGCCCTCCAGAACGAGGTGGCCGCTATTGGCAACATGGTCAGGGTGATAGAGGCCGAACCAACCAGGGCCATTATGGTTAGGGGCGTTCGCGGCCGGCCGCGTCCGCGTGGCCGGCCGCGTCCGAGGTGTCCGTGGCCGTGTCCGCGCCGAAAAAAATTGTCTGTGGATTTTGGCCACGGACACGGCCAAAGGACCTCGGACAGCCGTCTGTCCGAGGTCCGAGGAGGAGGAGTGGAGGAGGGGCAGCGGCCGGCGGGGTGGAGGAGGAGGGCGGCGGGGTGGGGGAGGAGGGGGGCGATGGATAAAAAAAAAGTTTTGTTTTTTACCTTTCTTCCGGCGAGCTGTGGCTTCCGGCGGGGTCGAGGGGGGCGGTCGCGGCGAGCGGGGTCGAGGGAGGCGGCGGAGTCGCGGGGAGGAGGGGCGGGGGAGGGAGGGGGGAGGGGGGAGGAGGGAGGGGGGAGGCGGGGTGGGGTCGTGGGGAGGAAGGGAGGGCGGCGGGGGTCGCGGGAAGGAGGGGCGGGGCCGCGGGGGTGGTCCGGGTGGAGAGGAGGGGCGGGGTCGAGGGGGGCGGGGTCGCGGGGAGGAAGGGAGGGCGGCGGGGTCGCGGGGAGGAGGGGCGGGGCTGCGGGGGTGGAGAGGAGGGCGGCGGGGCGGGGGAGGGGGGGTGGGGTCGCGGGGGTGGAGAGGAGGAGGGAGGGGGGGGGGAGGGTTAATAAAAAAAAAATTGTCCGTGTCCGCGTCCGCCGGACACGCGGACGCGGACGCGGACATGGACAATATACCCACGGACATTTTTATACGGACACGGACGCGGACAACCTCTGTCCGGTCCGGGAACACCCCTAATTATGGTGACCATCAGGATGCTGATTCCGGATTCCAAGCAAGCGTTAAGCGCTTGGAATTTCCAAAATATCATGGTGAAGACCCAACTGATTGGATTTTTCAAGCTGAACAATATTTTGATTTTCAGAATACACCTTATGAGAAAAAGGTACGAATGGCTTCATTACATTTTCGAGGTGATCCAGTGCGATGGGTTAGGTGGCTTTTACGGCGTCATCCGGGTATCTCTTGGAAAGAATTCACATATGAGTTATGTGTTCGTTTTGGTCCTACCGAGTATGATGATTTTCACTCTCTTATGCCTCGAGTGATCCAGAGGGGAAGTATCCAAGAATACCAAGCTGAGTTTGAGTGCCTTGCCGATCGCGTTCCTCAATGGCCCGAGTGTGTACTTAAGGGGGATTTTCTATCAGGTCTTCTCAAGCCTATCCAATCAGAGGTTCATTATTCTCGCCCCCGGACCTTGCGTGAGTCCATTCAGCTTGCGTGCATGGCTGAGGCAAAGCTCCAACATTCGGGTGCACCTAGAGACGGAATGGGCTTTAGAGATGGAAAAATCTGTCGCTAAATATACATAATCCGTTGTAAAAGATAATTAGAGACGGATATTATCTATCGCGCGATCCGTCATAAAAGGTCGCGTCGCAACTGTTCAAAAACAACGGACTGGAACTGACCGTCAATAGAGAGTATTGTCGACGGATGAGCAGTTGCGACTGTTTTTATCTGTCGAAAAAGTGTCTTAAGTGACGAATCAATTTCGTTGACACTATGTTTTTTCGACGTATATTTCCATCACAAAAGGAAATTTTTTGCCGACAACGATATGTAGTGACTGTTTTATCCGTCGGTACACATGTTTTGTCACGCCCCAAAATTCCTGACCTCGATCGGAGTGCGGAAGCCTTTAAGTAAACCAAATAAAAGCCGAGATAGGAACCTTGGGACGCGACCGAATACTCGATCACTCGGGTCAATTACATCGTTACAAAAGAAAGTGTAATCGACATCACCAGGAACTCATAACGAAACTTAGAAATTGAGAACTAAAAACTTCTTCATCAAATTTTTAAATAACATTGTCAATGTAGCAAATGATTCCTACTAAAATTATTACAAGAGATTAAATAAAACTATCAAATAAAGCAAACATCAAATTCAGGCACACACTGGACAACACTAAAGAAGTTCTAACAAAATGCAATAGAGGAAATAAAGTAATTCTTCAAGACATCTCCCACGCATCTGCTACGCCTTTCTGAACTGCAAAATCCTGACTTACTGATCTTTGAGGCCTGCATCAGAGGATGCGTGAGTATTTCGTAGAAATACCTAGTAGGATGTAAAAACCCACCAGGAAGATTAAATAAGTTATGAAGAATAGATCACTCGGATAAACAGGAATAAACACTCTCTGAAAGACCACTCATAGGTTTATGTTGCATGAATAGCAAGGTCAAATGATAACAGTTCCAATTGAAAAGTATCGGAAAGAATAATCTCAATATGACTCCAAACAAATATCGGTGCAAGGAGAGAATGGTCAAGACACTCAAGGCTCCAGGCATCTATGGTGCAAGGAGTTACAATTTCTGCTCGCTGAATTTACCGATCTCGAAAGGTAAAATATACCAGAACATCCTAGAGGTTCTCTTTTTGGAACCCGGCCACGCGTCTAGGCATGTTGGCCCCATCTGTGCTTACGGGCACAATGGGCGGAGACTGCAGACCTTCCGTAATATCATACAGCCTAAACGTACGTATTTGCCTCCTTTCGGGCAATAGGGAACCCATGTTCCATAAATATCGGAGGTCACTCATGACCTAGCAATGGCTCGTGAGCATACTATGATTCCACCTTTTAATAAGTGGAGAAATGGGTCAATGTCAAACTGGACAATGATTCAACAATAACAGAGGTCTCAACTTTCTGAGAATAGGGTAACTCTTACCACAATGACTCCCTCATGGAGTATGAAACAGATAATCAAGGTTTCTCAACAATATATGGCTCTCTCTAAAGGAGTAACAAGAAGATTCACATATCTCGCATAATGAAGAGAATAATGAAGACTCACAATCTGAGGAATAATGAATTTCACTCTTAGATTACACGTCATGCATCATGTCTTACCTTTGATAGGGATATCTCTAAGTATGGAATTTTATTACTTTTAATCTCAAGATACCTTTCTAAGAAAGTTTGATCTCCAATTGGATACTCAAACCGACACCACGATGAACCATAGAAACAAGACCAAATTGACTCTGGTGCACGCTGACTCGTCCCAAAGTCTTAATCTTTTAAACTTCTTCACTTATTACAGTGACTCATAAGTAGTTTTATCTTACTATATTAATATTATTTTAATCAGATTATATCATATTATGAGTAATAATACTTACTAATGCTTTAAAACCCTAATTCCAGTAAACTGTCTTATACTATACAGCCCACTTACGACTGACCCCACTGTCAACACAGAAGGACTCTGACTCTGAAAGTTTAACAGAAGATATCCCTATGAGTCTAGTTTATAACCCCACTGATGGCATATTTTTATGATTTTTATACATTTAATTACGATTTTTATACTGAGCACTGTCGGCGCAGAAACAGTTCTGGCCGAGAGCACATTACTTACTTATAATATGTAATCATGTACTAATACCCATTAACCATGATAATATAACATTAATACCCTTAATTACTCCCCTCCTAGAGTAATTCTAGACTCTGGTATGTTCTGGAACTTAATGATTTTAATGATTCTAATTGATGATAATACCTTAAACTAGATTCAAGGCATCAACCTTGATCTAATTAAGCTTTTAACATTATTAATACATCCCTTAACTATATTAAACTATTAAATCAGGACATATCAGAATAAAGAAGATAACTTTCATGACCATCCACGTTCAAGAGACATGTCCTATAGATATTCCCATCAAAAGTAGGCATATATGCATCAACATGAAGCATTAAACAAGGTATGACATTATGAGCACTCTTATTTATCAAACAACAAGGAATCTCTCATGAAACAAACATTAGGCACTCTTATCTCTGAGATAATATGAATAGGATCATAAATTAATCACAATATGAAAGAACTAAAGAAGTGCAAACCGAATTGGTTGGGAAAAACCATCCTACCACTTAGATGTATGCGAAATACACCTCCACGCGTAGCTCGTTCTTTCTCCTTCGCAACGACGCCTCCACTCCTTCGATCGCACGAGAAAAGAGGTTGAGGGGAGAGGTAGAAGGTTGCTGGAATTAGTGTCCAGGCAAGGGAGAAGGGCTAGGGCTTTGCACAAGACGTCCAAAGCTTGGAGTGAAGCATATGGGCGTCCTCCTCCTTGGCTTTTATAGCCAAAGCCTCCTCCAACTAGGATATCTCCTAATTAGATCCTTCCTAATCCCAAATCCCAATTAACCAATTAAAAGGTCTCCCTCATTAGTAAGGGACGTTCAGCCATGTTAATCCATTGGGTTTTCCTTATTTAATTAGGATTTCAAATCTCTAATAAGATTCGTTTACTATCTTAATCCTAATTACAGCACACTGTCATACGTATAACAGTCCACTTCCGACTCTTCCCACGGTCAGTCCAATTGAAGATGGACTCTGAAATTTTTATTTGAGTTAGCCATATGCGTCTAGTTTCTAACCACACTAATTTTATATTTTTCCAGTTTTTCGTGAATTAGTTATGATTTATTTACTACAGACTGTCGACACAGAAATATTACTGGCCGAGCTTACAATCTTAAACATACTTTACATATCTCGTTCCAAACTAGTAAACTACCATATCTAGGCCAACCAACTAGACGTCCCCTTCCTATTGGTTGATTAAAAATGAAATATTTATCTCTTTTTAATTAAGATTTATCTTCCCTAATTATCTCATCCGAACTGATACTTCCCGATCCTCCGCGATACTTACCATATTTACCGCTATTAGGTCAAATCGTAGATTTTGCTCCAAGATTCACTCCAATCCTCTAAAGATCTCCTTGTGGCTTGTTACCCACGTTCACATGACTCCCTGGGCCTGTGCCACATGGCCCTGCGCCCAGGTCTGTGCGTCTACAGCTAGAGTCCTCCGCACACATGACTCTGGTGTCCCGCGGTTGTACTACTCATTACACTATCTCGTGTAGACCACGGACCACGTATAAAACTAAAATTAACTGATTAATTATGAAATTCAAATAGGTCTCATCCACTTGAACACATGCCCTGGCGCCTGGCCCCACTTCTGGCGTCAGGTGTTCTCAGACCCTGGCGCCAGGCTGGCCTCAGCGCCAGGTTGTTCCTGGTGCCAGGACCAACCCTTGTGTACTAGTTTTCTACTACTAATAGTCATGCGATTAACAAATTATATCACATCATAAACATCAAATAACACATCAAAGCACATTGCACAACCAGAAAATCAAATCAGGCAATGAACTTTCCTATTTTAGAACAATTACCTAAAATAGAAACCTTTAGTTAACGTACAAATTTTCCGGGTGTTACATGTTTAGCGACGGTTTTGTCTCATTTGTGAAAGATTTTATCTGTCGGTAGACTTCCAAAAAAATAAAAAAAAACAGCAGCTTTATGCTGCTGTGCAAAGAAGGTTTTCCCTTTGTATTGTACAAATTTTGTATAATAAATATAACAATAACTAACCAAAAACATCAGCTTTATTCATCATTAAATTAGTACTTGCATTACATAAACAATCATACAAAAAACTGTTATCCAATGAATTGTGTTCTCTGACAAATAAAAAAAAAAGAATCATCCCTGTAGCTCAGCCGGCGTGCTTGACTCCTCTTAAGTGAAAACATTGTGAACATGGAACAACGTCATTGTCCCAAATCGACCATTAATTCATCCAACAATTTCATGAACTTGGCTGGTAAGCTTTTGATATGAAGTAAGCAAGTGCAAATATATAAAAGTGAAGAACAGAATAGTTTACCAAAACAACAAACTAAATTAAGATCATATTCATCTATTTCAAAAAGAAAGAAGGGTCAATAAACAAGAAGAATGAACAACTTCGAATAGGTAATAGATAAAGAAGATAATAAACATTAAGTCAAATTTGTAACAGTAACAACCTGAGGTTCGAACCTTTAACATGTGTAACACCAGCTCTTTTAGCACAATAAAGTACCTCCTACAAAGACAAGCATGGTAAATTAAGACACAATACTTTATTGTGTTAACCTATGAGCTTTGTGCATTAATACCTTGTAGATGCTACCATCAGCACTTGGTGGAGTTGTAAGAACCACAATTTTGCACCCAGCAATCTGTGCAGGCTGGTGCAGAAAATAAATCAAACATCAACCAGAGCTCTCACCTGGTATCATCCGAAATTATAAAAACTATTACAGTTTGGCTGAGGAGCTGAAAGTGATGTTTTGAGTCAACTCAACCCCACATACTACATCTAACATCAACGCTGCAGAGGGCAGAACTGCAGTGCCTCCAGGAACATATAGACCAACTGATTCAATGCCTCTTGCCACCCGTTTACATGACACCCTGTCAATTCCTATCAAATTAGCAAATTACAATAAAGAAAAACAAAAGATTGGTAATGATGCCCATAAACTACTACTTCTTACAGCCATATTTTCAACATTGTTCTCAGGAGCTTTTTTAGCCACATGAAATGCATGTACGTTACTGTAGGCCACATCAAATGCTTCCTTTACAGCTGGTTAAAGCTGCAGTTTAACAAATATATAACTAAAGGATTTCAAAATTTTCTAAAAGGTTGTCAGCCATTTTGCCTACAAAAAAGAACTTAGAGCTTTGTTAGAGATGAAAGGATTGCATAAAATATACAACCACCGAGAAGACTGAAAATACCCACTCTTCAACAGCAGCATCTCCTCAATTCCTCGCATCAACAACAATTGGTTTCACCTAATACGTGAATAAAGGATCTATATATCACTTAAGTTTGCAACCATTGTATAGATTCAAAAACTGTAACCACCATCGAAATAAGGAGAATGCGACCAAACTCATCATACCAAAAATGGAAGAGAAATCAGTGCAAGGACGAGCCTTCAAACTCTTCACTTCAACCTGACAGATTGTGATATAACAAAGATTAATCAGATGAGGCAAACAACGAAAAAAATAGCAATATAACAACTGAGAAGCAGAAGCAACTTGATATCCATATTTCGTGTCAAATACCATGAATGATTGCTAACATCTACTATGCTCAAGTCAATGCCATTTTGCAACATCGACCTAAACCTCTGAGTTAGTGGAAAGGGTATCTTTGCAGTAAAATGGGAAAAAAAAAGGCGGCAAGAATCTAAGAAAAATTGCTTCATGACATGCATACAAGAATCTCAGGAGTAAAATAGGTACTAAGCAGCAGATTTGTGTGCAACAATCGAGTCTACTCCTCAGTAATTAGAGAGTCAAAGTAGAACAATTTTGTAGTTCTATTCTCGCAGCACTTATGCGTCTAATGGAATTACCTTCAGTGAGCTATAAAAAAGAAAAAAGGAGAATGCAACCAACTCAGGAAACTCACGGAAAATTCTTTGTTAAACACCAATTACAGACATTCTGTAATTGCTCATCAGGAAAAGAACCAACATCTTGCAACAATATTCAGTCATAAAGAGATCCAAACACATCTCCAAAAACAAGAAACATGCCAACTTCCCTCTCAAGCATTTTGTCGAACAACAACTGTGCAATAAAACAATCATCAAGTAAACACAAAATCCAGCTACAATTTAAAGAATGACCCAAAAGAATATGAAATGAGATGATCATAATAACCTAACCCTTTTGAGCACAATGTATTGTTCGACAATTTCGTCGAACACCTTCAGTGCACAACCCAAACCATCACATTCTGTAGGAACTGCGACTTGAGCTTTTCCCATGTAAGCTACTACTAGCGCTGGCAATGAAGCCAGAAAGCACTTGTTGCCACTCACAGAAACAATAAATAAATAACTAAGAGAGGAATAAAGAAAAAAGACAACACCTTTCCGATGTTCATGATGGTGGCCGCATCAATTTGTTCGCAGAGGAAGCAATAGCCTGGTCGAGTGGGTTGGGAGAGGCGATTGGCAAAATGAGGAAGGCGAATGAGAAAAGCTTAGAGCGAAGATGAAATTCCTAAACGAGGGGGCTTGGGGTGGGTCTCGAAGGTGGTGGAGACGGATAGGGAGGACCACGTCTTCCACCTCTTCAAGCCGGACACCAACGAATCCAATGTCCACCGCCTCGCAACCTTTGTCAACACGGGATTGAGAGAAGATAGGGGTCGAGGAAAACACTCTTACCTGGTCGCCTCCCTCCTCCTCCATGTCCACCGACCCATTCCCCTCCGCCCCCTCCAAGCCCTCCACTCCCTCGCCCCTCGCCCTCCTCTCTGCTGTCGTCTTCTTCAGCCTCAAGCTTTCCACCGCCGCCAAAATCTGGGACACCTGCTAGTTCTGGCGACCTCGCTCCAGTGGCTCCTCCACTTCTTCCACGGGGAGGGGAAGGTCGATCGAGGGAAATAGGGCAAAAAAGTTTGGGGATGGGGTTATTTTTTTAACGCCTAATTATTATCTGTCTTAAAAACCATCGATAATGATGCATTCTTCACGACGGTTGCATTTTTGTCGTTAAAAAACTGTGCTACTAACGATAGATATCTTTCTGCCACTACAATCCGACGGTAATAATATACTTATTTCGACAGAAAATTTTTTGTCGAAAATAAGTGATCAATAGCGAAAGATTTTTATCTGTCGGAAAAAATCCGTGGCTACAGGCCAATTTTGTTGTAGTGGGCCTACTCAATTTTCTTGGCTACCCCCTACTCGTCGTCCACTACTGCCTTCTACTAGTCAGCCCATTCGCAGCGGAGCCCTCCAGGTAACTCGTTGCATGCTGCTCTTCCACGTTTATCTCCAACTGAGTTAGAGGATAGACGGTCTAAAGGTCTTTGCTATTACTGTGATGAGAAATTTACTCGAGGACACTGCTGCAAGTCTTTTCATGCTTTTGAGGGAGATGATAATGAGTACCTTGAGGATTATATGCCTGATGATTATCAAGACGACCAAGCTAATTATGATGATATAGTTGTGCTTGAGGGTGATGGTGTGGAGATTTCTATGCAGGCCTTTTCTGGTACTTATCACCCTAGGACTTTTCATGTTCAGGGTTCTATTAAAAAGCAATGAGTGTCGATATTGATTGATAGTGGTAGCACCCACAACTTCATTAATGACAGAGTTGCTCATCACTTGGGATGTACTATCCGGAATTCCGCTACATTTGATGTGATTATTGGAGATGGCAAGCGCCTACAAAGTAAGGGTATCTGCCCTAAAGTGGATCTGCTTATCCAGGGCCATACATTCCCACTAGACCTATATTTGCTTCCTACTCAGGGCGCTGAGGTAGTGCTTGGCTTCCAATGGTTGCAGGAACTTGGTGCGATTGCTTGGGATTTCAAAGACATGACAATGCAGTTTACTTATAAGGGGCAGCCTGTGCAACTTTCTTCTCAGCCCCCTGGGAAGTTGCAATTAGCTGAAGCTGAAGAGACTTTAGGCAAGTCAAATTGCCAAGGATACTTGATGCAGTTACGACCCTTGGATGATATTCCCCAACCTGAGCTTCCTAGTGATTTATCTGCTCTTTTGGACGAGCATTCCTATCTCTTTGAGGAACCATCTGACTTACCTCCACCACGGGCACTAGACCATCGGATTCTGCTTCAGCCGGCTCCTACCCCTGCTAATTGTTGTGTTCCCGTATGGAACACGAATAAAATCAAACGCCATGGTGAAAAAGGGAGAAAAGAAGAAGAAAAGAGAATAAGGAAAAACTGGATTCAATATTGTATGCCCCAGAAGGAGGAAGAAGACCTCCTTATAAAGAAAGAGAGGGCGCGTCTACCTAGCCTAATTACAAGATATGATCTTTCAACTTCCTAGAATAATTAAAGCATATGACCTTTCAACTTCCTAGAATAATTAAAGCATATGACCTTTCAACTTCCTAGAATAATTAAAGCATATGACCTTTCAACTTCCTAGAACAATTAAAGCATATGACCTTTCAGCTTCCTAGAATAATTAAAGCATATGACCTTTCAACTTCCTAGGACTTTCAGCTACCAAGATACGGATTTGCATACTGCTATTCACAACACTCCACTACGCTTCCGCTTCCGCCTTGTCCTCAAGGCGGCCAAGTGTGGCTCCAGTGTCAACACCCGATTTTATGTATTTCAAGATCTTGTTCAACTGCTCTTTGCCAATCTGGGGACCTTGTGCATCTCCTATTTTGAAAGGATCACCAACAACTCGATTCAAGGCCCTTACCTTTGTTTTCTCAATGAGCTCATTGTACACACGTTCATGCACCACGAATATACGGAACCCAGCATAACAACATTGTCCCTTATTGAAGAACACCACAACGTGAGATAACTTCATAGCTGTATTAGTGGAGCCAGTGATGGCAAGTTTATCAACATCCATGTGACTGGCTAAAGTTGTACCAGCAGTAGGCCCACATCCAGAGACCACCTTTAGAACTCCATCTGGAAGCCTCGCCTCGTGGAGTAACCTTGCCGCATAAAGCGCAGACGACATCTGCTCTGCTGATTGGAGTACCATAGAGTTTCCAAAGGCCAATGCCGGGCGTGAGATAACCTCACGTGTATATATCTGAGGAAAAACATACCATTCATGTCGATCAATGGTCATCAACACTGGCTTGCTTTTATGACGATTTCTATAGCTAATATATTTCAATGACACTCGTGCACCTCTAGAGAATTTCTTGAAAACTGATATAAAATCATCTAACACCATTATTTCTTCTCCAGCAAACTTATTTATTGTAGCATGTCGAGGAACTCCTGCTCTTGAGAGCATGTATCCTGATTCTATCACATAAACCAGATCATAGGTGAACCTCAAATTTCTGACCTGGAGTCTGATTTCTGCACCCCTAGTATGAAGTGCTTTGCCTGACTTCATCAAGAAAGGAACCCCATCCCAACTTGCATTGTCAATAAAGAGTGCTGCCGCTGCGAACATGGCAGTAAGACTATCCTTCGGCACAGTCGGATCATCAATATATCCAAGATAAGAGAACAACTCCATCTTATCACTGCAGTTTGTCCTCTTGTCAATTCTACATGTCAATGTTTTGCCAATCATATCCCGCAATTCTTCATCAGTCAGTTTACTTCGAACATAACCAAAAACATTGAAATACTGGGGTAAACAATCTTTGTAATAAAGAGCAAAGAGGGCAGGAAAAATATTTTTCTTGGCAAGATCACCTGAAGCGCCAACAACAATAATACTGATGGTGGCCTCTTTCTTCTCTAGCTCAGAAAAGTGGAGGGATTCTTCCTTTGATAGAATGTTGAAAGGTTCATTCGATGGTAAAGGGGCAGAAGATCCTCTAGACGTTGCACTAGCCCTGAGGCCACCGGGCTGAATGACATGCTCGAGGCAGTATAGCTCCCAGCAGAAATTCCTAACCTGGATCCCAACCTACTTGCTTTGAATGCTTGTGAAATCCCTCATCGTGCTTGTGAAATACTGGCTCGCTCTGATACCAATGTTGTGTTCCCGTATGGAACACGAATAAAATCAAACGCCATGGTGAAAAAGGGAGAAAAGAAGAAGAAAAGAGAATAAGGAAAAACTGGATTCAATATTGCATGCCCCAGAAGGAGGAAGAAGAGCTCCTTATAAAGAAAGAGAGGGCGCGTCTACCTAGCCTAATTACAAGATATGACCTTTCAACTTCCTAGAATAATTAAAGCATATGACCTTTCAACTTCCTAGAACAATTAAAGCATATGACCTTTCAACTTCCTAGAATAATTAAAGCATATGACCTTTCAACTTCCTAGGACTTTCAGCTACCAAGATACGGATTTGCGTACTGCTATTCACAACACTAATGTCCGAACATACCGCTACCCACATATTCAGAAAAATGAGATTGAGAGACTTGTTTGTCAGATGCTTGACACAGGTATTATTCGTCCTTCTCAATCATCTTTTTCTTCTCCTGTTTTATTAGTGTGAAAGAAGGATGGCACTTGGCGATTTTGTGTGGATTATCGGGCTCTCAACACTATTACTCTGAAGGATAAGTTCCCTATTCTTATGATTGAAGAGCTGCTTGATGAGCTTGCGGGTGCCACATTTTTCTCCAAGCAGGATTTACGCTCCAGCTATCACCAGATTCGAATGCACCCTGATGACGTGCATAAGACAGCCTTTAGAACCCATGATGGACATTATGAATTTCTTGTTATGCCTTTTGGGTTGACCAATGCTCCTGCCATCTTCCAGCATTTGATGAATGATGTCTTTCGGGATTTTCTACGGCGGTTTGTATTGGTCTTCTTTGATGACATCCTGATTTATAGTCCTTCCTGGGAGTCTCACTTGGCACATTTGAGGTCTGTTTTTTCTCTCTTACAAAATCATAAGCTTTACCTCAAACGTTCCAAGTGTTCTTTTGGCTGCAAGCAAGTGGAGTATCTCGGCCATATTATTTATGCCTTGGGTGTATCAACTGATCCTTCCAAGATTGTTGCCATCATCGATTGGCCTACGCCAAAAACTGTTAAAGCACTTCATGGTTTTCTAGGTTTGACGGGCTACTACAGGAGATTTATTCTTGGCATGGCATTCTAGCTGCCCCACTTACCACCCTCCGGAAGAAGGGGGCTTTTGCTTGGTCGGATGAGGCTCAACGAGCATTTGATAGGCTCAAGGAGGCAATGACATCAGCCCCTATCTTGGCACTTCCAGATTTCACCAAGTCCTTTGTGATGGAGAGTGATGCTTCGGATGTCGGATTAGGTGCCGTACTTATGTTGGATGACCGTCCCATTGCTTTCTTCAGCAAGGCTTTATCGGGTCGCTCCCTCCTACTTTCGGCCTACGAGTGCGAGATGCTAGCCATTGTGCATTCGATGACAAAATGGCGTCCCTATTTACTTGGCCAACACTTTATCATTCAGACTAATCATAATCCTCTTAAATATATGATGGATCAGCGTATTTCTACTCCGGCACAACAATGATGGATCATGAAGCTGCTAGGGTATGATTATGAGATTGTTTATAAGAAAGGCACTGACAACCGAGCAGCGGATGCTTTATCTAGACAGCTTGAGAGCTCTTCCCATTAAGTGCCCCCACTTTCCCCTTCCTTGATGATCTCCGTATCTCCTACAGCAAGGACCCAAATGCTTCTGATCTTATTGCACACCTTCAAGCATATCCTTTATGCTTACTAGGTTATGTTTTGCAGGATAATTTTCTATTATCCCGGGGACGCTTGTGGGTACCCAAGAATGACCAGTTGCGACATGATATCCTTCATCATTTTCATTGCACACCTATTGCTAGTCATGAGGGTATTTTTCGCACTTATAAGAGGGTGTCGCAAAGCTTCGCCTGGCGAGGTATTAAGCGTGATGTGCAGCTCTCAATGTGATGTGTGTCAACGTGCAAAGGTGGATACTACTATACCCTTGGGCTTACTTTAGCCACTCCCTATTCCTGAGCATATTTGGGAGGACATTTTTATGGATTTTATTGAGGATTACCATTGGTGCAAGGAAAGTCAGTTATCGACTTTCCAAATATGCCCACTTCTCTGCTCTTGCTCACCCTTATACAGCTCGGTCAGTTGCTGAAGTTTTTGTGCGCGATATTGCTCACCTCCATGGGATGCCACGCACCATTGTTTGTGATCTGGATAAGGTCTTCTTATCGAAGTTTTGGCAAGAGTTTTTCAAATTACAAAACACTAACTTTCGTATGAGCACTGCATATCATCCACAGACTGATGGTCAGACCGAGGTGGTCAATCGGTGTTTGGAGCAGTATTTATGTTGTTTTGCTGGGGACCGACCTAAGACATGGCTGTCATTTTTGCATTGGGCAGAGTGGTCCTATAACACTGCTTATCACATTGCCGCTGGTTTTACACCATTTCAAGTTGTGTATGGTCGGCCTCCTCCCACCATCATGAGTTATGTTCCATTGCGGTCTCCTGTTAGTGAAGTGGACAATGCTTTGCAGTATCGAGATTAGGTTCTCCGCCATCTTCGCCAACATCTAGTGGCTGCCCAAAATCGTATGAAGCAGGTTTATGATCGTAGCCATCGAGATCGGGAATTTCAGATTGGCGACCTGGTCTATCTTCTCCACCAACCATACCACCAGTTGTCCGTCTATCAGCCAGGAAATGCGAAGCCTTCCCATCGCTTCCATGGCCCATATCCTATCATTGAGCGGATTGGGGATGTTGCTTATCGATTGCAATTGCCTCCAGGGTCCCAAATTCATTCTGTCTTCCACATTTCTCGACTCCAAAAGTATGTTGGTGACCCATCTGCTGTAACTCCTGTGATGCCACCGCCATTACCACCGAAACAGTCACGGCCTATACCTCATGCTATACTACAGAGACGGCGCATTCGGCGTAAAGGTCGTGTGGTTCAAGAGATTCTAGTTTCATGGTTGCATCAGCCGCCAGAGGATGCTACTTGGGTGATTGAAGATGATTTTTATGCTCAGTTTCTTGATTGGTCGCCTTGAGGGCAAGGCGTAAGCGGAGCGTGGTGGGATGTTATGATCCTTAATTAGAATACTAGTTGGAATAGGATTAGGATACTTTCCTAATTTATTTTTCTAGTTGGAGTAGGATTAGTTTATTACTTTTCCAGTTTATGTTTTTCTAGGCATGCTACATCTAATAGGATTTATTTCCTAGTTTGATTATATTTCTATTAATAGTAGAATTCAGCAATTGTAAAGGCTGCATGCCTAATACTATAAATAGGGCTTAGCCCTACTGCTACAGTGACATGAATAGTGATTTCAGAAATAGATCAGTAGTGTTCCTTTGTCTCTCCCTTCTCCTCTTCATCTTATTCTCTCCCCTTTCACTTATACTTCTCCCCTTTCATCCAACCTTTTCTACTTAATCTATTGTATATCCTTAAGCATATTAAGGAGATACAACATAATCCAATTAGGAGGGACAATCATTTGATCAAGAGGATCATAGCTATCTATTTTGGAGCGTTGATGTCGGTATGAGGTTCCAATTGAAACAAGACAGTCAAAAATCACAGTAACTACGATCGATCGTTTCCCGAGGCGATCTGCCGATCGATCGTAAGTCCTGGCGATCGATCGCAGCCATGGCGATTCAAAATTCAATTTCTTATATCTTTTTACTCCGAACTCCAAAAGACGCACAGTCGGTGGCATTGGAAAGCTCTTTTCACCCTCTTTAACACTATGAAGTAAAACAGAACAAAAACAAGCATAAAGAAGATCTAATTTCGGTTTTAATAAACTTACTAATTTTTCAGGTGTTACATCCTCCCCTC
The DNA here is from genome assembly GCA_039654745.1 of Houttuynia cordata. Classification (NCBI taxonomy): domain Eukaryota; kingdom Viridiplantae; phylum Streptophyta; class Magnoliopsida; order Piperales; family Saururaceae; genus Houttuynia; species Houttuynia cordata. The sequence continues at coordinate 13,094,152 of CM077504.1, forward strand.
CTAAAAAGAACATTTCGTCCCCGAAATGCTGTTACTCATACTTCCAAAAAGTCAGTGTAGGATTTCATCATTTCTCTTTCCGTCTCCCAACTCATTTCCTCAGCTAGCTGGTTTTGCCACAAAACTTTCACCAAAGGAATGGTCTTTCATCTAAGTACTTGATCTTTTCTGTCCAATATCTTAATAGGTTTTACCGGAAATGTCAAGTCTGCTTCTAACTCCAACGTTGTGAAATCCAAAACATGTGATGGGTCTGGCACATACTTCCTCAACATGGAGATATGGAAAGTATTGTGTACCTCATCCAACTGTGGAAAGCTAACCGATATGCAACTGGCCCAACTCGCTCCAAAATTTTGAATGGTCCAACGTACCTAGGACTCAGCTTTCCTTCCTTACCGAACCTCATAATTCCTTTTGAAGGCGAGACCTTCAAAAATACATGATCTCCTTTTTGAAATTCCAACTCTCTCCGCCTGTTGTCCGCGTACTTCTTTTGGCAACTCTGAGCTGTTTGTAGTATCTGTCTTCCCTTTTCTTCACATTATTGCACCAATTTTGATCTCAGCACTTGATTCTCTCCAACATCCGTCCAATATGTAGGGGATCTACATGGTCTTCTATATAGTGCTTCAAATGGGGCCATTCCGATACAAGAATGATAACTGTTATTATATGCAAACTCGATCAACGGTAAATGATCATCCCAGTTACCTTTCCAGTCAATCGCACATGCTCTAAGCATGTCTTCCAGAGTTTGAATCGTGCGTTCTGATTGTCCGTCACTTTGAGGATGAAATGCTGTACTAAAATTTAGCTTGGTTCCCAAAGCCTCTTGTATACTGTTCCATGTTCTTCATGTAAACCGAGGGTCTCGATCAGACACAATAGATAACGGCGTACCATGAAGTCTGACAATTTCTCTGATGTATAACTCTGCCAAACTTTATGGGTTTTGTTTCCATCTAATCGGAAGAAAATGTGCTGACTTCGTGAGTCAATCTACTATAACCCAAATCGCATCTCGCTGTCTTTGAGTTTTCGGCAGTGCCACAATGAAAATCCATCGTGACATGCTCCCATTTCCACTGTGGAATCTCCAGCGGTTGCAACATTCAAGCTGGTCTTTGATGTTCAGCTTTTACCTGTTGACAAGTCAAGCATCTCGATACAAACTTGCCAATATCTCTTTTCATCCCATTCCACCAAACCGTCCTCTTCAAATCTTGATACATCTTCATACCTCCAGGATGAATGTTATACTGAGAGTGATGTGCTTCTCGTAAAATTTCCTATCTTAATTCCATGTCTTTAGGTACTACCAATCTTCCTCAGAATCGAATACTTCCATCCACTCCTTTTCCAAAATCCGTCTTGTCCAATAATTTTTGCATCTGAATGTTCTTCTTTTGTGCTTCTAGGATTTTATCTAACACCACTGATCTTATAGAAAGATTCCCAAGAATTGACATCCTCCTTGAAGTCGGCCATTCCAAATGACATTCTCCCATTTTCTGTATCAGTTTCCACTCTTGTACTAACATGTGAGCAATCATCTCAGTCTTTCTGTTAATGCATTTGCTACCACATTTGCCTTGCCTGGATGGTAGTGAATGGAAAAATCATAGTCCTTCAAGTACACTAGCCATCTTCTCTGTCTCATATTCAGATCCTTCTGGGAAAAGATATACTTCAAACTTTTGTGATCTGTATATACTTCAAAAGTTTCTCCATACAAATAGTGTCTCCAAATCTTTAAAGCAAAAACTACTACTGCAAGTTTTAAGTCATTTGTTGGGTAATTCTGCTCATGGATTTTAAATTGTCTCGATGCATATGCCACAACATGTCCATGTTGCATTAGTACATATCCGAGTCCACTCTTCAAAACATCACTGTATATAACAAACCCTCCAGTTCCCGATGGCAAAGTCAAGATCGATGCTGATGTTAATCTTTTCTTTAATTCCTTGAAACTTTTATCACATTCATCATTCCATATGAACTTCACTCCCTTCCTGGTCAACTTCATCATTGGCAAAGCTAGACTTGAGAACCCTTCGATGAATCTTTGATAGTAACTTGCCAATCCCAAGAAACTTCGAATTTCTGTTACATTCTTTGGTTGTTCCCATTTCAAAACTGCATCTACCTTTGTTAGATCCACTGATACACCATTTTCCGAAATAATATGTCCAAGAAAATTCACCTTGTCTAGCCAAAATTCACACTTATTCAGCTTAGCATATAATTGATTATCCTTCAAAATCTGTTATACATGAGTCAAGTGAGTTCTGTATTCCTCCCAGCTTGCTGAATACACCAAGATGTCATCCACAAAGACTATTGATCGTTTAAAATTAAACCCTTACAAGTGCACAAGGCAATTGTACTACAGTGAGTATTAAAGGGTTGTCGAACCTCAGGGACGGACTAATATTTGACCAAATTCAAGGAAAGCAAATTTTATTTTAATTAATCTAGAGAAAGCAATAAAATTTAACTACTTTAAAATGGATTTTAACTAATATGGAGAAGTGCCAAGGCTTCGAATCCACCACACAATAAACCAGCTTATCGTCTCTCTCTGTTGAATAAATTCCTGATTGGCTAGTATATTCCTCTCGGACATATACTTGTCAATTCAAAATATAGTGCTCTCCTCTCGGACGTAACACATAAGCAATTTAAAATATGGAACTGTAATCTATCTCTCTCGAGCATAAACCAATGAAATCTTATTCCTTTATAACACCTTAGTCTACTTACGTTCCTCTCGGACACGCAAATATTCCTCGGATTGAAATTAACAAGAATTCACTCTAGCCTCTCTCGAGCACATAGAATAAATCTCAATAAATTAACAGTGATTCTATAATAAGATTCATACACCAATCAAGGTAAAATTAAGATTAAGATGAAAGAAAACGATACAACCAATTTACTCGGGTTTCATCTACGCCTTGGACAAGGATTTAGCCGGCCATCGGACGAGGAAAACGTTGTTGATTCGTTGGCGTCGTTTTGCACTATTCACCGAAAAACACTGTTCACTGTAGCAAAAATCACTGTTCACAACCAGGAGTACTGTTCATCGTCTTCCCCAACTCGCAGTGCACTGTAGCAGTCCAAATCTCAGTCTTTTCCGGTGCTTTCTTCCTCCCCTCCGGCCATTTCTTCTCCCTCTTCACTTCTTCCGGCCAAAGCCACTGGATTCCGGCGTCAATCGCACCGGAAATCGTCTGTTTTCCGGCCGGTTATCCCTTTCCAAAAGCTCTGAAATTTCTCTGTAAAAAGTCTCTTTTTTCTCCCCCGTATTGTTCTGGTTTTATAGGTGCCAACATCCCAAATTGAACACAATCCAAATCCAGCACGATTGAGCACCCTCCATAGTCCTATTCTGGCAGGACTCTGTTTTTTACATTTTCAGTTGAGACGGCTCTGTCCGTTTTCCCGCTCGTTGAGCCTCGCCGATCCACTGCCATTCCGCCGTCATCGGGTTTTCCTCCATCGCCGGTTGTGATCACAGTCCGCCATCAAACTCTGCCCTTCATCTTCCTTGTCGCCGGCTAGCATAAGCACCCATCTCGAGCTCCGCCGTCATCTGCCCAGCTTCTCTGCCGTCACCGCCATGAGAGCTTCCGTCATCGACATCGTCATCGTCATCAGTCCCTGCCGGCGCTCCGCCATGATCATCGCCGCTTCTCTGCCGGCGCTCGAGCTCTGCTCGAGCGCCGCTCTGCTTCTGCAACAGAACGCCCGAGCATCGGCTCGGGCCGTCTTTTTTTTTTCTTTTAAAACCGAACCGACCCTGAACCGGTCGGTTCATATTCAATTTCTTTTTTTTTTCTTTTTCTTCTTTAAAACCCGTCGTATTGCTCTCATTCATCGGATCTCATCTTGACAGTTCTTCTCTTTAATTGTGTCTCTTTCGCGTGCGATATTTAAAATGCTCATAACTTTTTGCTCAGAACTCCGAATTGCGAACAGTCAGTGGCGTTGGAAAGCTGACTTCGTGAACTTTAACATGAAGCTTAAATCAGTTCCATCAGAGATATGCAATCGAAGTTATTAATATTCAATCATTAGAGTCGTGTTTTGCCCCATTTTTGCGTTTTGCTCTTATTTCCTACAAAAACCAAAAACTATATTAAAGTAGCATAAATTCTAAACAAACACTAGCAGAAACATAAGTTTAGGAGATAATAAAATGCATATTTCATGTATAGATCAACTATCACAACCCGATGCAATAGATCCACAAAAATTCTGTTCATCATATCCATAAATGTTGCTAGTGCATTAGTCAAACCAAACGGCATTACCAGGAATTCGTAGTGTCCATACCTGGTTCTGAAGGCTGTCTTGGATATATCCTCCTCCTTGATCCTTAACTGATGGTATCCGTATCTCAAATCAATCATCGAAAATACTTTTGCTGACTGCAACTGATCGAACAAGTCATCTATTCTAGATAGTGGATACTTGTTCTTTATTGTGACTTGGTTCAACATTCGGTAATCAATACATAACCTCATCGATCCATCCTTCTTCTTTACAAACAATACTGGTGCACCTCATGGGGAAACACTAGGCTGTATGAATCTCTTATCCAACAAATCTTGTAACTGCACTTTCAATTCTTTCAACTCAGCCAGCGCCATTCTATATGGTGCTTTCGAAATAGGTGTTGTTCCCTATATCAATTCAATCGTAAAGTCAATCTCTCTCTTTGGTGGCAAACCAGGTAACTCATCAGGAAAGACTTCGGGAAAATCCTGCACTACCTCTATATCCTCAACTCTCAGGGTAGGCATCTCAACAGGTGTCACATTAGCTAGATAGGCCCTACAACCTTTAGCCAACAATTTCTGAGCTTTCATAGCTGATATCATACAATCTCCTTTTCTATATCGGATTCCCTAAAACACTAGTTCTTTCTCTCCAGGAATTTTAAAATGAACTCTCTTTTTAGTACAATCCACGAGCGCACTATATTTTGATAACCAATCCATTCCCAAGATTACATCAAAATCACACATATCAATTAGCACAGGAGAGTTTTTAATACATTTAGTTGCTATCACTAAATCTCCCATAGGAGTAGAAATCACAAATCATCACTCAGTCTAGACAATGTCTTATCTAGACTTAAAGCAAACACCAAAGAAATAAAAGACCGTGAAGCTCTCGAGTCTATTAACACTCTAGCAAAACGATTGAGGATAAGAAGAGTACCTTCAATAACCTCATCTGAACCACGCGCATCTTCTGATGATAGAGCAAAGATTCTTGCTTTAGTCCTTACTCGTCTAATAAGGAGAGATATTTCCAACCTCATTGCAAGAGTAGCACATCCGTGGATCCTGAGGACACGGCTTTTCGATATGCGTATCCTGCCCACAAATCCTGCAACGACCTCCAGCCACATTACTGTTGCCATTGCCTCAAAGCTGTTGACGATTTGCACCATTCATCCAGTTCTGCTGCTGCTGTCTTTGTTGTTTGAAAGGACACTGATTCCCACGATTATTGTTATTGTTAAAACGCTTATCTCCAGAACGTTTTAGCTTATTTTCTTGAGTTTTGATTTGGTTGCTCCTTCTCTCCAAGGTCCTTTTAAAATCATCCTCCAAAATGGAAGCTAGCTCGACCGCTTTCGCTACCGTCATTGGTTGAGAAGCTAACACCTTCGACCTTAAGCCGTCCTTCAGTCCATCAAAAAAACGTTGCACCTTAATCAAGTCATTAGGACAAGCATTCGTAGCAAACCTTTGAAGTTGTTCGAACTTCGTCTTGTACTGAAGCACAGTCATCGATCCTTGCACTAACTCCAAGAACTCTTTCTCCTTGCGTCGCTGAATATGTGGAGGAAAGTTCTTGTTATTAAACACCTCCTTGAATTCTTCCTAAGAAATCTCCTCATCCACAGTAAAATTGTTGCGCTCGGCGGACTCCCACCAAAATACCGCCTCACCAACAAGTAGGAAAGTAGCATAAATCACCCGATCAGCCTCGGGTACCTTCATGCACTTGAACCGCCGCTCCACTTCAATTAACCAACATTCTGCCTTCTTTGGGTTATCCACACAAGAAAACTGAGGTCTAGCCCTCTTGAACAGCACGAGTGTCGGCGCCTTTATACCGTTATTGCTACCTCCGCCGTTTCGTAATTCAGCTGCCAATTGTCTGACCATATCAGACATGTTTTAACTAGCTCCCTCTTCCTGCGAAGGGTTAGGGATCGCATTGGGTCGACGTCCACGAATTCCTGAGTTCACCGTTCTCGCGTATCTACAGTCAAAGAAAGAAGATGAATTAGAAATCTTACTTATAGCTCAATTTGTAATTCACCTCTCATTCCTTTGACTCCTAGCACTGCTCAAACAATACACACAAAATAAAACAATCACAAGGCAGGCCTTAAATCAAACAATGCTTTTATTCAATAATAAAAAGATTCCTACACTGAGACCCCATATAAGTTAGGGCTTTATTACAAAACTTTTATGAAAACTAAAATCTATCCTAACTCTCTTAGCCATCCTTCCTAAGCCCTTTGCCTTCAGAGATAATCATCTATTATATCTAAAGCTAACCAGGTTGGCACAAGCATCAACTCCGAATGCAACAAAATTTCCCACATCGTTATGTGCGGCCACCTGTAACCCATAGATTTAAACCCATGAAACAAGATGTCAGACAATGCTGCATCATCTCTAGCCCGAACATACACCGGGTGTTTTCTCACAATTTTGGCCTCTACGACAACAAGTATGGGAGAAGATCCATCTGTAAACTCCAAATGGACCTCTTTTGTCTGATATCCTTCGTTCTCCATACCTGGCACATAATCCAAGTAAGGATCCCACTCTGGGTCATCTTTGGGTAAGGGTTCTATTTCAGCAACTGGGTTCTGAACTTCCTCTATATCAATCTTTAACGGGTCATCTTCTGTTCCACTCCCTATGTCCCTCTTATTCCATTGTTCAAGCCACTGCCTAATGGCTTCTTGTTTGTCTTTCTCATAGATTCTACTGCTTCTTGTTCTAGCCATTTAAACCTATACAAGAAACGTCGTTAGTAGCTATAATGAGGTTTCAAGTTCTATCTATGAATCTACTCTCATATAGTAAGTTCTTCTAGGTACTAACAAGTTCTACTAACTCATCTCATAATTTAGAAATGCCTGTACTATATTAGACTGATTTTGAGGGCTCTGAAACCACGCTGTCACGCCCCGAAATCCCACACCTCGATCGGAGTGCAGAAGCCAATTTTTTAGGTAGAGATCCAGACACGCGACCGAACAGTCGATCTCACCACCGATTACAATCATCTCAAAAGGACATATAACCGGTTATGCCTGCAGTCAGTGTAATACAATAGTAGACATCATTAAATAATATGAAATGAATTTCTTAACTCTTAATCTAGCAATAATCCTTTAAGGAAACAAATAAAATAAACCAATGAGTCTATGGCATACAGTTGCCAATAATGTCATAAGCATAACAAAGCAAATAACTAGATAATCTCTAGATCTCTTCACGGCTCCTACAACCGCTTTTCCACTATTGCAACTTCCTGATCTCAATTTTCTTTTGCGCCTGCGTCAGAGGATGCATGAGTATTTCATAGAAACACTCAGTAGGATGTAAAAACCCACTGAATTAAGCAGTATGAAGAGAAGTAAGGACAACAATGGATTATGGGCATTCCACAACATCTAGATTGAACCAAGGTCTATACACCTGAAAGGTTAGTCAACAATAATTTTAACTCACAAGTATAGGATAAACATCAATAAGGCTCCTACCAAACATATGTGTAAGGAGAGAATAACAATATATTCAAGGCTCCAAACATCTATAGTGAAAGGAGTTACAATTTCTGCTCACTAAACTGGTCGCTCGCAAGTGACTAAAATAATATACCAGAACTACCCTAGGGGTCCTCTCTTTGGAACCCTGCCATGCGTCTAGGATGCTGGCCCCACCAGTGCTTATGGACACGATGGGCGGAGACTGAAGACCTTCCATAATGTCAATAGTCTAACGTACGTATGATGCCTCCTTTCGGGCATAAATAATCGGAGACCTCGCAAGATCTAGCAATGGCTTAATTGAGCATACTATGAATCCATTTCGGAGAGAGCCTCGCGAGATCTCTAGTGGAGGAAACAGTCATGTGATAATACAAGTAATATTTCAAACGAAAAGAGATCACAATACTCTAAGATCATAAGGTATCTTTTACTAGAATAGACTCTCTCACGGAGTATAAATAGAAATGTCAAAGTCTTTGGACAACATATAACTCACTTACTGGAGTAGCTTCTCAAAAGGCATACAATTCTCTCTTGGAATAACAAGGAAATCCAAACACTTCGAATAATGACAACTCACCCAAGGAGTACAATACAATCAATACATACTTTTCATGCTCAGCCCTAGATAAGAATTTCCCATATACATTAGAATTTTATAATACAAATATCAGAGATAAGAATACCAAAAAGTCTTAGATGATTTGAATTCCAATTGGAACCTCAAACCAACATCAATGCTCTAAAATAGATAGCTATAATCCTCTTGATTAAAGGATTGTCCCTCCTAATTGGATTAACTCTAACCCAACCTTACTGTGATATTCTATAAACATATAGTCCAATTACTGATGTAGACACATTAATTATTCTCATACCATATTACACAATGTTATTTGAATACTTAGTATTTTCTCTCAGATTCAGCTCACTGCCTCCTACACAATAGTCCTCTTCCAATGGCTGCCGAACTCTGTACTATAAAAATTAACCACTGATAATACCCTTATGAGTCTAGTTTTTAACCCCGCTAATTTTATATTTTTCTGATTTTATTTGAATTAGTTATGAATTATTTATTACAAACTGTCAGCACAGAAACAGTTGTGGCCGAGATTATTCTCATAATTAAACTTCATTATCTCATTTAATAACACATTATAGATTATAATATATTATTAATAGACAGTAATACTCCCCTCCTAGATCAATTACAGACCCTAGGATTGTCTGGAATTACCAAAGTGCACCCTTTTATCATGTTTCTTTACATATAACACAGTTTTAGTCATTAATACAACCCAAATAAGACAATTAATGCAAGACAATCATTAAGACACAAGACTCAACGTGGATCATGGTCAACAAAGCAATATCAGAACTTTTAATCTCTGTATAATGATTAAAGTAACCAACTTTGGGTGTGAATTCTCATCTAGACACGTAGGATGAAAGCATATATGACTATGTTGCAATAAGCATGGAAAATAAGGACATAATTCATTCATCTCACATGAATCAAAGCAATACTCCAAGGTACTGAATAAGAACACTTATAAACATTATATGAAGGAAGAGAAGAAAGGAAAAACCATCCTACTCTTAATTCACCGAAAATTCTGCCTTTTTCGGTGAAGCGTTGCTCGTCTCCTCCGCTTCCTCCAAAGCTCCTGCTCCAAGCTCTTGCAAAACTCCCACAAGAAGAAGCCTTATAGGAGGTGGGTGAAAATGGGAAGGAGAAGAATAAGGGTCTAGACGTTCTAAGGCTAGGGTTTCAATAGCACAAGCCAACTCCACAAGGGTTTATATAGAATTTGGGGAAATCTTTTCTTAAACCAATCTTCCCATATCATGGACACTTTCCACCAATAGAATAGCCCCAAGATCTCCTTAGGGACGTGCAATCCAAGTCTAGTTAGGATATGACATCTTTCCCATGCAAATCCACCCCAAAATAGGTTAGAAATCGCAAAACCGCAACCGGTGATTGATTGGCGACAAGACGATCGATCGTCGCATGCTTTCCATAATCTACCATGGAACAGCCGATCGATCGCAAATATTTCCGATCGATCGGTTGCTCCTAAAATAAAAAAGTCAAAAAATCACAGTAACTACGATCGATCGTTTCGCAAGGTGATCGATCGGTTCAATCTGCCAATCGATTGTAAGTCCTGGCGATCGATCGCAGCCACGATAATTCAAAATTCAATTTCTTATATCTTTTTACTCCGAATTCCAAAATGCGCACAGTTGGTGGTGTTTGAAAGCTCTTTTCACCCTCTTTAACATTATGAAGCAAAACAAAATAAAAACAAGCATCAAAAAGATCTAATTTCAGTTTTAATAAATTTATTAGATTTTTGGGTGTACATTTCTCATATATAATCTATACTAATCTACATATACAACATCACAGCTAAATTAAATATCTATCAAAACTAAATATAATTTATATCAACCCAAAAATACAATGTCACAACTAATCAAAGATCTGTCACAACTAAACATATGATCCACACCAACACTGGCGGCATAGCCAGGGGGCAAGCTGGGGCAATTGCCCGAGCTGACTTTCCCATTAATGTAGTATATTTCTACTTCTATTTAGTATTTAGGTAATTGACTTGCCCCTCCTCACTTTCTAAATTTTCCTATTCTATTGTTGACCCACAAAAGTTGGCCTTTTATGGCTGATCTTCTGATGCTTTTGTAACACCCGCAAAATTGATATGCTTATTAAAATTGATATTGATCTAAAAGTATGAAATTTTGATGTTTGTTTTCATTTTATTTTGGTATATGGTGTTAAAGAGCATGAAGAGAGTTTTTCAATGCCACCAACGGTGCTCAATTCGGAGTTCGGAGCAAAAAGTTATGCTAGTTTGAAGTGTCGTACGCGATTGGGGTATGCAATCGATCGGACTGGTTACACGATTGATCGCCGGGGTACGCGATCGATCGCGACGGCTGATTCAATACGGAAATTGCGATTTTGAGTGGATTTTCTTGAGAAAAAAGATACCGAACTTAGAGTTGACGACGACTGATTCAATCTGGAAATTGCGATTTGAGTGGATTTTCTTGAGAAAAAAAATACCAATCTTAACCAAACTTAAAGTTGACGTTTAACTAAGGATTTTGGAGGATTCGTATTGGTGGAAAGAGTCCATAATTTAGGAGGAATATTTTTAGAAGAGATTTTCCCAAACTCTATATAAACCCTTGTAATGTTGGCTTGTGCTATTGAAACCCTAGCCTTAGAACGTCTAGAGACCTTTTTCTTCTCCTTCCCACGTTCACCCTTCTCCTATAAGGCTTCTTTTTATGGGAGATTTGCAAGAGTTTGGAGCGGGAGCTTTGGAAGAAGTGGAGGAGACGAACAACGCATAAAAAGCGGAATTTTCGGTGAATTAAGAGTAGGATGGTTTTTCCCTATTCTATTCCGTTCTTTTTCTTCTCGTCTATGAATATTGATTCATTCATTCTTATTATTGATATATATACTGATTTAGATGGAATTTGGTTCACGATTGGTTATAGTAATCTTATTGTTGGTTATGTTCTTCGCTATATTCATGCTATATCCATACTATGTTCTTAGATGTGAATACTATCAATGTTTGATATCTATTGATTGTATTGAGGTCTAAAGTTCTAATCTTTCTCTATTAGTTCCTTGATTTCGTTGGTTCAAGTAGTCGCAAGTGCTGTCCTAATTTAATTGTCCATATTCCAAAGGGTAGTTACTTAAAATTGCTAGGTGTGGTAAAATGCATGATAAAAGAGGGTACTTTAATAATTCTAGACAATCCTAAGGTCTGTAATTGGTCTAGGAGGGGAGTAATAATGTCTGTTAATAATATATTATCATATATAAAGTGTTATTAATGAAGATAATTGAGTTTAATTAAGAATCTTAATCTCGACTAGAACTGTTTCTGTGCTGACAATCTGTAGTAAATAATTCATAACTAATTCAAATAAAATTAGAAAAATATAAAATCAGTGGGGTTAGAAACTAGACTCAGAGGAACTAATACTTAGCGGCATTGGAAGTCAACTGTTATGTAAAAATCGAACATTGTAATTAAGGAAAAAATTAGGAAACATTATCAAAGCAATAGCATATGCTATAATAAGTATATTAAGAACTTTATATATATCATATAAGATTTTTCAGTAACTATTGCAGTAGAATGGACTATGTATAAGAATTAATATCATGGGCTAATGATGGGTGGCTTGGTATTTGATAAGTCATGTGCTTCACTTGTAGTGTCGACTCGATTCAACTTTCCAATTGGAACTCGAATCATCATTCTTCATCTTCTAAAATAGGGATCTTTGAAGTCTAGACCCAGTGTGTCATAACTCAGTTGAAGATTAATATCAAGTATTTAATTCACGGTGTCTTGAGAATCCAAATGTCTTTAGTACTTTGTTTGTGTGTCGATTCAGTTTGAATCTTTAATTGGAGTATGCAATTCTCAACCATATCTGTCCGTATTCTGATATTGAGTTTGAATAAGTGTTTCTTGGACATAGGTGGTGTATAATTAAGACTATGCACTAATACTTATTAACACTACTGATATTGTATAATATGAACCAAAAAGTGTTATTACTATTCACTATAATTCTTAATGTGGATTATCATAATAAAGTTGGATAAATAAAAAGACTAATCATATGGAGTAAGTCTAAGTGAGCAAATAAATCAAGATTTTTGTTTTTCAGATAAGCGTTTGTGTCAGTTTGAAATTCCACTTGGAAATCAAATCATCAAGGACTTATCCTTAAATCTTGACTTTGGATATGTATTCATATTATAAACCCAATTATTTTCTAGAATATTCCTATCTAAGGCTATGCATGAATATATGTGTCTCAAAGTATTGGTTCTTTTATTTCTAGTCCTATGGTGATTTTTGTTATTATTTAAGATATGAACTTCCTTGTTACTCCATAGAGTGAGTCATATGTTGTTGAGAGTCTTTGATATTCTATTCATACTCCATGCGTCACGCCTCGGGCACCGCCCGATCCGAACCGAAAATGGTCCAATAGTCGAACCGGCACACGGGGGCGACGTTAAGAGATATAGCGGAAGACTTATGCCCCTCTTATGGGTGGTCTCACTAACAGAGTTACACATAAACAGTTTTGAGCAAGAGTAAATAAGAGGAATAAAAGTAGAGTCTAACTCAAAGTAGATCGACAAGTCATTAAACCCACAAAATACAAATTTGAGCCAACACACCAGCTCGAATCAAAAGGGTCTACAAGTCTCAACATACAAAATATAACAACTCCAAAAGATAAACTAATCAAGTCTAAGGCATCCACACCCAATCCCGCTCTCTCTACGATCACTCCTCAAATAGAGGATCCTGTCCGTCTGCGTGTCGCACCACGCAGCCCCAAAACAAAACAAAGAAAGAGGGGTGAGTATAAAACTCAGTAATGGTTTTATATAATCGACAATAATAAAAAATCACAAGGCATCATAACATAGCTAAAAATCCATAATCGACATGATTATTCCATTATCTAGTCATGCATGTACAGCACATAAACCTGCATAACCATATCACATTCACATGCTATCATATCGCGCATCTATTCGATAATCCTGCATAATGATATCTCATTCACATACTTTCATCTTGATCAGGCATTCATATCTCATACATTCACCTTACATAGCCAAAGTAGCCCAGCTTGGCACATTTATGCTTTCACATCTCAAAATTTCACCATGCATGTCCAATGTAACCAAAACATGGTACAATCATGCATAACATCGCAATAAGCATATATCATCACAACAGTGAATGCCTCCATCAAGGAGTAACACAATCTGCCATAAAAGGCAGGACACAATCAAGGCCCGAAGGCGTATCATGGTCCGGTTCCTACACAGGAATCAAGGGGGTGGTCAATCCCAACGTGCTGCTCGCTGATCGTTTAAAATTAAAACCCTTGCAAGTGCACAAGGCAATTGTACTACGGTGAGTATTGAAGGGTTGTCGAACCTCAGGGACGGATTAATCTTTTACCAAATTCAAGAGAAGAAAGTTGCAGTTTTTGTTTAATCTAAATAAAGCTATGAACTTTAACTACTAAGCTGAGTTTTAATCAATGTGGAGAAGACCAAGGCTTCGAATCCACCACAATAACTAGTGTATCGTTTCTCTCTCTCTTTTGAATAAAGATTTCCAATTGGCTAGCATATTCCTCTCGGACATATACTTGTCAACTCAAAATATAGTGCTCTCCTCTCGGATGTAACACATAAAACAATTAAAACATGGAATTGTGATCTATCTCTCTCGAGTATAAACCAATGAAACTTTATTGATATATAACACCTCAGTCTACTCACGTTCCTCTCGGATACGCAAGTATTCTTCGGATTGAAACTCACAAGAATTCACTCTTGTCTCTCTCGAGTACAAAGAACAAATCTTTATTGAATTAACGGTGATTACACAATAAAATCCATATACCAAGTAGAATAAAAACATAAGATGAGAGAAAAGAAACTACACAACCAGATTATTGGGCTTCATCTACGCCTTCGATAGGAGTTTAGCCAAGCATGGGAAGAGAATCCATCATCTTCATCATCTTCTTCTTCCTTTGCTCTAGCCTCCAAGGTCTCAATTTGCTCTCTAGGTTGAATATGTGGTGCCCAATACGTTCTCCCTTAAGGCATATATATAGGGGTGAAGGAAAACCCTCAAAATCCCTTCCAAATCCAAGTCGAAATAGGCCTTAATTCCGGTTTACCGCATACGGCGATCGATCGTACGTATTGACGATCGTTCGCTGGCCGATCGATCGCTATTCCTTCGTTATTTTCATCCGATCGATCGCTTGGCGATCGATGCCGTATGATACCGATCGATCGTAGTTACTATCTTCGGTGGATCAAAAATTCCAGTAGATACGATCGATCGTTTTGATGCCGATCGATCGTGTCCTTCAATGCAGTGCTTTTGCGGCTCTAGCGATCGATCGCAGTGATTCCCGATCGATCGTAGTTACTGTTTAGAAACTTCAAATAGCTATAACTTTTTGTCCCGAACTCAGAATTGCGCGTGGTTGGTGGCGTTGGAAAGCTGACTTCTTGAACTTTAACATGAAACTTGAATCAGTCCAATCAGATATTTGTAGACGAAGTTATGATAATTTAACCATTCGAGTTGCTTTTCACCTCATTTCTGTGTATTACTCTTGTTTCCTACAAAAACCAAAAACTATATTAAAGTAGTAGTTATTCTAATCAAACACTAGCATAATCATAAGCTTAGGAGATAATAAAATGCATATTTCATGTATAGATCACACCCCCAAACCTAGATTTTGCTAGTCCCTAGCAAAACAAAACAAAAATAAAATCAAACAAACTAAGGAACTAATGCATAAAAGTAAACACCACTTTCGTAGGGAACACGATTGCATTGAGCGTATGCAACAAGCCGTTAAACCTCTACGTGGCCCTAGTAGGACGAGTGTTGTCTCGTGAGGGTTTGCAGCCATGCTACCCACAAACATGTATTTATTAATCTAATTAGCCTAAGTGCAAAAACAAAGCAAAAATTAAAACATAGCAAAACATACAACCTATTATCCCGACAAATACACACTACAATGCTTAAGAAAATCAACCACATGTACTTGGTTCATAATCAACAGGAATATAGAAGCCCTCAAGTAAGTGGTTTTATTCCACACTTTCATCTTGGAAATTTCTGCTCAAATATTATATAGCATGATAATGTAAATAGTAAAAGTGTAGAACATTATAGCAATACATTCTAAATTTCTGTTTATACAGATCCAGTGTTACCCATTAACCAAAGAACATCAGAATCTACATAGTCATCGTAATATTTAGGTTCATGATAGCACAGATCTGCGCGCCTTCTTCGGGTCCAACATTCTAGATTTGAGAGGATAATACACCACAGACTTTTTTTTTCTTTTTTCGCTAGGACTGTGTAAGGCCTGACTTCAAGATGCTTAGGTTTAGCAATGACTCAGGCCAATGACTCCCAGCCAGTTAGCTTAGGGCATTAGGTTTTAAGAGACCGCTTCGGGCCCGAGCATCAGTCTAAGTTAATCCTATAAAGTCAAGCAGCCCCTTTTCTTTCATTTTGTTTTCCTTCGTTATTTTCACCCATTAACCAAGCAGCCCGATCGCTATTCCTTCGTTATTTTCATCCGATCGATCGCTTGGCGATCGATGCCGTATGATACCGATCGATCATTTTGATGCCGATCGATCGTGTCCTTCAATGCAGTGCTTTTGCGGCTCTAGCGATCGATCGTAGTGATTCCCGATTGATCGTAGTTACTGTTTAGAAACTTCAAATGGCTATAACTTTGTGTCCCGAACTCCGAATTGTGCGTGGTTGGTGGCGTTGGAAAGCTGACTTCTTGAACTTTAACATGAAGCTTGAATCAGTCCAATCAGATATTTGTAGACGAAGTTATGATAATTTAACCATTCAAGTTGCTTTTCACCTCATTTCTGTGTATTACTCTTGTTTCCTACAAAAACCAAAAACTATATTAAAGTAGTAGTTATTCTAATCAAACACTAGCATAATCATAAGCTTAGGAGATAATAAAATGCATATTTCATGTATAGATCACTCGCCCTGGACAATCCTAGCCAAGGATGCCCGAATCTCAAATAGAGAAACTAAAGCAGGTGTGTTCGCCCCGGGTAGTCTCCTGCGGTGGGGGAGAGCCCGAATCTCATCCTTAGAAACTAGAACACGTGGTAGCTGGTGCACAAGAGCCTACCACCCGGGTGCTCAGTGTCCGGTTTTTGACCTCTCAACTCCGCAAGGCGAGTCCATCCCTCGCCCCCTCATATCTCAATCAAACTCAACCTGGGGAGTGAACCTGTTCCAGGAGGGAACGAAATCGAAAACATGTCCTTTCGGACCAACCAAGTTTTGATTAATCCATCGATCGATTAATCCGGCATACAATCTCACACATTGCATACAATCGATCAATTCCGTTAAAACAACGATAAAACTTCATCCATGAAGTTCGATACATGATGAATGCTATCATGGTACATCCGTGAGCAATCTTACGTGAGTTCTAACACATGGAACGTGCTCCCAATCCATCCCCTCATGCATCATAATCAAAGCATATATCAACTACAATATCATGATAAACTCCCAAATATGTGTGTGTTCATGCACATTCTAATCGCATGGCAATATGCTTTGACATAACCTCATAAGACATTAAATGCATTCTTAAATCCCATTTCAAATCACAATTCTCGATAAAACCATACTTGACATAAAAGGGCACATCTCGTAGTTCACAATATCATACTTTGCCGGAAACATGCTTATTCACAAGGATTTCACCATGATATAATTTCAATATCATGTGTCATTATCAACATGTGCAATAATATCACATACCCTACTTAGCTTAATCCATCCATGTAGAGTTTAAGGCTTACTCCTACAAGCATGCTCTTTTACCATACAATAAACCATAATATGATCACCTCAATTACTCATAAGCAATATAATCTATACATGAATTATGCATTTTATAAGCCATTTAACCTATGTTTATGTTGGTGTTTGATTAGAATTATGGGTATTTAATGTAGTTTTTGGTTTTTATAGGAAAACAAGAGTAAGATGCAATAATGGGGTAAAAAGTAACTCTAATATTTAAATCTTTATAACTTCGTACACAGACATCAGATTAGATTGATTCAAAATTCATTTTAAATTTCACGAATTCAGCTTTCCAACGCCACCAACCACGCTCAATTCGTAGTTCGGAGTAAAAAGTTATACTTATTTGAAAATCGGGCTATAAATCAAAACCGAGAAGATGATCGCGGGTCATCTCTCCCATTTTCAAATTTTCAAAAACCGAGACTCTATTAACACATCTTGAAAGCTTAATACATGCCTCAAATATTAATAAAAACCCATCAAACATTCCAGAACATATCCACATATCATTCTCAGATGAAACCCTAAGAAATCATAGCAAAAGATTAGCATTTGTTAAACCCACCATTAGAGCCCTAAACAAGAACACCCATTCAAGTAAAAGCTATTAAAATAAACCATTCACCACCCAAAACTAAGATTAAAGAACCCATTACCTTGATTTAACGAGAGAAACCTTGAATCACCTTGAACACCTTTCAAACAAAATAATTTTATATTAATACTCTATTAATCATTATTAAGCTTTGAAAAATAAATGCTAAACCTTAGATCTAGGGCCATTTAATAAAACATAGACAAATGATTTTGAAGATTAGGCTTAGTAGATAAGTATAAAACAGTAATTTTTATGCTTTCAAAATGGATTAAAATATTGAATGAATCAAGATTAAGAAATGATTAAAAGAATTTTAAAGAAAATAACAAAGATTAGGCTAAATACCTTTAATCCCTTCCTCTTTAAGCAAGGGGAAAGAGGCTCCTAATTCTCCCAGCCAAGCCTTTTTCCCAAATTGGGAAAGGGCACAACACTTTCCTTTTATAGAAAAAATTGGGGTAGCCCTAATTAAAATTTGGGGTAAAAATAAGGTTTTTGGCTAAAATTGGATAATTTGGCGATTTTAATCCGAAATTAAGTCCAGAAAATTCTGAAAATTTTTATAATGACTTTCTATAATGTTTAGGGTCACAAAAACCTAATTTCGACGGCGGGGCCCGCCGGGGTCCCGTCAAACCCTAATTTTCGGAAAATTAGTGAAAAATCTAAAAAATTCCGAAAATGCAGGTTTGATCTAAAATCACTTGAAACTCATTATTGTGAAATCAGTTTTGATTAAAACCATTGTAAATTCATTTATTTTCGAAAATCACTTAAAGCACTCGATTAACCAATGACTAATATTAAAATAAACTGGTTCAAAGGTTAGGGTCCCTACATCCTCCCCCTCTTAGGAATTTTGGTCCCCCAAAATTCGTTAGAGGTTCACGACAAAAAGATGAGGGTACTTCTTCTTGATCTCGTCCTCCACCTCCCACGTGGCTTCCTCAATCCCGTGATTCCTCCACAATACCTTCACAAGTGGGATAGCCTTACGTCGAAGTACCTTCTCCTTCTGGTCAAGAATCTGAATCGGTACCTCTTCGTAAGAAAGGTTCTCCTGGAGTTCCAACGGCTCGAAATCCAAGACATGGGTCGGATCTGGCTCATACTTCCGAAGAAGTGAGACGTGGAATACGTCATGGATGTCAGCCAATCGGGGTGGGAGTGCTACACGATAAGCTGTGGCACCAACCCGCTCCAAGACCTCAAATGGTCCAATAAAACGAGGTGATAATTTCCCCCATTGTCCAAATCGAACTACGCCGCGAGTCGGAGAGATCTTAAGGAATACATGATCGTCCACACTAAACTCCAACTCCCGCCATCTCCTGTCGGCATAACTCTACTGACGGCTTTGAGCTGTCTGCAACCTCTCCCGAATGAGGCATATCTTCTCCACTGACTGCTGGATAAGGTCTGGGCCAGTGAGAAGATGCTCCCCAACCTCACTCCAACATAAAGGTGAATGGCAAGGACGCCCATAAAGCGCCTCAAAGGGTGCCATTCTGATGCTTGCCTGGTAGCTATTGTTATAGGCAAACTCAACCAGCGGTAAGTGTTGCTCCCAACTTCCTTTCCACTCGAGGATGCATGCGCGGAGCATATCCTCAAGAGTCTGGATAGTCCTTTCAGACTGTCCGTCCGTCTGAGGATGATAGGCAGAGCTAAGGTGTAGCGATGTGCCCAATGCACTCTGAAAGCTCTACCAAAACCTCGAAGTGAAACGCGGGTCATGGTCGGAAACAATAGATACTGAAATCCCGTGCAACCGCACAATCTCCTTCATATAAAGAGCAGCCAAGGCATCTAAAGGAGTAGTCATCCTGATCGCGAGGAAATGAGCGGACTTCGTAAGTCGGTCAACAATCACCCAAACCGCATCATTACCACACGGCGACCGCGGCAATCTGGAGACAAAGTCCATGGTGACATGCTCCCATTTCCACTCCGAGATCGGAAGTGGTTGTAGTAAACTGCCTGGATGCTGGTGCTCTGCCTTGACTTGCTGGCACACAAGACATTTGGACACAAAAATAGCAATGTCCCTCTTCATCCCTTTCCACCAAAATGTCCTCTTCACGTCGTGATACATCTTCATTCCCCCAGGGTGAATGGAGAACTTAGAATGATGTGCCTTCGATAGGATACGGTCTCTCAACTCCACGGAGTTTGGCACACACCACCGACCCTTATACACCAAATTTCCATCGGCCTTTTCTTCGAAACCCAACACTGCTTTCTCCCGAAGCTTGACCTTAAGAGCTAGGGTCTCTTCATCACTTTTATGAGCTTCGACCACATCATCCACCACACTAGAGCTGATAAAAAGGTTAGCAAACCAGCTCCGTGTGTCCTCCAAAGTCAATTCCGGCCTTAGCTCAATGGCATCCTCATAGAGCCACTCACGAACCCGCATGCAAGCAATTGTAGTGGCTGATTTCCGACTCAAAGCATCCGCCACCACGTTCGCTTTACCGGGATGATACGATATCGTGAAGTCATAATCCTTCAAGAATTCCAACCATCTCCTCTGCCTCATATTAAGATCTCTCTGGGTGAATAAGTACTTCAAGCTCTTGTGATCAGTGAATACCTCAAACTTCTCACCATAAAGATGATGCTGCCAAATCTTCAAAGCAAAAACCACAGCTGCTAACTCCAAATCATGAGTGGGGTAATTCCGCTCGTGCACCTTAAGCTGTCGCGATGCATAAGCTACTACTCTACCATGCTGCATTAGCACACAACCCAAGCCGCGAAGTGAAGCATCACTGTATACCACATATCCACCGCTACCGGAGGGCAAGGTCAAAACCGGTGCTGAAGTCAACCTCTTCTTCAACTCCTGGAAACTCGCTTCACAAGCAGAGTTCCACTCAAACCTCTCATTCTTCCTGGTCAATTTGGTCATAGGACTCGCAATGCTAGAAAAGCCCTCGATGAAACGACGGTAATACCCGGCAAGTCCCAAGAAACTGTGAACTTCCGATGGATTCTTCGGTTGTTCCCACTTCAACACGGCTTCAACTTTCGAGGGATCAACCGCCACACCGTCTCCCGATATAACATGACCAAGGAACTACACCTTTTTGAGCCAAAATTCACACTTGTCAAACTTCGCAAAGAGCTGATGTTCCCGCAAAGTCTGCAAGACAAACCTCAAGTGCGTCTCATGCTCTTCCTCATTGGCCGAATAGATTAGGATGTCATCCACAAATATAATCACAAATCGATCAAGATACGGCCGAAAGACTCGGTTCATCAAGTCCATAAATGAGGCTGATGCATTAGTAAGACCAAACGGCATCACTAAGAACTCATAATGACCATATCGGGTGCGGAAAGCCGTCTTTGGCACTGATCTACACATGAAATATGCATTTTATTATCTTCTAAGCTTATGATTATGCTAGTGTTTGATTAGAATTACTACTACTTTAATATAGTTTTTGGTTTTTGTAGGAAACAAGAGTAATATACAAAAATGAGGTGAAAACGGACTTCAATGGTTAAATCTTTATAACTTCGTGTACACATATCAGATTGGACTGATTCAAGCTTCATGTTAAATTCTAGAAGTCAGCTTTCCAACGCCACCGACCGCGCGTAATTCGGAGTTCGGAGCGAAAAGTTATGACTATTGGAAAATCGTGCTGCAAAATGAATAGTAATCCGATCGATCGGACGTGTACGCGATCGATCGTATCTACTGGAATTTGCGTATTGATGCAAAGCGATCGATCGGCACAAAAGTGATAGATCGCAAAGCGATCAATCGGCCAGAAAAGTGATCGATCGCCGTATACGCAGAATTGAAATAAGGCTTATTTTGACTTGGATTTGGAAGGGGATTTGAGGGTTTTCCATCACCCCTATATATATGCCTTAAGGGAGAACGTATTGGGCATTAGAGAATAGAGTTTTGAGTCCCTTTGGAGGCTAGAGAGGAGCAAGAGAAGGAGCTTTTGGAGCAAAAAGAAGAAGAAAGATTCATGACGATGGATCTACATAAACAGGTTTTTCTTTTCTCTTCATCCATGTGTAACTAAATTCCTTGTCAAGGCTTGATGAAGTCCTAGATGTGTATTGCTACTCTTGATGGTTTAATTTTATAAAGTTAATTTTGATTTATGCTTAATGCAATTTCATGAGTATTCTTTTGAGTGCTTGATCATAGACTTGATTGATTATGAATGAAATTAGATATTGTGATTGATTTTATGCCCGATCAAGGATAAGATTAATTGCATTATAATAGAGTTGTGATTGATTCTATGCCCGATCAAGGATAGGATTGATTACAAAATAGTGGATGAACTTTCGTGTCCGATCAAGAACGTTAGTGAATTCATTATTAATTCGTGTGTCCGATCAAGAACATGAATTACCATATCATGTTAACTTATGCTTAATAATAATTGAGAGTAGTAATTGCATGTCTAGTGGTGGATTCTCTGCCTTGATATTTCTCCATATTGATTAAATCTCAGTTAGATTAGATAAAGTCCATTGCTTTCTTTAGAATTAATTAAACTACATCTTTTTCTTCTCTTGAATTTGGTATTTAAACGATCAGCCACATCATCAGGACGGATCCGAAGTTGGTGATAACCCGATCTTAGATCAATCTTAGAGAAAACCTGAGCCTATTGTAACTGATCGAACAAATCGTCAATCCGAGGTAAAGGGTACTTGTTCTTGATGGTTACCTGATTAAGCATTCGGTAGTCGATACACAACCATAGGGAACCATCCTTCTTCCGCACAAACAAGACCGGCGCACCCCAAGGAGATATACTAGGCCGGATATACCCCTTATCCATTAGATCTTGCAGCTGAGCCTTAAGCTCTTTTAGTTCGGTTGGAGCCATACGATAGGGAGCCTTAGAAATAGGAGTAGTGCCTGAAATAAGATCAATGCAGAATTCAATCTCCCTCTTCGGTGGCAAACCCTTCAAATCACCAGGAAAGACATCGGGAAATTCCGCCACAACACGAATGGAATCCAAGGCAGGTAGCTCCATATTCAACCCCGTAACACTAGCAAGAAAAGCTTCACATCCCATATCGATCCACTTCTTGGCCTTGAAGGACAAGGCCAACAACTTGCCACTCGGACGCTTCACCCCTTGGAAAATAAAGGGTTTAGCTCCTGGCAACTCAAACTTCACTTTCCTCCCTCGGCAGTCCACATGCACATGGAACTTGGTCATCATGTCCATGCCTAAGATCACATCGAAGTCGATCATGGGTAGTAAGATCAAATCGACGTGCAACACATGCCCTTCAATCGCCATGGGGATCTCCTCCACATACTCCTCCGCCCGTAGAGAGGACGAAGGCGTAGACACACGCAATGGCACATGCAGCAGTTTAAAATCAACACCCATCTCATCAACAAAACATGGGGAGACAAAAGAATGAGAAGAGCCAGTATCAAACAATATTCTAGCATAGTGGGAGGCAATGAGGATCGTACCTTCCACCACGCCCGAAGAGTTGGCCGCCTCCTGCGCCGAAATGGCAAAGACTCTTCCACCACCAACTGGCATCTTCCCCTTAGCACCCGGCTGCCCCGTTTGTGGTCTCGTAGGTGGCCTCGACTGAGGTGCTCCCGGCTGCCTGGAACCGGCATAAGGTGTCACCGGAGGCCGTCTCTGAGCACGGTTAGCTCTCTGAGAACACTCACTCGCATAGTGCCCCGTCTGCCCACAAACGAAGCAAGTCACAGAAGCACGACGATCAAAACGGTCCTGCTGCACCTGCTGAGTGTTATGCCTCACATGACGGGCATCTCGCCGCTTATGGTCACGGCGGCTACGGTTGTCCTCCGGCCTCGGCCTCTTGGGCTGTTGTTGCCCCCTCTTCCTCATGTACTCATCCGAGTCACGCTCCACCACGATAGCCGTCTCAAGCACTTCAGCCAGGGTCTTGTGTCAGAAGGGCACAACTCGACCTTTTATGAAAGGCCTTAAACCATCTTCAAACTTGCGCGCCCGCTCATACTCATCGCTGAAGAAGCGCGGAGCAAAGCGCTCAATAACCAAAACAACTCTACCACGAATCAAAACACACAAGCAACAAACAAGCAAAAATCAAGGCAAACAACCAACGGAAATCACATCGCTAGTTAAATCTAAACCTTGATCACCTCACAACCCTTTAACCCATAAGACTTGTCTTTCACTCAATATTTACTCTTGGACAAAAAGCTGCTCTGATACCAAAAACTTTGTCACGCCCCGGGCACCGCCCGATCCGAACCGAAAATGGTCCAAGAGTCGAATCGGCACACGGGGGCGACGTTAAGAGATATAGCGGAAGACTTATGCCCCTCTTACGGGCGGTCTCACTAACAGAGTTACGCATAAACAGTTTTCAGCAAGAGTAAATAAGAGGAATAAAAGTAGAGTCTAACTCAAAGTAGATCGACAAGTCATTAAACCCACAAAATACAAATTTGAGCCAACACACCAGCTCGAATCAAAAGGGTCTACAAGTCTCAACATACAAAATATAACAACTCCAAAAGATAAACTAATCAAGTCTAAGGCATCCATACCCAATCCCGCTCTCTCTACGATCACTCCTCAAATAGAGGATCCTGTCTGTCTGCGTGTCACACCACGCAGCTCCAAAACAAAACAAAGAAAGAGGGGTGAGTATAAAACTCAGTAATGGTTTTATATAATCGACAATAATCAAAAATCACAAGGCATCATAACATAGCTAAAAATCCATAATCGACATGATTATTCCATTATCTAGTCATGCATGTACAACACATAAACCTGCATAACCATATCACATTCACATGCTATCATATCGCGCATCTATTCGATAATCCTACATAATGATATCTCATTCACATACTTTCATCTTGATCAGGCATTCATATCTCATACATTCACCTTACATAACCAAAGTAGCCCAGCTTGGCACATTTATGCTTTCACATCTCAAAATTTCACCCTGCATGTCCAATGTAACTAAAACATGGTACAATCATGCATAACATCGCAATAAGCATATATCATCACAACAGTGAATGCCTCCATCAAGGAGTAACACAATCTGCCATAAAAGGCTGGACACAATCAAGGCCCGAAGGCGTATCATGGTCCGGTTCCTACACAGGAATCAAGGGGGTGGTCAATCCCAACGTGCAGCTCGCCCTGGACAATCCTGGCCAAGGATGCCCGAATCTCAAATAGAGAAACTAGAGCAGGTGTGTTCGCCCTGGGTAGTCTCCTGCGGTAGGGCAGAGCCCGAATCTCATCCTGAGAAACTAGAACACGTGGTAGCTGGTGCACAAGTGCCTACCACCCGGGTGCTCAGTGTCTGGTTTTTGACCTCTCAACTCCGCAAGGCGAGTCCATCCCTCGCCCCCTCATATCTCAATCAAACTCAACCTGGGGAGTGAACCTGTTCCAGGAGGGAACGAAATCGAAAACATGTCCTTCCGGACCAACCAAGTTTCGATTAATCCATCGATCGATTAATCCGGCATACAATCTCACACATTGCATACAATCGATCAATTCCGTTTAAACAACGATAAAACTTCATCCATGAAGTCCGATACATGATGAATGCTATCATGGTACATCCGTGAGCAATCCTACGTGAGTTCTAACACATGGAACGTCCTCCTAATCCATCCCCTCATGCATCATAATCAAAGCATATATCAACTACAATATCATGATAAACTCCCAAATATGTGTGTGTTCATGCACATTCTAATCACCTGGCAATATGCTTTGACATAACCTCATAAGACATTAAATGCATTCTTAAATCCCATTTCAAATCACAATTCTCGATAAAACCATACTTGACATAAAAGGGCACATCTCGTAGTTCACAATATCATACTTTGCCGGAAACATGCTTATTCACAAGGATTTCACCATGATATAATTTCAATATCATGTGTCATTATCAACATGTGCAACAATATCACATACCCTACTTAGCTTAATCCATCCATGTAGAGTTGAAGGCTTACTCCTACAAGCATGCTCTTTTACCATACAATAAACCATAACATGATCACCTCAATTACTCATAAGCAATATGATCTATACATGAGTAAGATGCAATAATGGGGTAAAAAGTAGCTCTAATATTTATATTGGTGTTTGATTAGAATTATGGGTACTTTAATGTAGTTTTTGGTTTTTATAGGAAAACAAGAGTAAGATGCAATAATGGGGTAAAAAGTAGCTCTAATATTTAAATCTTCATAACTTCGTACATATACATCAGATTAGATTGATTCAAAATTCATTTTAATTTTCACGAATTCAGCTTTCCAACGCCACCCACCACGCTCAATTCGGAGTTCGGAGTAAAAAGTTATACTCATTTGAAAATCGGGCTATAAATCAAAACTAAGAAGATGATCGTGGGTCATCTCTCCCATTTTCAAATTTTCAAAAACGGAGACTCTATTAACACATCTTGAAAGCTTAATACATGCCTCAAACATGAATAAAAACCCATCAAATATTCCAGAACATATCCACATATCATTCTAAGATGAAACCCTGAGAAATCATAGCAAAAGATTAGCATTTGTTAAACCCACCATTAGAGCCCTAAACAAGAACACCCATTCAAGTAAAAGCTTCACTACCCAAAACTGAGATTAAAGAACCCATTACCTTGATTTGATTGGAGAAACCTTGAACCACCTTGAACACCTTCCAAACAAAATAATTTTATATTAATACTCTATTAATCATTATTAAGCTTTGAAAAATAAATGCTAAACCTTAGATCTAGGGCCTTTTAAAAAAATATAGACATATGATTTTGAAGATTAGGCTTAGTAGATAAGTATAAAACAATAATTTTTATGCTTTCAAAATGGATTAAAACATTGAATGAATCAAGATTAAGAAATGATTAAAAGAATTTTAAAGAAAATAACAAAGATTAGGCTAAATATCTTTAATCCCTTCCTCTTTAAGCAAGGGGAAAGAGGCTCTTAATTCTCCCAGCCAAGCCTTTTTCCCAAATTGAGAAAGGGCACAACACTTTCCTTTTATAGAAAAATTTGGGGTAGCCCTAATTAAAATTTGGGGTAAAAATAAGGTTTTTGGCTAAAATTGGATAATTTGGCCATTTTAATCCGAAATTAAGTCCAGAAAATTCTGAAAATTTTTATAATGACTTTCTATAATGTTTAGGGTGTTTTAGTCACAAAAACCTAATTTCGACGGCGGGCCCGCCGGGGTCCCGTCAAACCCTAATTTTCGGAAAATTAGTCAAAAATCTGAAAAATTCCAAAAATGCAGGTTTGATCTAAAATCACTTGAAACTCATTATTGTGAAATCAGTTTTGATTAAAACCATTGTAAATTCATTTATTTTCGAAAACAACCGAGTTAAATCGGAAATCACTTAAACCACTCGATTAACCAATGACTAATATTAAAATAAACCGGTTCAAAGGTTAGGGTCCCTACACCATGAGTGAGCCATTGTAGTAAGAGTTACCCTATTCTCAGAAAGTTGAGACCTCTGCTATTGTTGAAACATTGTCTAGTTTGACATTGATGTATTTCTCCACTAATTGTTCGATGGAATCATAGTATGCTCACGAGTCATTGCTAGGTTCAGCGTGACCTCCGATATTTATGAAATTTTGATTCCTTATTGCCCGAAGGGAGGCAAATACGTACGTTTAGACTGTATGATATTACGGAAGGTCTACAGTCTTCGCCCATTGTGCCCGTAAGCACATATGGGGCCAGCATGCCTAGACGCGTGGCTGGGTTCTGAAGGGAGAACCTCTAGCATGATTCTGGTATATTTTACCACACGGGGTTGGTAAATTCAGTGAGCAGAAATTGTAACTCCTTGCACTATAGATGCCTGGAGCCTTTGGTATTTTGACCATTATCTCCTTACACCGGTATTTATTTGGAGTCATATAGTTTATCATCCTTCCTCTATACTTGAGAGCCGGGAACCTTGTTGACTGACCTTTCTTTTTCAGGCGTATAGACCTTTGGTTCAGTCCCGATGTTGTTGAATATCCATAATCCTTTATCGTCTTTATTTCTCTTCATTCTGTTTGATTCATCTTCAGTGGGTTTTTACATCCTACTGAGTGTTTCTATAAAATACTCATGCATCCTCTGATGTAGGCGTGAAAGATAACTAAGATAGGACGGGTGCATGAGCATGAAGGTGATGCAGAAGCTCGAGGATGATCGGAGAGTTTTTGATTACTTGCTTAGTTTGACAACTTTATGTCATTACTGGCCGTTGTATGCCATAGTTTTAATGATTTGATTGACATTTATGTTCTTTGCTGTAATAATAACCAAGTAGAATTCTTTCAATACATTTACAAGGTTTTATTTTGAGATTGGATGATGAGTTTCCTTGTTCATGAGAGTTCCTGGTAATGCTGATTGCACATCCTGTTATGATGATGTAATTGGCTGATTGGTTCGACTATCCGAGTCGCGTCCCAGAGTACCTACCTCACCAAAGATGGTATTTTTGAAGACTTCCGCACTCCGATCGAGGTTAGGAATTTTGAGGCATGACAGCTTTAGTAAGGTAAATTTGGACTTAAATTACCAAGAAGACAAAAAAGGAAGTAGAGATGGTTGGCTTGTCATAATATCTTAAGGAAAATATTAAAAAAATTAAAAGAATCTACTCTATCTAGTAGTAAAAATTTAGGGCCTCTAGGTTATAAACACAGCTTCTTAGTTCTTACATCCGTTCTTGCTATTGCCACCCACCTCCTTCATCTTTGCTACTACAATTTTTGGTAAATTTTGTCTTTGTTACTATAATTTGCTGACCGATCGCACTTGTTCCCTCCTTGCTACCACGATTTATTTATATGATATTGGCTTAAAGATCTATCACAACTAAATTTATGATCTACCATAACCTAAATATAGTGTATCACAAATATACAATGAAGTACCTTAAGTATCAACAATATTGGCTTATAAATGTTGTGTTCTTGTCTAGGTTGTCGGATGCTTTTTGACTCAGTCTCCGAGTCACTGTCGAGTCCCAATTGTGGTGCCTTAACTCCTGCCCGCCTCTTAGCAGCCTCCTCTAGTGGCACCTTATCACTTGCCTTGCTCCTTTTTTGTGGTTTCCTATTGGCCTCATTGTCGTTGCCACATGCTGGCCCAAGGTGAACAAGTCCCAGGTTTTCTCCTCCTCAGTCAAGTTAAGCTCTCTAGCTAGACACTTGATACCCACGTCATAAATAGCTTCGTTCAGGTTAGGGGCAACACTAAATATTTACTTCTTTAACTTCATTTTCATCCTCCATTTAGGTTGCCACCCAAATTTTTTGTGCTTAGACATTTCTAATTCAAAAACCAAACTTGCATGTGTCAAACATTGCAGTCAGCTGTGATGGCAAACTGTGGACCACTAAAATAGCAATTGCTAATGTACTAAAAATCTATATCATACCTATAATACAACTCCACAACCAAACAAGTTGAACTGATCTTTCTTATTCTCTCGGCCCTCATAGGCATTAGTAATGTCATTCCAAAGTGCAATATAAACATCCTTTGTCCAAGAATATGCAGAAAAGATAGCTAAGTTAAGTTTATTCATCATTTCCCAAAATTTCATGTCTATCAGGACCCCTGGCATCGGTAAGAGTAAATGTGATACAGCAAGGCCAACCTGACCTTTTACGTAACCTATAACTTTTTGTTATCAAACTTCTCCCGTGCATTCCTTGCAATATTTTATTACCCTTGAAGGCCAACCTAGCCTTTTATGTAACCCGTAACTTTTTGTTATCAAGCTTTTCCTATACATTCCTTGCAATATTTTATTACCCTTATGGGAGAACATTATTCTTGAATGAACTCTTAGTGTGGTGGGAGGTCTTACTTGCTTGATTGCCTCCTTCGTACGATGACAACCACAATATAATGCTCACATCCATGGGCTTAAGGCTTAGTGACTGCACACTAATTGTAAATGCCATACCACTCTCTCTCTTAGCTAATATGTGGTTGACCATTCTATAACACATCATTGTGTCTGGCATCTCAAAGAAGACACAAAAATATGTTTTCATGACCTACTCATTCGCACCTCCCTTCAACTCTAGTATGATGTTGAGGAGCTCTGAAGTTGAACACCTGCACTCAACTCTACCAATATGTATAATGCAATACAACATTAATTGGTCATCTAAGAATATATGCATTATTATGCATGATTATAGGGCACACATTAAGCACAACTATACGCAATCAGGTCTTCACAATATCAATACAACCATCTAACACATTCTCCCAACCCTCTAAATTAACCTTCACAACTATACTAAAATCATCACGAATACATTAAACTGTGTTCATCACAAATCCTACACAACTACTCAAGTTTTGCCCACAACCCAACGACTGTAAGTATCACAGCTATAAACTGGTCATCACAACCAACAATGTATATTATAAGCATAACATCACAACTATTTAAACATACACACACATCGCAACCCCAGTCGATTGGAGGGTTCAATGTCTTGACACTAGACGTCTGCCCATTTGGCCAGACGTCCGCTCTTGTTTTACCTGGTTTGAAAATACCCGACATTTGGAACTCAAATCCAAGGAGTACAACAATGCAATGCTCTTAATTTTTAAAATATTTTAATCTAGCTCAAATCTAAGAATTTGGTGTCTATTATATGGGAAAAGTTTAAATGAGATCATTCTCATATAGCTTGTATGAGCCTGAGTAGGAATCTTGAGCCATCAGATCAAGATCTGATGGCGGTGATGATTTACACTTATCAGTTATTTGACACCCGGCATCAGATCTTGATCTGACGGATAGAGATTTTATATCTTCAAAATTCGGAATTTCATAATTCAGAATGACTAACCCATCCGGTTTGACCCGGTCGGAACACCATATCGCCGGGTCGAAGACGTGACCGGATTGACAACCCGAGGCTTGGGCCTCTACCCCTGGTACCCTGGATGCTTCACCTATCACCGAGACACCAACGCGTCTGAGGCGGGGCTTTGCACCTTTCTTGTTCTGGTGAGCGCTAAATTTCACTTTATTCCCCTTCGATTCTGTTCGATCATGTCACTTCTTTGTGTTTTGATATCTCTCCCTGTTGGAATTTCAGAAATTTTAGTCTTGAATCGATGTTTTTGTTTTGGGATGGTAGTTAGGGATTTGTTCCGTTCTGTTGCGAGTTCTGCCTCCGATTTTTGTTTTTGGCTATGTATTGAAGATTGATTCCGTATTTTTTTTTATGAATCTCATATCCTCAAGATTCCATATAGCATCAATATATCTTCATGATTTCATATTCAGCTAAATAAAAAAAGTATCATATTGAGATTTCTTACTCCACCTTGCAATTCAACGTGATATGCACTATTTAGGAGATACTACGTGTAGAATACCTGAAATCGATATTTACCCAAGTAGGATATACATTTATAGCATGTATATCTAATCAATGAGTACGTTCACTGTCAAAAAAATTCCGATAAGCTTGAACCTCTGCAACATTAAACATCATTAAATTAGGGGGGTGTAAATTAAGTGTTTACCCCCTACATATTCTAATTCAAGTAACTTATTAGGCCAATATGTTTATTAAACGCAAGGTAATCTAGGTTTACCAAAATTCTCCAACTACATTACCATTTATAAGTCCCTTAAGAAGTTCATGAAGGGGTTAATTTGTTATATATAAATTAAGGAGGCCATGTATGTTAGGACTTTGCAGATTAAGGAGCCAACTTATTAGGACTTTTAAAATGTGAATATATATATATATATATATATATATAGAATCTGTGAAAATCTGTTAAACTGCAGAGAGCCATTGCAGCCCCATTCTGATTTTAATACTCCCTCCGGGCACTTTTAATAGATACAGTTGAGTTTTCAAGGGAACTCTGTATCCATTAAAAGTCGTCTTTCTTGTTGGATGATATTCTCAAGTGGTTCTGTCTAATTATGATATTGATAGAATTGTACATTTGTTGTTCTTGGTTATTCTCTTCCATTGTTATAATCTTCAATGGTCGGAAATTGTTTTGGACAAACAAATTAATAATGATGGTTAAGATTTCAATACTGTTGGTATTCGAATGGTTTTAATACACGGCAAAAGAATCAAAAGAACTGTGGAAAGAAGATCCCTTCGTTGCTGGACTTTTCTACCTAATGAAGGTGGATGTCAGATGAAGGAAACAATTTATTTTTGCAATGATTTAAATAAAAACTTTGACGAAAACAGGAATAGGAGCTTATGACAGATTTTTAATGTGCTCCACCGCATAACATGTTTTTGTATGTCAATTATTAAGGCTAGTTAATGATTCTGTCTAGTGGAATTTAATTTTAATAAACAAACTTGTTAATTACTGATTAAATCCCCCATGCAACAAATAGAGCATATTCTTCTTGCAAATGATTTTAACAAAAACTTTGAAGAAAACAGGAATATGACAGATTTTTAATAGGCTCCATAGCATAACATGTGTTGTATAAGGTAAATGTTAAGACTGGTTAATGATTCTGTCTGGTGCAATTTAACTTTAATGAACAAACTTGTTAATTACTGATCTAAATCCCCCATGCAACAAGTAGAGCATATTCTTCTCAGATGTGGGGTACGTATATTGAGCAAGTATGCTGCTATCTTGATTATAATTATATCCGAGCATACCTCTCTCAATATCCCTTATGTTTTTATGTATGGCTTTTCTATGATGAAAATTGTCCTTTTTATAAGGATTCGCGCTTGTATGTTTTTTATGTGTGTATTTTTTCCTATTTACTTATGAGTTTATTTGGGCACCTTCCTTGGCAGGTCACTTATCTTCTTATTTGCTTGTCTGTAATGCTGTAAACTTCATTTTACTGATGCTGCATTTTAGTCTATCTGTGATTTGAAGATTAAGGGTTGCAGCAACTGAAGAAATCAGCGAGAATGCAAAACTGTTGAAGACATTAATGTTGAGGAGGCAATCGTTTTGACACTCAAATTTCAGTGACTAGCTGAAGCCCATCAGATCTAAGAGTATTTTTTTAGTTTGTCACAATGGAAAAGGGAGTTGATTCCAGCCTCTTTGTCAATGATGGATCGTTCATGGAAAAGTTTAAGCAAATGCAACAGGAGATGCAAAAGAAAGGAGCCTCATCAGAGTCTACACCAACAACTTCTTCCTATCTTCCTGGGGCTGTCAAGCCGACTTCTGCTATCAACAAAGTCATCCATGACTCTAAACCTAGCAAATCCCAGAAAGTAGTGAACCCTTCTTCATCAAATGGAAAACTCGCATTCAGCTTGAAACAGAAATCAAAGCTTGCTGTGCCTTCTGTGAAGTTAGGTGTAGATGAAGAAGAAGATGAGGCCGATACTGGAAGCGAACTTACTGATATGCCAGTGAAACGGCAAAGGTTGGGACAACCAGATGCATCCGAGTCTTCATCAGAGCAAGGGGTTGTGGGTAATAACTGCTTTTATCTAAGTATCGCTTTATTATAGGTTTTGAGCTTGCAGAATCTCTTTGCAGATAATTCTCTTCTATTATAGGTTTTATCTAGGGATCCCTCTATCTCTATCTCTCTCCCTAAGGGCTTGTGTGTTTAGAAAATTACATTTTTTTGGTAAGTAAGGAACAAAAAAACACATTGTTATAGTTTAGGTGTTTTTAATCAAAATTTAGGTTGAGTATTTGTTCTCTCATATTTATGACCTTATTATAATAATAATAATAATAATTTATTATTACAATTGTTATTATTACTACTACTACTACTCCTACTATATCAGTAGTTTTGCTTTTTCAAAGAAAATTATTTAATCGGAAATATCTGGTTATAATGGGTTATACTTTTTCCATGATAAGGACAAAACTGGTAGTGTGCAGAGCCTGATTTGAGCAGAAGGGTCAGAGTTTATTGTGAAAATTTTATGAAAGTATTACTAGAAGTGGTATGGGGGGTATTCGTTGAAGTAGTAGCTCTGCTAATTTTGCTCCGTTCCTAAAAACTGGGCCCTTTATTCTGGTGTGGCTTTGTTTGACTGAAAGTCAATGGATTGGGAGGAGGGCTGGCCCCAAATTTATGTCTCGAACCTCAATGAAATTTTGTCAATCCACCTGGTCTTAGGTTCTTGAAACATCTGTAGGCTTATAAGTTTAAGCGATGCCTCTTTTTACACCTTTTGGGCTTTTTATGCTGGTTATTCATAAGATACTATGGGCAATGTACTGTCAGTAAGAACATTAGCAGGGCTTCAGTATTGGTGTGTTTGAGTATAACATGATTTAATGGCAGGATGATGTGAAATAAGTTCAATATCTTTCTTTTTTGCATGAAATGGTGTTCTCTTTTTCCCTGATGATAATGATTAGTAAAAGTTGCTCTTATGTTTCTTTACATGGTTTTCACCTTAATTTTGATATTAGTAGGAGTCAAATATGTAAACTATCCATGCCGCCGACCACAGATAGTAGGATAAGTTGTATTATGATGACGATGATAATTGACAATGATAATTTTTTTGTTATGAAATGATGATGATTAGTAAAATAAGTAATTAAGGGTCAAAAATATATTTTATACAACAATAGCTGTCGAGGAAGACTGCCAAATGGTACTAGATGTGTGTATGTATATATATAAATTACCTATGCTTAAAAAATGTTAACTATTCTTTAAACATAACTGATTAAGCCTTGCTTACTTTTTAATAATGGGGGGGACTTACCTTCTCATTACGATTTTAAATTACATAAAAGCTAGCTGAGTTGCACTTGTTCCAGGGAGGCGCCACTGGCAGGCGCCTTCCTTCGCTCTGATAACACTCAACCTATGCTTCAATTTGAAGGTGATCACTAGTATAGCAAGCCCTTCCAGCGGTGGGGGCGGATGAATATGGGGCAGGTTGTCAGTCAGATGAAAATCTGATGCACCCCTATTGCATATGCTGCTGAGTCTGCACAGGCTGGGCGGATTCTTTTTAATTTTTTTATAATTAGAAAATTCTTTTAATTGAATGTCATGTTTCCCAGAATGTTTTATTTGGATTCATTATGGGTGTTTTTTTACAAATCGGGTGTAACACCTGCGCTAGAGTGGATAATGGTCGTGTATACCATTCTGTCTCTGAAAATTTTTTGCAGAACAGGGCTTTCCTTATTATACTCTCTTGAGGAAGAGGTTTGCAAATGACATCATATATAAGCCGCTGGCCTAGCATAGCACTACTTTTTAAGCCCTTACTAATGTTGTTGAAATCTTTGAAATTGCATGAGTCTGTTTTTAAGGACTGTCCCTCCCACTTCAGGCGTCGCATGAAATTCCATAATTATGTCAGCTTGTCATCAGAGGGGCACTTTTTGCACATTAAGTTTTATTTCCAGTTAACAATCTATTTCTCATACTGTCCTAAATGTTTAAAACCGAAGTTCCTGTAAGTGTCACCTGTTGAATTCTTTTTTTGACATAGGTTCTACACAGAAGCATATTTTACTTTGTGGGAACTAATTTATCTGTTTTATATTGTAGTTGTAAGTGTTTCGATTTATTTTCTTGAATTTATTATTCTACTTCATAGTAAGTTGCTTAGTTAATTATTTAGTGCACACTTCTTCATTCTTTTGCTTATATCGTATAGTATGTGTGTATATATATATATATATATATAGTGGTTAAAGGAAATATGAGACTTTGCCATATCTGGAAACTTACTGAAAATTCTTGAAGCCTTTTTCCATTTGTATATGCATGTGTTCCCTTCACTAGATCTTTCTTTACATCTACTCCAGAAATAAGGAGTGAAGAATGTGCAAGGAACATGACCTGCTCTTCTCCTGTATAAATCTTATGATCAAAACTTTCTTGAAAGCTTCTTCTGATCAATGCAGCTTATGTCTTAAGTATTTCTCGATGTTGGTGGGAAGAGATGTTGATTGAAAGATATGAAAATTATGCAGCATGGGCTGCTGCAAAGAGTATTTTGCATTCCGTTTGTTCATGCACTCGGTATTAATCAGTTATTTAAGTGACATGCAGCACCTTCCCCTCCTAGTGATCCTTTTGTGAAGAAAGTTGCAGACAGACTTGCTAATTTTGTAGCAAAACATGGAAAGCAGTTTGAGCATACAACACGCCAAAAAAATCCTGGAGATACGCCTTTCAAGTATGTGCTTGTTGCAACTAGTTCTTTTCTTTAATTTTATATTTGATATTTGATACTGTTTTCAGTCATTTCTTCTGATCGGTCAAATTAGTTCCTTATGTCTATGAATTTATTAATGACATTTATTTTGTTGCATCATGGGCCTAGTTGTGCTAACAAACTAATATAAAATATTAATATAATGTCTCTTTTCTATTAACTATTTATGATTACGCAGTCAGAGCTTATTCTCGTCAGCATTTACTTCTACTTGTGTATGGATACCTGCTCTGAAAACTTTTAATTTGTATAAAATTTGTGAATTACTTATTTCCTTTACAATGTTATATGCTGATAGCAAGTGATATGTATGTTTGTCAGCTTCTTGGCGTAGTCATTTGTACTTTGAATATAAAACAAGCGTATGCTTTTAGTTGTTTCAAATGGTTTTATAGGGATTTTAGTCTCTTTGACCTGGCATTTCTGTTTGCATCATGTACTTGGCAGGTTTTTGTTTGATACTGGCTGCCCAGATTATAAATATTATGAATTTCAACTTGCTGAAGAGGAGAAAATTCTTGCACAAACCAGGGAATCTCAAGCTTCATTTGGCGGTTTGTTTTGTTTTCCTTGTTTTGATGTCTTTTGCAAATTCTTTATATAATGCTCAAAGTAATTCTTAGATATAAATGACATCAAACTTTTGTTTTACTGAACTTGCCACAAATACTTATAAACTACACAATTGACTTGTGCAAGAAAATTTTAAACGACTGATTGACATGCATCAAATTTTGATTGTTGGAAAAATCTGTTTGTTATGTAAGAGTGTTTTCATCTCCAACTTTTGTTGTTTCTTTAATTTCTATTCTTCTATTGATTTAGTCAGCTTATGCAACTTATATTTGTGCGAGCAGCAATTGACTTAAAGTGCTAGTATATCCAACGTACTTCCAAGTTTGCAGGATCTATAGGGTTTTTGAAGTTCTTTTTGACAAAACATCAAATTTTCTTAAAAACTTCTCCAGTATGATTGTGCTAGTATCTCAAGTTTGAAACTATGTTATGTGGAATTGGTCACTGGTTCATCAATTTGGTTCAGTCATTTGACTCTTTAGTAGAGAACATGTTCATATTTTCTGTTGTTTTTTTTCGGTAAGGCTATATTTGTTCAGAGACGGATTTCTGTCTGCTCTGGTTTTACGCTAGGAAGCACCGATACGGATACGGCGATACGATACGGGTACGGCGATATGGCAATTTTCAAAAAGTCCCGATACGATACGTCGGGGATACGTTTTTGAAAAATATTTTATATATTTTTAAAACACATTTTAGATTGGTCCTAGTGTCAAAACAAACAATAAGCATAATAAAGAAAAAAAATTTAAACCTAGCACCCTAATAGCCACCTATAGTAACTTCCATAATTTTGATAGAATTACACTATAATGACAACACAAACAATAATAATTATAAGTTATGAAATTAAACATTATAACTTATAATAGTTCCCCCTTTACGTATCGGAAACAGTTTTTTTTTTTTTTTTTAAGACAATACGCCATCTATACGCATGCAGCCGTATCGATGGCGTATCCGTATCCGATACGTATCGGATACGGGTACGGGGGCAAAATTGGCGTATCGGTGCTTCCTAGGTTTTACGTAAAGTAGTCCAATCCACCATGGCTCTCACTTTACCTTCTGAAGGATAGAGAGTGTGTCTCGTGGAAGGAGGGTTTTGCTGTCATAACCTGATGCTTATTTATGGCAGCATAGTTTTACTTTTTTGCATGTGTAAATGTAATTATGTTTAGGACATCTGTGTAGTTCACCTTTAGTGACTGATTAAATAACTTCAAATTTTTTATGATCTTTGTTCAGATGGTATAAGTGGTTCTTCTCGAACAATAAGCAGTACTCAAAGGTCTTCCCCACAGCAATCTAATTATCATATCCCAGCTTCTGCATTATATGATTCTACTAATGATGGAAACAACACTATAGCGGGAAACAACACATACTGTGGTATTTGCTGCTTACTTTTTTGTTTGTCTTTGCATTTGCTTGTAGACAGACAAAGGAAGGTAGTGTGACAGTGGGAAGTAGTTTTTTTCTTGTCTTCTTTGGGAAAATTAAGGAGGACAGATTGGGAGGAAAAAGAAAGGGTTATAAAGCGTGTATATCCAAACATTAAAAAAAGTCCCATATTGCACATTGTCCCCTATTAGGTTTAAAAGAAAGTGCCATAACAATGAATTGATTATTGGCTATGTTCTGCAGGAGTAGAGAATCTTTATAAGCAAAAACTTATCTATTGGAGTGGTAAATCTGAGGACAATTGTTGTTTGCAGGTGAAGCAAGTGCGCCTCCAGCCGCTGATCCAATAGCAATGATGGAATATTACATGAAAAAAGCTGCACAAGAAGAACGGCGGAGGCCTTTTAAGCAGTCGAAAGATGAAATGCCCCCTCCTGCTTCTCT
The DNA here is from genome assembly GCA_039654745.1 of Houttuynia cordata. Taxonomy (NCBI): domain Eukaryota; kingdom Viridiplantae; phylum Streptophyta; class Magnoliopsida; order Piperales; family Saururaceae; genus Houttuynia; species Houttuynia cordata. Next base: position 13,132,767 of record CM077504.1, read on the forward strand.
CCAAGGTAAGCATTATCTATTGAGCAAATTTACTTGAAGAAACAATTTTTCCAACTTATGGAACAGACTGCATAGTGTAGGGGATCAGCGTGTTTGACTTCGGATGAAAGCTTATATGAGCATTTTTTAATTTTATTGTTGCATACTCCCTGTCCTCTTTTTATACCTCCATAGGGAATAAAAGACAGTCCTGTTTTGGATGCTCCATCTGGTCATTTTAAGTGAATTTTGAACCTCTTCTTCCCCCCATTTGGATTTTTTCCTTGAAAAGTTTTCTTCCGAGTGTTGCGGTTGTACTTGCATACTATGTGCTAGATGCTTCTGTTATAATGAATATTACTATATATCCTGTGGTGATTTCAGCGCCTGGAAAAAAGGGCCATCATATGGGGGACTACATACCACAAGAAGAGCTTGAGAGGTTCTTGGCGAGCTGTAATGATGCTGCTGCGCAAAAAGCTGCTAGAGAAGCTGCTGAGAAGGCAAAAATTCAGGCGGACAATGTTGGACACAGACTTCTATCAAAAATGGGCTGGAAAGAAGGTAACAATTAAGCATTTAACTTTGTATGATTATGTTAATATTGGTCTATGCAGGTGTTGGTTGTAAAGGGGTCAACATTTTTTTGCATCTTGCACATGAACAATTGATCTTTTGCAAAATTGGAATATCACTTTGCTGTCTTGGTAGGATAATGGAATATTACTCTGCAAATTATAAGCTACTGTTTACACACTGGCATGTTTGCTCCTTTGTTCTTTTGAACTAGACTTTAACAAGTTATATAATACCGGTAGGTGAGGGCCTTGGCAGTTCCAGAAGTGGTCGTGCAGATCCAGTACAAGCAGGAAATGTGAAGTTGAACAATTTAGGTGTGGGAGCTGAACAACCCGGTGAGGTTACTCCTGAGGATGACATCTATGAGCAGTATAAAAAGCGCATGATGCTTGGATACCGTCACAGGCCAAATCCTTTGGTAAGGCTCTATCTTGAATCTCTTGGCTGTCAATTCTTTTTGCATGGCAGGTAAGAAACTGTAGAATTTAAAGGGCTTGTTTGGGTAGAGATTAGAAGAGGAGAATTGATGCGGATATCTGTAGTAATTTTCTATTTTAATAGGATTCTAATATAATCAAATTACTCTCTTAATTGAGTCCTAGTTTAAGTATATTACTTTATTTAGGAGATTTATGTTTTTATCTCATTTTTAATTAGGGTAGGTCCTTAATTAGTTTGTAAGTTTCCTTTTCACAAGCATATTGTAAGCCTATTTAAGGGCATGATAATCAATGAAAAAGTAGTCGATGATTTGAAAAAAATTACCCTGTTCTCTCTGTTGATGGAGATCACTGTTGGTGCCGAAGCCAACAAACCCCGGTGGTGAATCCGGTGGTTGCTGTTCGGTGGTGATTCCGGCAGCCCTTCTGGTGGTGATTCCAGAAGATGGCCTACTGGCCTCCGTATCCTTCTGTCCGCTATCTTCTTATCCCTCCATCCCCTCCGCTCCTCTTCACGTGCCGTCCGCTATCAAGAATCCTGGCAAGATTTTTCTGAAAATCCAACATATCGTTTCTGTTGGTTGGGGGGAGGATAAAGTCAAACACGCTGGATTGTGGGACAAGTTCGTTGTTTTGGAAGTTGGGCTTAACAGTGCACTCCACCTTTTTGAAAAATCTCAGGAGAGAAAGAAGCCCTGATTGTGCACTGTCAAGGAAGATGTAGCACTGTTAATAAGCTTGGTCTTTGGTGGACTCATAAATCAAGGTTAATTAATTTGCTTTTCAAGACAGTCTCCCAGCAACCAATTTATTCAGCAATTGGGTTCTCCAACCAATTAGATCTTTTTCAAGCACACGCACACACCCCAAAAAAAATAAGAACACAAAAAAGAAAACGCAAACAAGCCCTATATCTGCTGAATCAATGTTCTAACTTTTTTACACGAAAATTAGTTGAATGTTTTGAAGTTAATGACTATATATTGCATAGCTGTTAGTAGTTGCCATTTGAAACTATCTCGATTTGCTCTGCATTCCTTCGTAGGAATGTACATTGTTTGTTATTTGAAGTTTCATGTCCTTTTTCATAGATGAACATTCTTTAGCATGTCTGCCGATTCAAATTAGATATTAAAATGCTCAATTTTTGTTGTTCATTGTCCTTTCTTCGGCAGAAGCCAGTTTACTGTTTTTACTTATGTGGATACCTATTGATTTCTGCAGAACAACCCAAGAAAAGCGTATTATTGAGTAACATTCCCTTTTGGACCTTGAAACATTCATTGGATGTTGGGAGCAGGGATGGAAGATAAGCAGCATGGGAATGTAGTCTGAGAAGATACCACAATGTAGATTACTTTTTTTACTTGTTTCTTTGATTATTCAATACAATTTGATTAAATCATTTAAGAGTTGGTTGCTGCAAAGGCCAACGATTGCAAATACTTTAGCTAATCTAAATATTGGGTGTGACGTTTAATAGCAGTATGTTGTTGAGGGTACTTTTATAAAATCCTTTTCTTGTTTGGCCCTTGCAATTTTAGTTTCTTCGGACTTTCAATATCTTGCCCGAGGGCAGGTTTGTATTTTTTTTTTTTATACAGCGCAGGTTTGTTATTTTGAGCAATGAGCAGGTTTGACAGGTGCCAGAGTCCGTCTCTGAATGAGGATAATGACCATGCTGGTTTCAATTTTTTTCTATTTTTTCAGACTTGGGGTGCATTTGGAAGCTGAAAAACCCATCTATCTGTTAGGCCTGAAAATGTGAAAATTTTTCACCTATATGGGGGTAAAAAGTGTTTCGAAGTTGAAAGGGTGAAAAGTGGTTGGTGACGGTGATAGGGTGATAAGTGAAAGGTAAAAATTCATCCCTGAAAGGCTGATTCTTCTTTGAGTGAGTATCAGCTTGACAAAAATCACGGTGTTGCACCTTGCTCCCTCCTTTTAATGTTTTTTCTCTTCTTTCCCATTCATTGCTCCTCTCATCCTAGCCGCATCACTCCCCCTCTCGTGGTGTTCCACCATACTCTTCCAACTCACATCCATTACCTCAGGTTCTCCACATATAGATCTCACGCAACTCCCCCTCAATAAACCTTTGTCCACCTCCTAACAAAATCTTATCGCAGTTTGAATCTCCCCCCCCCCCCCCCCCCCCCCCCCCCCCCCCCCACCCCCCCCGCGTCACCACTCTACGTCGACCACCGTGTCGCCATATCCGCTACCCTATCGTCGTCCACGACTTTCCCTTCCCGTTGACGTGCTGGTAAGAAAAAGGTCCTGAATTTTAAATTTGAATGTCATAATTTTGAATTTTTAGGATGTACTTGGATGTGTTTGTATCTTTGAAAAGCGTATGGTTTTCAGTTTTTGTTTCCTGTACATGTTAGCATAAGTTTGTAGTTGTGCGATCTCATGGCATATTACTCAATTTCTGTCAATATGAATGCTCTTTCTTGACATACTAGCAAAAACTAAAAAAAATGTAATGATGATGCATCTTTGTTTGACGATTTTCTGTCAATACGCTTGTTTTTTTGGCAATTTAAATGTGCCGTTGAATATATCCACTTCTGTTTTCCCTCATTACGTCCTACTTGTTGATTACACGATTGCCCAGTCTAACGTGTGATCGATTTCACAATAGAGGTGTGCACTGTACAATTGATCTACACATGAAATACACATTTTATTATCTCCTAAACTTATATTTATGTTAGTGCTTGATTAAAATTAGTGCTACTTTAATATAATTTTTCATTTTTGTAGGAAATAAGAGTAAGATACAGAAATGAGGTGAAAAGTGACTTCAATGGTTAAATCTTCATAACTTCGTGTATATATATCTGATTGGACTGATTCAAGTTTCTTATAGTTCAAGAAGTCAGCTTTCCAACGCCACAGACCACGCACAATTTAGAGTTCGAAGCAGAAAATTATAACCATTTAAATATTATGAACAGTAACTACGATCGATCGGCATTTTATACATGATCGATCGCCAGAGCTGGGAAATAGGTGTAACTAAAGGACACGATCGATCGGCACTTAAAATGATCTATCGTATCTACTAGAGTTTTTAGATGTGTGCAATACAATAAAAACGATCGATCGGGAAAAAAATGATCGATCGGCTGGCGAGATGAAACAGACGATCGGCGCGACAACGCCAGAATTAATGAAGGAACACGATCGATCGGGAAACGAAGGAGCGATTGATCGGTTATTGTGGTAAAACCTAAATCAAGCCTATTTTGACTCGGATTTTGAAGGGGACTTCGGGATTTCTCTTCAAACCTTAAAGGAGAACGTTTTGGAGGATCTTGAACTATTTTGGAGGCTAGAGCAAAGGAGAGAAGAGAAGAAGATGAAGAACATGATGAAGGATTCTCTTCCAATGCGAGGCTAAACTCTTTTCCAAAGCGTAGATGAAGCCCAATAGACTGGTTGTATAATTTTTTTTTCTCATCTTATGTTTACTCTAGTTGGTGTATGACTTTTTATTATGCAATTAAAGTTAATTCATTGAAGTTTATTCTTTGTACTCGAGAGAGATAAGAGTGAATTAATTGGATTTCAATATGAAAGAGCACTTGTGTGTCTAAGAGGAACGTGAGTAATCTGAAGTGTTATATACTAATAAAGTTTCATTGGTTTCTACTCAAGAGAGATAGATCACAATTCTATATTTTAATCATTTTATGTGTTACATCCGAGAGGAGAGCACTATATTTTGAATTGATAAGTGTATGTCCGAGAGGAATATGCTAGCCAATTAGAAATCTTTATTCAAAAGAGAGAGGGAGATAATACACTAGTTTATTGTAGTGGATTCGAAGCTTTGGTCTCTTCCACATATTGATTAAATCTCAATTAGATTAGTTAAAGTTCATCGCTTCCTTAGAGTAACTAAAACACTGCACTTTTCTCTTGAATTTGGTAAATTATTTAACCGTCCCTGAGGTTCGACAACCCTTAATACTCGCTGTAGTACACAACTGCCTTGTGCACTTGCAAGGGTTTAATTTTAAACGATCAATAATCGATTACACGATCACGCAGGTTATTGCATAATCATGATAACCATGGAAATCGAGTAATATATTACATGATCAAGTATGTAATCATGTAATCACGATAACCACCTTGGATATCATGTAGTCGATTACTCGATTTCCCTTGATATCGTGTGTTCGATTACCCGATCAGCCATGCTAGAGTGGATGTAATATATTACATGATAGCCTGGGATATCGTGTAATCGATTACATGATATCCCAGGCTATCATGTAATATATTACATCCACTATCGTGTAATATATTAAAGACACGATTGCTTTGCCTATCGTGTAATCGAACACACGGTATCGAGGGATATCGAGTAATCGATTACACAATATCCATGGTTCTATAACACCATTACATACTTGATCGTGTAATCGATTACTCGATTTCCATTGTTATCGTGTTTCACAAGAGCCTGCACAATCGTGTAATCGATTATATGGTACGCATCTCTATCATGTAATTGATTACTCGATTTTCAGGACTATCATGTAATCAATTAAACGTTAGGCATCTCTATCGTGTAATCGTAGGCTATCTTGTAATTTTAGTGTCATGTTATCGTGTAAGTCCACATCTCTCACTCTTTTATGCTTCTTGTTGTGTGGAATAGATGACAAGCATAGGCAATAAAGGAAAGTACGTCAAACAGGTTGAGTGGAAGAAGGAAGAGGACTATGCATTTATCAGATTGTATGCAGAAGCACTTATGGTTGGATTTCGAAGGGGTAAGGGTCTTGAACCCGCAGGATACGAAGTTGTATGTCAGGAGTTGAAGAAGAAGGGTATAATTGTGAATGAAGAAAAAATACGGAGTCACTATGACAAGACTAGGTACCTCTACAATGCATGGAGGTGGATGTCAGAGTACACTGGTTGTGGGTATAATGAAGCAACACAAACATACACCTCTGGAAATCCTAATTTTTGGAAGATTTTTAGACAGGTGCGTATTGTCTGACATTCTTTCGGAACTGTTAGATTCAATTGCTTGTACTTCGAACACATGATTACGCATTGATTCAACTTACTATCATCTCTTTATGCCACAGAAACACCCTAAGGCAATGCGATTGAAGTCTTGGGGATACACAGAAGAGATGGAGTGTCTATTGGCGATAATATTCGACGGCAACCATGCTATTGAGCAGAATGCTTATGTTGGACGTCCAAAAAAAAGGATGCCCCCCTGCAGAGCTGCCGACGGATAGTTCACATGGTACAGAAGATCATCAAACGAGGATGCATCCCAATGATTTTGATCAATACTTGGGAGAGGATATTGGAGATAACTCATACCATCAATCATTCTCCAATCTCCTTGCTGAGGATGTCCATGCAAGCCCCTTCGCCCCTGGCTCCTCAGGACATCCTACTTGCAACATATCCCAGGTGCACGAATATGAAAACTTTATAATGTTATACCATCATCCACGTTTATGACATGTTAATGTTATATATCAGCATACGTGTATTCGAGAAGTATTTATATATTTATTACATTTTTCGACATTTATTATTCGTGTTCTTGTGTGTAGGTACCTCCAAATGCTGACTCTCCTGCTTCCCAAACTCCCATATAGATGCCTCCACATGCCCACACTGATCCCCTCAGGCCTACCTCTGCTACCCCAGTTGACAAGAGTAATAGTTCGAAGAGGAAGACTCACTTCTCATCAGAAATATCAATTGGCTTCCAGACACTCTCTGACGCTATGCTTGCAAGAAATGCGCTTGCCGAGAAGCATGTAACAATCTTATCTAAGGAGAAGCAATCAGAGAATGACAAATTTGCTAGATCTTTGCGTCTACTACGCCACCTCCCTGGATATGATGTCAGTAACCCAATGTATAGTTATGCGAATGTGGCTGTACCTCGAAGATGATCCCAAACTTGCTGAGGAGTGGTTGATGAGACTGTGGGATGGGAAGACACCCCCCCCTCGAGGCCCATAGGGAACTATTTCTTTCATGATGCGACTGTTTCTTTAATCGTTGAGCTATTATATATGCATGCATGTCCTCTGTGTGGTTAACTATTATTTCCTTATCCTTGACGGCACATTACTACTATTCGCCATGTGACTACACAATTTGTGAACTATTATTAAGCATGTGGCTCTTGTGTGTGGTGAGTTATTATTTTCTTATCCACTACCCCACATTACTACTATTCACCATGTGACATGTGATCTGTGACTATTATTAAGCATGTGACTCCGCTTTTGGACAGTCCAAGCGCATGTGACTTGGGAGACCTTATATATATGAGTCTAGTCGTGAGGTTTATATCAGTGTTCCAGTTCATCTCACGACCACCTTATACATTGCTATCGTGTAATCGATATCCCCTCCCATCGTATAATCGATTACACTACTGCATTCAATTTGCCCATATTTTCCACATCAGCAGATTTTGCTCCTTCAATTGACGGGAAACAATGGACCCTCAAGTGAGCAAATCAGTTTCCCTACCTGATCAATAAATATTAGTCAACCAGAAGTATCATCTGGTAATCGTTATTTTCCTTTTACAGAGGTGGATGTACTTTGGCGACAATGACGAGGATGCTGCAATAATTCAGCAATGTGCTATAGCTATGGAACATTATTCAAACCCTCCCCCTCATAATGTTGTTCACCTACATCGCCACAGGGTAGAGGAGTTAGTAAGTGACATCTTATATAATGTTACGAATGATAGAATATGCAGGGATGTCTGTCGAATGAACAAAAAGACGTTTGTTGAATTATGTACACATGCTAGAGCATCCGGTCTGTAAGATAGCGGAGAAGCATCTGTTGATCAACAACTCATGATTTTTTGTTAGCTGTTTGGGCACGGTACTTCGATCTGTAAGTTAGGGCATGAATTTTCCCACTCAAACGAAACCATACATAGGTATGTGTATAATGTTTACGCCACATTATAGCAATGGTTCCATGTTATCATATGCCCCATGGTTCCACTCAACTACGTGCCATCATACATTTGAAATAATAGAAAATATTATCCATTTTTCAAGGATTACGTGGGGGCGATAGATGGCACGTATGTCATGGCGAAGTTGAAGTCTGAATTGTCAAATGCATATATAAGTAAACAAAAGGTGACTACACAAAATGTCATGTGTGTGTGCAATTTTAGCATGCATTCTACTTGTGTTGTTACAGGGTGGGAGGGGTCAGCCCATGATCAAAGAATTCACGACTCCGTCTTAGACGATCCTTTATCTTGTTTCCCATTACCACCTTCGTGCAAGTATTACGCGGTTGATGCAGGATAAGCGAACAAGGTGTGGTTCCTATGTCCGTACAAGGGACAAGGTCACAGGTATCATGTTGCTGCTTTCCAACAATGACGGCCGAGTGGAAGGCATGAGATGTACAATTACATACATGCGTCTCTACGGAATATAGTTGAGAGAGCGTTTGGGGCATTCAAAAAATGTTGGCACATTATGGAAAATATGCCCCCTTATCCAATTTAGATGCAAGCAAAATTTGTGTATGCTTGTGCCTTGTTGCATAACTTTATTCAAGAGCAACACAATAGTGCCAGTGACCTAGACATGGGAGATTGGTTGTTGCCCCATTACGAAACAGATGAAGCATTCCAAGCATTGGTATAACTAACTAATGATAATGATCCTTCTAGTAGTGATGGAGATGATGGGGAATGGTTGGGGCCAGATGATGGATTAATGGTTCAGCTGTGAGATTGAATCCGGGATGAGATTGGGAACTCACTTTCTATGCCTCCTTATCTGCCACCCAATCAGCAAAGTCATCGATGGTAAGGTTCTCCAATTACTACTACATGCTGCGATGTAATATGTTATTAATTGTCTCTGACTTAATTGTGAACTTACCAAATATCTGTTCCATGAGTAAACATCTCAAATCTGTGTTGGACATGAGTAAATATCTGTAATCATATGTAAACTGATATCGTGTAATCGATTTCACGATAGAACACCTCTATCGTGTAATCGATTACAGATAGAGGTGCACGACATGCCTATCGTATAATCAATTTCACGATAGAGGACCTCTATCTTGTAATCGATTACACGATAGACAATGAGCTATCGTGTAATCGATTTCATGATAGAGCACCTCTTTCGTGTAATCGATTACACGATACATACTTGAATATATGATTATAAATGAATGTCTATCTGTATATAACTTACAAAACAATACAACGGTTTTGCAATTTGCAAGTAGACTACAATCGTTTTGCAATCAGAGAAATGTCATGTAAACTAGTGGATGCTACATCGTCAAATTCCCTCTCCATCTTTCCCTTCAGCAGAACTGTTGCAATCATTGGCCAAAATAGCATTGTTATGGCCGTCTGATTAAACATTGGTTTGATCACCCATGATGCCAATTGAGCTGCGTACATCATTACGTAGATTCTGCAGTCGGCAGAATTCTGTTGGAAGGGTGTATGCCTTATTTGGGACATCTTCCAGCGCCTAGCTCCCCGAATGTTGAAATGGTTTTCGAGGAGAATATTCAAGAAGTCCACTACATGTTGAGCAGCCGCATTATGATGTGGGTGCATCACTGGATTCCCCTCTAGAGGATTGTAGAATCACCAACATAGGGTGGGGAAGTGTAGAATCAGCAAGCAGTAAATGAGTGGATATATGGATTGGGAAGAAGGCATAAGTCATATCTTGTTCGATGCCCGTCAACAGGTCATCTACCAACTTACGCACCAGCTATGTATTATCCCCGCTGGGGACGAACTCCTACAACATAGGAAAATATGTGATGGGAAGTATAGTTCATTGCTTAAAGCACCCATGTAACAATAAGTAACTGTAGCACACCTATGAGTTCAATAAATTCAGCAACTACGATTTGTCCAAAGAAGCAATATGGATACATCAATACATCTTTGTTCCTAGCTTGTCTCTCACGTAGCAGTGTGAAGAACTCATTAATGGCCTGCATGTATTTGAACACAATAAGAGGTATTCCAATCAGAGAAATATCCTCGAAAAATGTGAATGATGTGTGCTTACCGGGTAGTTTATTTCAGACGTCTACAACAAACTTAAGTAGTCTGAATCGGCCAGTGTCTCTTTTGGCTACTTCTGCCTTGGGTGCCTCATCCAGTGCATAATTGTCTTTTGATCTGTTTGTATCATCACAACCATTTCAAAGCATATCTTAGTACCCACATAGTCGGTGGGTACGTCTTCAACATGACGTTCTTCATGTCTTTCAGCCTCGACTACATGCACCTTTCCCTTTCTAATGTGTGTATCGCCTGCGTTCTCTTCAGAAGGAGCGGTATCCTCAGCGGACACAGCTGCTCGAGGGGTCGGTCGAGCCTCGCTTGCCTTCACTAAATGCCTTCTTTTTCCTTTAGGCATGGGAGGACCGGGTGGGAAGTCAGAAGTGTTTGCAAGTTCTTCTTCAACTTCCTCACGTAACTTATCCAAAAATCTACTCATAGTTTTAGCCTGCCAACGTGTAAACTTTGGCATAACTGAAACACGCTCGCCCTAGTCATGAGTCAACTTTGGCCTATCTGAAACAAGATAAAGGCAATGAGGGTTTATAAGGCTTACAAGAAATGAGGATATCCTATAGGAATGTAGAATGGGCACTATAGTACCCTGTAATTATCGCTATTGTGTAATCGATTACACGACAGGCACCTCTATCGTGTAATCGATTATACAATAGACACATCTATCATGTAATCGATTATACGATAGGCATTTCTATCGTTAATAGATCGGTCAATTACAAGTGAAATTACCTACTTTTGTTGTCTTGCGGGCGGTAACCTTGTGTCGGGTAGGAAGTGATTCTTGCCCATGTGTAATATCCGTTTGAGGCCTCTCTGCCTCTGTCTGGGGTGACAGATCCGTGAGCCGCACTTCAACCTGCTGGTCCCTTCGGGGCCTCTCTGCCTCCATCGCCCTGGGTGACAGATCAGTTGGTTCTTCCTGCTCATTTGTTGTGGCCTTCATCCCACTCGACTCTCCTCAGGTGGTGTGTGGCTGCTTTCGGTTGACAGTCATAGGCATATGAGCCTTCTGTGGTAGTTGTCGGGAATGTTGTGGTACATCATCAACCAAGTTGTCAACTGGCACCCTGACTGAGTGGTTCCACTTCTTCATTCTTTGAATACCCTCAATTACAGTAGGGACTCTAAAGCCTTGAGTTTCCATCATTTCGGTATGTTCGAGGGCGACATTAATGAGGGAGTTAATACCCTGAAGAACACCTTGCAAGGACGTGACATGATGGTAGACAGTGTTCAGTGGCCTCATCCTCGGTGATGACGGAGTATGAGGTTGCTGTTGGGGGATGAGATAGGACTCTTCTGACAATGGGAAGATGACATCCACTACGTCTGTTTGGACATCCAACTTCTCGAATAGGTGGACGTAATACGGTTGAAATCGGTGATGTACTTTGATGCCCTTATTTTTTTCCACCACCAGCACCCCAGATCCGGGCCACCTTCTCACTCTCAGACTACATGGACTCATGCTAGAGTGAAAAGAGTTGTGTGCTCGAAGAACCATATCTGTGTAATGAAATAAAAATCATTAGGCAATGAAGGACTAGAACTGCATCAGAAAATCGAATACACTATAGAGGTGCCTACTGTGTAATGGATGTGACGATATCCACTGCCATCGAGTAATTGATTACATGATAGAGGTGCATATCATGTAATCGATGTGACGATATCCACTGTCATCGAGTAATCAATTACACTATAAGCTGGATATAGGGATCTACAAATTACCTGTAATACATACGCAGCTCTTGCCAGACTCCCGCCACTAGACGTCTCTCCAGCAGATCTAAAGCGTTAACCTTTGGATGTTTGTGACATTTTCGAAACAAGCATTTTTTGGATGGCGAGCAGCCAATTGTATGTTGATAGTTGGGAGAGGTCGTCCAGATAATTGCAGAGCTTTGAAGGGACTGATCTAATCGATTGTGGGAAGAGCACAGTGGAAAACATGTGTAGGATGATCAACTGAACCATATCATCCTCTGAAACATCTGCTTTCCCTGTCAAACATTGTAACACCCAAAAAATTGGTATGTTAACTAAAAAGCTTCTATTTTAGGAAACTGTTCTAAAATAGAAAGTCTTGATGCCTGATGTGATTTCTGGCTGTGCGATGTGTTTTAATGTGTTATTTGATTTTATGATGTGGAATGATTTGATAATTGCATGGCTAATCGTGGTAGAAAACCAGGACGCGAGGGTTGGTCCTAGTGCTGGGCACAAACTGGCGCTGAGATCAGCCTGGCGCCAGGGTCTGAGAACATCTGACACCAGGAGTGGGGCCAAGCCCCAGGGCATGTGTTCATTGAATTATCCTTATTTGGTGAGTTACTTTTGGTTTTGATGTGTGGGTCATGGTACACGCGAGATGATGTGACGAGTAGTGCAACCGCAGGACATCAGAAACCTGTGCGCGAAGGACTCAAGCCAAGACGCAAGGACCTGGACGCAGAGCCACATGGCACTGGCCCAAGGATGTCTTATGAACGTGGGAGTCATGGTTTAATGTGATCTTTAGATGATTGGAGTGAATCTTGGTGTAAATCTACGGTTTGACCCAATCACAGTGGATAAGGTATCAGAAGGTTATCGTTTCAGCTGAGATAATTATGAAGATAAATATTAATTAAAAGAAAGTGATTAGAGCGTCTTTTATAAGCCAATAGTAAGGGGACGTCATGTGCAAGGGGGCATCGAATTGGTTGGCTTAGATTTGGTAGTTTCCTAGTTGTAGTAGGAGTGGTCTTGATAAGGTAATATCTTAATTAAAAAGATTGAAATCCTAACAAATTGGGAGATCTTTATTGTTGGACGTCTTGACCATTTTTGTAGAAGGCTTTTCATTGGTAAGTTGGGATTTGGGATTAGGAAGGATCTAATTAGGAGATATCCTAGTTGAAGGAGGCATTGGCTATATAAGCCATAGAGGAGGCCGGCCATGCCTATTGCACGCCAAGCACTTGGATGATTTGTGCAAACCCTAGCTTTTCCTTCTTCTTTCCCATCAACTCCAGCAACCTTTCATCTCTTCTTTCACCCATATATCATGTTGGAACAAAGGAGTAAAGGCATCGTCGCGGAGAAGAGTGAAGGAGCTACACGTTGGAGTGCATTGTGCATACGTCATGTTGGTAGGGTGGTTTTTCCTAACCTCTTTGCTTCATACTCTATTGATCCATCTATACAATGATTATATCATGTTCTATATCCTCTGATCTCAGTAATGATAATGGTGTTAATGGTTGTTTATAGATATTCTCTTGCATTTCCTCATGTGAGTATGTATATTATGATGTCTTGAGTTATTCTTGGACTCTATTGCTTACATGTCTATTTTTTATAGGAGTATCATAATAATTACATCTCTAGAACGAGAAGTCAGATATTTCATTCTTGGATCTGTAACTAGTTTTGTGCGCTAGTGATTGTGTTATTCTCCACGAGAGACCTTGCGAGGCTCTCCTAGAAGTGGACTAATGTGCTCAAATTATGTTAATTTAAGATGTCTTGAATTCCATGTTTGTGATGTTATTTTGCAGTTAGTTAAGGGCTAAGTAGAGTTTTAGGAAAAATGAGTATTTGTGAAGTTAAGACATTAACATGTGGCATTCAGAGTTATTTGGGTTTTAATTGAAATATGCAACACTTATACAAACCTCATGTAACTCCAATATTTGGTTTTCAAATGTTGTGAGTCTATTGTAAGCCTATTATTATCATTGGTCACGGGTCAAAATTAGGCCCAAGGCCAAGTTGCTAGGAATTGAGCTAAGAAAGCTGTGATGGGCTGGATGAAAACCTTAAGGAGCTGTTACGTGACTGGGCAAAGAGGATTTGCAAAGCTGTCATGTGCAAGCCAAGGAGCCAAGATGATCAAAGGAGGATTGATGTAAGCATGGAAAGAAAAAGATGAAAAACAGAGAAAGGAGAAGGTGCAATTGGATTTGTTGGGAAGAAGACACTGTAGATTTGGAATTGTCTAAGGCAAGCTGTTGTACGGTCACTTTGTTTCACTGGCCAAACTTATTTAAGAAAGAAAATTAAAGTAAATAAAGGAAGACAAGTATGTGGAGACGGACAGAGAAGGTGATGAATGAAATTGGAAGTTTTTTATTGGGAAAAGAGAAATGAATTCTCAGAGTTGGATTGGTTAGTCAAAGAAAAGCTGAAAGCTAAAATGGAACCTAAGTGGTCTGTCAAGACGATTATGGGAATATTTGCATGGCAAAATTCACGTGGTGCATGGTTGCATATTGGTGCAAGACTCTTTGAAAGGAAAGACAGAGTTGTGAGATGTACTGGCATGAGAAATTGTAGCTACTCAAATCTAATCAAGGAACTGGACAGGCCAATTAGCCATTGAACTTTCCACTTCAAAGCATTGATCAGACCCATTGCACTCCTATTTAAAGAGCACATATCCAACATAGAAGGCATTGAATTCTTTGTCTTACAGTTGAAAACCGGACGATCAACTCTCTCTCTTCAACCTTTCTTCATTATTTTTTTCTTTGCTTTATTTTATTTCATTGTAATGGCTGGCTAAGCCCCTAGCTAAGGCTAGAGGGAGGGATTTGTAATAGTTTAATGAAGTTATTTTCATGTTAATCATTGGGATATAATTATGTGTTAGAAATTTGAATTGATTATTATTTACCTCTTGCATCTTTGTTTTCTTAATATGTAGGATACTTGATTTTTTCTTGATCCTTTGTGATTTTGATACATGGAATTTTCGAAGACTTAAATATTATAATCCTTCAATTAACCAAAGTAATAGATTTGTTATTTGTTCTTAATGTTTATATTATCCAATTAGGGAGAATCTTCATTCGCCCTAATTGAGAAAAGTTGATACATGAAGTACGTCATTAGACATTACAATGACTTACCCCTGATGCCTTAGTATTTTATTTTGTTGAATTTTCTACTCTACTTCACTATTGATTTATTTCATTTGCCACTTTGTAACTGATTTCTTAATCACACTAGTCACCTTGTAATACTACAATTGCATGTAAAAAGGAATTACATAGATAATTAAAGGCTATTATTCAAATAATGAGTAATTAGTCTTGGTTCATAAAAAAAATTGGCGCCGTTGCCGGGGATTGCAACGTGTGACTATAAACCGGTGTATGTTTTTTTTCTCTTTCTTTTTCCTCTTGTTTTATCTTTCTTGTTTCTTGGAAGTAAGAGTATTGGGTTGTGGAAGCCTTAAGGGAAATTCAACTGGAAGATCATTTGGACTTGTCAAAGCTAAAAGAATTATAGAAGACTACTTGAAGCACCTTGGTACTTCCATTCCATTTCTTTTTTTTCTTTTAATTTTGGGAGAAATTGCATTTTTGTTTGATCATAGATAAATTGCTGGTTTTTTAATTATTATTTTTTTAAATTTGTATGCGCTCATGGCAACGTGATTTTTCTGGTCGCGTAGTTAGTGTTGATAGTTCATTTGAATTATCTGATTTTTTATTGAACAACATGTAGGAGAATAATAGTAATGAGGCACAAAATACTCAGCAAGTTAAAACCTTGCAAGATTATATGCAGCCTACCAGATCTAGTTCCCCTTCATGCATGAATTTACCCATTAATGCAGACTCTTTTGATCTAACACCGGGTATAATCCAATTACTACCCAAGTTCTATGGCTTAGACTCATAGAGCCCATATTTGCATTTAAAAGAGTTTGAAGAAGTTTGTGCTTTATTCTCTAATGCAAATGTCTTTATTGATGCTATTAGATTAAAGCAGTTTCCATTCTCTTTAAAAGAAAAAAGCTAAAAATTGGTTGAACTCTTTGAAGCCAAATTCTATTGGAGCATGGCAAGAAATGCAAAGAGAATTTTTAAAGAATTTTTTCCCACTCATAAAACAAATACGTTAAGAAATAAGATCACAAATTTTGCACAAAAGAAAAATGAATGTTTCTTTCAATGTTGGGAACGATTTAAAGAGCTTTTATTGATATGCCCTCACCATGGCTATGAAACTTGGGGTAGAATTAGTTTCTTTTATAATGGACTAACTTTTTCAATGCCCCAGTTTGTTGAGATGATGTGTAATGAAAAATTTTTGGACAAAGATCATGAGGAAGCTTGGGACTTCTTAGAGGGGTTGGTAGAGAATTCCCATTCATGAGAAGATATTAATGAATCTGAAAGAATAGATAGGACCAAAGTTAAAGGTGGGTTGTATTTTCTTAAAGAAGAGGATGATGTTAAGGCTAAAATTGCATGTTTAACAAGAAAAGTAGAGGCTATGGAAATTAACAAAAAAAACAGATCCACAGCATCTCAAAAAACACGAAATGTATGTGGAATTTGTGAGAGCGATGAACATCACACTCAAGATTGTCCAATAATCCCAGCTTTTCAAGAGGTGTTGCGTAGCCAAGCAAGTGCCATGAAACTGATAATTCTAATTGGAGAAATAATCCTAACTTTAGCTAGAAAAATGGGCAAAATGTGTAGGTACCTCCCTCTTCTTCAACTTATGTGCCACCACATAAGAAGACTCTTGAGGATACATTGCAGACATATATGCAGGGTCAAGCCGCAATCAACACTCAGACAATGCAAGCTATTAATGACTTGAACTCCTCAATCACCCAGTTGACTACAACTTTGAGCACACCGGAAAAAGGGAGATTTCCTTCTCAACTTCAACCTAACCCAAAAAGCCTAATTGAAAATATTAATTCTTCAAATTCACAAGAAAAACATGTTAAGTCCATCACCACTTTGAGGAGTGGAAAAGTGGTTAACAAAGATATTCCAAAGAAGGTTGTTGAGCCTCAGGAGTCTTTGAATCCTAAACTTGATATTTCTAAGTGTGAATCTCCCATTCCTCTTCCTTTTCCTCAAATGTTACAACCCTATTCAAAATTGATGTGAAACAGTGACATTCTTGAGATTTTTAAACAAGTGAAGTTCAATATTCCTCTTTTAGATGCTATCATGCAGATTTCATCTTATGCAAAATTTTTGAAAGATTTATGTTCTATTAAGAGGAAATTGAATGTACAAAAGAAGGCATTTTTTACTGAAAAGATAAGTGCTATCTTACAACACAACACCTCACCCAAATATAAGTATCATAGTTCCCCAACCATATCCTGTGTAATTGGGAATTATAGAATAGAAAAAACAGTACTTGACCTTGGGTCTAGTGTGAATCTTTTGCCTTTTTCTATTTATCAACATTTGGGCCTTGGTGAATTGAAGCCTACAAGCATAACTTTGCAACTTGCATATCGTTCTGTCAAAATGCCCATAGCATGGGAAATTGTAGCTACTCAAATCTAATCAAGGAGCTAGATAGGCCAATCAACCACTAAACTTTCCACTTCAAAGCATTGATCAGACCCATTGCACTCCTATTTAAAGAGCACACATCCATCATAGAAGGCATCAAATTCTTTCTCTCACAGTTGAATACCAGACGGCCATCTCTCTCTCTCTCTTCAACCATTCTTCATTATTTTTTTCTTTGTAAGTTTTATTTTATTTCATTGTAATGGCTGGCTAAGCCCAAGCTAAGGCTAGAGGGAGGGATTTGTAATAGTTTGATGAAGTACTTTTCATGTTAATTATTGGGCTATAATTATGTGTTGGAAATTTGAAGTGATTATTATTTATCTCTTGCTTCATTGTTTTCTTAATACGTAGGATACTTGATTTCTTTCTTGATCCATTGTAATTTTGATACATAGAATTCTTGAAGACATAAATATTATAATCCTTCAATTAACCAAAGTAATAGTTTTGTTATTTGTTCTTAATATTCATATTATCTAATTAGGGAGAATCTTCATTCACCCCTAATTAAGAAAAGTTGATACATGAAGTACGTCATTAGATATTACAATGACTTACCTTTGATGCCTTAGTGTTATATTTTGTTGAATTTTCTACTCTACTTCACTCTTGATTGATTTCGTTTGCTACTTTGTAACTGATTTCTAATCACACTAGTCAATCTATGAGGATCAACCTTGTAATACTACAATTACAAGTAAAAAGGAATTACATAGATAACTAAAAGATACTATTCAAATAATGAGTAATTAGTCTTGGTTCATCAAAAAATTGGCGCCGTTGCTGGGGATTGCATGTTGTGCACCCTCGATGGGCACACAAGGACCGACGGCAGGACGCAAAGAGGAAGGAAGAAGAGAAGAGAGGAGATGAGAAATTAAGGTTCTTTCTTATTACTCCAACACGGCAAGGACACTTCCTTACATAGTCTAACCCTGGTGGGCTGATGTGAATTGTAATATATTACTCGCAAGTGCACGAATATAATGTAGAATAATGGCTACAAGGTCGATCCCTCAGAGACTTGGTAGGAAATTCAACCTAATTCTAAGGGTATGCGTAATAAGTAGTAATGAAATGAAAAATTCTAATTTTTATGTGTAAATTAACCAATCAAGTCTTTTTCTAATCTTAGTACACAGAAATTAACTAAACATAAGATAAAAGAAAAAAATAAACTTGATGTGTTGAATGATTCATCCTTGTCTACAATTAGTCCTGGTTCTGCAATAGTTCTGCCCTTCTGATCAATCTGAAACAGTACAACCTTCCTCTCTCGAGCAAAGGCAGCAATTTTGAACAATTCTCTTCTTCTCAGCAACAGTTCTGGTTCTCTCGAGCTAGAACGAATTTTTCTTCTCTCTATAAGCAGCACACCTCTTCAGTTGTCTACAATCCCGTCCTGCTTTGTTCTCTCTTCCTCCTTCTGCAACAGTCTCTTGACTGCAAGCCTAAACAATTCTGGTCTTTCTCTCGAACAGAGCAGAACAGCCCCCAATTCCAGCCCAAAGCTATGCTCTCCCGAAACCAGATCAGTCTTTCCTCTCTCGAGCCAAAGACAATTCTCTTTTCCTACAAATCAACTCTCCAAGCAATTCGTCTACTTCTCTCTCGAGCAAACAGATGTTCTTCTCTATCGTCTTGATTGCCAGCTGTCTTGCTGCTCGACTCTCGTCTGCAATAGCAGTTTTCTTCTCCTCCAACTGGCCTCTCCAGCAACATGTTTGCCTCTCTGTCGAGCATAGCAGCCTTTCTCAATCAACTGCAGTTCACATCTGTCATCTCCTCCCCCCAAATCAGCCGCCCCCTAGCCTTTATTGACAGCCCATGTCTTCAAACCAGTATCTTCCTTATTGAGTGATAGCCCAAATCAGCCATACACCACAGCTTTCCAAATTATAGCACAACAAAATCAGTCGTCCTCTCTTTTCTGCCTTTCTTTTCCTTTGATGAACAGATCAATCTCTTTTTATTGACAACTGCAACCATCAAAACAACAATTTCCCAATTAAGACCGACCAAAACAGTCCTTTCCAAAATCAGAACTTTTGCTCCTCACGATTGCTTCTCTTCATCGTGCCACCGTCTCTCTCCCATGGCTGCCATTGTTCTCACTGCAAAGCTCACTATTGTCTCAAGAATCCAGTCGTCTGCGGTCCTCTGTTTCCTACTCGTCGAGCCGCCCAACCAAAACCGCGATGAGCCTCCTTCTCTGTCGACTTCTTCTCCGTCATACTACCGCCATCGATCATCTCTGTCAGCCGCTTGACCCATCACCCATGGCCGCCTCATCGCCGGCATAGTTTTCTGTCCGTCATCGTCATGAGCGCTCGATCGAGCAGAGCATCTCTACTGCTTTTGTTAGACACCCGAGTTATCGTTTTAATATTAAACCCTTGCTAGTGCACAAGACAATTGTACTAAAGTGAGTACTTAGGGTTGTCGAACAATTGGGACGGAAGATTATTCTACCAAATTCAATCGAGAAAATTGTTGTTTCGATTAATTCTAAGAAAAACAATTAATCCTAGTTACTTAAAATGAGTTATACAAATGTGGAGAAGTACCAAGGCACCAAATCCACCACTAATTAGATCAGCTTTATCATCTCTCTCTCATTTGAAATTCATAGTTGATGTGATTACTGTATTCCTCTCGAACATACGCTAATCAGCATACTCCTCTCGGACATATGCAATCAATTCGAACTATCGTTCACACTTCTCTCGGACGTAGCACTTAAACAATTAAAGCAATTGAATTTAGAATCTATCTCTCTGGAGCATATAATCAATAAACATAAGAACTTTATTCATAAATAACACCTTAATTTGCATGCATTCCTCTCAAACACGCAAGCATTCCTCGGATTAAAATTCACAAAATTCACTCCAGCCTCTTTCGAGCACATAGAACAAATCTTAATGAACTAACATTAATAATAAAATAAAGGTTCATAGATCAACTAAAAAAGATAAGAGAGAGATAAAGATAAAACCAATCAAATCGGGCTTCATCTACGCCTTGGATGTAGCTTAGCCGAGCATCAGACAAAGAACACTAGTCATCATCTTCATCTTCTTCTTCGTCTTCTTTGTATCCTTCGTGTTCTTTCTCTGCTCTAGCCGTCACAAGACTCTCTCCAAAACCACCAAGATGTCCGTTCTCCACCCCTCCTTAAGGCTTGTATAGAGGGGCAAGAAAAGCCACAAACACCCTCTCATAACCTAATGAAAAAGGGTTTTTGTTTCACGTTTCCACCAGCGGCGATCGATCGGCCTGGTCTGGCGATTGATCGCATCTCATCTGATGATCGATCGCAACTCGCTAATGTATTTTCTCTTCGTCCCGCGATTGTACGGCAAGCTTTCTTCATACGGCGATCGATCAGCTTGGTTGCGATCGGTCGCAAACAGCGTATAAAAATCTGGTAGATACGATCGATGGAGAAGGCAGTAATTGATCGCACAATAATCTTACGGTTTCTCTTTGGACTCCGGCGAGCAATCGCGTATAGTCTAGCGATCGATTGCACACTGTTGCGTATGTTTTCCATATTTCTTCATCTGCCACTTCTTGTGCTTATTTCCCTCTTTATAAACCAAAAGGAGTGCAAACCTTATTCTCCTACTGTCATGCCCCAAATTTCTAAACCTCGATTAGAGTGCGGAAGCACCAATCCATTAACAGTCGTGAGGTTTGAAATCTGGAATGCGACCGAATACTCGATCATTCTCATTCCCAATTAACATGATATGGGACAAATACACGATCGATCATGACTAAACAATTTCTACATACTAAAATCTTGAATAACAAAATCAAAAGTCTACTTAGACTATTACATCCTTTAGGTCTCACCGGACCAATTTAAAATAAAACACAATCCAGCACATAGGCAACAAGTTCATAAAGATCACTAAATAAAGAATAACAAAATAGTATCCTCAAATTGCAAACTACCACAAATCACCATCGAAAATAACTTGTCAGTTAGTTTCCTTCTTAATTCCTGCATCAAAGGATGCATGAGTATTCCATAGGAAATATCCGGTAGAATGCCAAGAAAAACCGACAAAATAAAAATTTACAGGAATATTGACAATACGGTATACAGAGTAAATACAAGTTCAATAACATCAGGATTAGCAAATACATAGTTTACTTACTTGGATACCAATCATCATCAAAGACCCTCAACGGTCAAGAAATAGATAAGATCAAAATTCAAAACTCCAAACGTACAGTGCGTAAGGAGAAGACAAAATGAATATCAGCTCCAGACATCCAAAGTGTAGGAGACAACAACTTTTGTTCTTAGCTCAGTCCACTTCCCCTATGGACATCAATACCAGAACATCGTAGAGGTTCTTCAGAGGAACCCCGCCATGCGTCTAGGGATGCTGGCTCCATCGGTGCTTATGGGCACAATGGGCGGAGACTGCAGACCTTCCGTAATATCATACAGTCTAAAAAAGCACGCGCTGTCATCATCGGCTGAACTACAGAGGTTCGTTAAATAATATGAGATCACAAAGCATCTAGCAATGCCTCTTGAGCATACTATGATTCCACTCTAAGAGTGTTCATTAATGACTCTTAGTGGAGAAACAGTTTACATCGTATTGATTTAACATAGAAATAACAAGAGCTCTCTCATCTAGAGACTCAAGCAAGAATTTTCCCGAATCTGACTCATAGAGGAGTAAGACAACAATCTCATTTATAAAATCTGAATTGATTCACATCGGAGTACTCAAAATATTAGAGTGACCAACATCGGAGAACTAAAATTGAGACTCATCAAAGATCGAAACACTGAACATCTTCACCGTACCTAGCCCTAGATATGACAATCCCCAAGAATTCTAATGCAAGATCCACATTTCCATAAATAGGTTAAGTCATGTGACACAAAGAGTAGAATTTTTAATAAGAAACTCCTAAGACATGAAACTATTCAAGAATAGTGGTATTCAAGACAATTAATTCCTGACATAAGATCTCAACTCTACATCCCATACTCATAATTTAATATTACTGTACCCAGTACCCTCAATGTCTTACATTATAAAATTGGGTCAATGATACCATATTTACCCATAATTTATAGTAGTAACACAAATTAGGGTTTTAGTACATAATACTGTGTTCTTCCCCATGCATATCAGATAACTTCCAACGATCACCACTGTCTAAATGTCTAGTTTTTAACCCAATAGACAATATAATTTTTTGATTTTTGTACAATTAATTATCATTTTTTAATTACTGCTCGTCGGTGCAAGAACAGTCCTGGCCGAGAGCAAATATCATCATGTACTTAGATTAATTAATGAGTTAAACCCAATTAACTAATTAATCCTTCTTACTAACATTAAGAACTTTACAGAACTTAATTATTTCTGGAATCCTAGGATACCTTCATCTTATAAAGTGTTTTACATTACCCAATTGCCTAATACCCCAAGTAAATCCATACAACTTACAATACCTGAAGAAGACACTTTTAATTGGACACTGAAATAGTCATCAACACTGTAACATGACTTCAAGAATTTCTCTTTCAACATCAGAGACATGGATATAGCCAATACCAATGATTTAATTAGATATCTCATGTCATATCATCAATTAGGGTAAATGATGTGGAATTGAAAGAACTTACTGCCAAATCGATATGAATTGAACAAGAGGTGTATCAAACCAAATGAACAGATATATGATCTATCTCACATATAATCTCAATATATGATATGAAACAAAACTCATGTGAACACAGCATAGACACACCTTTGAATCATTCTAAAGCATTCATATAATATGATCTATCTCATCAGATTTTCAATGAATAAGGTTTGTAGGAAAAAGAAGTATCCTACCTTGTATACAAAACCGAAAGGAGAAGGAGACAAATTCCTTTGCTCGTGAATTCCCACGAACCAAGGATCACACCACCACCACGATTGTTGCTGGCTGAAAGGAGAAGGAGACGAGACCACCCTCTTTCTTGCACGACTCCCAAGGCTCCAAAAAGAGATGTCGGCTCCTCCTTAGTGGGGTTTAAATAGGAGAGGTCTTATTTCCAATCTTTTAATCACCACCGTTGATCACTATTCCATCTAAGGGTCACGACTTAATGTCAAAAGAGAATCTCCTAGTCAAGGACGTGGTCCTCCTTTGACTCAAGTCAGTTACAATCCCTTTATGGTAGGGACTTTGGCCAATTAAATTACTTACCTTAACCGAATATGTAATCTCCCTAATTGAAAGAAATTGCACGATCTCCTCCCCTAATACATGGCACCTTAAATTCAAATTGAATATGCCATGCTAAGCCTTCCCATCACGTCTAAAAGCAATATCTTCAATTACCAAATTTACCATAATTGCATTATCTACTTTTCCATTCAAATACCAATCGGATTTGAATTAGGGATATTCATTTCCAATACTCCGCGATTCTCCCTCTACCACAACAAACCAAATCTTATCAAAACCATCATGTGCACAATGCCCTAGACATGTGTTCACGTGGTTCTAGGACCCTGCTATGCATTTGTGCCCAGGTGAGCCTAGCGCCCAACGAATCTGGCATCCAATACTTCTCTGGCTTCTGGTACGCGAGTAATTACTTACCAAAAATAGATTCCATTTTACAAAGGTCCAACTTAATAAATCAAAATAATTCAAACAAGTCACAACACTTCGTACTCGCACCTTGGCACCTGGCCCTTACTCCTGGTGTCAGGTGCACATAGCCCCTGGCGCCAGGCCAGCCTCAGCGCCAGGTTGAGCCCAGCGCCAGGGCTAGTCCTCATGCCCTGGTATACGGCATAATCTGGTTTATCAAATCCACACTTTCATAAGCATCAAAATAATAATTCAACCTACCAGATTATAAGATATCTCTGAAAATCAAAACAGGCAGCAAAACTTTCCTATTTTAGAACAGTAACCAAAAATAACAGTTTTAATAACAATACCGATTTTTCAGGCGTTACACCTACAAAAGAGCAAAAACAACATTAAAGAACATAAAATCTATTCAAATACTAACATAAACATAAGTTTTGGAGATAATGAAATGTATAATTTAAGTAAACATCCTAAAACCTACATTTTGTTAGTCCCTAGAAAAACAAAATCACACAAGGGAAACCAAATAATAACTAAACAAAATAGCAAAGTTAATGTCACTTTCTTAAGGAACATGATTGCATTGAGCATATGCAACAAGCTGTTAAACCTCTAGGTGTCCTAGTAGGATGAGTTGGGTCTCGTGAGGTTTTGTAGCCATGCAACCCACAAACATGTACTTATGAAATTAACCTAATTCATCTAAGTGCGAAAGAAATCAAAATAAATACTACAAAACAAACAATCCTATTATCCCTTCAAATGCACACTACAATGCTTAAGAAAACTAACCACACATACTTGCATTTATAATCAATTAGAATATAGAAGCCCTCAAGCAAGTGGTTTTACTCTACACTTTCATCTTGGAAATTTCTGCCTAATATGATATGTCATAATAATTTAAATAGTAGAAGTGTAGAACATTATAACAATACACTCTAAATTTCTGTTTTACACATATCCAGTGTGACCCATTAGTCAAAAAACATCAGAATCTACATTGTCATTACAATCTCTAGGTTCATGATAGAACAAATGCCTACGCGCCTCCTTCAGGACAAACATTCTAGGATATGAGAGGATAATACACCATAGATTTTTTCTCTTTTTTTTTCAATGACACTATGCAATGCCTAACTTCAAGATGCTTAGGTTTAACAAAACTCAGGCCAATGTCTCCCAGCCAATTGGCTTAGGGCATTAAGTTTTAAGTATGGACCTCTTCGGACCTGAGCATCAGCCTAAGTTAAACCGATAAAGTTAAGCAGCCCCGAGTTTTTTTTCAGCGACATATATTTTGTCCAAATTGTATTATACTCTCAACTTATTTCCGATCCATGCCTCTGCCATATTGTCAAGTAAATGGTCTGTCATGATCGTTTAAGCTCAACAATAACAATGTATCAACTAATGACTCGGACCAAAGTTATCCCACTGTAAATTAGTACTCAACAAATTTCTAGAGGGTATTACTTTATGTACTAAAGTGTGTGTGAGTGAGTTTTATTAGCTCAAGCATTTGATCCAAGAGGACTGTAAGAGAAAGATTCTTCTCAGTTAAGTGTCTCTATCCTCCAGTATTCTTACTCACACTTCTAATATAAATTAATCTCTTAAAAATTGAAGTATGCATCATAAAGGGATAAATTACCAAAACATATGAAAATACTAGCAAACAACCTAAAAACTAATTAAAATTTTTATTTTCTTTATCTAATTTTTTTCTTCAAACAAGCAATATCCTCTCCCCCAAACCTAGCATGAACATTGTTCTCAATGTGCAAGAAAGATAAAATTACAACAATAACATAACAAGGAAAGGAAGAAAAGTAAATAAAACACCTGAATAATTAGGTTGCCTTCCAACAAGCACTAAGTTTAATGTCTTCAGCCAGACTAAACCTGTAACACCTAGAAAATTAATAAGTATTTTAAAACCGAAATTTGACCCTCTTAATGTTTGATTTGGTCGTGTTTTGCCATATGGAAATTAAAGCTGGTGAGAAGAGCTTTCCAACGCCACCAACTATGCACGATTTGGAGATCGGAGTGAAAAGTTATGAGAAATTGAATTTTGATTGTGCGTGACTGCGATCAATCGCCATAAGAACCGATCGATCGGCAAGTTGAACCGATCGACGCCTTATCAAAACGATCGATTGTAGTTACTGTGATTTTTGAATGTTTTGCTTCGCGTAAAGCGATCAATCGGCAATAATTGCGATCGATCGGCTGTGACGCGGTAGTGTAGAACAATGCATACGACGATCGATCACCGTATAACCGATCGATCGACGGTTGCGGTTTTGCGATTTCTAGCTTATCTTTGGGGCAGATTTACTTGGAAAAGATACCAAATCCCAATTGGACTTGTTTTGCACGTCTCTAGAAGGATCTTAAAGCCTTCCCATTGGTTGGAAGTGTCCATGATTTGAAAAATTAGTTTAAGAAGGGATTCTCCCCCCAACTCTATATAAACCATAGAGAGTTGGCTTGTGCTAGCCATAGAGAGTTGGCTTGTGCTAACCCTAGATCGTCCAGAGAAATTTTCCCTTCTCCTTCCCACATTCACCCATCTCCTTTAAGGCTTCTTCTTGTGGGAGTTTGCAAAAGCTTGGAGCGGGAGCTTTGGAGGAAGCGGAGGAGACGAGCAACGCGTAAAAAGGCAGAATCTTCGGTGAATTAAGTAGGATATTTTTTTCCCTTTCCTCTCTTCTGATTATATGCTTTTGACAAGTGTTTTGATTCAGTACCTTAGTGTATTTGTAGTTTCTTGTGACATGAATGAATTGTGTCATTATTTCTATGCGTAGTGCATCATAATCATATGTGCATTCATGTTCCATTTCTAGATGAGAATTCGCACCTAAAGTCTAATGCTTTATTAATTTTCCAGAGACTAGAAGTTCTGATATTGCTTGATTGATCATGATCCACGTTGAGTTTTGTGCCTTAAGGTGTGTCTTGCATTAAACGTCTTATTTGAGAGGTATTAATAGTTAAAACTATGTTATATGTAAAAGAATATAAGAAAGGAGTGAACTTTAGTAATTTCAGATAATCCTAGGGTCTGTAATTGGTCTAGGAGGGGAGTATATGGTCTGTTAATGATATATTATCATCTATAATGTATTATTAAGTAAGATAATCAAGTTTAATTAAGAGTTTTAATCTCGGCCAGAACTGTTTTTGTGCTGACAGTAGGTAGTAAATAATTCTTAACTAATTGAAATAAAATCGGAAAAATATAAAATCAGTGAGGTTAGAAACTAGACTCACGAGGGTATTATAAATAAAACTTTCAGAGGTTAAGTCTTACTGTACATAGCACAGTAGCCGTCGGAAGAGGACTGTTGTGCAGGAGGCAGCGAGCTGAATCTGAGAGAAAATACTAAGTATATAAATAACATCATGTAATATGATATGATAATGATTAATATGTCAATACCAGTAATTGGACTCTATACTTATGGAATATCATAGTAAGAATTGGTTAGATGTAATCTAATTAGGAGGGATAATCCATTGAACAAGTGATTCATAACTATCTATCTTTAAGGCGTTTATGTCGGTTTGATATTCCACTTGGAATTCAAATCATCTAAGAATCCTTTGATTCTTATCTCTGATATTTGTATTATAAAATTCTAATGCGAATGAGGAATTCCTATCTAGGTCTGAGCATGAAAGGTATGTATTGATTGTATGGTACTCCTTGGGTGAGTTGTTATTATTCGAAGTGTTTGGGTTGTCTTGTTATTCTATGCTACTCCAATGAGTGAGTTATGTGTTGACCAAAGACTTTGACACTTCTATCCATACTCCATGAGAGAGTCTATTCTGGTAAGAGATACCTTATGATCTTAGAGTGTTGTGACCTCTATTCCTTTGAGATATTGCTCATATTGATTACATGATTGTTTCTTCCACTGGAGATCTCGCGAGACTCTCCCCATGGTGGATTCATAGTATGCTCAATTAAGCCATTGCTAGATCTTGCGAGGTCACTTATATTTATGAAATTGCGATTCCATACTGCCCAAAGGGAGGCACTATACGTACGTTAGATTGTGGACATTACAGAAGGTCCTCAGTCTCCGCCCATCGTGTCCGTAAGCACTGGTGGGGCCAGCATCTTAGACGCAACAAGGTTCCAAAGAGAGGACCCCTAGGGTAGTTTTGGTATATTATTTTAGTCACTTGCGAGCGACCAGGTTAGCGAGCAGAAATTGTAACTCCTTTCACTTTAGATGTCTGGAGCCTTTAATATGATTGTTATTCTCTCCTTACAAATATGTTTGTTCGGAGCCTTATTGATGTTTTCCTATACTTGCGAGTTGGAATTGTTGTTGACTAACCTGGCAGGTGTTTCGACCTCGGTTCAGTTCAGATGTTGTGAAATGTCTATAACCTTTGTTATTCTTATTCTCTTCATATTGCTTGTTTTAATTCAGTGGGTTTTTACATCCTACTGAGTGTTTCTATGAAATACTCATGCATCCTCTGATGCAGGCGCAAATGAAAAGTGAGATCAGGAAGTGCAGTAGTAGAAAGGCGGATTGCAGGCGCCGAGAAGAGTTTAAAGATTATTTAGTTATTTGCTTTGCTTTTATTGATGTTTATGACATTATTGGCAATTGTGTGCCATAGACTTATAGGTTTATTTTATTTGACTATCCTAAATGGATTATTATTAAGTAAATTTATTTCATATTATTTTTTGGTGTCTGTTATTGTATTACACTGATTGCGGGCATGATCGGTTACACATCCTTTTGAGATGATTGCAATCGGTTGGGAAATCGACTGTTCGATCCCGTGCCCGGGATCTCTACCTCGAATTGTATCTCTTTTGTTGGCTTTCGCACTCCGATCGAGGTATGGGATTTTGGGGTGTGACAAAACCAACGATCACTTTGTAGAACTAGGGTCATCCAAATATACAACCATCTCATCCATATCTGTAACAACATCGGGATATGGTTTCAGTCTGTGACCATTGACCTTGAACTTACTACCATCTTTGGGATTTTGAATCTCAACAGGTCCATGGGGATATACTTGTGTCACAATAAACGGGCTAAACCACCGAGAACGGAGCTTCCCTTGAAATAGATGCAACCGAGAATTGTATAGCAAAACTTTCTGAACAGGGTCAAAGGACTTCCTTGAAATGAACCTGTCATGCATAGTTTTAGTCCTCATCTTATACAATTTAGCATTCTCATAAGCATCAAATCGCATCTCCTCTAATTCATTAAGTTGGATTTTTCTATTTTCACCTGCTATGTCCATATCAAAATTGTAAGCTTTAATGGCCCAGTAAGCCCTATGTTCCAACTCCACAGGTAAATGGTATGCTTTGCCAAATACCAAATAGTAGGGAGACATACCAATGGGAGTTTACTGTCCGATATCATTCAATTTCAAGGACCATTCTTTCCTATCAGGGCGCACCGTCTTCTCAAGGATTTGCTTAATTTACCTATTTGAAACCTTCACTTGTCCATTCGTCTGGGGATGATAAGGAGTTGCAACTTTGTGTGTTACGGAGTACTTTTTGAGAAGAGCTTCAAAAGACCTGTTACAAAATGAGTACCCCCATCACTAATGATAGCTCTAGGGATTCCAAACATGCTAAACACATTATACTTGAGAAAATTCAACATAACTTTATGGTCATTAGTCCTAGTGGCAGTAGCTTCAATCCATTTGGACACATAATCAACAGCAACAAGTATGAAAACATAACCAAATAAAGGTGGAAAAGGGCTCATAAAATCAATACCCCATACATCAAACAATTCCACAACCAAGATGGGTTGCAGGGGCATCATGTCCCTTTTTAAAAGGGCCCCAAGGTTTTGACACCTATCGCAAGATTTGCAAAAGGCATGGGCGTTTTTAAAAAGTGTGGGCTAATAAAAGCCACTATGCAACACCTTTGCCGCAGTTTTCTTCCCACCAAAATGTCCACCACAAGCATGAGAATGACAAAAAGATAGAATACTATTAAATTCACTCTCTGGCACACATCTTCTAATCACTTGGTCAAGATATATTTTAAACAAATCAGGGCCATCCAAATAATAATGCTTGACTCATGAAAAGAACATGTCTTTATCATGTTTGGACCAATGAGATGGGATTTGACTAGCAGTAAGATAATTCTCTATATGAGCAAACCAAGGTGGGGAATTAGTAGAGACAGCAAAAAGCTGCTCATCAGGGAAGGATTCCCGAAGTGGTTCAGGGTTGTGAAGTTCATGGGTTGGAATCCTAGAAAGATGGTCAGCCACTATATTTTTTGAACCTTTTTTATCCTTAATTTCAAAATCAAATTCCTGTAGAAGCAAGATCCAATGAATCAGCCTTGGTTTGGCATCCTTCTTGGAAAGAAGGCATCACAAGGCTGCATGATTAGAGAAAATAATAATCTTGCTCCCAAGAATATATGATCTGAATTTATCCAAAGCAAACACAACAGCAAGCAATTCTTTTTCAGTGGTGGTGTAATTTAATTGTGCATCATTAAGTGTTTTGCTAGCATAGTAAATCACCTGAGGAATTTTATTAATGCGTTGGCCTAACACTGCTCCAATCGCATAGTTAGATGCATCACACATAATCTCAAAGGGCAATGTATAGTCAGGGGGTTGAATTATTGGGGAACTAGAGAGGAGGGTCGTGAGCTTCGTAAAAGGTTCCTTACATGATTCATCAAAAACAAAGGGCACATCCTGTAACACCTGAAAAATTAGTAAGAGTTTTAAAACCCAAATTTGACCCTCTTAATGTTTGATTTGGTTGTGTTGTGCCGCGGAAATTAAACTTGGTGAGAAGAGCTTTCCAACGCCACCTATTATGCGCGATTTGGAGTTCTGAGTGAAAAGATATGAGAAATTAAATTTTTATTAAACGTGACAGCGATCGATCGCTATAAGAGCCGATCGATCGGCAAGCTGAACCGATCGACGCCTTATCAAAATGATTGATCGTAGTTACTGTGATTTACGAATGTTTTGTTTCATGTAAAGTGATCAATTGGTAATAATGGCGATCGATCGGCTGTAACGCGGTAGTGTAAAACAGTGTATACGACGATCGATCGCCGTATAGCCGATCGATCTCCGGTTGCGGTTTGCGTTTTCTAGAAGTATTTTTGGGGTGGATTTGCTTGGGAAAGATACCAAATCCCAATTGGACTTGTTTTGCATATCTCTAGGAGGATTGTGAAGCCTTCCCATTGGTTGAAAGTGTCCAAAGACTTTTCCCTTCTCCTTCCCACGTTCACCCATCTCTTTGGAGGCTTGTTCTTGAGGGAGTTTGCGAGAGCTTGGAGCGGGAGCTTTGGAAGGAGCGGAAGAGACGAGTAACGCGTAGAAAGGTGAGATCTTTGGAGGATTAAGTAGGATGGTTTTTTCCCTCTTTTCTCTTTTGATTATATCTGATTTTGACAAGTGTTTTGATTCAACACCTTAGTTATTGTTTGGATTCTTGCGAGATGAATGAGTTGTGTCTTTATTTCTATGCGTAATGCATCACAAATCATATGTGCATTCATGTTTCACTTCTAGATGGGAATTTGCATCTAAAGTTTAATGCTTTATTAATTTTACAGAGACTAAAAGTCCTGGTATTATTTGATTGATTATTATCCACGTTTAATTTGTGACTTTAAGGTGTGTCTTACATTAATTGACTTGTTTGGGGTGTATTAATGTTTACAAACTATGTTATATATAGAAGAACACAAGAAAGGAGTGAACTTTAGTTATTCCATGTTGTGAACGCCTGGCCCAACGTGTGGGCCCGTCAGCAGCCCAACAGGCCATCACGTCAGCATTAAGTCATTAGGATCTTTGATTGATTATGTATCTTATTGTAATCAGACCCGTTTAGGCTAATTGTTAGGTAACGGACTGAGTGAGAATAATTAGGCTAATTAGTGGCCCATCAGCGGCCCATCAGCTTGGCCAGATGGCGCCCCCTAGGCAGGAGTGCCATCTCCTTTCTTTATATGCTGGACATCTTCCTCAGTGGGAGGTTATGCAATAGAAATCCATTTCAGTTTATTACTTTTCTTCTTCCTTTTACACTTTTGCTGTCGAGATACCTTGTGACCATTGCCGGTCACAACATTGGTATCAGAGTGGTGCCGATCTGAGAGCAATCATGCCTCCTCGCAAACAACCACTGGGTATGCCAGAAATCCGGGAGGAACATGAGACGGCGAAAGAGGTGACTAGTCCATGACCAACGACGGAATCCAACCAGGAGGTACTGATAGCCATGATCAGTGCGCTTGGTGTTCGACTGCAGAATTTGGAAATGATCCAGTCCCAGAACCAGGCGCAAAACCCGGCCAGCCAGACAGCCACAATCACTCCTCCACCGCCACCACCATGAGTTTTTGATGGTCCAGTTCGACAAGGGGGGTCCAGTGTGTTTGGCGGCTCCACACAGGCCCTGCACGCTGGGTCTTCCATCGCACATGGAATCCAACTGGGTTCCTTTAACCCAGGCGCTGATGAGGGCAGATCTGGCCTTGAGGGACGAGGCACTCAAGGTGTTCGAGGAAATGACACAATGAATCCGCACTTGCGAAATGTCCAGCGTGAGTTGGACGCGGATTGGGAGGAGTCTCTAGGCTATCGTGGAGGCCAGAGGGGTAGCGCAGAACCCAGGTTGGCGCGGCTCCAATTTCCACGATTCAATGGTGAAGAGGACCCCGTGGAGTGGCTATACAAGGCGGACAAGTTCTTCACCTATCAAGGAACTTTTTCAGATGCCGAGCGACTGCGTGTGGCCGCTTTTCATTTAGATGGAGACGCTTCGGTCTGGTACCAGGCCTTTGAGAAGGAGGTACGATTCCCTACTTGGGCGTCGTTCTCAGATGAGTTGTGCATCCAGTTTGGGCTGAACGAATTTCAGGATTTCAACGAGATGCTCTCCACCATCCGACAAACAACAACTGTGAGGGTGTACTATTCGGAGTTTATGAAGATTGCGAACCGCTTGCCAGACTGGCCGGTCGCAGCACTGGTTGGCACTTTCAAGCGCGGCTTGAAACCGGAGATAGCGGACGAGATGCGGCATTTTCCTTGACACACGATGAGAGATGTGGTGCGTCATGCACGCATCGAAGAGGAGAAGCTGGCCAGACAAAGGAGTGGGGGACGTGGGAGTTTTCCAGCAAGGGCCCCTGCTGGCCCAGCGCTGGGGCCGCTGCCGTCTCCTGCTCCAAATCCCAGTTGACCTATGACGACTGGCTCCGTTGTTCACCCTGTTCGGCGCCTCACACCTGCTCAGATGGAGGAGCGTCGCGCCAAGGGGCTATGTTACAGATGCGATGAAAAGTTTGTTCCCGGGCACAGGTGCGTAGTACGGGGAAGTTTACTAATTGAAGAAGTCGACGAAGATGTTTCTTTCCAGGCCGAGGAGATGGCACCAGAGTACCCTGACGTGCAACCTGAAATCTCCGTGCACGCCTACTCAGGGACCTTCACCCCACGCACCATGCGGGTACAGGGACTCCTCAAGCGACAGGAGGTTGCGGTATTGATTGACAGTGGGTCGACCCACAATTTCATCAACGACAAGGTAGCACAGCGATTGGGTTGCTATGTGTCCGATGCCAAGCCTTTTGACATGCTCATTGGGGACGGCAAACATCTCAAGAGTTTGGGGGTATGAGCCCAAGCCGCCCTTACTATCCAAGGCCACACATTCATTACAGACTTGTTCTTGCTGCCAACGAAAGGGGCGGATGTGGTCCTAGGGGTCCAGTGGTTGCAGGACCTCGGGGATGTGATCTGGAACTTTAAGGACCTCATTATGGATTTTGAGGTGCACGGACAGCGGGTTCGCCTACAAGGGGCCCAACCAGGTGCTTTGCATACGGCCTAGGCTATAGGGTCGCTCTTCAAGTTCGCGCCACAGGGGCTCTGGTTGCAGCAACAGCCAGTGGTGGATGTCGAGCAAACGGACATACCTGAGGACTTGTGTTCTTTGCTCGATGATCATGCCGACATATTTTCGGAGCCAACCGGCCTACCACCTGCCCGATCACACGATCATGCCATCCCACTCCTACCTAATGTTGCGCCGGCCAATGTGCGCCCATACCGCTACCCTCATATTCAGAAAGCAGAGATTGAGCGCCTTGTGCACGACATGCTACAGTCCGATATTATTCAGCCCAGCAACAGCTCCTTCTCCTCGCCGGTTCTACTGGTCCGTAAGAAGGATGGGTCGTGGCGATTTTGTGTCGACTATCGCGCCTTGAATGCTATTACAGTTAAAGACAAGTACCCCATTCCGGTTATAGAGGAACTGTTGGATGAACTGGCCGGTGCCACGGCATTTAGCAAACTCGACTTGCGCGCAGGATATCATCAAATCCGTATGAAACCGTCAGATGTCCACAAAACTGCATTCAGGACACATGACGGTCATTTCGAGTTCTTGGTCATGCCCTTCGGCCTGACAAATGCTCCTGCTACCTTCCAAAGTCTCATGAATGATTTGTTCCGGCCATTTCTTAGACAGTTCGTCCTAGTTTTCTTTGATGACATCCTCATATACAGCCAGTCGTGGGACGCACACTTAGAGCATTTGCGGTCAGTTTTCTCCATTTTACGGACTCATTCCTTATTTCTTAAACGGTCAAAGTGTTCTTTTGGTAGCAAACAGGTGGAGTACTTGGGTCATGTCATTTCGCATGAGGGCGTTTCCACTGATCCCTCGAAGGTAGCTGCCATGCTATCCTGGCCGGCACCCACCTGTGTCAAGGGCCTCCGAGGCTTTCTGGGGCTGACAGGGTATTACCGCAGATTCATCAGCCAGTATGGGATTATTGCCAGCCCACTGACCGCACTCCTCAAAAAGGGGGTCTTTGCATGGACAGAAGAAGCGCATAAGGCTTTTGAGCGCCTAAAGCAGGCTATGGTTACTGCACCTGTTTTGGTCTTGCCAGATTTCACTCTTCCCTTTGTGGTGGAAACGGATGCCTCGGATACAGGCATGGGGGCGGTTCTCTTGCAGAACGAACGATCGGTGGCCTTCTTTAGCAAATCTCTCGTCGGCCAGTCCTTGACACTTTCGGCCTATGAGAGGGAAATGCTGGCCATTGTTCATTCAGTAACCAAGTGGCGGCCTTATTTGTTGGGTCGACGCTTCATTATCCGCTCCGACCATCAGCCATTGAAGTATTTTCTTGAGCAACGGGTGTCTACACCAGCACAGCAGCGCTGGGTTAGTAAGCTTCTCGGGTATGATTATGAGATCGTCTACAAGAAGGGGTCTGAGAATACGGTCGCGGATGCTCTTTCACGGCGCTCGATGGCGAGTGCCTGTATGGCTATGACTGGGCCGACTTGCCTCTTTCTTCCTGACCTACGTTGTGCCTATACTGAGGACCCCAACACTAGCCAGTTGATCGAACGTCTCCACGGGCATCAATTGGATGATCCGTCCTTCACGTGGCACGGTGACGCTTTATTTTGGAAAGGGAAGCTGTGGGTGCCTAACAGCGGGGACTTGCGTCGGCGTGTTCTTTCTCATTTTCATGACACGCTCATGGCGGGGCATGAGGGTGCCTTCCGGACCTATAAACGGGTGAGCCAGAGTTTTCTGTGGCCCGGTGTAAGAAAGGACGTTCAAAATTATGTGGCTGCTTGTGACACTTGCCAGCGCACCAAGGCTGTCACTACTTCTCCCCAGGGTCTCCTTCAACCTCTCCCCATTCCGGATCAGATATGGGAGGATATCTCTATGGACTTTGTGGAAGCCTTACCTGTGGTCCAAGGAAAGTCGGTCATTCTTGTGGTGGTGGACCGACTCTCAAAATATGCTCATTTTTGTGCTTTGAGCCATCCTTTTACAGCACGGACGGTTGCTGAAACCTTTGTCAAAGAGATCGCTCGGTTACACGGCATGCCTAAGACTATCGTCTCGGATCGAGACAAGGTTTTCATTTCTGCATTTTGGTGTGAGTTTTTTGCTCTCCAAGGTACGAAACTCACCATGAGCACAGCTTACCATCCCCAGACAGACGGCCAGACGGAGGTCGTCAACAGGTGTGTGGAGCAATATTTGTGCTGCTCTGTGGGGGACCAGCCCCGTAAATGGTTACAACTTCTTCCCTATGCTGAGTGGTCTTATAATACGGCTTATCACACACGAACGGGGTTTACGCCATTTGAAGTTGTCTATGGTCGTCCACCTCCTACCGTTCTCTCTTATGTGCCCCACAAGTCGTCCGTTGCTGAGGTCGACTATTTGCTTCAAACAAGGGATGAGGTACTCCGCCAGCTGAAAACCAATCTCGCCGCCGCTCAGAACCGTATGAAACAAATTGCTGATAAGAAGAGGACCGATCGGACCTTCCAGGTGGGGGAATTGGTTTACGTGTCCTTCCTACCACAGCGCCAGACCTCTTTGTTCAGAACGGATCAGGCCAAGTTAGCACCTCGTTATCATGGGCCATATTCTGTGCTCGAACGTGTCGGGCCCGTTGCATATCGTCTGGCTCTACCTCCGGGGTCATTGGTGCATCCAGTTTTCCATATTTCGCGCCTCCGTCGTTTTGTGGGCGATGCTTCTTCGGTCACTCCAGGTGGGCCCTTATCTTTTATGCCTATAGTGGATTCGGATACTCCAGTGCCAGCGTCTATCATTGACAAACGACGCGTTCGTAAGGCGGGTCGCATTATTACAGAACTATTGGTGGCGTGGAAAGGCCATGCACTTGAAAATGCTACGTGGGAAGTGGAGGACGACGTTTTGGCTCGTTTTCCAGACTGGTCGCCTTGAGGTCAAGGCGATAAGCGGAGCGTGGTGGATTACTGCGAACGCCTGGCCCAACGTGTGGGCCCGTCAGCAGCCCAACAGGCCATCACGTCAGCATTAAGTCATTAGGATCTTTGATTGATTATGTATCTTATTGTAATCAGACCCGTTTAGGCTAATTGTTAGGTAACGGGCTGAGTGAGAATAATTAGGCTAATTAGTGGCCCATCAGCTTGGCCAGATGGCGCCCCCTAGGCAGGAGAGCCATCTCCTTTCTTTATATGCCGGACGTCTTCCTCAGTGGGAGGTTATGCAATAGAAATCCATTTCAGTTTATTACTTTTCTTCTTCCTTTTACACTTTTGCTGTCGAGATACCTTGTGACCATTGCCGGTCACAACATTTCAGATAATTCTAGGTTCTGAAATTGGTCTAGGAGGGGAGTATATAGTCTGTTATTGATGTATTATTATTTATAATGTGTCACTAAGTAAGATAATCAAGTTTAATGAAGAGTCTTAATCTCGGCCAGAACTGTTTCTTTGCTGACAGTCAGTAGTAAATAATTCATAACTAATTCAAATAAAATCGGAAAAATATAAAATCAGTGGGGTTAGAAACTAGACTCACGAGGGTGTTCTCATTAAAAATGTCAGAGGTTAAGTCTTACTGTACAGAGCACAGTAGCCATCGGAATAAGACTATTGTGCAGGAGACAGTAAGCAGAATCTGAGAGAAAATACTAAGTATACAAATAACATCATGTAATATGATATGATAACGATTAATATGTTAATAACAGTAATTGGACTATATACTTTTGGTATATCACAGTAAGAATTGCGTTAGATGTAATTCAATTATGAGGGATAATCCTTTGAGCAAGTGATTCATAACTATCTGTTTTAAAAGCGTTGATATCGGTTTGATATTCTACTTGGAATTCAAATCATCTAAGATTCTTTGATTTCTTATCTCTGATATTTGTATCATAAATTCTAATGCGAATGAGGAATTCTTATCTAGAGCTGAGCATGAAAGGTATGTATTGATTGTATGTTACTCCTTGTGTGAGTTGTCTTGTTATTCTATGCTACTCCAATGAGTGAGTTATGTGTTGACCAAAGACTTTGATGCTTCAATCTATACTCCTTGCGAGAATCTATTCTAGTAAGAGATACCTTATGATCTTAGAGTGTTGTGACCTCTATTCCTTTGAGATATTGCTCATATTGATTACATGATTATTTCTTCCACTGGAAACCTTGCGAGACTCTCCCCATGGTGGTTTCATAGTATGCTCAATTAAGCCATTGCTAGATCTTGCGAGGTCACTTATATTTATGAAATTGCGATTCCATACTGCCCGAAGGGAGGCACTATACGTACGTTAGATTGTGGACATTACGGAAGGTCCTCAGTCTCCGCCCATCGTGTCCGTAAGCACTGGTGAGGCCAGCATCCTAGACGCATGGCAGGGTTCCAAAGAGAAGACCCCTAGGGTGGTTCTGGTATATTATTTTAGTCACTTGCGAGCGACCGGTTCAGCGAGCAGAAATTGTAACTCCTTTCACTTTAGATGTCTGGAGCCTTTGTTATGATTGTTATCCTCTCCTTACTCATATGTGTAGTAGGAGCCTTATTGATGTTTTTCCTTACTTGCGAGTTGGAATTGTTGTTGACTAACCTTGCAGGTGTATAGACCTCGGTTCAGTTTAGATGTTGTGAGATGTTCACCATCCTTTGTATTCAGTGGGTTTTTACATCCTTCATACTGCTTGTTTTAATTCAGTGGGTTTTTACATCCTACTGAGTGTTTCTATGAAATAATCATGCATCCTCTGATGCAGGCGTAAATGAAAAGTGAGATCAGGAAGTGCAGTAGTGGAATGGCGGATTGAAGGCGCCGAGAAGAGATTAAAGATTATTTAGTTATTTGTTTTTGCTTTTATTGATGCTTATGACATTATTGGCAATTGTGTGCCATAGACTTTTAGGTTTATTTATTTGACTTTCAAAAATGGATTATTATTAAGTAAATTCATTTCATAGTATTCATTGATGTCTATTATTGTATTACACTGATTGCGGGCATAATTGGTTACACGTCCTTTTGAGATGATTGTAATCGGTTGGTAAATCGACTGTTCGGTCGCGTGCCCGGGATCTCTACCTCGAAATGTATTCCATTGATTGGCTTCCGCACTTCGATCGAGGTATAGAATTTCGGGGCGTGACACATCCTGCACAAGAGGATGGCATAATGGATGTGAAATCTTACTGAAATTCTTGATGAAACATCTATAGAACCTTGCATGGCCAAGGAAATACCGTATTTCCTTGACAGAGGTAGGTGGAGGAAGATTAGCAATAAGGTCCACCTTAGACTTATCAGCCTCAATACCCCATTTAGATATAATATGGCCCAACACAATCCCCTGTTGAACCATTAAATGACTATTTTCCCAACTCAGAACTAAATTCGTTTCCTCACATCTTTTCAAAACCAATGAAAGATTATGCAAGCACTCATCAAAACATGCACCACACATAGAAATGTCATCCATGAATATTTCTAAAAATTTATTAATCATATTAGAGAATATGGACATCATATAACGCTGAAAAGTGGCAGGAGCATTACATAGACCAAATGGCATGCGACGATAAGCAAATGTGCCAAAAGGGCATGTAAAGGTCATCTTTTCTTGATACCTTGGATAAACTGGAACCTGATTGTACCCTGAATAACCATCTAGAAAATAGTAGAACTCTTGGCCAACTAATTTTTTAAGGATTTGGTCAATGAAGGGTAAAGGGAAGTGGTCCTTACAGGTCATGGAATTCAGCTTTCTGTAATCAATACACACCCGCCATCCCGTGGTCTCTCTCACTGGCACAAGCTCGACCTCAAAATTAGGTTTCACAGTTAGGCCA
The DNA here is from genome assembly GCA_039654745.1 of Houttuynia cordata. Classification (NCBI taxonomy): domain Eukaryota; kingdom Viridiplantae; phylum Streptophyta; class Magnoliopsida; order Piperales; family Saururaceae; genus Houttuynia; species Houttuynia cordata. The sequence continues at coordinate 13,172,585 of CM077504.1, forward strand.
GATTTCTTATGGACTACCTGGATAGGACTTGCCCATTGACTGTCAGAGATAGGATAAATGATACCAACATCTAAAAGTTTTACTACCTCTTTCATCAGAACATCCTTCATGTGAGGGTTCAAAAGCCTCTGTCCCTCCCTAGATGGTTTGGTCTGGTCATCTAGGTGAATTCTATGCATACAGATAGAAGGATCTATACCACGTAGGTCTGCCACTATCCATCCTATAGTTATCCGGTATGTTATAAGGATCTGTAACAACTGGGTTTCCTGCACACTAGATAGACTGGGGGATATGATAACAGGAAGCATGTCATCGGGTCCTAGAAAGACATTTCAGGGAGCTAGGAAGGAGTTTCAGTTCCAGCTTGGTTGGGGACTCAATAGAGGGTTTCAATGGTGGGGTAGTAGACACAGGTAGAGGTTTAGGACGGGGTCTCCATGGGAAGGATTCAGAGTGAAAGGTTGCCACTGAGTGGTTATGCACCTCCTCCAGGTCAGGGGTGCCCTCATATGCATCTAGCCTATCATAAAAGAGTGTGTGTTCTAAGGCATCTCTAAGCAAAGGAATACTACTAAAGGAAAACTACATTTCTACACCCCCAAACCTAGACTAAACATTGCCCTCAATATTTACCAAGAATTATACTACAATGACTAGTAAAAAAAGGAGTGTAGGGAAAGTAATCACCTGAATGGAGAAGCCTCATAGTAGATGTAGATCATTGAAACACACAAACTAAGAATGAGGAGTGAGTACAAAATATAGAAAAATAAAAGATACCCCAAAACCTAGAATGTAGTAGTCCCACACAGGTATTAAATGACCTAAATATTAAGCAAATAGAAAACAATCAAAATAAAAAATTAGGGTTGCCTCCCAAGAGCGCTAAGTTTTACGTCTTCAGCCAGACATAACCCAAAAATTAGGCAGGCAAATTAGGTTCATCCAAATGCAGAACAATCTCATTCTCATCAGTAAAACCCTCTAAATATAGTTTCAATCTTTGACCATTAACTTTGAAAATAGTTCCATCTTTAGGGTTTTGAATGTCAACTGCCCCATGGGAAAATACTTTGTACACAATGAAAGGTCTAGACCATGATGAACGGAGCTTTCTTGGGAAGAGATGTAACCTGGAGTTGTAGAGCAAAACTTTTTAACCGGGATCAAATAACTTCCTCAACATTGACTGATCATGAAAAACTTTAGTCCTTGCTTTGTAAATCTTTGCATTCTCATAAACTTCATTATGAATCTCGTCTAACTCATTGAGTTGCAACCTATGAAGTGATCCAGCCTTGTTCACATCAAAATTAAAAGTTTTGATGGACTAGTAAGCACAATGTTCAAATTCCACAGGCAAATGGCAAGGTTTGTCAAATACAAGTTTATAGGGATAAATTCCAATCGGTGTCTTAAATGCAGTACGGTAAGCCCACAATGCATCATTCAATATTTCAGACCAATCCTTTCAGTCGGGATGAACTATTTTCTTAAGAATGCGTTTAATTTCCCTATTTAAAATTTCAACTTGCCCACATGTCTGCGGATGATATCGGGTGGCAATTTTATGAGTAATGGAGTACTTTTTCAGAAACGATTCGAAAGCTCTATTGCAAAAATGCGTACCACCATCACTTATAATTGCACGAGGGGATCCAAAATGAGAAAAATATGTTTTTTTTTCAAGAAAATAACCACCACTCTGTGATCATTTGTTCTGCAGGGAATTGCCTCAACTCATTTGGAAACATAATCTACTACAACAAAGATATAGAGATGACCAAACGATAGAGGAAATGGGCTATAGAGATGGAAGGATATAGAGCTTGTTTATATAGATCCATCGTCATGAATACTTATTCTTCTTTGCACCAAAAGACTCCTTCTCTTGCTCCTCTCTAGCCTCCAATATAGCTCAAAGGTCTATTCTCTGGTAGCCAAAACGTTCTCCCATGAGGCCTATTTATAAGAGTGAAGAGAAACCACAAAGTCCCCTTCTAAATCCAAGTCGAAATAGGTCTTATTTCGGTTTATCCCACACGGCGATCGATCGCTCCGTATTGCCGTTCGATCGCTTCCCGATCTATCACAATTCTTTCGTTATTTTTTGCTGATCGATCGTCCTGCTGATCGATGCCGTATGATTCCGATCGATTGCTATTACTGTCTTACGTAAATCAAAAACTCCAGTAGATATGATCGATCATGTTGATATCCGATTGATCGTTTCCTTCGATAATATTGTTTTGCAGCTCAGGCGATCGATCGCGTTAAGTAGCCGATCGATCGTAGTTACTGTTTATGAATTTCCAATGACTATAACTTTTCGCTCCAAACTCCGAATTGTGCGTAGTTGGTGGCGTTGGAAAGCTAACTTCTTGAACTTTAACATGAAGTTTGAACCAGTCCCATCAGATATGTGTACACGGAGTTACGATGATTTAACCATTGAAGTCTATTTTTACCTCTTTTTTGTGTATTACTTTTGTTTCCTACAAAAACCAAAAAACTATATTAAAGTAGTAGTAAGTCAAATCAAACACTAGCATAAATATAAGTTTACGAGATAATAAAATGTATATTTTATGTGTAGATCACACCCCCAAACCTAAATTTTGCTAGTCCCTAGCAAAACAAAACAAAACAAAATCAAACAAAATAAACTAAAGACTAATGCATAAAAGTAAACACCACTTTCGTAGGGAACACGATTGCATTAAGCGTATGCAACAAGCCGTTAAACCTCTAAGTGTCCCTAGTAGGACGAGTTGTGTCTCGTGAGGGTTTACAGCCATGCTACCCACAAACATGTATTTATTAACCTAATTAACCTAAGTGTAAACAAAATAAAACAAAATTCAAACAATGCAAAATCAGCAAACCTATCATCCCGATAAATGCAAACTACAATGCTTAAAAAAATCAACCACACGTACTTAGTTCATAATCAACAAGAATATAGAAGCCTTCAAGTAAGTGGTTTTAATCCACACTTTCATATTGGAAATTTCTACTCAAATATAATATAGCATGATAACATAAATAGTAAAAGTGTAGAACATTGTAGCAATACGTTCTAAATTTTTGTTTTCTATAGATCCAGTGTTACCCATTAACCAAAGAACATCAAAATCTATATAGTCATCGTAATCTTTAGGTTCATGATTGCACAAATCTGCGCGCCTCATTCAAGTCCAACATTCTAGATTTGAGAGGATAATACACCATAGACTTTTTTTTCAATAGGATAATACACCCTGACTTCAAGATGCTTAGGTTTAGCAATGACTCAGGCCAATGACACCCAGCCAATTTGGCTTAGGGCATTAGGTTTTAAGTAGACCGCTTCGGGCCTTAGCATCAGCCTAAGTTAATCCTATAATAGTCAAGCAGCCCCTTTCTTTCATTTTGTTTTTCTCTTCTTTTTTTTTCATTTGTTTTTCAGCATATATATTTCAAGCACATCTTTATTTTGTCTAGGCTGTATTATACTTTCAACCTATTTTCGGTTCCAATCCCTTGCCATAGCTAAGTAAATGGTCTATCATGATCTTTTAAGCACAACAGATAACTACACATCATCCGATGACTCTAACTAAAGACATCCCACTGTAAATTAGCATTCAACAAATCTCTAGATGGCATTACTTTATAAACTAATGTGTGAGTGAGTTTTCTTAGTTCAAGCATCTGTTCCAAGAGGACTGTAACAGAAAGTTATGCTCAATTAAGTGTATCTATCCTCCAGTATAACTATTCACACTTCCAATGTCAATTAATCACTTAAAAATTGTAACATGCATTATTACTGGATAAACTATCAAATCCTAACAAACAACTTAAAAACTAATTCAAATTTTTATGGTTTTTTCAAATTTTCAATTTTTTTTAGGCAAGCAATATTCCCTCCCCCAAACCTATTATGAACATTGTCCTCAATGTGAACAAGATATAAAAAAAATGACAATAATCATATAACAAAGAAAAGGAGAAAATGAGATAATACACCTGAATATGTGGGTTGCCTCTCACCAAGCGCTAAGTTTAATGTCTTCAGCCAGACTGTGCCACAGTCTTCTGCAGGACTCGGATCCTCAATAATTCAGCCAGGATCAATTAAATGGTTTCCCCACACACTCATATCCTTGTTGCCAAAGTATGGAGCACATCGTCGAATGAAAGGGTGGAGTGGTCGGTGAAGAAGTTGAAATAGAGGTCCTTGCATGAGCCACGGAAAAAAGTTATGAGAAAATTTCAAAATAAAGGGATCCTCCTCCCCCAAATCAACCATTTTGCCCATAGGGGCCTTGTCGTGTAACACTTGCTGAAAAGACTTATCTAATAGTGACTCATATACACAATCTATGAAATAATCTAGGTTACTTTCAATAATCAAAGAGTTAGATTGATCTAGACAAGGTATGAAGGGTGTTTCGGGAATAGAAGGTTCTATTAATAGTGTTATAGATTGTGACTCCTTAGATATAGAAGAAGGTTGAAAAATTGGTTCTATCAACACACTCACTTCTTCTTTAATTGTCAAACCTTCTTGATCATTTTTTAAAACCCACTCAAGCTCGTTTTCAAATCTTTGTGCACACTGAAGTGATGTAACATCATGGTCAGAGGAAAAATATATCCCTTCATCAGAAAATTGGCCCATCAGATATTGGGGTTGAACAGATAAAGTGCATTCTTCGTTCATATCCACAGCCTGTGCCAGTTGTTCTAACTGTGTTTCAATGATGGCAAGAGCCTGTGTATGAGAATGGATAATCTGGGCCTAGGTACTTAGCTCTGCTCTCATCTCCTTCTGTTCATTTTTAATCTCGGTTAAGTGTAAGAGGAGCATTTGGCTCATTTGGCTCATTTGGCTCATCTAGTCTTCCAAGGAAGGTCTCTTGTTGGATTGGCCAAATGGATATAAGGCTGGTTGGTAAGGAAGTTGTTGGCGTAGGAAACCTTATCTAGGGGCCTGATTAAGTTGTGTCAACGGGGAATTAGGATGGTCCTCCCTCCTATGAAGACCTTGGGCCTCATTCACATACTTGCGTATAAAATCAGGGTACTCATGGGCCAAAGGACACTCCACTCGGGTATGGATAAGACTTAAACAGAGTGCACATGGTTCCGACATAAAAGGAGTTGTAGATTGTAGGGAAGATATGCTACTCCCAAAGTTAAGAGTGATTATCCCATCCATGATTGTAATTATCAGAATATAAGGGATATGGGTGGTAGGGCACGTCATAGAGAAGGGGATTAGGTGTGTGTGGGGAATAATAATCATTAAAGCACATATATGGGTTCTCATGGCTAAATTTATATAAAGGTGAAGACATTTCTTCACCATGCATTCATCAACACACAAACTATAATATCACACATCCACAAATTAGAAAATCAATCCTAGATATCCACAACTAGCAATCATCAGTCCTAGATATCGACAACTAACAGTCCTAATAGCCACAACTAGCACAACATGCAATCACATAAATAAAAAGAAAAACACCAAACACACAAATTAATCTAAAAATAGAAGGATAAGAGAATGCAAACGAAGGGAAGGGATCGCCCTTCCAACTTTAGCAAGAGTTTCCACGTCTTCTCTTAGAACCTACACAAGAAAGCAAAACCCGAATTAAGCTACTAAAAGTTAGACTAAATTAAATTAAATTAAACTACTCTAAAACTAAGCTACGCTAAGAATTTGGTAAACTATTGACTTCCGTCCCTGGCAACGGCGCCAAAAACTTGATCGTTTAAATATAAAACCCTTGCAAGTGCACAAGGCTGTTGTGCACGTCCACACAACACGTCTACAGCATCCATCATTAGGATATTTCCTTTTTATTAAGTATCAGATTGTAATCAGCCCGTTTAGGCTAATTGTTAGATGACGGGACTAGTAGAGAATAATCAGGCCCAATTTGAGGCCCATCAGCTTTGACAGATGGCGCAGCCCCCTTGGGAGATGCGCCATCCTCTCCTTTTTATGGAGGTCATCCTCCCCTTTTGAAGTTATGCAATATTGAATTCCAAACTTTCCTCTCAACTCTTCTTCTTCCTTCCTCCATTGCCGATCCCAGTTCTTGTGGTCCATCCGGATCACAACAAAGGCAATTGTACTACGGCGAGTATAGAAAGGGTTGTCAAACCTCAGGGATGGATTAATATTTTACCAAATTCAAGAGAAGAAAGTTGTAGTTTTTGTTTAATCTTAAGAAAGCTATGAACTTTAACTACTAAACTGAATTCTAATCAATGCAGAGAATTATCAAGGCAATGAATCCACCACTAGACATGTAATTACTACTCTTGATTATTATTATTACATGTAGATTGACATGAAATGGTAATTCGAGTTATTGATCGGACACATAAATTACTAATGAATTCACTAACATTCTTGATCGGACACGAAAGCTCATCCACTATTATGTAATCAATTTTATCCTTGATTAGGCATAGAATCAATCACAACTCTATTATAATGTAATTAATCTGATCCTTGATCAGATATAAAATCAATCATAATATCTAATTCCATTCATAATCAATTAAGTCTATGATCAAGCACTCAAACGAATACTCATGAAATTGCATTAAGCATGAATCAAAATCAACTTTATAAAATTAAACTATCAAGAGTAGCAATACACATCTAGGACTTCATCTAGCCTTGACAAGGAATTTAGTTATACATAGAAAGAAAGAAATGAGAAGCCTGTTTATGTAGATCCATCGTCATGAATCCTTCTTCTTCTTTACTCCAAAAGACTCCTTCTCTTGCTCCTCTCTAGCCTCCAATATAGCTCAAAAGTCTATTCTCTGGTAGCCAAAACGTTCTCCCATAAGGCCTATTTATAAGAGTGAAGAGAAACCACAAAGTCCCTTTCCAAATCCAAGTCGAAATAGGTCTTATTTCGGTTTACCGCATACAGCAATCGATCACGCCGTATTGCCGTTCGATCGCTTCCCGATCGATCATAATTCCTTCGTTATTTTCTGCCGATCGATCGTCTTGCCGATCGATGCCGAATGATTCCGATCGATCACTATTACTATCTTGCGTAAATTAAAAACTCCAGTAGATAAAATCGATCGTGTTGATATCCGATCGATTGTTTCCTTCGATAACACTGTTTTGCAGCTCAGGCAATCGATCGCGTTGAGTAGCCGATGGATCGTAGTTATTGTTCATGAATTTCCAATGGCTATAACTTTTCGCTCCAAACTCCGAATTGTGTGTAGTTGGTGGTGTTGGAAAGCTGACTTCTTAAACTTTAAAACTTGAATCAGTCCCATCGGATATGTGCACACAGAGTTACAATGATTTAACCATTGAAGTCTATTTTCACCTCTTTTTTTTTGTATTACTCTTGTTTCCTACAAAAACCAAAAAACTATATAAAGGTAGTAGTAATTTTAATCAAACACTAGCATAAATATAAGTTTACGAGATAATTAAATGCATATTTCATGTGTAGATCACCAACACAAGAGACAAATGGTGTAAACATTCATCAAAAGAAGATCCAAACACAGAGAAGTCATCCATGAAAATTTAAAGAAATCGCTCAACCATATTAGAAAATATGCTCATCATGCACCGCTGGAATGTGGCGGGTTCATTACACAACCCAAATGAATGCGGCGATAGGCATATGCTCCAAAATGACAAGTGAATGTGGTCTTTTCTTGATCATCTGGAACAATGGGAATTTGATTGTAGCCTGGATAGCTATTTAAAAAGTAATAGTGACTATGACTAGCAAGTCTCTCAAGCATCTGATCAATGAATGGCAAGGGAAAGTGATCTGTAGTCAATACAAACTCGCCACTCGGTGGTCATTCGGGTGGGGACTAATTCATTATGATCATTTTTTACTACTATGATTCCTAACTTCTTAGGAACAACCTGAACTGGACTGACCCAAGTACTATCTGATACGGGGTAAATTATGCCAACATCCAACAATTTTAGCACCTCGGCTCTGACCACCTCCTTCATATTAGGGTTAAGTCTACGTTGTATTTCACTTGAAGATTTTGCATGCTCCTCAAAGTAAATGTGATGCATACACAAAGAGGGACTTATACCCTTAATGTCTGCTATTGTCCACCCCAAGGTTGTCTTATGTTGGCGAAGAACATTAAGCAACTTTCCTTCCCGTTCTAAATTAAGGTCTGAAGAGATGATAATAGGAAAGGTATCAGAAGAACCTAAAAATCCATATTTAAGTGTTTCAGGTAATGGTTTTAGGTCAAGTTGGGGTGGTTTTTCAATAGATGGGACAAGTTTAGACTCAGGAACTAGAAGAGGTTCCACCCTAGCTTTCAATTTGGTCGGGTCTAACACAAGGGTAGAGTCAAGCAATGCATTGACTTCTCTAATGGACCCTTTGATGTCGAAGTCTAAGCCAAAATAAATTAAACATGTCTTAAGGGGATCATCATTTAAAACATTTTGTAGTGATTCTTCTACCAAACTTTCAATCATATTCACTGCAAAAGAATCATCTGACTCTGGGAGTTGTTGTCTAACATTAAAGACATTGAGTTTGACCTTTAAATTGCCAAAAGACAACTTCATAACCTCATTTCTACAATTTATTATGGCATTGATGTGGCTAAGAATGGCCTTCCTAGAATCACAGGAATCTGACTACCAAGATTTTGTGCAGGTTGTGTATCTAAGACAATGAAGTATACAGGGAATAAAAATTTATCTACCTGAACAAGAACATCCTCAAGAACATCACATTGGACTTTAACTGATTTGTCTACAAGTTGCAGTGTTATGGTAGTCAGTTTCAATTCTCCTAATCCAAGTTGCTCATAAATAGAAAATGGTAGCAAATTTACACTAGCCCCTAAGTTCAACAATGTCCTCTCCACAGTTTAGTCTCCTATAACACATGAAATTGTGGGACATCCTGGATCTTTGGACTTAGGAGGAGTGTTATGCTTAAGAATTGAGCTAACTTGTTCAGTGAGAAACACTTTCTTGTGTACATTCAGTTTTCTTTTCTGAGTGCACATGTTTTTCAAGAATCTTGCATAAGCGAGAACTTGCTTAATAGCATCGAGCAATGGAATATTGATTTGCACTTTCTTAAAAATTTCCATTGTCACATCAAGTTTGCTCACTTGAGATGTTCTTGCAAGTCTTTGGGGAAAATGTGCTTTGGGTATATAGGGTGGCATATGGCTAGACGCAGGACATGAAGAAGCTTCTAAGCTCTTCTTCGATATAACAGGACTAACGTCTGGTCTAGCAGTGCTCTCTTGTTCCTCACCCTTCTAGCAATTGTTTCTATGTCAGTCTTAGGTGATTCAACCTTGTTGTCAATTTGTTTGCCACTCCTAAGTGTAGTTAGGCTTTAACTTGCTCTGGAGATTGGTCTTGACAAGAATTAGAGCCCACTTCAAATTGTCCTTTGGGATTTGCTACAGGTTGACTAGGGAACCTACATTTTCCCTCTCATCTAATGCAGAAGCCAGTTGACTCATTTGAAGTTTCAGCTTCGCAATTGCTTGCGAGTTGGCATGTAAAGAATGTTGGGTATCTCTTTAAAATTGTAGAGAACTTTGCATGAATAAATTCAAAGTATCCTCAAGAGATGGTTTATTGGGTTGTGTGGGGAACGCTTGAACTTGTTGATGGTAAGACTAATTGGGATGGAACCCTGATGGTCCTCCTTGATGTGGTCCTTTGGACCATGAAAAATTGGGATGCCTCGCCCAACCTGGGTTATAAATTTTTGAATATGGATTATTGCCAGATCGATGGAAGGCATTGACAACATTAGCCTTATCACTATTGTATTCCACTCCAAATGTGTTAGAGGGACAATTTTGTCTGACATGGGAGGGGTTATAGCAAATAGCACACACATTAACATGTAATGGTAGTTGAGGCCCACCGGTAGACATCAACGCATCAAAACGTTGTGTCAAGCTGTCTATCTTGGAAATCAAATATGTGCTATTGTCTACCTCATATACGTTGATCTATATTTGAATTATGCATTTTATTAGCTCCAAAACGTATGTTTATGTTAGTGTTTGATTAGATTTAGTGATACTTTAATATTATTTTTTATCTTTGTAGGAGAAGAAGACTTGCAATCCTTTTGGCATAGAAAGAGGGAAATAAACAGAAGATTTTGTCGAAGCTATCGATCGTCATACTATATGCAATCGATTGTCTGACCCAAAGAAGAAGCCGCAAACGAACGAAGCGATCGATCATTGCTTCTCGATCGATCGTATCTACCGGAGATTTTGTTATGCTATTAGCGATCGATCGGTAGCTTAGCGATCAATCGCCGTATGAAGCGAATTGCCGAACGATCGCTGGAATGAAGAGAAAAGACAAAGAATTGCAGTGATCAATCAGGGAGCGATCGATCGATAAATACAGCAATCGATCGCCGTATTCGGCAAACTTAAAACAATGGACAGTGATAACCCTACAGCAGATTCCTACACAATTCCATACACAGCTGATGTGTATGGAAATGAGTGGGTGAACTGATGTGGGGTCACATCAGTTCACCCACTCATTTCCCTACACATCAGCTGTGTAAGGAAAATGTGTAGGAATCTGCTGTACAAATATCATTTTCCTAAAACAATACCTATTTCAAGACGGATTTCGAAGGGGGTTTGGTGGTTTTTCTTCACTCCTATATATATGCCTTAAGGGGGAACGTCTTGAGGGATCTTAGACATCTTGGAGGCTAGAGAAGAGTTCTGTTGTGGAGAGTTTGTGACGGCTATAGCGAAGGAGAAGAAGGAGAGAAGAAGAAGATGATGAAGAAGAAGATGACTTGTGTTTCTCTTCCAATGTGCGGCTAAACTGTTTCCAAGGCGTAGACGAAGCCCAAATAGATTGGTTTTGTCCTTTCTTTCTCTATTCTTAATTTTATCTCAGTTGATATACGTATCTTTGTTATATTTTCATCGTTAATTCATTGAGATTTATTCTATGTGCTCGAGAGAGGCTAGAATGATTCATGTGAATTTCAATTCAAGGAATATTTGCAAGTCCGAGAGGAACGTACGTAGACTAAGGTGTTATTTGCTAATAAAGTTTCATTGATCTATGCTCGAGAGAGATAGTGACACAATTCCATGGTTTAATTGCTTAAGTGTTACGTCCGAGAGGAGTTGCGTATATTTTGAATTGATCAGTGTATGTCCAAGAGGAATATACTAATCAACTAGGAATCTATAAAAGAGAGAGAGAGACAGAGATGATAGAACTAGTTTATTCCGTGGTGGATTCGGAGCCTTGGTACTTTTCCATATTATTACAACTCATTTAATGTAGTTAAAGTTAATTATTTTTTCTTAGATTAAATTAAAACAACTTTCTCTTGAGTTTGTAGATTAATCATCCATCCATGTGGTACGACAACCCTAAATAGTCATTAGAGTACAATTGCCTTGTGCAAGGGTTTAATATTAAAACGATCATACGCCTCCTTTCTTTTGAAAAGGAAACCTTCTATCAACTCCACTTGAGCAATCCCATTAAAATTTTCACACAGAGTCTAAATAAAATCCCACACTTCTTCTGCGCTTTCCATCATAACTGACCCACCACTAGAAGCATCAACCATTTGAAGGTTCTGTGGTGTTAAACCATCATAGAAGAATTGAAGTTGTTGTCATTTTAAAAATCCATGGTGTGGACACTTGTTAAGTAAATTCTTCCATCTTTCCCATAACTCATAAAAGTGTCCACCCTCTTTCCGCATGAAATTTGTAATTTCTCTACGAAGGGCATGAGTTTTATGAACATGAAAGAATTTATTCAAGAATTTTTCAGCCAATTGATCTCAACTCCTAATTGTTCTAACTTCTAAAGAGTCCAACCACTCTTTTGTTTTTTCTTTCAAAGAAAAAGGAAAGAGGCGCAACCTAACGGATTCATCAAAGAAGTTTTAGAATTTAAATGTAGCACAGATGTCAAGGAACTCTTTGGCATGATTATAGGGATCTTCTTTATTGGAACCATAGAATGTGGACAAAAGTTGCATCACCCCTGGTTTCAACTCAAAGTGGTGTGCCGTGGTGAGCAGCAACACTATGCAAGAAGGTGAGTTGAATTGAATGGGGGATGAATAATCTTTTACTGTCTTCCTCACATTCTCATTTTCCATGTTACCTAATTCATTTGCAATATCAATTGTATGTTTTAATCTTGCTTTGAAGGTTCTCTCAATTTCTAGGTCAAGAAGTGCAAGCTTTTCAACCAGTGACCGACGACCAAGCATACACTAATTAACACCACTAACAAGCAAATACCTGTAGCAATCCTAATATCTACAACTAACAAGCATCGAACCTAGATAGCGATAACTAGCTCCCTAATAGCCACACCTAGTACAAGCATGCAGTCACAGAAAGAAATATAAAATTATCAAGCACCCAAATTTAACTAAAAGAGAAGGTAAGAGCATGCAAACGAGGTGAATGGGTGGCCCTTCCAACGTCAACGCGAACTCCATGTCTTACTAGTCAAAAAACTAGTAAGCAACAAAAATTAAACTAAATTAAACTGAAACTAAACTACTCTAACTATACTAAGAATTTGGTAAACTATCCTACGTCGTCCCTGTCAACGGCACCAAAAACTTGATGTGAATTTTAATATATTACTCGCAAGTGTACGAATCTAATGTAGAATAATGGCTATGGGGTCGATTCCTCAGAGACTTGGTAGGAAATTCAACCTAATTCTAAGAGTATGTGTAACAAGTAGTAATGAAATGACAAGTTCTAATTTTTTAATTTGTAAATTAACCAATCAAGTCTTCATCTAATCTTAGTACACAGAAATTAGTTAAACATAAGATAAAAGAAAGAATAAGCTTGATGTGTTGAATGATTCATCCTTGTCTGCAATCAGTCCTGGTTCTACAATAGTTTTGCCCTTCCGATCAATCTGAAACAGCACAACCTTCCTCTCTCACAATTCTGAACAGTTCTCTTCTTCTCAGCAACAGTTCTAGTTCTCTCAAGCCAGAACGAATTTTTCTTCTCTCTCTATAAGCAGCACTGCTCTTTCTCTCGAATAGAGCAGCACACCTCTTCATCGTCTGCAATCCCGTCCTACTTTGATCTCTCCTCCTTCTGCAACAGTCTCTCGACTGCAAGCCTCAACAATTCTGCTCTTCCTCTTGAACAGAGCAGAACAGTCCCCAATTTCAGCCCAAATCAATGCTCTCCCGAAACCAGATCAGCCTTTCTTCTCTCGAGCCAAAGACAATTCTGTTTTCCTGCAAATCAACTCTCCAAGCAATTTGTCTGCTTCTCTCTCGAGCAAACATATGTTCTTCTCTATCGTCTGGATTGTTGGTTGTCTTGCTGCTCAACTCTCATTTGCAACAACAGTTTTCTTCTCCTCCAACCAGCCTCTCCAGCAACATGTTTGGCTCTCTCTCGAGCAGAGCAGCCTTTCTCAATCAACTGCAGTACACATCTATCATCTCCTCCTGCCAAATCAGCCGCCCCCCTAGAGTTTATTGACAGTCCATGTCTTCAAACTAGTATCTTCCTTATTGAGTACCAGCCCATATCAGCCATACACCACAACTTTCCAAATTACAATACAACCAAATCAGTCATCCTCTCTTTTCTGGCTTCTTTTTCCTTTGACGAGTAGATCAATCTCCTTTTATTGACAACTGCAACATTCAAAACAGCAGTTACCCAATTAAGACCGGCCAAAACAGTCCTTTCCAAAATCAGAACTTTTGCTCCTCGTGATTGCATTTCTTCATTGCGCCGCCTTCTTCTCCCATGGCTGCCATTGTTCTCACTACCGAGCTCACTGTCGTCTCAAGAATCCAGCCATTTGCTGTCCTCTGTTTCCTACTTGTCGAGCCGCCCAACCAAAACCACGTTGAGCCTCCTTCTCTACTGACTTCTTCTCCGTCAGCCACTGTGACCCATCGCCCATAGCCACCTCATTGCTGGCGTCGTTTTTTGTCAGCCTTCATGAGCGCTCAATCAAGCAGAGCATCTCGGCTGCTTCTGTTAGACACCCGAGCCATCGGCTCGGGTTTCTTTACCTTTTTTTTTCTAGACCAAACTTACTACTAAACCGCTGAACCGGTTCAGTTGCGGTTTCTTCTTTCTTGTTTTTCTATTCCATTGGGCTAAAACCCCTCGCAGCAACCTCATTCGTTGGATCTTCAATCTCTTCACATAGCCCGTTTGACGTGCTTCACTTTTGGCGATTTGCAATTAATACTCTTAAAACTTACATAAATAAAGTTAAATCTAAATTAGATGCATAATAAAATATAAGTCTACTAAATCCAATTACTGCATCTAAATAACTCAATTAAGCACATTTATTTATTAAACTCATAATTGCTAACTTAACATTAATAACCATTAATTTTCCATATTTTAACTAAGATTTAGGTAGAAAGGCATATAAAATGTGTATATTTTGTATATATCATGGGCCCATAGTGCTTAATTAAAGTAAACAACCTAACACGATCACTGGCCAAGATTAGCCTATTATTAAGTAACTAATAAGCTTAATTTAAGGAGACATAACATTCCACCACACTTCGCTATTGCTTGTGCCGATTGGAGAGTGTCGGGGTTGGAACCCTGAAGTCGGAGCTGCTGCACATCGGTACCAAATGACATGACCAAATCCATGAAGTTCCATACCACATCCCTGAGTTCTTGAAGCCATTGAACCCCCAATATGATATCAGCCCCCCTTAATAGGTAATAAGTGGAGGTCAACAATAAACTCAAGGCCTTGAATATGAAGAGGAACATGTGGACATAAACCACAACTATGCATGTGAGTGACATCGCCAATTAGAACATCGAAGGCACATGATTGGGCAATATGGCAACCCAACCGTTGCGCAACCTTATCATTAATGAAGTTGTGGGTACTCTCACTATCAACCAAAATAGCTACAGGTTGGCGTTTCAACTGACCTTGCACACGCCTCGTGTGTGGTGTGTACGCCCCTGAAAAGGCATGGAATGAAATCTCGGCTGTAGCATCCTCATAGTCGGCATCTGCTGGTGGATCGGTTGTATCATCCTCCTCAAGACAAGACTCCTCCTAAATAAAGATGGTGGGTGGTGTGCGACATCGATGCCCCTGGGGTGTAGCATTCATCACAGTTAAAGCAGAGCCCTTTTGCACTCTTTCCCTCCCTCTGAGCTTGAGAAAGTCGTCAGATAGGAGGAATGTTTGGAGACCCCACTAGTGGCGCTGCCAGAGGAGGAACAGTCGATAAGGTAGTTGGACGGTTGGGTGGAGACCCCGCAGTGGGACGAGAGAAGGGTCGCACCCCACAACGCTGGCGGTTCAACCATTCTTCCACAACACGTGCATGCCCTATAATTTCCCGCGTAGATTTCGGCCGGAATTGATGAATCTCATCTGCAATATCTGCCCAGAGGCCATTCATGAAGGCACCCACCAATGCTGCTTGGTCCCAATTGGGCAGACGATTGGCAGTTCGCATAAACTTCTGGTGATAGACGCGCACAATGCATGTCTGGCATAGGGTGGCCAGGAGTTCATTAAAATCAGCATATTCATTCGGCCCAAATTGATCACAAAGTTCATTAATAAAGTCATCCCATGTAGGGTGGGGAAGGTCGCACTCAAAATATTGAAACTACACAAGTGCGTCCCCCATCAAATTGAAGGCAGCAATATGCAATTTATCTAATGTCAGAACTAGTGCCATGATAATCAAAGAACTTGTTTTTATGATAAATCCAGTCAATGGGACTCTCGTCACCCCCATACTTGGGAAATTGGAGGTGGGTGATTGTTTAACATTAAACCCTTGCAAGTGCACAAGACAATTGCACTACGACGAGTATTAAAGGGTTGTCGAACCTCAGGGACGGTTAAATATTTTACCAAACTCAAGAGAAAATTGCAGTTTTTAATTAATCTAAGAAAGCAATAAACTTTAACTAAATTAACTGAGATTTACTTATGTGGGGAAATCCCAAGGCTTCGAATCCACCACAAATAAACTAGTTTATTCTCTCTCTCTCTCTCTTTCTTTTGTATAAATTTTCTAGTTGGCTAGCATATTCCTCACGGACATATACTTGTCAATTCAAGTTATTGTGCTCTCCTCTCGGACGTAGCACATAAATCAATTAAAACATGGAATTGTGATCTATCTCTCTCGAGCATAAACCAATGAAACTTTATTAATATATAACACCTAAGTCTGCTCACGTTCCTCTCGGACACGCAAGTATTCTTTTGGATTGAAAATCACAAAATTCACTCTTATCTCTCTCGAGCACAAATAATAAACCTCAATGAATTAACATTAAGAGCATAACAAAGATTCATACACCAACCAAGATAAAAGTTAAGATGAAAGAAAAGAAAACAATACAACCAGTCTATTGGGGCTTCATCTACGCCTTGGAAAAGAGTCTAGCCTCGCATTGGAAGAGAAACAATCATCATGTTCTTCATCATCTTCTTCTTCTTCTCTCATTTGCTCTAGCCTCCAAGGTCTCCAAGGAACTCAAAACTCTATTCTTCAATGCCCAACACATTTCTTTTAAGGCTTATTTATAAGGTTGGAGAGAAAACATGCAAAAACCCTTCCAATTTCGAGTCAAAATAGGTCAAATTTCAATTTGCCAAATACGACGATTGATCACATTATTGGCCGATCGATCCCTAAATTCCATCATTATTTTCTGTGTCGCGCCGATCGTTCTGTTCACTGCTCCTTCCGATCGATCACTATAGTGCCGATCAATTGCTTTTCATTAATTCGCAAAACTCTAGTAGATACAATCGATCGCAATGTGGCCCGATCTATCAGTTGATGTAGACTAAAAAATTCCAATAACTACGATCGATCGCAAAATGCTTCGATCGATCATTTTCTTCCTTTACGTGCTGTTCTGGTGCTCTGGCGATCGATCGGCTACTGTGTATTTTCGAAATTTCTTATTTTCTTCTTTCTTTTTAAGACAAAAAGAGTGTATGTCTTCTTTTCCTACAAAAGACCAAAAACTTATTAAAGTACCACTAATTCTAATCAAATACTAACATAAACATAAATTTAGGAGATAATTAAATGCATATTTCATGTGTAGATCAGCGGACTAGTCGTGGTTCAACCAAATGTCTTCAAGATGCATCGTTAATGGAGGAATGGTAATTCCCTATGGCAAAATTGTTGAAGCAAGTATGAATCGTAGGGCCGAAGGTTCCAAACACGGTGGAGGTAGGGAGACGCGAGGTTGCGGATAAGGAGAGCCTTGCAGCGCCAAAATACGCTAGGTGTCAGTGTTGGGTGACGGCGGCACAAGCATCGATAAATGCACCATGATGGTCTGCTGGTTGAGGCGCAGCGATCGCACCTCCGCGGTGAATTTCGTGATGCCTACAGCAGGACCGAATCAATGACGGAGGTAGGGGCGGGCTGGGCCGTTAGTGCTTCCTCGTCAGACTGGTTCGAGGGCCATTCCTAAACCTCCATTGCCTTCTTCTTAGCCATGACAAAGAAAAAGAAGCATTTAATTGCTTTGATACCAGTGTTGTGCACCCTCGATGGGCACAGAAGGGCCGGCGGCAGGATGCAAAGAGGAAGGAAAAAGTGAAGAGAGGAGATGAGATGATAAATTAGGGTTCTTTCTTATTACTCCAATAGGACAAGGATGCCCCCATACAAAGTCTAGCCCTGGTGGGCCCATAGTGCTTAATTATAGTAAACAACCTAACATGATTAATGGCCAAGATTAGCATATTATTAAGTAACTAATAAGCCTAATTTAAGGAGACATAACATTGCAACGTGTGACTAGAAACCGGTTTATGTTTTGTTTCTCTTTCTTTTTCCTCTTGTTTTATTTTTCTTGTTTCTTGGAAGTGAAAGTATTGGTTTGTGGAAGCATTAAGGGAAATTCAACTTGAAGATCATTTGGACTTGTCAAAGCTAGAAGAATTGTAGAAGACTACTTATAGCACCCTAGTACTTTTGTTCCATTTCTTTTTTTTTCTTTTAATTTTGGGAGAAATTGCATTTTTGTTTGATCATGGATAAATTGTTGTTTTTTTAATTTTTTTTAAATTTGCATGCGCTCATGGAACATGATTTTTCTGGTCGTGTAGTTAGTCTTGATAGGTCTCTTAAATTATCTGATTTTTTATTGAACAACATGGAGGAGAATGATAGTAATGAGGCACAAAATAATCAGCAAGTTAAAACCTTACGAGATTATATGCAGCCTACCAAATCTAGTTTATACGTACATTTTTAGGCTAGTCAGACATCACATAAGGTTTGATAGTCTCCGAACATTGTGTTTGTAAGCACCGATGGGCTCATATCCTAGATACATGGCAGGGTTTCAAAGAGAAAACCCCTAGGGTATTCGGGTAGGAACCCACTTGCGAGTGGTGTTGATCTGATAGCAAAAATTGTATTCTTCAGGCACTTTGGTTGTTCTAAACTTTTGGGAATTGATATCCTTTGAGATTGTGAAAGTTTCTCATTTTTGTTCACTGTTGATCTCCATACATTAATTTTGTTATGGACTTGATGAAATCAATGATATTGCTAATGTTATATTTTGATTCCTATTTATGGAACGTCCAATGTCCAGTATTCCTTATTGAACGCTTACCCTTATGGTCATTTGGAACTTTGCTAGTATTTCTCTGTAGTTATTTTTACATCCTACTAAGTATTTTTTCGGAGTATCCATGCATCCTTAGATGCAGGTGAAGACAGAGAGTAAATTGGAATTTAGCTGGATTTGAAGATCACAAAGTGGAGGTTAGAAGATTTAATTATCTATGTTATTGCTTAAACTTCGAAATAATGGTCTATGTGCCAAGCATTTATTATTATAAATTTTATTAAAGGTGTGATGTTTACTTTTTATTTAATTGATAGTTCATTCTATATTAATAACCAATTAGCTATCTTTTAATGATTGTGTAATTGATGGCAAGGTTATCCCGTTGCGTCCCAATGATCCTGTCATCTCTCAATTAAAAGTCTTCCTCACTTCGATGTGTCTGGGAAAAATTGGGGCGTGACACCCCCTCTTCTACATCAACTTGAATGTCATCATCTTTATATAAATTGCTTTCATTCTCAAGAAAATCATCAACATTGAAATCCACATCATCATGCTCCACCCCATTCTCTACATGTTATCATCATCATATGTATGCTCATCACTTTCACTATGTTCTTCCCCTTGAACACTTTGTGAAGCTTGTGGAACATGAAACTCATTATAGACTTCATGCACAACTTATTTTGGTATTTCATCTTTACCAAATTCTTCAATTCTTTGATTTTTTCTAAAGACCACATCTTTATTTCTAATGAGTTTCTTGTTCTTTAGGTACCACAACCTATAATCAAACTCATCATCACCAAATCCCAAGAAAATACACTAAATAGCATTGCCATATAACTTTATTAGTTGCTCTTTTAGGACATGCACAAATGCCTTATAACCAAATACCTTCTAGTGTGAGTAGGAGAGATCTCTACCACTATACACTTTATCCAGTACCTCACAATCCAACAGATATATAGGAGACCGATTAATCAAGTAACAAGCAGTACTCATAGCTTCACCCCTAATAACTATTCGAAAGCTTTGCCAAAGATAGTATACTCCAAATTTTATTCACTTTTGTCTTGTTCATCCTCGCTGCCACACTATTGTGTTGAGGGGTATAAGTCACTGTTTTCTCATGCCTTATACCATGCTTCTACAATAATCATTGAACTTTCTTGAAGTGTACTCTCCCCATTGTCGATGTGATGATATTTAAGAAGTTTTCTGGTTTGCCTTTCAACCATAACATGAAAGTTTTGAAATATGTCAAACACTTCATCCTTACTCTTTATGTCATACCCCCATACTTTCCTAGATGCATCATCAATGAAAGTAATAAAATATAAAGAGCCACCAAGAGTTTTCTCTTTTATTGATCCACAAACATCCAAATAAACAAGATCAAACACATTTTTTTTTGCATACTTATAGAAAAATAAGATATGTGTTGTTTTTCAAACTAAACAATGATCACAAGGAGTAAAAAAAATACCTTTCAAATTTGATGTTGCATTTTTCTACGCCAAGAGCTTCAAAATTTCTCAGTCATGTGGCCAAACCACCGATGTTACAAGTTAGCGGATGAGTCTTCAAGAGTGGTATTCACCTCACCCTTTGATAGTTGACCTAGGGCTTCATCTTGGGTCAGGTAGGGTAGGGTTTTGCTATACTCAACCCTACCCGAGATAGGACCCGAGAATCCTAAACCCAACCCTATCAGAGATAATACCCGCAATACCTGAGATCCCGAGATAGGAACCGAGATTTTAATAAAATAATGAATATAATTACAAAAATATTTAATAAAATAATTTATATAATTAGAATAATAAAAAAAATTATACTCCCTCCGTTCTAAAATACTATATATATTTGGAAGTATTATTATTCCAAAATATTGTATACATTTTACCAAATCAAGTGACTTCCTCTTTCCAAAATTGAAGAAGACTTAGAAAGATTGACTGGAACTTTGTTCAAGAATGAGTATACGAGTTGAACGGGATATCAGGGAGAAGGAGCCATGTGATTTTCTTGTGGTTTTCATGGTCCAATAAAAATGAGAATTTTCTCAAATGTACATAGTATTTTGGAACATAGGGAGTATATATTAAAAAATAACGGATTTAAATGGTATATCTCGGGTAGGGTTAGTTCTTGGGTATTTTAAAGCCAAACCCGGCCCAGCCCAAGATAGAACCCGGGTTTTTAAATCTTGGAACCGACCCTACCTGAGATAGGACCAGACCCGGGTTAATGTCGAGTCAGTTCCATCCGGGTTGGTGCAACCCTAAGTTGACCCTCAATTTTGTAGAGAAGACAACACTTCTTCTCCTTGCTACAATAAGAGACTCTTTTGTGAGCTTCCACACACTTTTTCCAAAGTGTGATTTATAGCCTTAATCATCAAGTTTTTCCGTTGATATGAGATTCAACCTCAAGTTAGGAGTGTGTCTTACATCCTTAAGAATCAACTTGTGACCCACACTAGTCACAAAGTGCACATTTTCTTTTCCAATAATCTCTTAAACTCCATTGTTTTCCGTTTTCACCACCCCCAAGTCGCTTTACTCATATGTAGTGAAGAACTCTCTATGAGAAGTTGCATAGAAAGATGCCCCAAAATTCACAACCCAACTAGCTGCACTAGTTGGAATCAAACAACTTTCATAACAAATATAAAGCATAACAAGATCTTTACCTTTTCCATAACATTAACTTCTTGAACTTGTTTTCCTTGCTCATTTGGTGAACCTTTCTTTTGTTCATTTAAGAACTTCCTACACTGCTTTAAATACCTGAGTCCATCACAATGAAAACATTTCATCCCCTTTCGAGATTTTGACCTCTTGCCATCTCTACTATTCCTTGGGTCTCTACTCTTTGACCTTCCTCTTCTTTGTTCAAAAATCAAGGAAAATCTTTACCATCTTAGCAAAATCTGATACAACTTGTTGGAAAAACTACATATTTTTCTTCTTTGGAGTTAGCCAAGAAACACAATCAAATGCACGTTTTTCCACACCCACAATGATGTAAGTCTTCTCTTTGATGTAGGATGCACAAGTTACCACACACACAAAGCAAGATTAACAAAGAAGTATTTGAAACACAAATTTAACTTGGTTCACTGCCAAGGCAGTGGCTACGTCCACAAGGTCTAGAGACCAAATCCACTAATTAACTTTGGATACACTCTACTTAGTATAGATTACAACAACATTCAAGGGTGAAGACCCTCTTACAAACTATGGAGAAATCTCACTCTTAGGTGAAATACACAAAGTATAGAGATGGAAGGAATTACACAAACCACCAATGATTTGTCTTCTATATCATAAAAGGAATGGCTAGCACTTTAAAAACCCTCCATTTCCTTATCCTTCTTCCTCCAAGAAATCCTCATTTCTTGAACTCTAAATGTCCTTCAAAGTTGTTATCTTTTTCTCTTCTTTTCTTTTCTCATTATCAAAAGAACCCACTTTTAAGAGGACTTGACTTTTCATAAATAAGCCTCCCATTGCTTTAACAAATTACACTTAACCCCAAAATGCGTCAAGTAATGGTCCTCTCCACATGAGAGGAAAGCCCAACAACAATGAGCCTCACATGAGGGAAAAGCCCAACAAACAGAGTTGCTTCAGAACTTGGCATCAAAATCCTCCAAGTATCTATGTCGTCATCCAAAAACCAAGCAAAACCCTCTCATTGGAGGTACTTCAAAGCTTGGCACCAAAATCCGTAAGCTACCTCCGCCCTCATTGACCAACAAATCAGACAAAAGAGAGTGGTGGGGAGTGGTAGGAAGTGGTGGTGAAGTGGTTGGGTGAAATTCTAGCTATGGCATTCTCCGGGATGGAAGGACAAGCATAGATGAGGAGGGAAGAGCGAGTTTTTAGGTTTTGCTCAAATCATGGATGTCGAGGCCTTTTTCGTCTTTACAAACAAACTCATCCACTAATGACATGATGTGAACAAAATAAATTGGATGGTAGTTATTGGTATATACAAAATATACATATTTTTATATACTTTCTACCTATATGTTAATCATAATTTCTAGTTAAAATAAAGATAAATATTAGTTATCAGTGCTATGTTTGTAATTAGGAATTTAATAAATAATTGTGCTTAATTAATTTATTTAGATGCATTAATTGGATTTAATAGAGTTATATTCTATTATGCGTCTAAATTTAGTCTAATTTTATTTATGTAGGTTTCATGATCTCGAGTTGTGGATTATTGAGTTATTGCGCGCCAAATAGATTTTTATGTAAAGAGATAAGAGATCCAATGGTTAAGGAGGCGTTGGCAGGTATCAAAGAGCCCAATTGATTTAAAAACATTGAGATCACGTGGAAAGAAGTCTAAGCCATTGATTTACATCCAAGAAGAAGATGGGCGCTGATTTAAACTAAAGGGTGTCTACATGATATCCAACTGTGGAGGTTGCTACAACGGGTCTTAATCCAAGCAAAAGGAAAAAAAGAAAGAAATCGAAACCGAACCAAACTGGTTCAGTCGGACGGTCGAAAGAAGAAAACGAAAAGCAAAGAACAACCCGAGCTGATTGGTCGGGTGTTCCAGTCATAAGCAACAGAGCGCTCGAGTGCTAATGAAGAATTGGCGTTTATAGCTTCATGATGGTAAAGTTCGGTTTGCTGAAGGTCAATTCTACAAAAAGTTTTTCTCCTCAAGGAACCCAATAAGTCATACATTGAAGAAATCCTAGATCAAAGTTTGAGGGGGGATAAATCTGTTGCAGATGACGATATAGTACGATTGATCATCTTCCACGTTTTGTTGTGTGTTGTTTACACAATCCACCAGTCCATCCAAAGCTTTATGATTATATTGAAGACCTATCAAAAGTGTCAACATGCAATTGGCCTCTAGCCACTCAAAAAATGCTGACGGCTACAATATCACAAGCATTAAGAGGTGTACAATGTAGATATGAAGGAGATATGAGTAGTGGTGGGACTCTCTGTGGAGTAGCTTACGTATTACACGTAACACGTACGAGTTGAAACATTTGTATAGTGGTGCTATCGTGTAATTGAATACACGCTAGCACTGTTATCATTCTCTCAAATGCACGACAGCACCACTAGCGTGTATTCGATCTTAGCATGTAATCGAATACACGATAGTACTACTATCTGCTATAATGTATTCGATTACATGATAACTATGCTAGCATGTATTCGAATACATGATTACACGGTATGGGTGCTAGCGTGTATTCGATTACACAATAGCGTTGCTATCGTGTATTCTATTACACGCTACGAGTGCTATCATGTATTAATGAATACACGCTAGCACCACTCTTGCATATTTGATTACACAATAGCACTTACTACGTTGTTGCCTAATGTTGTTTATTTGATTACGCATATATGGTTGTTCGAGTACAGAACAATTTTTTACTCTATAATGGGTCCCTATAGTCCGAGAGTTAGAAGGTGGCCTGGATATGGATGTGTTGTGGTGGAAGCCAAAAGGTAATCAAAGTACGCCATCGATTTTGCCAATATTACGACCACTTATTTGAGAGGTTGCATGCGAAAAAGAAGTTGTAGATGTCATCTCCCCAATTTATGAAGAGGCATACCTCATTGTGCATTCCCACAAGGTGCAGAAGAAGGAAGCGCAAAAGCAGCTTCCTACTGCACCATCACCAAGGAAGAGGATGGAGAACTTTGACCACCATCCAACTACCGCCTTATAGGGTATTCTTCAGGGTATTAGTACCCTAATTGAGGTCGCCCTAGAAAAGTTAGATATGATGGAAGACCAAGGCTCGATGGTAGGACTTGTAATTGAGGTTCTTCAAAGAATGGAGTCTTCTAACACAATAAGGTTGCTAGTGGACAAGTTAGATGTACACGAAGTAGATGTTTCAAGAGAACATGCACCAAAGGCTTAGAAGCGTTTGAATGTCAGCCGAAGGCGGCTACCTAAATAACAAGTTGAGAAGAGGGAAAAGAAGTCCCCAACGAACAAGCAGGAAGAAGTGCCCCCCCACGGAGAAGTCACCTCGGGAGAAGGAGGCAAAGAGGCCTCCAAAGGAGATGGCACCAAAGCCGCCCGCAATGGAAAAGCAAGAAATATAACCAACTCTATCTCCACCTCTTTCTTACCAGTGTAAGGTTACGGGACACAATTCCATCAAACAAGGTAATTTCAAGTTTATGAAGGCACGATATTTGTTTGTGAATACATGATAGCACTGCCCAAACACACGCTGGAAGTGTTATCGTGTATTTGATTAGACGATAGAACTGCAATCATGTAATCGAATACACGATCACACCGCTATCGTGTGCTCGAATACATGATAGTGGTGATATCATGTAATCGAATGCACTATAGCGATTACACGATACCAGTGCTATCGTGTA
Organism: Houttuynia cordata; assembly: GCA_039654745.1. Lineage (NCBI taxonomy): Eukaryota > Viridiplantae > Streptophyta > Magnoliopsida > Piperales > Saururaceae > Houttuynia > Houttuynia cordata. The sequence continues at coordinate 13,197,643 of CM077504.1, forward strand.
ATCGAATACACGATAGCGTGCTATCATGTGCTCGACTACACGATAGCAATTATATGATACTAGTGTTATAGTGTATTTGATGACACAATAGGAGTATTATTGTGTAGTCGATTACACGATAGTTGTCTATTTTGATAAACCCATTTTTAATTTGGATTTTTACGTGTTTCAAGGAGGAAGTTTACTCATGGACATGCAAAGAACATAGAGAACTTTCTCCGAAAGTTAAATGAGGAAGTTGAAGACCAACCAGCCCACACATCTATCTTCCCAGAAGGTCTTAATGTGCCTAAAGGAAAAAGGAGACATTTAGTGAAGGTAAGCGTAGTTAGAACAGCACCTCCAGCAGCTGAGCAAGCAGAGGAGAAGTCTCCTAAGGAGGAGGATATGTATCCTAAGGGGGAGGAAATGCCTCCTAAGAATGATCAAACAGAGCTTGATTGTCCATTATTTGTGACCAACCCAGCAGTGCTTGCCACCAAAGGTTATATTATAGGGAAGAAAGTGGGAGGAGAAGAGAAGAAGGTGGACTCTGAAGAAATTGAATTGGAGTATGAACAACCTGCTGACATTATAGCAGAAGTGCTATCTGATTTGAAACCCAAGGGAGAAGATAAGGACAAGGGAAATGTGGTAGAAATAGTGGACGATGATGCACATGAAGAACGTCCTCTTGAAGACCTTCCCAATGACTATTTGGGAACTTAAGTCTGCTTCCAAATATCAGTTTTAGAAGAAAATTATCGAACAAAAATTATGAATTGGGTGAGGCACCCAAGGGAAAAGTATCCATTGGATACCTTCACGGATATGGACTACCTGAGTCTGCTGCAAATGGCTGAAATAAACTCCAATATATGTATATATCATTGTCCTTTTCCATAGTTGTAAAGTATACGGACACAAGCACGATATCTACACTAACAACCACTTATTGTATTCAAATATATGCAGGTGATCGATGAGTTCTTCAGATTGATAAAGCAGAGGAATGCTAATAATGTAGCTGTGTATCCATACTATTTTTTTGGAAGCATCGTCATTCAAAAATATATCGAATATGTAAGCTTGCTATAGCCACTTATTTTTACACTGGTGCTATAAGCAATACAATATACTAATCATCATAAATTATACTATTTTGTAGGAGTTTATCCCCGACGGGGATAATACAAAGCTGTCACATAAGTTGGTAGAGGGCTTGCTTAAGGGAATCGTAAAACACATGCAATATGCTTTCTTCCCAATCCATACTTCCAAACATTTCTGCTTGCTAATTCTACACTTTCCCACGTAACGTTGGCAATTCTACAATCCTCTAAGGGGAAACACCCACACCACAATGAGGTTGCGACAATTGTAGTGGAGTTCTTGAATGACCTGATCCAAAATCATTTCAAAATCAAAGGAGCTAAGTAGTGGAAATTGTCCCAGATCAGGGATGCACATTTTCAACAAAATTCCACCGACTGCGAATCTACGTAATGATGTACAAGCTCAATTGGCATCAGGGATAGAACAACAAATGTTTGATCAAATGGCCATAACAATGCTATTTCCACCTGTAATAGCTACAGTTCTACTCAGGGGAAAGATTGAGAAGAAATTTGACGATGACTCTCCTTGAGTAGGTTACAGGACTCACTGTTTCTTACTTGTAATTGAAAATAGACAATACAAATTACAAAATGCACGTGTAAATTTATTCTATTATGTTCATATTCAATTATTTCATATACATAGTACATTTATAAGAAATACCTGTCAACACATTTTTTCTTAGTTGTGTTATTGAACACACAAGATACATTTGTATCAAGTCTATATTTGAATGATCGTGTCTTGGAGGACACGACTCATTGTCTATTACTTGTAATTAGAAATACACAAAATACAAATTGCAAAATGAACATTAAAATTTTTTCCATTCTATTCATATACACATATTTCAATTATGATCGAACTGTTATCATGTACTTAATTAGTCATATGTCCCTTCTTTCTGATTCGTTTTTGCCCCTTCCTCAATGACACTACTTACAGTCTGTTCCTTGTAATTCAAAATACACCAAAACAGAGTGTGATATAACTATAGCACCTATAATGTAATCTAATAGCGGTGCTATCATGTATGAGGCAGCGCTATCGTGTACTCGATTACATGATAGCACTGCCTCGAAGACACGATAGGGATGATATCGCGTAATTGAGTACACGATAGTGCTGCCTCAAATACACAATAACATTGCTATCGTGTCTTTGAGGCAGTTAATAAGCGTATAACTTATACATATTATATACCCTAATACATAAGTTTTATAGTCCTAATTATAAGTTATTTAGGTTAAGCAAAGAATTTGGAGGTTTATATCTATTTTACTCTAAATTATTATATTTGATGTGCAAATTATTTCAATTTAATTATATTTTATGCGCATCTAAGACTGGGTTTAATTTTTTTTATAGATATCAAAAGCTCAAGTTGCGGATCATTATATTTCATGGCATGTTATTGGAGTTATATGCAAGGAAATCAAGTTGTGGAAGATCTTATTGTTAGAAGGCTAGTGGTGGGTTTTAAAAGCTTTCAAATACATTAAAGCTGAAAATAAAGAGTAGAGATGATCTGAACCGTTGATTTCCACTAAAGAGATGTCGAGCGCTTGTTTTAAAGAAAAGAATCGTCCTAGTGAGATCCGACGAATGAGAATGAAATGGTGGGTTTTGTTTTAAAAGTGATGAAGCGTTCATCAATGATCTTACGGTGGAGGTTGCTACAACAGGTCTTAACCCAACCAAAATAAAAGAAGGGAAGAAGAAACCCAAGCAGCTTGGCTGCCTGGGCAAAACAGCAGAAATAGAGAAGGCTCGATCGGAGGCATTCGACTCACAGATTCAACCAAAATGAGGGACATGGACTAAAAACAGAAGCTTGTTTGAGGAGGCATGCTCGATTTGGGTGTTTGTGTCTGGAATTGGGATTAGCTTAGATTTGGATAATCATTTTTTATTTGGATTGTGCTCATCTCGGAAGGATTTGGGCGAGCTTGGATTTAGATGAAGAATCCTGGTTCGTTGGGATCTAATAGAGGCAAGTTTGAACACAGATTCATGATTTGTAGAAGACGCATTTGGATTTGGAATTGATAGAATCTCACATTTGACTGGCTCGAATCTGGGTCATTGGATTGCAGAAGAGTCATCCTCATTGTGGAAGGGCGTTTGGCTTTGGACGCCTATAAAAAAATAGTCGTTGCTACAATAAAGAGGGAGGGCCGTTCTGAACAGTAAACAAGGAGTTTTTGACGCCAAAACAAAGGATTTTGGGTATGCATAGGCCAGGAGGAAGAAAGGGAAAAAAAAGTAGAGATTTTGAACTGATTTTGAATTTGCTACAATACTGTTGCTACAATGAATTAGGTTTGGTGAAGAAGCTGATGAACAGTAACTTGCCAGAGTGAATTGTTCCAGTACTGCTATAATATTTCTGTGAATAGTAAATTGGGTACAGTAACCTGCTACAGTGAATTTGCTACCGTACCACCAATATGATTTTCTTCCGAACTTGATTTTTTTCATCTTATGATAATGAATAGTTAATTTCTCGGTCAAGGCTAGGGGTGATTTTAATTGATACTTTTATATCTATGGAATATATATTTTTATTGTTTACTTGATTGGATAAAGATATTTTGATATAGTCATGATCTATAAAGTTGTGAAAGATACGACTAATGCTTATGACTCCATGTGATTATTTGACTATGGTTTTTAATGATGAATGTTCAATCAGTTATTATTATAATTGTTAAGCTGAATTTAAATGCCATATCTTCTGATTAGGTCAAATCATTATTTTAATCTAATTTTGTTGAAATTAAATAGACATAGAATGTTAGTTAAATAACTGATCTCTGAAGCCTTGATGCCGTTTAATTGATTCTCTTTGCTTGTCTCTAGCTGATTTCAACTGATTCTTAATCTTAGTTTTAATTTACTAGTCAATTTAATTACAATTTCTTTACACTATTTCTTGATCTAAAAAATTCTGATTTGTTGAGGTAAGGAGTTACTAGATCGAAGTAGTTTTTAGTTTAGTTTAGAATAGATTAATTTACACCACTCCTTGTGGTTCGATACTTGGATTCACTTAGTGTTTTATTACCACTTGAAAAAATTTGATCAGCAATGCTATCGTGTAATCATGTACACTGGTATCGTGTGCTCGATTACACGATAACACTTTTTTGGGGCATAGTTTAATGATTAATATCTTTCTCATTTTTTATCCATTTTTACGCATTATTTTTTCGTTCTTCTTTATTTTTCCTTATCTTTCTTATCATGGTGATAGTATAACTATGTTGAGATATCGCATGCTATTTATCATGGATTTTTCTATATTTTATTAGATATTATCTCAAGATCCCGATGATATCATGATTAGAAGAAAGAGTAGTAAAAATAAAGAAGAACGAAAAAAATGGGCGGAAATGGATCAGAAATGAAGGAGATATGGTTCGTTAAAGTGTAAAATATGAAACCAGGTAATATGGAAAAATAAGATTGGGGTTTAGGGTTAGGGTTTCAAGAGGGCAAAATGGAAAGACCAGGTACCAAAACCAGGTAATATGGCATGAGACTCGGAAACCATATATTATAGCATTCCAACCTCATTGGCCAAGTAATATGGAAAAAAATCTCCTTGGTCAATGTACAAGACATTCCATATTACCTAGATTTTCTACTAAAATCCTATATAGCTAGGAAATATTTTTTTTCTCCCCAAACCACCCTTGTTTATGTTCTTCAACTATAATGACTTTCCTTTCCCTTTGCAGCTTTGTTTGGCAGAATGAATATCAAAGATGCGGAAAAAAAGGAAGAAGAAATGAGGTAGAATAATAGTGACTTCACCCATGCTTTCTCTTTGCAAATTCGTAATATCCCCTAGCTGGTGTCTCAAGAACTTCCAAATATCTCTATGAAGATAAATAGCAAAAAAAATTATAGAAGAACACAAAATAAATTACCAAAAATGTATAAAAAATAAAGGTATATGACTTCTACATGTTTCTTCAACTATCGACGATAGCACTGCTTGTGATGAATCAATAACACGATAGCACTACCTATATGTCATTGATTACATGGTAGTAGTGCCTATAGTGTTATTAATTACACGATGCTACTTTATAATATAATTCACCAATTTGCATTTTAGCCCACCAATGGGTGTCCATTGTCCCTGTTTGTTTTTAAGATGATGGGCATCCACTATCTGTGCATATGCCACCAAAATGCTAATTTTTTTTGCTTTTCCCTTCATCCAAAAGTACTTGTCCTCATCAAGGTTTTAAAAATCGGACCGGTGATCGACCCGGAATTCCTACCAGGTAGGTCCAACCAGGGATTAACCTAGGTTAACCCAGTGATGACATCATAAAAAAAAGAAAAAAAAGAGGGGGTAGCTCCTTTTGGCAGCCGTCGGAGGGGGAGGGGTGGGGCAGAGCGATAGGCGGTCTCACAAGGCAGATCCCTCCCCCTCCAGCGGCGGGGAGCTCTAGCTCAACGCGGGGCAGCCATAGGAGGGGAGGGGGTAGGGGGGGTCAAGAGTGGGGCCGGCAACAAGAGGGGGGGTGGGGGGTTAAAACTCGGACAGGACCGATTGACTAAATCACCGGTTCGATTAGCTGGGTCAATGCCAACCCAGACCAAAAAAGGGTCCGGCCAGGTCGGACCGACCAGTCCAGTTTTTAAAACCATGGTCTTCTTAGTAAACCAAAACAAACTTATTATAGTTTATTTTAAGGGAATTTTATATAATAGGGTATAATTTTTTTTTTTTAAAAATGACACACTGTAGAAAATAATTGCAAAAGAGGGTATCTGACAAGCCACGCAGGCGCCAGCGCGGTCGCTGGCGCTTGTGTGGCATTTTTTTTTAAACTGACCCGAAAGGCGTCTGTTCAACCGACGCCTTTCGCAGAAACGTTAAAGGCGTCGGTTCAACAAACGCCTTTCGTAGAAACGTTAAAGGCGTGCCTTCCTTAAAAGCGTCACCTTTTGTTATAACTGAAAGGCGTCAGTTGAACCGACGCCTTTCCGACCCTTCGCTTTTTTTTTCTTTTTTTCACAATGGAACCGACGCCTCTCACCCACTACAGCTCTCGGGCAAATCCTCCTCCGGATGAAATCTATAATTTTTCACTTGATAACACTTAAACACATCCACAAACAGACACAAAAACACATCCACAAACATATACAAAAACACATCCACAAACATACACAAAACATATATAAAAATATACATAAACATATTACACAACTTTAACTATTACAAAGTTATACAAAGTATTACAAATGTTTAATCAATTACAAGTGTTTAATCAATTCTCCTCAACCTATTCCTACCCCGTCCTCGTGCTCGAACTAGAATTTCCTCAGGATCAACGTCAGGCATAGCATCTGAAGAAGAAGGTGCCTGACGTAGAGCACGGAGTGCACGCTGTCGCCGGGTATATACTTTTGAAGAAAGGGGCCTCTCAACTTGATCGACGGAGGCGTCTGGAACAACTAGTAATGGGGTAAAACCCATCGTGTCAGTTGATGATGTCACAACGTCTGGTGAAGCTGATAAAGGATCTAGAACAACCTCCATTCCTGGAATCTCAGTCATAACGGGCCGAAGCAATGGCAAACTCGCAAGAACATGACCAGAGATATCGTGTATCGTCTGACATGCCGCTACATAGCTATCATATGATCGGTCTACCAAAGCACTATAAGACTGAGCGTGCACTTGTCTCACACAAGTAAGCTACAAAGGAACAAGAAAAATATATGTTATCTACTCATACAATGGTGAATTAAATCAAATATGAAGTCGGAGATACTAACCAACGCCAGCTCAGTGTCGCCCCTCGGTTGATATAACATCTCCGCCTCATGCACAGGTGGCATGATAAGTCTCCTCGTGATCCTCAAGTACCATCTCATGTATGCATTATCTGCATCTCGCTCCGTCATTGCAGGCTCCCCTTGAACGAGAGTGGTCGTCCGGTCATCCCATCTAGTAATATAGGCCGCATGATGCGACCTCCAATCAAAACTCCCTCGGCCTCGACGCGAAGATCGTTCAATGAACTCTACACCAAGAGGGGGGAAAATCTGCTCAAATCCGAACTGCAACATAACCCGATCTGGAACATGCATCTCCACAATATCTACACATATCAGTGGCGTCCTAGATAGCCACACATGCACTCCATCCGTACATACTCCTGGTAACTGCGCTAACACATGATCATAATATGGCTGCCATGTTACCTACACAATTTGAAAATAGTATTCGTGTCACTTCTATTTACATTCGTTATATTCATAACATGTACATTACGAATGACTAATACCTGGCCGGATCGCTGATAGTCTAGTTCAGATCTATACATCAAGAGGACACTGTGAGGATTTACAGTTTTTTTCTTTTTAGCATTCCACCTAACATAAAGAAGATGAAAAATCTTCTTCATTATCTATGCCATATGGTTCCCGGATTGGCATTAACTATTGCCTCCAAGTACATTGGCAACAATCGATATGACTCAACCCAATCACCATACACTGCTTTGATGGCCATATTCCTTGCCCTCCATGCTTTTGTATATGAAATATCCACGTGAAACGTCTCCTTAATCCTCTCTTGAATAACCACTATGCGAAATTTGGGGTTCGTTGCACGCTAGTGATATAGACAAATCTTCTTCATTATCTTCCACACGCCTTCCTCTAGAGTGTCCACTCGACCTATTTCTGCGAGCACTCCTACTTCCGCCTTCACCATCATTTACAAACCTAGGCATGCGCGCCTCTTTTTCTAGGCATAGCTCGAAGCTAAGCACATGAGGCGCAAAATAGAACATTTGTTGCATGGAATTGTCATCGTCAATTGGTATTACGGTAGTCCTTCCTCCATAAACAGGCATCTTGTACTTCATACGAATTTTCCACAATCTTTGGTCCCATCCCAATTTGTTTACCACTTGCATCTCTAGTTCCTCGTAAGTACTTGGCTTATTAATAAACAATCCTACACTTTCACCGCCTTCGTATTCACCTCTATCAATTCCACCACCATACATTAAGACAAACGGAACCATTTCTCCCGCCATCTCTTCTCACAAAATTTTTAAGAAAGAAACGCTATCAAATACTACACAAATACAATATACTTAATTTCATACGATGCATCTACATTCATACGTATTTCTAACATATATTAAAAATATATATTACCTATAAAGACGAGCGCGACGGGGTGAGGAGATGGCCGGGGCGAGGAGGCGAGCCGATCAATGGCCAGGGCGAGGACGGGGAGGCGGAGCTGGCTGAGACGGTGCCGATGGCGTGACGGTGCCCGAGACGGTGGCGGTGAGGTGGAGCTGGCCGGAGGCGACGAAGGTGGTGGAGTCGAGGGGCGACGGTGGCCGCCTAGGAGTTGGCCGGAGGCGAGTGGCGACGGTGGCCGGGCCGTAGAAGGACGCTGGCCGGAGGTGAGCGCGGGGAGGCGGAGGAAATGCCGGGCCGAGCGCGGAGAGGCGAAGGACGCTGGCCGGGGCGACGGTCACCGCCTAGGAGCTGGCCGGAGGCGAGGGGCGATGGTGTCCGGGCCGTAGAAGGACGCTGGCCTGAGGCGAGCGCGGGGAGGCTGAGGAAACGCCGGGGCGAGCGCGGAGAGGCGAAGGAGGCTGGCCGGGGCGACGGTCACCGCCTAGGAGCTGGCCGGAGGCGAGGGGCGACGGTGGCGGGGCCGAGGAAAGGACGCTGACAGGAGGCGAGGAGGAAAAGCCGAGGCGTCGCCGGAGGAAAACCCGTCTTTCGGGCTCGGTGCGGCCGAGCCCGAGCCCTAAAAGGTTAATCGAAGGCGTCAGTTCAACCGACGCCTTTCAGTTATAACAAAAGGCGTCGGTTCAATCGACGTCTTTCAGTTATAACGAAAGGCGTCGGTTCAACCGACGCTTTTAAGGCCAACGAAAAAAATGTGAAGGGCAAGAAAGGCGTCGGTTGGACCGACGCCTTTAACGTTTCTACAAAAGGCGTCGGTCCAACCGACGCCTTTAACATTTCTGCGAAAGGCGTCGGTTCAAAAATAATTGCAAAAGAGGGTATCCGCGCTGGCGCCTGCGTGGCTTGTCAGATACCCTCTTTTGCAATTATATTCTACAGTGTGTCATTTTTAATTTTTTTTTATACCCTATTATATAAATTTCCCTTATTTTAATTTTCGGCTGTTGGCGCCTGCGTGGCTTGTCAGATATCCTCTTTGCGCGCTGGCGCCTGCGTGGCTTGTCAGATACCCTCTTTTGCAATTATTTTCTACAGTGTGTTATTTTTAATTTTTTTTTATACCCTATTATATAAATTTCTCTTATTTTAATTTTCGGCCGCTGGCGCCTGCGTGGCTTGTCAGATATCCTCTTTTGCAATTATTTTCTACTGTGTGTCATTTTTAATTTTTTTTTTATACCCTATTATATAAATTTCCCTTATTTTAATTTTCGGACAAAGACAGGTACTTTTGTACTTTATTGTGCACACTCTTTCATAAAAAGTTTCCCTTGACCCCTCGCCCCCCCCAAAAAAGAAGTCAATCTGGGGTCTCAAGAAACAATGGCGAACGTATAAGACTGGCCGGATCAGGCATCGGAGTCCACACTCGATTGGTATTTGGATTTGGGAGTGCACGACTTGTTTTTGGTCACCTAAGTGGGCTGCTGGCGGGCACGGAAGCGGAGGGTGACCGTGACGGGCACTACGGAGGGTTTGAGTTCTCGCGCATGGGTCTCACCGAAAAGGCATCGACACCGGCTGGAAATGGCGAGGGGCTCCAGCAAGACGATGGGCCGCACCGCTTCCGGCAGCAGCACCACCCGGTCGCAGCGCGGTCGTGGGGCACGGGAACCGCCTCCGGAGGGCAGTCCATGTCCACAACCAGCGGCAGCGCCGGGTCGCCATCTGCCGGCCGCAGTGACCCCAGCAATGCGCCTGCTCCTGCGGCCACTCCAGCCAGCGACAGCACGTTCCTGCGGCTCAATCACCTGGATATTCATGGCGACGAGGCCGGATCGCAGGGCGGGTTTGTCTTGATTTCCTTTTTCGTTTAGTTATTTTTCCATTTTCCGAGTTAAATTGCATGAAATTTTGCAATGTGTTTTTAGATCTCTGTGGTATTTCAGCGATAATGATACTGATTTGTATTGAGAATATAAATTTAGCGGCGATTATGGGGAGTGTAAGGAAAAATTACCTGATTACTTGTGAGAACATTGGATTCATTTGGACTTCAAATTGTGACAATGCAGCCAATGTGTGTGTTTATATGGGATTCTGAGATCAGTTTAGTAAGCAGTGATGCTGTCATTGGTTTGCGTAGTATTATGCCAAACAGTTAACTGTTGACTGTTTTGCATTATTATGGACAATTCAGTGGTCTTCTACTTGAGTTAAATGAGTTTCGTCAGGACTGCAGCATAGGTAAAATGTTGCTCTTTGTATGAATGGCCCACGTCCAAGCCTGTTTTTCTGAGAGAAAAAGGCATTTGAATTGTCCACTCTTGATAATGTTTTTAATACTTTCTTTGAATTGAAATTAAATGGCAAAAGTTGTTTTGACAGGTTTACTTTCTTATATTGTAACTTTTTGTTCACTCTCTTTACACTATCTAGTATACTATTATTGAATGTTGATTTTGAAACAGCGGTCGGAAGAAAAAGAGAGGTGCTCGAGCTGTAGGCGCAGACAAAGGGGGCAGGGGCTTGCGGCAGTTCAGCATGAAAGGTGATTGATTATTTAATATTGTACTTTTGGTTGCCATTTATATAATCTCTTTGTGTATGTGTGTGATGTATATTCATTATTGTTAAGTACTGTTAATCAGTTTATATGAGTGCATTTAAGTTGAAAAAGTAGCCTTGGGGGGCAGTAAAACTACACTAAACACCAACTTCTTTTTCATTTCCCCTTTTTGGTGTATACGTGAGTGCTGATTGACTCAATAACGAAAGTGTAGAATTGAACCAATCGTACTCTATACCTAGCGTAAAACGCTTGAAGATGACATGAGCTGGACTTGCGAAATAAGTTTATAAAGTGCATTTAAGTGATGTGATGATGGGGGAATTTCGGAGAACATCTTTAACTCCAAGTTGTTGGGAGGTGGTAAGTTATGTTTGTGATTAACATGCCCTTCGGATTTTGTGGTCCAACCCTTGTGACAAGAAGGCACTTATGATAAATGATCCGGTTGTGACTCTCACTCTGGTCAGATCAATCCTGATCATTGCCTGAGGGTACAAAATTGGATTTGACCACTGAAGTTCTCCGTGTAGGACCGATAGATTATAGTGAATTGGTATTTTTGTGTTGGTTTCTTGGGTTGGATGGTTTTGTCTAGTTGAAATAGGATGCAAGCAAGTGAAAATTGGTTGGTAATGATTGAGGTATCATATAGAAAAAAAACTGAGGGTCCATCTAGATATTACAGATAATATTTAGGGATAATGTTAATGGTAGAATTTAAAGCACATTTTTTCTAAGAGAGGTTCTTTCTATTTCGGAAAATTTGATGCCTTGTAAAATGGGAAGCTTTTGTAGTTGGATCTAGTCTGATCAGACTGCCTGAAGCCTCAATATTATGGTCTAACTCATGTGGTAGGTTATTTCCTATTCAATCAGTCCTAGAATTAGGAAATTAACTCTTATTTACTGAAACGGTTCCCTTTCTGGTTCAAGAAGACTGAGGATCCTTAAAATTTCGAAAATTTTCTGAGTGCGTACAATATGTCTATTAAAGTGGACATCAAACAAAGAACCTAAGTCATTTAATTTTTCACTTCCTGGGAAAAGGCGCTTCTTGATTATGATTATGATTTTTAGTATTAGTCCAACAAGTCAACGCCCCAAAATACAGCAACTCCTTCAATTCGAAAGGGAAGAAGTGAAATTAAAAGAGATTAAAGCCCTGTTTCTAATATAAAAAAACAAGTTTTATACATGTAGTTACAGCTATACGCCAGCCTCTGAGAAAAGAAAATGGATGCTAGTAAAATGTTTGCTTTAGAGTGAATCTGCTGGTTTAACAGATTCAGTTAGTGTTGTTAATCAGCCTACGAAGTTGGCCAAATCCTCTGGTTCCAGAAAAGTAAACAGATCCTAGTTTAAACAGCAAATTTAATCAGAATTGGTTATGTTCCAAGTCAGATTGAACTATTCTAACCGATCACACTGACGCAGTCAACAATGGAAAACACAAACAAATCCTGAAGATCTTGCATTCAAATATTTTCTCACAAAATCATTTTGAACCACACCACTATAATGAACTAAAATTAAATACAATACATAATGTCCTCAACTATACTTGTTTCCCAGCAATGCTTACTTTGGCTACTCAAACCTCATACCAAGTTATCAGCCAACGCACTAATGAACAAATAAAGCTATATAATTATCCTAGATTGAATGAAAACCCGTAAGTGTAACAAAAGAAGAATTATCAACCTGTGAATTTGTGATGTTTGGAATTAGAATAACGTCTTGACTTAGCATCATCATCATCATCATCATCATCATCATACGCCTTATCCCAGCTATCTGGGGTCGGCGGCATGGATTATATACCGCATTTGACTCTTATTGGAATCAAAATGGTACAAAATCCATACAAAGAAACATAGTGGCAAGTTTTTACGCCGGATGCCCTTCCTGACGCAACCCTCCGAGAAGGGGACAATGATAAGAAGATTCAACATCATCATATTCATCAACGTCTTGACTTAGCAACGCTATATAATTCTCAGTGTCATTGTATTTTTTCTTATTTCTGTATTTGAGTATCGACGATTTACAGTTTTACATTTTACATAGTTACTGATTTATGATTGTTATATCTGTGGATATCATAGTTGTCTTATTCAAAGCAATCTTTGATTTTTGGATCAGCCTGATTCAACGTTTTTTTAGAGTGAAAATCTTATAAATTCAGTCCAGGATGACATAGTCATAGAACGATGGTCCAAAATATTTTGACGAATTAATTTTTTGGATGAGGAAAGTGTACAAAAGAGAAAAAATTGCTCTCGTAATATGAATATGTTGTTCACAAGACTATCAATTTCACTCTGAAATTTTATTATTCCCTTGAACAACATATAGATAAGGGATATTCTACATAGATTGGAGGCCGTATCTTAAGTCAACCTGAGAGAAAGTTCCTTGGATTGACTTTTTACAGTGCCCACTTTGGTGGAAATCCAACCTCATATCAATGGCTCAATTTGATGAGTTGAAATGGTGGGCCCCAACATCTATGAATGACCCTGAATTTGGTTGACCCTCATAACCAAAGGAGATCTTGTATCCCAAATTGTTTTAAATCTTACACCTTTAGGGACCCAAATGAGAACATGCAACCTCGACCATTGATTTGAAGGTGGCATTTAAATGCTGTGATGAAGGGGCCAACATGTCCAAATGTTTGCGAATCTTATGGACCACTGTTTTTGACAATCCCTCAGTTCTCCTCAATTGCACCCTATACAAATATTGAAAAGGCACACATTTGAAATCAACTAGAAAAACTTCTTTCTCAGGTTGAGCTGAGATAACCAGGTTCCTTTTCAATCTGAGTTATGGTGCCATCAATGCTAAGCTTTAAAAGTTTTTCATTTTCAATGGTTGAGAACAAAGCAATTCAAAATTGGCTCCATCACTCAGATTACGATGGAATTTGGTGGGCCTTCAAATCTCTTAATCATCATCAACCAGGAGCTAACCGGAGCATTATCTGAGCCGCATCATTGAGTTGCTATAACTAGACGAAGTTGCTCAGCCTATACTCAAGCCCTATGTTTAATATAAAAGAAGCTAGTTTATGCTTAAATTTAGATTAGTTTCAAGTCTTTAGTTATTAAGAAGTCCGGTTAATGTGATCATATTATCTAAATATGTATATTATGTATTGTTGGGGTTTAGGGTCTAGGCCTAAACCCTCAAACTAGTCCGCATGTAAGCTCTGACTATGTTTAGCGCCATAGTTATTAAGAGACCGTTGGATGATAAATCTGGTTGTCCTCATTACCTATTTGTAATAAAGACTGAAGCTATTCTAGTTTAAGGTTGTTGTGCTTCTTCCTTGGTCTTCAGGTCGGTGCTTTCCATTGCTGTCCTTATTGTCAGTCATGGCTTTCTCATCCTCTTTACTCCTTTAGAAATATCTCATTCGCCCTCCTTCCGACAATGGCCTTGACAAGCTCCAAAAGTTCTCCTCTGCTCATCCTGCTCCCCCATTTTTTATTTTCTCATCAGCTGGCGTATTTACTGTCCTTAAACCTCCTAATCCTGAAATAATTACGATCAGTCATTTCTGTCAAACCAGATCCAAATTTTCCATGTTTTGGTGGTCCATTTTTCAGTGTATTGTGTTGTTTATATGAATGCAACAATGTTGTATCGCATGAGGCTTGGGGTTTCCATTGATCGTTTTTATCCTAAACCCTCCTGTCCCCTCGCCCTCTCCAATGCTCTCCCTCGCTCAAGCTTCCTTCTTTCCTGTTAGAATATTCTCATCTCTGGCAAAGCCCTGGCCAGTTGGTACTTGGATGACCTTAAACACTAAACGTCTGGGTCTGATTTAGAGGGACGCCTTCTTCAGTTACAAGGTTACCAGATGGGGATCTTCCCCACCCCTCCTCTTCTCGTTTAGGGAGGGGAGAAGGGTGGCAATGATGATGAAGGGAATGTAGAACTGGGGCAGATTTTTTTATTTTTTTTGAACAAGAAGACTGTGAGTTGAATCTTTAACATAAAGAAGGAACAAGGACTGTGTGCAGTTAGATGTAAGAAGAAAGGGGAGTGATCGCAAGAGAAGGGGAGGAAATTAGATGAAGAGAAGGAAGAGGCAATGGGGATAAACTAATGTAATTCCACTTGACAAAATTTGCTTACAAAGTTGGAGCCTGTGCACAATTTATGGTGTTAGGTAAAGCCTTCCTAACTGGAATATGGAAACCCAGTTAAAGCAACTTATGCAAATCTGAAAGAATTGGCAGAGATCTGAGATGGTGAAATCTTGATCTATCAAGAAAAAATAGAATTATCTTGATAATGTCTCATATGTTCTACCACTTTTAGTGTTTTTATACTTATTTTGCAAACTTCCAATTTATGATACCAGTCAGATATGTTGATACAGCTGATTGCTTTTCATGCACATTGTAAATCTCTTGCTGGATTTACACGTGGGCAGACAAATTAGAAGTTTAATGGTTTGTACTTCCATCCATACTTGTGGTATGGTATAGGTAGAATATTTAAATCTTAGTTTATTTCTGTTCTCTTACAGCTAACTTCCTGTCACATTTTTTTCCCATTTCTAGTATGTGAGAAGGTGGAGAGCAAAGGACGAACTACATACAACGAGGTTTGCGCTGTTGGTGTTACACATTTTCCTCTTCCACATTTATTCAACTTTCTTGTCAAATCTAATTTGTTTTACATGAAGAAGTTGCATTACTTTTCTATGAGTGTCATATGGCGGTAAAATGTTACATGACAATATTGTCAAGCTTTAGTTCCATGATAAGCATAAAACAGTTAGTTTTTTCTATGGTTGTGGCCTATGTATTTCTGAGCTAGCAATGCGAGATGTTGATTCTATTTTTCTATGTCCATTCCCCTTAAGCTACATTTCAACATATGATAATTAAATTAAGCCAAGAAGATAACAGTTACTGATTGTCATTTTCTTTCTTTCAATTTGTTATGTGGAAATTTAGTTGTTTATTGAAAGTTTATATTGAGGAAAATGTGTGTTCGAGAATGTAGTTATTAACAATCATTTTATGGTAAATTTATATATATGTATTAATGACTGCCTGTTGAGTGAGTAATTGGTGTATTATTGAATTGTATGATGCTGTTGTTTTTAATTGCATACTAGTTATGACGTTTTGACCCGTAGTTCTTGATTTAAGTCATCTCCATGCGATGCTTCATGTTGGAAGTGGGAGAAATTTCTGAAATGCCTTATGTTCACATATGTTTATCATACAATGCAATTTGTCCCAAACATCATTTATTGCTGTTGAAGGTGGCGTTTGTCCTCACTGGAGAGTTGTATCTGTTCATTGCATAGAGGGTGAAAAAAGTTACATTCACATATGGTCCTGTTGTTCACTGTTAACTGGATTCTATGATTGCTAATTTCAAGGCTAGTGCTTCCCTATCGATGCTTTTGTGCTGATATTGATTGACATCATGCAATGTATTTTTGCTGCAAATTTTGGTAACTTTTGGTTTACTAGGGCTAAACTCATGGGCTGCTTGTAAACTGAAAATTTCTCCTTAGATTCTGTCCGATTCCATTCGAATGCGGAATTGGGTTGGTTACGAAATTGTTGTGGAAGGATAAATTCCAGCTGAAGGCAGATTCTGCCAGAAGTAGCCGCTTTTGTTGATTTTTTTAATGATAAAGCACACATGCATTCCATGCCATTTCATTTCGACGGATTCTAAATATCCATCACCGAGTATCATACTATTTCTGCTAGAATTAATTCCATCCAAAGTTAATTCCGTTTCTACTCACATTCTCTATTAAAACCGCCTTTTAAGCTAAGTAGTACAAAATTGTCAATGATGCTATGTGACCAGCCATAAACATGATTCGCTATCTCGGATTTCGGCCTTGTCTCTGTCGGCCAAAGAGACGAGAACTCGGAGATCTCTAAGAGATCATGTAAAACGTTCTCGGTCATCTAAATACATAATCACAATTATGTTTTATACATAACTAATGGAGACAATGGCAGCGGCGGAAATCAAGCAATTGTGACAAAGTCAAGGGGCTCCTATATGTAGAAATTTTATTTTGTGACTACATTAGTTTTTGCATGTTATTAACCTTCTCAATTAAAAGCTCAAGCTGTTAGGGGAGGGATTAACTGATTGTATTAGCAATTTGCTAACTCTCCCTGCATGTGCATGTACCCACACTAAAGAACGTAAAAAAACATAAGAACATAAAACTTGCTTTAGCTATTTGGAGAAGGATTATCTTTCTATATTAACCGCACTAAAATTGTGTACCTTAGTTTGTTGGGTATAGAGTCATGTTGGAATTAGTTTTTAAACGTGAGAAATTTATGGCTGATTCTGACTTGATAGTTTATTTTTGAATTTTCCATAAAAGTTATTTATAAGTTGGTCATTATTAGTGTTAAATATATGCCTTATGCTTTCTGGTGTTGGCGTCCCTATTTCACTGTTGACTCTTGCTATTCTCAAAATGATGCAATGATTATAGTTTGTGATTTTAAAAGATTAGATGTTTCTAGCTGCTTTGGAATTTAATAGATTGAAGCATTGTTTACAACTTTCCTCAAGAATTGGTCACACATCTGCTATTCTGTTTTTCTCTTCTTCTTTCACCCTCTACGTGTCTTTTCTGTTCTTTGTCCTTTTAATCAGCTTTGTGAATTGGTATTCTTAAGGCAACTAGGAAGACACCTCGTGTATGTCCTTTGTCATAGTGTCAGCACGCCTAGGTTGATGCCTGACTTTCTACTTTATATGATATGAAGCAGTGTGTGTACTAATAAGAGGGCACCTAGTCCGTTCCCCTGGAATGACTAATATAGCTGTCTCCACTTTATAGATGGGCGCCATGGGGTAGATGAACATGAAATTAAGGGGGGTTAAGAGGTAAAACATGAGGTCAGTAATTTGAGCTCCATGTGGGCCCATTTACCTAACTATAAAAAATTTCAGCTCATTACCTAACTATAAAGTTAATTTCCGTCCATTGAAATGGGCCCAAATTTTGTTGCTCAACTTCATCTAGGATCCAATCTGACAACAATCACCTAATTTCATGCTGCTTAACCCATATAGGAGCTCATGTAGGCAACTTAACTATGCTGTTCCTGGAAAGAGCCTTGGTTTTCTGCTCACATATCTTATTATTCTCTCTGTCCCATATTAATTATCTTGGATTAGAAATTAGAAACTAATTTTAGTTCATTTTGGTTCTCCAATCAGACAATTGATGTGGGACAGGTGAGTATTATATTACTACAAAAAGCGGTTAAGTATATGATAGATTTTTGCCCTTTTTTCTACAATAATTTTACATTCTTTTCCCATCTGATTAGTATCCTCAGCAACACATACACACAAAAATTGGACTTCCTAAGTGGAAGAATTACTGCTGATATTTTTGATAGAACTGTCAGGGAGGTCACTTGTCATAATCTAAAAGCTTTAGGTTTGGACAAAAGAAAACATGAAATTTTTAGAAGTGAATAGTACAATGGAATCAACAAGTCGTGAATATTTTTGAAACAAAAAAAAAGTCAGTGAAGCTAATTTTCAATCATGGTATATGAGGAGTTCAGTCACAAGTCATTTTTTTTCCTTCAATCGTATGGAGAAAAATATCGCATGTTAGTGTACACAACTTTTTTGTGTGGGATTGTTACACTAAAGTTGTGCGATTCTTTTTTGCGACAATTTTTCTGGTGCAACCTGAAATATGAGGAAGAGCATTACCACTTCAAATTACTTTCATATTCGCATTTACACCTTCAAATTCCTGTATCCGCAATTTTAGGATCTAGATTCTAAATTGTGGAACTGTATTGCAGCTCAAATTCAACACAAATGAATTACAGCTTCAATCTGCAAAAAGTAATTGAATGACAACTCATACTGATTGAAACTCCAACTGTTTTTTTTTATGAAACTCCAATTACTTTAATCTGAATTACATCAACGAAATCGTTTGCAGGTTTCAGTTGAAATTTTCGACTTTGAATAGTACGTACTGCTGATCAGAAGCTATATCTATGTAACACGAGTCGAAAAGAAGGAAGCACACCTCCTAGTTAAGTCGTTCCTGAACCTACGAGGAACTACATATCTATTAGAGCAGGGGTGGAGAAACCACATCTATTTGTAGACCAACATTCAAGAATACTGTAGTTGACTTTCTAAAATGGTGGGCAAATTTGCCATGAGCTGTTAATTTACAGCCAAGCTCCACGTGGCATACCTTGCAAGTCTTCCTTATAGCTCTTTCAGTTATAAATTCCTTAGATGTCTTAACAGCCTCTCAACTGCTCCAACAGATATAAAAGAAGCTTTCAAAGCCTAAAACCCAATTCCCCTTTTAAAACGCTTCAATGGACTTCACACTTTCCATGCAAGCTCCTTGTTTACGACTTGTAGCTGCTTCCCATGCTACTACCAATTACAGTTAACTACTTTCTATAATGATGCTTTAAGTAAAAAACTGCAAAGAATTTCTAAACCACAGCCCAACATAAGCTTCCAGGTTTGATTGAGTTGATCCCTCAATTCTGGCCTGCACCATATTTTACTGAGGTTCTGCTCCAGATTGTGAATATAGCGGCTTAAAAAGTGAAAGAGCGGCTAGTGGAGAAGTGAGAGTTAGCAATAGGAAACTTGCAAGTAATTAAGTGAGGGTACAGGCAAATGCAATCTCCTTTATCCAATTAACATGACTGTCATTTTTTATGCTATGTTGAACTTGAAGAGTATGAAAAAGTTGCATTTTTAGATGGTTTGTGTGAAGACGCATTGATAAGTAAATATTCAATTATCTGATATGTGGTTATAAGCTGACACATTCATAAATGTTGATCCGAGAGTTTTGGAATATGGAAACAGTGTTACTCATTCTGTTCTGTGCTTTCTACATGATGGATTCCTCCTTTCTCATCATGCTAAAGCTGCGGAGACCTACAATGTCGAGGCAAGGCATCCGATGATGACCTCTACTGCAAGTGGGCTCAGCCTCTGCGTCCACAGTCATGGGAGAAGTGCTCCTTTGGCTCTGCAATGTCTGTCGATGTGAGGAGATATACACTGTGGACCTTGTTTTTAGATATAGTCCAGGCTACCTTAAAATCCCGTTGTAACCCCATTCAACCAAACAAGATTCAGTTCAATAGTTGGATAAATTTAGATTTTACTATGGAAGATATTGTGGACCTGTGGTATGAATAGACAAACCCAATATCTTTTCTTCTATCTTTCTGTTTTTCCTGCAATTTTCTTCTGTATTTTTGTTAAAAATATTGGTGTGCCAAAGTCAAGTATTTGTGGATGCGGAAAAAGGGTTGAATGGAAATGGAGAAAATACATGATTGCAAAAATCATGGTGAAGGCGTTTGAAGTTGGTTGAAACATATGTTCGCCCTAAATTAGCGCCTTTTATGTGTAAAGAGATTCATTTGGAAATGCTTAGAACGAGAAATTGTGAGGTCTAGAGTGGATGGCCCTTTTTCTCACCAAAAAGCTAAGATGGTGTGATCTTGTGGTAGTCATGTGGGCTTTTCAATGATTTCTTTCTACTTTTCTTTTTTATCGCTTATTTTTTTACCTTACATTCTCAGTGCTACCCAATTGCTAAAGCTTAACTTTTCTTCCCAGGTTGCAGATGAACTTGTAGCTGAGTTTGCTGACCCTAGTAGTAGCCTGGCCTCCCCAGATCAGGTTTGAATTGGAATGAGTGAATCTCGTTAGCAGAAGCTTGTTTGTAATCTTATTTGCAGAATGGTTGTTCCTCTTATCAGCAGCAACAATATGATGAGAAAAACATAAGGCGGAGAGTGTATGATGCACTTAACGTCCTCATGGCAATGGACATTATATCAAAGGATAAAAAAGAAATTCAGTGGAAGGGTTTACCTAGGACAAGTTTGAATGATATTGAAGAGTTGAAGGTTTGAATTTCTCCTCTTTAGGCTTTTTAATTGTTCTCACTAATGTTATTATTAGTTTAGCACTTTATTAAACTTTTGATGTCCATCATCTCTCTGAAAAAAAGAAATTGTCGCTTTGGAACTGGAAACTTTGTGAAGTCAGGGATTTAGTGTTATTTCTAGTATTAATGCTTTCACTTCTAATTCTGATTTGTGGTTTTGTTAACAATTTCTCGGACTTACTGGCAGGCAGAACAAATTTGTCTTAGAAATAGAATCGACAAGAAAGCTGCATATTTGAGGGAACTTGAAGAACAAGTAAGGAACTGTTTTAGATGAATTTGGATTTTTCCTCTAATAATTTTAAGTTAT
Organism: Houttuynia cordata; assembly: GCA_039654745.1. Classification (NCBI taxonomy): domain Eukaryota; kingdom Viridiplantae; phylum Streptophyta; class Magnoliopsida; order Piperales; family Saururaceae; genus Houttuynia; species Houttuynia cordata. The sequence continues at coordinate 13,218,802 of CM077504.1, forward strand.
TGTTATGAATGAGAACTGCTTTAAATCGAGCTTTGTTATCTCAGAATAGGAACTTAATTTTTTTAGAGCATGAGCAAAAGGGCTTATCTATTTATGTGTACTGAATGAGATTTGGAACTGATACGAAAGTGTTTCTAGGTGTAGTTTAAATTATTTAACTGGCAGTTAAGGTAGTGATGTTCGGTAACGTGCTTGCACCAGTAAAAAGAGAACATTGTTGTAGGACTTACAATGTTACGAGATGAAGGGGAAATTACTATTACAGAACAAGCTGGGAAAACATTGGCTTCCCACCAAATGTTGAAATAAGGCGATGCACATACTAAAGTGGTAACTATCATGTGGCAAATTCTTAGTCACATCTGGACCTGAATGAGTCAACATATCTCTTCTAGAAGAGGCTTTAAATCACTAAGTATGAGAGAATTTTACAAAGATAACCATAGTCTATACATTTTACAGCAATGCCTTCCTTTCAAGATTAAACTGTAGAGAAAAAAATTGGTGTGTAGATTTATTTTCACGTAAGGAAACAAAATACTACATTTTTAATGTCTTTGGTATCCATTTTTTGAAAAGGACAAAAAGTCTTTTAGGGTTTACAAATCCTACCATCGTCAGTATGATTTGCTTCTTAACAAAATACTCATTCATCCTTGTCACAGGGAGCTGGCCCACGGCTTGGTTTGTCTTCTAGCAGACCTGCCCACCTGTCTGTGGCTGCCAGTGACAGCACGGTGGAATGATCATTTTTTCCAAAATTCTTTGAATTTGGTACAAACTGAAATTTTGACCTAAAAAGAAGGTCTTTTGTCATTGAATCATTTCGTATCTTATTTGAGCAGTAATTTTTTACCTTATTTAGGTGTATTTTCAAAATATTTAAATTACATTTTTTATCATTGGCCATTACTTTTTCTTTTAGCTTTGTGCAGCAAAGCAATTTTATATGCAGGTTGTGTATGTCTCTTACTTACAGATTTGATTGCTATTTAATTTAGCTCGTAACCATTTTCTTCTCATATGTCAAAGTATGTAGGTCTTCAGAAATTGATAGAGCGGAATGAGCAGCTGTATGACTCCGGTAATGCTCCTGGTGGTGGTGTGGCTCTGCCATTTATACTGGTTCAGGTAATGTTTCCATATTGTTTAGAAGTTATCTTATTTTTTACATTCCACCTCATAATATGAAATTGCGAGCAAAAAACTTAAAATGCCTTAGAAATGCATCCTAGCTAAATATAGCAGAGGAGAATTCCGTCCTGTATCCAGCATGATTGGCAATAGTCTTCCTGACTTCTATATTTGCTACATGTTAACGAGTCTTCATACCATAAATGCAGCCAAGGTAGCTGCATCGTTTGGTAACATAAAAGGCACCAAGGGATGGGGCAATTTGTTTTAAGAAAGGGAAAAACAGCAGTTCATTAAGTTATTGGCCAAATTCTTGTTCAAGTCTTTTGTAACTATTTGTCTTTTGGCAACCCATTTGTGGCTCATTTGTCGTCCGTTTTTGCTCATTTCCCTGAATGATGTTTGGATGACCTTATTTGTCCACAAATGGATTGTTTTCCCACAAATGAATTTCCCATCGTTTGAGGTCAGTCAATTCAAAATTCTTGGAAAATGATCATTGGATGGCCTTATTTACTCACAAATGGATATTTGCCCACAAATGCCATTCTCCATCACTTCCAGGCCATTCGAGGTCAATTTACCTTTTCCTCAAGGAACTCATGAGGTCCTTCTTCCACAAATGGTTTTGGTGTATGGTGGCAGATGTTTTTTTTTACTTTGCTGCCCCTCATCAATGCCAAGGATAACATTTCTCCTGTGTCTTTCCAAGCAAAAAACCATTTGTCCATGAATGTGACAAAGGAATTCCCCACAAATCTTCCTTTCCACACTCACAAATGGGTTGCCAAACGACACCTTAATTTGACTATTTTTTTCAAGTTTAAGAGATAAGGTCATTTGGGATTCCTTGTCCTTATTCATTTTCGTTTTACTTAAATTAGGGTTCTTGTGCTATGAGGAATTATGAAATTCTTCTCCAATCTGGAACTTTGAGAATAGCTTCTGTGCACATACTTTGAATATACAAGCATGAAGTAAGGATATGAACTAAACTGGCATTCCAATGCTATATGAAGTTGATATGGTGATATTTGTTTTAAACCCTCAAACAATTGGGTTCCCAATATAGCAACGCCAATGGAAAAATAATGTTTCGAGTAATTAGCGACAGAAAAGAAGAAGAATAAAACGGAGGAATAAAGAATGATGTCCATTATTGTTAGACATTGTATGTTTGATTGTTCCTCTGTTGCTTAATTTGCACAGAAGGCAGATGACAACATGATTTTTGGGTTTCTGTACCAGGAAGGACTTTTAATGCAAAAGTCTAGTAATGAAATTTATTTTCTAATTTGCAAAAGATGGTATGAGTGGTTAGTAATAAAGTGTCCTAAGAATATACCTTATCAACTTACAGTCTTACCTTTATGTCTTAATTGCTCAGTATGATGTTTTGCCAAATTCTTATTAATTTGGATTCTCTAGCCGGTCTGCATTCCTTTCACAATGGACATGAAGTTTTTTAGAATCTTTTAAGATTGAAGCATTACTGATCAATTGTCCTTCTTGGTTTCACAACAGACACGCCCGCATGCTACTGTTGAGGTGGAAATTTCAGAAGATATGCAGCTTGTGCACTTTGATTTTAATAGGTACTTTTAAGCTTGCTAATGGCACTTGATTTTTTAAGATAGGATAGTTTAATCTATATGTCAGTGAAGTTTTCCTTCATTCTAACAAGATATGTAATTGTGTGATTTCGTTAACATAGTATCGTCTTTGGAAGAAAGTACTTCTTTTTTATATAATTAGAAAGACAGTACTCTTACAAAGCTTCTTTGTTTGAATTCAGCACTCCCTTTGAGTTGCATGATGATGCCTACGTCCTCAAGGCAATGAAATTATGTCAATTGTCTGGTGCGGAAGGAGGGCAAGATTCTGCCAATGGAGGTGACAATTCAAGTCATCATACCAGTAGTCAAGACCACTTGTCTAATCTACCAAGACCTAGTTTTATGGGTAAGCCGAGTACATCACATCCAGTTCCGGGTATTTTGAAAGGACGTCTCAAGCATGAACTGTAGCTTCATGGTTGTATGTTTTTGGTATACTCACTTCCCCTTAGGTGTTTCTTTTGTACAGTATAATGTAATTTCAGGTGGGATGTCTCAGTAGTATGTAGATATGTTTTGCGGAGATTATCAGTGTTTCAATTTGCCCTTGTTTGGTTAATAGAACATGTCTGCTGATGTGTCAATTCACTATACCATTTTTGCTGTTATAAATTTCTTATATTAATAATTGTTTTTCATTCATAATTATGTTCTTATTTTTCCCCTGAAATGCTGGTTGCAGTGACTTATCTGTTACAATTTGGTATCAGCTTTTTACGCCAAAGTACTATTCTCCCTCCGCGCTAGGGTATCTGGATATGAGCATGGAATTCCATATCGGCGATATATCGATATTGGATCCTACCCGATAAAACGAGACGACCAAATCTTGGTTTTTCAATTTTTTCAAATATCAGTTTTGGACCGATATATCTATAGGTCCGTCTTTACTCGTAATCAAACTGCCGTCTGCAACCGACACTTGCTTGCAAAATAATGAAACTAAATGATGTAAACAAAAATATGAGCAGCAAAAAGGTGACATGCGTGACCTCTTGCGACAACTAGAATTCCCTAATGACGCTGTGGATGCCACGACTCTGTCCGGCTGCTGCGTTTTGGCTTGTCAGATACGACTCCATCGAGTTTCCTCCTTTCCGCCTTGTTTTTATGTGACTTTGGAAGACCTTAGGGGCCGTTTGGGGGCGTGATTAAAAGCAAAATATCCACTGCCACGACTCTGTCCGGCTGCTGCATTTTGGCTTGTCAGATATGACTCCGTCGAGTTTCCTCCTTTCCGCCTTGTTTTTATGTGACTTTGGAAGACCTTAGGGGCCATTTGGGGGCGTGATTAAAAGCTTTGCTACACTGTAGTATCCATGTTTTTTCGTCGTGTTTCACGCTGGATATGAAAAAAACATGGATGTTAGAGTGGATGTGGAAAATACAATGTAGATATTTACTTATAATCATGGCCCAAACGGCCCCTTAATCTGTACATTGCTCCTGACGGGTGATTGGATTTTCTGGCTTGGCCTGTCTTTTCCGGCAATTGGTTCTTTTGGCCTCGATTGCCCCTTGCAACTTGATCTCTGGCTACGGTTGTTTGTGGCGACTGATTGTGATCCTGGTTGGTTCTTGTAATTGGGTATGATATCGTGTCTGGTTCCAGTCCATGGCAAATAGACCTTCCTCGATTGATCCTTCTTCCTAGACAAATCCGATTCCTATGCTCCTAGAGCCAATCCTTCGAGAAATCCTTCTTGCTCCACCATGACTGCTGGTACAACCTCCTCAGTTGGGTCATGCTTACCGGTGCCATTGGCTCTTCATACGGTCCATCGGCTTCCATCTGCTATGTCACCAACCATTTGGTCCTCCTTGGCGAGGCCTATTTGATTAAAACACTTTTAATGATGATCGATGCTTCGCTACTTGATTTTTGGATGGTTGTATCCAGGTAGCACCCTAAGGATATATGAAGATTGTTAACTTCATTTCAAGTTGCTATAAGATAACAGTGGTAGTGCATATGGTCGGCACGTTGTGCAGCAAAATTTGACGGCAAACTATGAATGCACATTCAATAATTTGGCTCGTTAATGATCATTTGATATAACTGGTTGCCGCATCCTCTTACTCTCAATGAGGACAATATTTTGGAAGGCTTTTAACATTGAGGATTTGCATTTTGAATCTACTGAAGTCTTTCCAGTGGAATGAATAAAGCCCCCTTCGGGTTATTAGAAGTTAAAGTCTATCCTGTAGATGGTTCCCCCAAAAAGTTACCCATGCTTCTCCATTGGTAGTGGTTTGTTATCTGTAACTCTAATGGGGAGCCTTCCTTTCTTCTTTGTCATCATTATCGCACTTCCTCTAATATTCTAGTGGAAGCCGTACCTATGTTGAAGACTTGCGCCGTGCTATTTCATTGAAGTACCTCCCTTACTAGTTGCTCCCTTGAAGAATTACATCTCTTTTAATCACATTTATCAGTAGGCAGATGTCATAGCCGACTACCTAGAAAATTCTTATTGTAGGTTTCAGATTTCTAAGGTTACGTATACTATTCCACAAGATCTTTGCCACCTGAAAGGCATTTCTGTCACGGACAAAACTCGCCTTATTTTTGTTTTTGCTTTTCCTTATTTTTGTTAATCTTGGGGTTTCGGCATCAGGTCTCCCCTTCTATTTAGATCTTTATTAATAAACTGGTGAGATAAATAAACTAGTAAGGGTGTGGGTGTGCGTAACCTCCCCTCTTTGGTGGTTTTTAAGGAAAAATAACATACCCCCACGGCCCTGATTTAATAACTCCTCCAAAATTAAACACTCCATTGGGCTCTAAGAAGGCGATACGATACGGACACGTCGTCACGCCATTTTTCCAAAAAGTAGGATATGACACAGCTAATAAAAAAATATTTATTATTATTTATAAAATATTATTATAAATTTATAATTTAAAAATTAATTTAAATCATAATTTTTTATATCTTTTAATACTGTTTTAATTTCCAGGTCAATGTTTAGGCACGTGGTACTGCACTCGAGTACCTGTTTTACTTACCTGCTCCGGCAGAGAATGAATGAAACACCTACTGCCCCCATTCTGACATGCCCATTTTGACATTTTTTCAACCCATTCTGACATGCCCATTCAGACATTTTTTTCCAACATAGTAACAAGCTACTGTTGAGACTTGAAACTGACATCAAACCCTCCGATGCGCGTGTCCGGCCGTGTCCCATACGTATCCTATTTTTCTGGGTTTTTTTTTTAAAAAATGGCACGGACACGCAGGCAGCCGTGTCGCCAGCGTATCCGTGTCGGATACGTGTCGGATACGGACACGGCTGCCATTTTGCCGTGTCCGTGCTTCCTAGATTGGGCTCAATTTAAGCAGATTCCGAACCTCTTCTTTCCGATGATAGAGTTTCTTGGCCGTAGTTTCCACCATTCACTAAAAATCAACAACTGTTCCTGTTGTGAAAAGGATCAATTTATGCAGTCGGAGACGATCATCCGAGAAATTCGACAAATAAAATACAGACGATGAAGAAACAAATGCACACGATTTGATGTGGTTCGGCCAAACCGCTTCACCACCAAGGAAGGATTTTTATTCACTGTGTCATATAACATAAAGTATAATAATATTCTCCCAAATCCCTTTGAGATTATGTTATAACCTTATTCTAGTTAGGTTAGGATTAATAGTTTCCTTCATTAGTTAGATTCTAATGACTAGACTCCTATGTCAATTAGGACTATAGTTTAGAGTTTATCCTATGTCAATTAGGACTATGGTTTAGAGTCTATAAATATGTAAATAGTTTTTCCTACTTCATAATGCATGATCAATGAAATAGTTATTTTTTAATTTAATTAATATTAGTCTTTCTTAGCTCTAATCCTACTCTTTCTTCCCTTTCTCCTATAATGGAATTACATGTAGATTACGGTCTACATCATTAGTATTAGAGCGGTCGTTCCTCCGGACCGATCATGGTGACGTTAGAGTTGCGATCCTCGACTCCCACTCACCCTCCTGGGCTTCCGCCATGGAATTGTGAAGACAACTTGGCAAATTTGAAGCAAGACATCGATGATATCTTCGACAAGAAATGATTTGACACTGCAGAAGATTTGTACATCCACCATTCAGCCTTTGCAGTCTGAACCCGAGCCTTGCATTGCAGAAGATTTCACTGCCAAAATTTTTCCCTCGCTACTGCCCGTCAAAGAGCCATCGGACACAGTTGAAGTCACGGAGGTGCAGCCCAAAATTGTGCATCGTTTCCCTATGTGACACACTCCACGATGGGTCCTTCGCCGGAAGCCCCATCAACATTGGATACGTCGTCACCAGAAGATTGCCTGCTCAATCAACCGCCTCTCCATGCCCAAGGTGGCACCTTTGCGACCCATCCACCCTCCGTCTGACTGGATCTACTTCCAGTTGTCGCCGCTCAAATCTACAACGATCGCACCGCCTTTGACGACAGTGCTTCCTCCTAATCCCGCCTCCTCCCTCCATCGGCAGCGACCCTTAAACCAAGCCGCCACTAAGCCGCGACCACCACCAGATTCGCCGCTGTGTAACCCCTGTTGCCCAAAGACACCACCTTTAGCTCGGCCGTCACCAAAGCCTCCGCCTTTTGGCCGACAAGTTTGCCTCCGATGGTGCGCTTCAACTTTCGTCGTCGCCGCCCATCATGTGGCCTCAGGTACCATTGCCACCACCGCCGTCGTGCTTGCCTTGCTGTCGCCTTTTGTGACCCCGATGCCTCCGCCTCTGCCGAAGCTGCCTCCTACAAGAAGCTCAATCGCCACTTCAGCAGTCGCGCTAGACGCCTTGGCAGCGCCGTTCGAAGTAGCTAGGGCATCGATGGGGAAGACGATGGTTCAACTCCTGGAAAATGGGTTTTTGGACCAGCCTCTATTGGTTTGGTCCAACGTGGGCTGGGCTGGTTCAAGACTTCTCTATTGTTTGGGCTTGCTTCAAGCTATCTACCTTGGGTTGGTTCAACGCCATTACTAAAAAAAAAACAAATTCCGACAGGTTTTATGTGGCCCATTATTGGTTCACAACTTTCTCGACAACATTCTCTATGCCAAAACAGGGTCCACTCCTTTATGAATCCAAGTTCAGCACACAATTCGTCTATAGGAGCCTTCATGGGTCTAACGTATTTTTATGAAGTTGAGTCTTTTGCATTCTTGCCTTCAATGCAACAAAAGCACATCGAAGACGAGGTAATGCGAAAGCGTTGGTGGAATGTTATGACCTTATTCTAGTTAGGTTAAGATCAATAGTTTCCTTCATAATTGGATTCTTAGGACTAGACTCCTATGTCAATTAGGACTATAGTTTAGAGTCTATCCTATGTCAATTAGGATTATGGTTTAGAGTCTATAAATATGTAAAAAGTTTTCCCTACTTTATAATGTATTATCAATGGAATAGTTATTTTCTAGTTAATTAATGTTAGTCTTTCTTAGCCCTAATCCTAGTCTTTCTTCTCTTTCTCCTATAATAAAATTACCTGTAGATTACGGTCTACATCAGATTACAAGCACTCGTACCCAAATTGCATGAACAAGCTTCATGCTTCAAGACTCTCTCTACTGTAAGTCCTAAAGTATTCAAGAGATTACAAAAGATGAATACCTCAAAGTAGCCCTAGAACATGCCCCCCCCCCCCCCCACCACATAGGCCCTTGGATGTGCAATCAGTCCCCTAGCCTAATAGAGGAATGAATCCCATGAAGATATACCTAAAAATGGAGGTTTCCAAGTCCAAGTCGCATGTACTGGTCTGCCGGACAGTTCTAGCAGTCGCTGATCGTTTAAATATAAAACCCTTGCAAGTGCACAAGGCAATTGTACTACAGTGAGCATTAATAAGGGTTGTCGAACCTCAGGGACGGATGAATGATTTACCAAATTCAAGAAAAAATAACAATGTCGATTCTAGACTAAGAAAGTAATGAACTTTTAATATGGTTCCGACATATGAGGGTATGTGTATTGTAAGAAAGATGTGCCACTCCCAAAATTAGAGTGATTATCCCACCCACGGTTGTAAGTATCAGCATATAAGGGTCGTGGGTGGTAGGGCACTTCATAGGGAGGGGGATTAGGTGTGTGTGAAGAACAATAATTATTAAAGCTCCTATATAGGTTCTCATGGCTAAATCCATAAAAAGGTGAAGACACTTCCTCACCATGCATTCATCAACACACGAACCACACTGTCACACATCCACAAATCATAGAAACAACCCTAGATATTCATAATTAGTATTCAGCAGCCCTAAATATCAACAACTAATAATCCTAATAGCTCCAATTAGCACAACATACAGTCACAGAGAAAAAAATGAAAATACCAAACACACAAATTTATCTAAAAAGAGAAGGATAAGATAATGCAAACTAGGGGAAGGGGTGGCCATTCCACGTTGCCGAGAATTTCAAACACACAAATTAAGCTACTGACAAATAATCTAAGCTAAGACTCACTAAACTACTCTAACACTAATTATATTAAGAATCTGGTAAACTATTGGCTTCCATCCCCGGCAATGGCGCCAAAAAACTTGATCGTTTAAATATAAAACCCTTGCAAGTGCACAAGACAATTATACTACAGTGAGTATTAAGAAGGGTTGTCGAACCTCAGGGACGGATGAATGATTTACCAAATTGAAGAGAAAATAATAATGTTGATTCTAGACTAAGAAAGCAATGAACTTTTAACTAAACTAAGTGAGAATTAATCAACGTGGAGAAGACCAAGGCTTCGAATCTACCACAATAAACTAGTGTATCGTTTCTCTCTCTCTTTTGAATACAGATTTCTAATTGGCTAGCATATTCCTCCCGGACATACTATTGTCAACTCAACATATAGTGCTCTCCTCTCAGATGTAACACATAAAACAATTAAAACATGGAATTATGATCTATCTCTCTCGAGTATAAACCAATGAAACTTTATTGATACATAACACCTCAGCCTACTCATGTTCCTCTCAGATACGCAAGTATTCTTCGGATTGAAACTTACAAGAATTCACTCTTGTCTCTCTCGAATATAAAGAACAAACCTTTATTGAATTAACAATGATTACACAATAAAATCCATACACCAACTAGAGTAAAAACATAAAATGAGAGAAAAAAAACTACACAACTAGATTATTGGGCTTCATCTATGCCTTAGAAAAGTTTTTAGCCTCGCATCGGAAGAGAAATCACCATTGTGTTCTTCATATTCTTCATCTTCTTCTCTCCTTTGCTCTAGCCTCCAATTTAGCTCTAGTTCTCCAAGGGTTTCTCCAAGATTTTTTCAAAACGTTCTCCCACAAGGCCTATTTATAAGTTTGAAGAGAAACCACGAAGTCCCCTTCTAAATCCAAGTCGAAATAGGTCTTATTTCCGGTTTTCTGTATACGGCGATCGATCGCTCCGTATTGCCAATCGTTCGCTTACCGATCGATCGCAATTCCTTCATTATTTCTCCCGATTGATCGCTTTGCCAATCGACGCCGTATGATACCGATCGATTGTAGTTACTGTCTTGCGCGATTGAAAAATTCCAGTTGATACGATTGATCGTTTTTATGCCAATCGATCGTTTCCTTCAATACACTGCTTTTGCGGCTGAGGTGATCGATCGTAGTTACTGTTCATGAATTTTAAATAGCTATAACTTTTCGTTCCAAACTCCGAATTGCACGTAGTTGGTGGTGTTGTAAAGATAAATTCTTGAGCTTTAACATGAAGCTTGAATCAATCAAATACGACATTTGTACACGAAGTTATGATGACTTAACCATTTAAGTTACTTTTCTCCTCATTTCTGTGTATGACCCTTGTTTCCTACAAAAACCAAAAACTATATTAAAGTAGTAGTTATTCTAATCAAACACTAGTATAATCATAAGTTTAGGAGATAATAAAATGCATATTTCATGTGTAGATTAGTCGCCAAAACAGTAAGCAAACCGATTGGCCTCTTCCTTTTTTATATTTACCAAACTGCCACCGCATCCATTCTTCTCTTCCCCTGCATCGTCTTCTTCTTTTCCTCCTGATTATTCTTCCTCCATCTCCATGCCTTCCCTCTATCTTGGAGTTTAAGGCACAAAACGCAACAATCTCCGCTTTGACTTGAATTTCTAGGTCACCTAGAAGCGTCCGTTAGAATAACCTCCACCTCCAACTATCTCCACCTTGACTCGAACACCTCAAGTTACCTAAGAGCCTCCATTGAAAAAATCCACTAAAGGTCAAAACACCTCCTAACAATCCTCTATTTGACTTGAACTTCTTCAAGTCATATAGAAGATACATTTTCCATCTAGAATTTTACACCATGCGCTCTCCACCTAGAACAGTCACCCGCATGCACCCCTCTTGGATGCATTGTAATTCCAATTGAATCATGAATTGACCAAGCCCAAACCACTGTTGAGTTTGCCCGCATTATGTGCACTTCCCTCACAAATACCTATGATATTCGAGACAAATAAATCCAAGTCCTCAAAGTCATACCTACTTGTTGACACCTTCGTATGCCACTTTGAAATTCCTAGAGCTATGGATTGAGTACCCTGATTATCTATACTACTCCTCGAAGAATGTATGTGCACCCAATCCTCCCTTTGAGTAGGCCAGTTACCAACCTCAACATCAATATCCCGATGGTGTTCATTATGTTCATCCTACAAACACAATACCTGGACTACTACACTTTCTGTTGCACACACTACAAATATGTACCAACTCCATGCTACTTGGTCCAACACCACCATACCTACTCCCTTTGTGATCTTCACCACACCACCAATTGCAACAAGCTAACAACTAGTGATATTTAACACATGGGCATGTCTCATGCTAGTTATAGTGTAATCCACACCACTAAATATTACAATATAAATGTTCCATATCCCAATGACCTCACAGGTGTGAAGGGTTTTCACTAGGATAATCCAACTAGGAATCAACTCATAAAATTTCATGGAATACTTATGAAGCAAATAACTCAAATCTAGAATCCATGGATCTTCAAAGTCCATACCTGATGTGATTTTCATCCCATCATAATCCACAATTCCATACTCAAACATGGTCAATTGATCACCGAATGAATTTTTACCTTTCCTCCCCTGATCTTTCTTCCACTTTTGACGTTTCCTCTACATATATTCCCTTTGTTTGTAACAACAACAAACTACCTTTGATTTGTACTTAAAATCATATATTCTAGAATGTCTTCCACGTGCTAGGAGATCTCCTCTTCTCGACGATGTACACTCGTCCTAGGACTCCATCCGATGAAATTGTGTGCTCCTCACCTCCATCTCCATTTCTTGATAATCAACCTTATTCATCTCCTTCGATTTGCCCCTTGCTCCAAAGAATGCTTTTATCATCACTTGATGTCTCAAGAAATCCTTCACCCTTTGTTGCCACAATCCAAAATTTTCTATATCGTCCAATTCTCCATCTTCGACCACAACTCCTCTGAACCAAAGCTTCGATACCGATTGCTGTGAAAAGAAGGATTGATCCTTGTGGTTGAAGATTTTCATATGAGAAATTCGACAAAGAAAATATAAACGACAAACAAACAAAAGCACACTATTTGGTGTGGTTCAGCCAAACCGCCTCACCACCAGGAAAGTATTTTCATTTCTTTGTATCGTAGAACATAAAGTACTTTAGCACTCTCACAAATCCCTTTGAGATTATAAGCATTCATACCCAAACCCTTCCTTAACCTTCAGAATGAACAAGCCTCATGCTTCAAACCTCTCTTTGTAATAAGTCCTAGAGTATACAAGAGATACACGAGATAAATACCTCATAGGAAGACTAGAACCCCCCCCTATGCCGTTGGACGTGCAATCAGTCCCCTAGATTAATAGGGGAAGGAATCCCATGAAGGTACGCCTCAAAACAAACCAAAACGGAGGTTTCCAAGTGCAAGCCTCGTGTAACGGTCGACTAGAACCCTTGCCATCCAAAACAGTAAGCAGACCGGTCGACCGGATAAGGGTACCAATCGACCGGTTGGCTTCTTCTTCTTCTTTTTTTTTTATGTAGCAAACTGCCACCACAACCTTTCTTCTTCCTCCGCTTCCCTTGCTCTTCTTCTTCCTTTCCTCCTCGTTCTTCTTCATCTCCATGCCTTTTCCCTCCATCTTGGAGTTCAAGGCACAAAACTCAATAGTTCCTGATGACAAAGTCCCTTAGCTCTATGGTTTCCACCATTCAATAAAAATCAATCATTTTTACCATGAAATTTTGAAAACGGAACAGAGGGGTAACTGTCAGAAAAGGGAGGGGGGTGACAACACAAGAAATTATAGATTATAGTTGTAGAATAATATAAATGACAAAATTTGCAAGGGAGTTGACTAGCACATTTCCGGTAAATAATACTCCTTCCGGTCACTTTTAATTGCGACAATTAGCAAAAATATGCTTACTGAAAGTAGATGATACCTTTCTCTAAGTACCTTCCATCCGGGGGGTTGAGATGGCGATGACAGCCACTTGGCAGCGACCCTAGGACGAGGTCCATAGCCCTTCACGATGGAACGTGACTAGCTCACTCAGAAATCCTAGGTTTTAATTGTGGACCCCACACAATAAAATTGACCAATTATGTGATGGTCTCAATTAAAAATGACCAACTTGTTGATTGCTTGAGACGTTGGTAACCAACTTGCTGATTGCAATCATGAATGTCTTTAGCGAATATTTTGAATTTCTTAGTTTCTTCTCCTTCAAACCAGATAAGATTTCCAACTCCCTCCGTCCCGAATTATTATCACCATAAGATTTTCTAAAATGAACTAAATTTAGTTCATTCTGAAAATCTATTTTTGTATAATATTTGTAAAAGTCCATTTTTGTGAAGTCCCTACAATCATGGTACAAATTTTATCCCATCTAGTGAAGTTTGATTCTACGAGATTTGATCATTATCATGATGAACCTGATTTATTGATATCAACTCAGTTTGCCCTAATCTTCTCTAGGAAAACCAAAAATCGAGGAGAGTCAGCCCATTCACCTCTATTTTCCCTTAGCTGGCAACATGCTCCTCTCCTCCCTCATACAGCATACTCGATTTGGGTATGTGCTCCTCTCCTTCTTCCTTCTTTTTTCTACTTTCTTCTACTACTTCATTTCTTCATAATTCTTCAATTATACAAGTTCCTAAACTCCTTATTCAAGGATAGATCGATTCATTGTTCTTGAGCTTCAAAAGCTTGCAACCAGTCTTTTCACAATAGGGTCGCCAAGTTGTAGACGAGAAGGTATGGTGTATAACTTTAATTATAATTCTTGTAAGAATTGAGTAGAATAAGGAGATGAGTTGTGATTGATATTTTTAAGATTTTGAAACGTAAAATGACAAGTTAGAGCTAGTAGATTTGCATGACACAAGGCTAGGGACCTCTTTCAAAAGATTTCCTTAATATTTTGTTTTCTGTGTACATATATATGATACTTTGTGGATTTTCATTGCATATGTGAATGCTTTATTGTTTGTGGTTGAAATATTATTATGCCTCATGTCATCTTATTACATTTTGTGCATGTTGAATTTATGATACATTCTTTATGATAATGATTGTTGTTTTTTGGAACTATGATCGGATTGTTCACATTTGTTCTTATTCTATTGTCAGGATTCATTCTTTAGCATCCCAGTAAATTTGATAAATAATTTTAATGGAAAACTTATAGTTTTTGGGCCTCGACACCATCATCGATAGTGTCAGGCTGTCGATGATCAGAGTATCGATGAGCCGGAGCATTTACGCCCATTTTTTTTTGAGTTCTTTCGGTTTCCAGAGCATTAAGACCTTCTATTTTCCATTATGTACTTTAAGCGTGTGGAGTGGAGGCTAGGGGTGGAGAAATCAAGGAGAAAGCATGGATTCGGAACGGTTCGTCTTCAATTTTGAGGTAGGAAAGCATCTAACCCTATATTATTTGGTATGTGCATGTAGTTGGCTTAGAGTCCAATTGCATGAGACTTGTTGATGATTGTTTGCTTGATCCATGAACTATGGTTAAGTTTTAAGACATGATTTTTATGATTAATAGTGGTTTGATTGAGAAATGGCAAGGATGGAGATGCGATCTAAAAGGTAACGGTTGAATGGATGATTTTTATGGAATAAAATTATACTGTTTTGATGGATTTATACTCATCAAAGCATGTGTTAGATGATTAAAAGCGTTTGGGGGAAACGTAAAACCCTACTCTTGATAATTCAAAGTCAAGGGTTCATTTTGAGATGGAAGGATGCTATTTTGTGCACGAATAATGTCTAGGCCGCCTATCCTGCCACCCACTAAAGTTGCATGCGCCCGTATGTCATTTGCATCGTTTGCATGGGCACCACTCTTCAGAGAAAAAAATACGCGCCCGTCCAACCTTTTTATGCACATTCCATTTATAAACCCATGCTGTGGATTATGAAATGCCCCATTGTAGCTGAAGCAGATAAACCAGAGTCTACCATGTTCTCTCTGCATAAGAACTCCTCGCTGAAGACCCTCTCCACCTCCCTATCAAAATACCTTCTTCTCCTCTTTGCTCCTAGCCATCACCCCGGCGGATTTCATATGGAATCCGTGAGTGGTCCTATTTTTGGCAGACTCATGGACAACCTTATGGTGTAGAGAAACAGGGTGTGATGGACTAGAGAGATGCAAGTTTCTATTCTTTGTTTCAAATAGTCTACTAAGATCTTCCTACAATGTCGTCAACAAGACTCTGCATTTACATTTACAGTAGTTTGTATGTGAAGAACCAACTTATTGTCTCAACCATGCGAACATAAGAATGATTGAGAGTAAATGATTTAAAGGCTAAAAGATGATTTTTATTTTCTCAATAGCAAAGGAAGATCATGGAGGGGTTTTCTTCTCTACAAGGATCTCTCAAAGAGTTTGGTGAAAAAACCCTAGCCTCCCCTCTTCATTCCCGCCACATCCATAACCTATGCTGTAATAGGTCTCAAATGAGTTTGGTGAAGAAAACCTAGCCTCCCTTCTTCATTCCCACCACATATACAACTTATGCTGATTTAGGTCTCCAAGCCTTAGCTTAAAATGTTCTTCATCTAGGAAAGAAATTTGACTCGAACTGGACTCTTTCTGAGTTTCAAGTTCCCGGCGAATGTTTGCTTGTAAGGTCTGAACCTTTGGTGAACAGTGACATCTTGGAAACAAACCAACAACTAAGGTCCACACTTTAACCGTAGAAAATTTATAAAATTTAAACTTTGATCCAAATTCAATTCACTATTCACTCAACTAATCTAATATCAAAACTTGTAAATAGTGTTTGAATGTGATGTGTATGATTATACCTGACAAAATCTTGACTCTTCAGCTTTTCTTCAACTTTGGCTTTAGTCATCAAGGACATAGACCTAATTCTAAAATTGACTCAATGCCTACATACATGAGCGACATAGTTTTGTGTAACGAAATAAGCCAATGCTAACATAGGACCCAATACGCTCTTACTCATTGATGAATTTAGTAACTTTTCATATCAACATAATTTATAACCCTGAACTCCAAATAATTGGAAATTCCACAGTTTAATAACTGTGTGGTTACCTACTCCACATGTTCAAGATAAACCTTACTGTATTCACATCAACAGTATTATCACATGCATCGCATGCCTCTTTTTGGGCAGATAATTGGGTCTCCTATGGGCCATTATCCCATTCAATAACTTACCACGAACCATCACTTACAGTCATGCCTTCACACAGATCCTCTTAATCCAAAGTTAGCGATATCCTGCTCATAATCCCACCAAGCTCAATAGATACATTAGTGATAACATTAATCTTTCGCGTCCAAAGTAGTGTATAATATAACACAATATTTGTTACTCCAATCATAGTGGAAATCACACCAATCTCCCCAAGAAGGTATCTTAAACGTAATTATCATCCTAAATAAATTATGGGGAATTTATATATTAAATCGTAAAAAAAAATTATGAAAATGACACACTGTAGCAAATATTTGTAAAATAGGGTATCTGACAAGCCACGCAGGTGCCCGCGTGGTGCGGGTGCTTGCGTGACTTTTTTTTTAAAACCAAACCAAAAGGCGTTGGTTGAACTGACGCCTCTCGGTTAACAGAGGCGGAACCGACGCCTCTTACTGCCTTATGATTTTTCGTCCCATTTTAAATAGGCAGTCACTTCAACGATACATATCTCTCTTATTTCTAACCCATTTTCATTCATTTTTTTTTTCATTCTTCCTTATTTTTAGTGCTCTTTCTAATCATTATGATATCACAAAGATGTTGAGCCATCACATACTATTTATCATAGTTTTTGTAATATTTTTTTCCATAAATAGTATACGATGGATCAATATCTTTGTGATATCATTATGACCAGAAAGACCACTAAAAATATGGAAGAATGAAAAAAAATGGGCGAAAATGGATAAAGAATGAGAGAGATATGCATCACCCCTTTTAAAATGGGACAGATTTATTTTAGTGGGACAAATTTCAATTTTGCATATCTCTCTCATTCTTCATCCATTTTCGCCCATTTTTTTTTATTCTTCCTTATTTTTAGTGGTCTTTCTGGTCATAATGATATCGCGAAGATGTTGATCCATCGCATGCTATTTATCGAAAAAAATACTACAAAAATTACGATAAATGGTATGTGATGGCTCAACATCTTTGTGATATCATAATGACTAGAAAGAGCACTAAAAATAAGGAAGAATGAAAAAAAATGAATGAAAATGGGTTGAAAATGAGAGAGATATGTATCGTTGAAATGACTGCCTATTTAAAATGGGACAGAAAATTATAAGGCAGTAAAAGGCGTCGGTTCTGTTAAGGTTGATGTCGGTTCAACCGATGCCTTTAGGTTTAGTTTTTTAAAAAAAAACCACGCGCGCTTGTTTGGCTTGTCAGATACCCTATTTTGCAAATATTTGCTACAGTATGTCATTTTCATAATTTTTTTTTATAATTTATTATGTTATTTTCCCATAAATTATGCACCATTTGACATATATTCAGCAGAAACTGCAAAATGAATTGTCGGCTCACTGTTGTTTAACCAAGAAATTGTTGATAAATAGTGCAACTATAGATGTTTTCTGACGTAAAAGCCCGATTACTCTCACTACACTTATTCAACCATATGTAACACTTTTTATTGAGTGCATTAGTTACGAAAACATCATAGAATAACAAAAGTGTAGGAACTTTATACAATTGGTCTATTTATCAAAAATATCTGCCAATTCAATTCTAAACATCACGATTCGGATTATTAATTATAAATCCATCATTTGTATCCTATGACACTTTGTGATGTGTACATTAATAGAGCGCACCTAGCGCATGAATTTTAAGCAAGGAGACAAATCCACCCTGTAAGGCCTGTCGGCCACCTCAGAGCCTGCCGTGGCAGTGCAATGTCAACATTGTACCTCACTTCATAACAATTCAGAGGACTAGATTATCCCAAAATCAACCACTTCAATTCCCCCAATTCTCCTCTTGGAATTGAAATCCCCCTACACACTTTTTCCCTTCATTAGTTACCTCATCTGCCAAATGGTGCAAGCCATGTGTGGGCTTTTTTCCAATAAAAAAGAGATACATAGAGGCTTGAACAGTAGGACATCACAAAGTTCATGTGATTAAAATCCGGCCAATTGAGAGTTGATTATACAAAGTGCATGTTTCTTTATTCTACATGTGCCTGTGATTATACGGGCAGTGATATCCCTACATCACTGACATCGACATCAGTGAATGGGTAAACTGATATAAGGACATCAATGCCCACTCAGTGATGTATATATCAATCAGGAAAAATGATGTAGAAATATGATTTTGATATTTTTCCAACCCTAGTGCCTTTCTCTAAAGTAAGAAAATGGAGTTGAGAGGGACTTACATAATAGTATCCGATAGAGCTGTCAATCCAATATGGCCAATGTCGTGTGGAGTGTGGACATTAAAGTTTGAACGAAGTGAATGTAAGTTGGGGGTGAGGCCATGTTCTCAATGTGAAGTAAGAAAATGGAGTTGAGAGGGACTTACATAATAGTATCGGATAGAGCTGTCAATCCAATATGGCCAATGTCGTGTGGAGTGTGGACATTAAAGTTTGAACGAAGTGAATGTAAGTTGGGGGTGAGGCCATGTTCTCAATGTGGATTGTGAGTCTGTGACCCATGTAGGGTGTGAATAATCACATGCGCACGTCGTACTCATATGACCCATTTCAACTGCACACTTGATGAAAATGTTTGTTGTCCCACCATCTCTTCTCTTTCTGTATTGAATTGAACTACATGGTATTCTTTTGGCAAATGCCTCTAATACAAGTAGAATTTTTGTAGAATTGTAATAGGCTTGAAGGTTTATTGTATATCTGGTCTAGATTCTAGAGGACCATATAAACTTATTTCCAAGTCACAGGCATATGCATCCTGCAGCGCCACATAGCATATAGCTAACTGTTCTTGTGACTGGGCTCCATGAAGAGATACATAGGGTTCCTAGCATGGTACATAGATGCACAACATGCTCCTAGCCTAAATGTTACACAGCTAGCGAGTGCCCAAGCTAGGAGCATGTTGTGCAATTATGTACCATGTTAGGCCTCTATATATCATGTTATGAACTCTAGGTACTCTGTTCACCGACTTTGGTCTCGGAGCCCGGTGAGGCTAGGCACAGCATAGCAAATAAGTACCAAAAATAATGGACCTTCGAAATCCCAACGCAAAGCCACACAAACACAAGCCCGAAGCCCCAAACCACGTGGTGATATGAAGTCTCCTTTGGAGCGTGGATTCGAAAGGAGACGACATGAAGACTCTGTAGGAGGCCATTGCACAAGGGACAATTTTTTTATCTTATATGCTTAATAATTATTTAGTTGTATCATGTGTTTGCATTATAAGGGGCTTATCAAAACTTAATATCCATGACTAATGGGTAATAGGGTGTGCTGTGCACGACTGCTAGCGCAGGCGCCAAATCATCCATAACATTTACTAGGAAACAATCACAATGAATACCATAAAGTGATAGAGAAGACTAGCAATCAAAGGAAAGCAACAAGACAAATAGTGGTCGATAATACGGCAATCTACCCAGCTTCATGGACAAACGACAGCAAATTAACTGTGATCACCCAGGATAACAAAATGATCACAACATTTATCATAATCCAAGAGCTATCTCAAGAAATTACACCCTTGATTACCCCAAGCTCTCTCTCCCACATTCTAGTATAAAAGCATGTATTGCAATTCTTCTCCGAAGAGCTCTAGCATAGCCTTTTATACTTCAGGTAGCTGGAAATCAATGGGAATAGAAAAACCTCTAAATGGTGTTTCGATATTCAATGAACGCATGCAATGAATCACGCCCCGCCCGAAATTCTTTGTGTGCATCCAGACGATAAGATAGTGTCTTTACATTGATTGGAAAAGTTTTTGATCGATCGGACCTAGTTGAGCCAGGGTAGCCAAGGCTGAAGTGCGACATGGCGAGGAAGGTGGAAGGGGACGCAGACCAGATGTAACAGTTGGCGACGAGTACAAGATATTGTATATATGCAGAATATATGACCGGTGAGGGATATTAGGTTGTGGGGGAAAGAGGAGTAAGGACGAAAGGATCAGCCGCGAAGTTAAGAGCATTTGGGAGGACTTCGCATTGTGTGTGCTTGAAAAATCTTTTGTTTTTAGTGTGCGGGAAGTCAAGAACCTGTAATGCAAATGTTGATGCTTTTTCATGTTGGGTTGAGTGAGTACACTCGAGGGAACTACATGTATTAGTTCTCAATGATTCATACTATTAATTACTACCTTACATTTTAATGCACACCACACAAAAAATGTACTCCCTCATATTTAGAATTATTAACATGAGATTTTCCCAAAAACCATATGTTGATAATAATTCCGGATGGAAGGACGATATTGTTTCTTCACAAATTCCATCTCAGAATTCCATCACCTAAATATAGAGGCCTAACTTGGTATATAGCTTGCGCCTCTATGTGCCACACAATGCGAAGACAATCTCACATTAGGATGTCTTATCTCTCCAGCCACCCTGTTGCATAGAATGGCTATGGCTCCGGTGCAGTTAGTGACCAGGTAGAATGATGCACGTTTGCCCGCCGCTATTGTTACACACCTTCCTGGTAATGGGGCTAGTGTAAATGACTTGGGTAATTTTACCGTGGCCTTGCTAGTAGGGACATCATTCTTCTCACGGTTGTTCGTCTAAATAATTTTGAAAGAAACATTCGCATTTTATAGCCAAAAGTGTAAAATAAAAGCAGAGCTCCACTATCCCTTACTGGAAGCCCTTCTTTATAAGTGGGGGGAAAGCAGAGCTTGGCCCTCTCCGAGTGCATACGGCTGACGCTATTTCCACAAACAAATAATTGCATGCAACATGATCCGTTTGGTATAGATTCGTTCCCCACGCATGTTTCCAACTTCATTAAAAAGGACACCAAAATACAGCACCTGATTCTTCCATGTCACCAACCCACCCTTATCCTCAATTATTGCAGACTAGTACCACAGCTAATAGGACTGTGGAAGGCCCATCTCCTCGTGCGATTCCCTCCCTTATCTCCGTACCTAGCAGATGAGGTGCTGGGCCAAGGAAAACAAAAGAGGTGCAAGAAAGAAAGTGATAGAATGGGGTGGAGGATGACGGGCGAAAGAGATGGCCAGCACACAGGAAAATCAACTCCACAGATTATAATGAGATAGGACTCAGATCAATGCACCTTTAGGAACCAAGCCATGTCGCGCTCACCATCTTCTTCGTCAACACACATGAACCACAAATATATGTTACTATATATATATATATATATATATATATATATATATATATATAAGTTTAAATGAGATTGTTCTCATTTGGCTTATATAAGGCCACTTCCAGTCGTAGCCATTGGATCTTGATCTGATGGCTATAAGGGTGAGTGATGGTTCACACTCACCTACCTACTTATTTAATACCTATCGTCGGATCAGAATCCAATGACCTATAAGTCTGTTTTCATGCCTCACATACGAGAACAATCTCATGTAAACCGTTTTCTCTCTCTCTCTCTCTCTCTGAGCAGTTTTAAATATTTTTACTCCGATCCGTAGCTAAAATTTTGGGCGTGACAAAGGCAACCCAATTTTTCGTAGTTTTTCTGTATTTTCTTAGAGTTTTTCTTTTACTTTTTTATAATCTTGTAGTTTGCTTTAGTTTGCCTTTTTATATTCTTTCTTTTATTTTATTAATGTACTTTGAT
This sequence comes from Houttuynia cordata, assembly GCA_039654745.1. Lineage (NCBI taxonomy): Eukaryota > Viridiplantae > Streptophyta > Magnoliopsida > Piperales > Saururaceae > Houttuynia > Houttuynia cordata. Next base: position 13,240,894 of record CM077504.1, read on the forward strand.
TTTGGTTTGGGAGTGTGTATATGTATTCTTTCCTTTCAACAAATCAAATGTATAAGTGTTGTAGACCTAGTACAATTTCTTCTTTTTCTTAGGTGCATTCTCTCATTTTCTCCCTCTCCTTCATCGTTTATTATTGTACTGATATCTTATTATTACATTGAGGACAATTAGGTTAGGTTTGGGCTCCAGAGAATATGTATTTATTATGTTCATGATATGAAAAAAATCAAATATTTAAAAAATAAAAAATTTATACAAAACAAAAAATCTGAAAAAGAAAAAATTAGTTTTAGGTTATTTTGTGTACTTTTTTTTATAGGTTTTCTTGGATATATCCCTTCTTTACGTTCTTCAATTTTTAAAGACGTTAATTTACATAGAAAGTGTGGATGAATTGACTTGAGGATGAAGACAATTAAATATGTGATTTGGATTATGGTATAATCCTCTTGAATACATGTGCTTCTGTTTTCAAAAATCACTCACACACACTAGTTGCACATAGTAATACAATCTAGCAATTTATTAACTACTATTCTTTAGTAGGATATATATAGTCAAGGTCTATTTTCTTGAAAACGTGGTATACTTGTGTTTTAATGATTATGATAGACTATCTACTTAGCTTTTATTGGTGGAGGTGGCATGAAAATAAGTTAAAAGTATAATACACCCAATAAAAAAAAAGTAAAAAATAAAGAGGTTTGTTACTATCCCTAATGAGTAACCGTGTTTTCTCTAGCTGATTGGCTTAGGAGTTCGCATCAAAAGTTGGAGGATTGGGACGAATTCTCTAGCTGATTGGCTATGTGGCCTATCTAGTTCCAGTTTGGTGAGCATGAGGCGTGCTTTACACCTAGTGCCCTAAGCCAACTGGCTAGGAGTCACTAACATGCCTCTAATTATAAGGGCCTTATAGCTTTCAAAAGCTTAATAGAGTTAGGCCTTACACAGTCAAGATTAAAAAAAAAGAAAAAAAAAAGCAAAGTCGTGTATTATGCTTTTATCCTCTGTATTGTGGACTTTATGGTTTAGGATGTTTGAGCATTACTTCTATCATATTACTCTAAGATAAAGATATATACCCTATAATTATTTTGAATTATTGAGCTCCAATATAACTTGACTAATAGGTCACATTGGATGTGTGGTGACAAATATTTAGTTTGTATGCCTATTTGATCTGTACTTTTGCTTTTTAAAAAGTATATATATATATATATATATATGTGAAATATTTCCAAGATGTATGTGTGGAACAGAACCATTAATGTGAACGTTTTTGTGCTTAAATTATTTATTTACGTTAGTATTAATGATGGGTGTCTTTTAACATAGTTGTGTGTATTTGAATAGATAATAGGATTTGTTTGTATTATGTTAGTTTTTGTTTTAAGTTATTTGTTTGTGGGTAACATGGTTGTAAACCCTTACGAGACAAAACCCATCCTACTAGGGACACCCAGGGGTTTGAAAGCTTGGTCCATATGCTAAATATAATCGTGTTCCCTACTGAAGTGACATTTATTTTTCTAGTTGTTAGTTTGTTATTTATTTTGTTTGTTTTTGTTTTGCTTGAGGACTAGCAAAATGTAGGTTTGAGGGGGTGATGAGTGATGAAAGTTACATGTTTTTACTTTGTCCATAGATGTTGGATTTTGATGAAACTAATTGCATAAGACATTTCAAAAAGTTAAGTTGTCTTTCCAATGCCATTGGCAGTTCGTAAATCGGAGTTCAGAGCAACAAGTTATGCCCTTTTGAAAATTGCTGAGCAGTGAAAAAAAGCTGAATTGGAAGCGCAAATTACTCGCCAACTGACTGTTGAACATTATAGGTAGACCACTAGAAGTGGGATTGCCCTTTTTATCCCATTTTAAGTCCTTTTTGAAGCCTCATTTCTCACCCAACTTGGAGACCTATTAAAGGACTCTTCCAAGACATGAGAGGGGATCCTAATCTCAATTTCTAAAGGGATAGAAGCAAAGGGAGAAGAGTTGATAGAAGAATTCATGGAGATCATCATCAACTTGCGAGGGCTTTTTTCAACCATGAGTGGCTAAGTTCTCGGCATAGGGTGAAGCCTATAGATAAGCAGCCTTGTAAACTTACTTTCTACTCAAGACTTATTTCATGTGTATGAACAATTATGTGATTGAGGTTCAATTGAAGCAATGGTCTTTAATGCAATTCAATTTCCATGATTATTTTTCTATGTGTTTTTGGATTATATGGAATTGATAATCACTCATTTCTAGTAGTTGTAGTATGCAGGAGTAGTTTCACCTAATAGTGCTTACTCCGATTATTGAGGAATTTGAGATAGACTATATACACTTTTGACAACCCATGCCAATAATTTTGGTTATCGTAGAGTAGTGTAGATGGGTTGTATAATTGGGGTAGTTTATGCTATTGTGATTCATTAATTATCTTTTTAGAACAACTCCAACTTGTATTAGGAGTGTTTGTTTCATGCACATGAATGGTTTTTACTAGGAGTAGGAATACTTAATTATGATTCTAGTAGTGGATTTGCCTTAGACAATTTCATACATCGTTTCCTCTCTTGTTTTAATACTTCTTTAACTTTAACTTTTAGTTAAACAAACAACAACCTTCTTTTTTTGAATTTGGTAAATTAACAGCGTCTCCCTCGTGTTCACACACTTTTAACTTGCTCTACTATAGTAGTCTTGTGCACTTGCAAGGATTATCTTTTATAATAGTCACTACTCCCCTCAATGAACCAAAACATAAACATAAGACCCTATATAAACCTTATGTTTTACTCTAACCCCATAGTGCAATCTCACCGTACTCCTTCAGGTAATTTTCTCCTCCTCCTTTTTCCTTTTGTCGCCCCCTCTCCTCCCTCCACTTGGCCGTCGGTCCCTCTCTCCTTCCCTTTGGCCGCAGACCCCATCTCCCCCGATCCTTCTTCTCTAGAGACTCACTCTTTTCTTTTCTAGTCCTTCTCCCTCACCGACGACTTCTTCTTCTTCTATCAAGCACCGCCAGCCACTCCTTCTCCTCTCCCTTATGTTTTTTTTCCTTTTTTGTTTTTTGTCTTTCCCTTTTCTTCCCTGGCACTGGTAACCGCCGGCAGAGCTGATGCCGCTGGTGCCAGCGCCCTTCTTCTGCTCACTTTTCTTTCATTCTTATTCCTTCCTTTTCTTTATTTTCTTTATTTTCTATTTCCATTCTTTTTACCTCTCTTCTCTGCCCAACGGCCGCTGGCAAAAACCAATGGCGTGGTGCCGGCAGGCACATGATCTCTCTCCTTTTTTTCCTTATCATTTCTCTATGTTTTCTTCTTATTTTTTCTTTTCATTCTTCTTTCTCTCATTTTATTTTTTTGTTCTCTTTTTCTTCATCGCCCCTGACAGCTTCTGGCAAAAGCTGGAAACTGCCGGCAGCCTTCCCCATCTACTTCTTCCTTGATTTTCTTTCTTTCTTTCCTCTTCTCTCTCCCTTGTTGCTGGCCTCCCTTTCCCTCTCTTTATTTCCCTTTTTCTTTCTTCCTTCCCCACTTTCCCTCTCTCTCTCTTCTGCCCAACGGCCGCTGGAAGGAACCGATGTTGCCAGCAACCTCCATAATTTTCTTTTTCTCCTTTCTTACAATTTTCAATCTTCTTTTTCGTTGCCCTAAGACTCTAGAAAGCCCTAATCATCCCGACTTGCATTTTATTTCACATCTTACTAATGCATGTGTTTATTTACAGTAGGACACACGCCTCAGTTTACGAAGACAAAACCCACTCCACCTCAATATCATAATGTTCATATGATTTGTAAGGCTCCAAAAAATTATAAGTAAATTTAAAAAGAATTTAATTTACATTTCTGTAAGCCATCGACAAAGTGGCATCAATACGAGGATTGTTCAATGAGTGTTTGTCGACAGTTGGGGGCAGTTTAGTCCATATAGTTCTAAAACATGACTAATTCTAATTCTGAGTATAAAAGGGATTCTAACTCCATTATGGTGACTTTTTCCACATCTAGAGTTTGAAGGAGGCAAAGAAGATTAAGGCTTGAAGGTTGGAGAAGAGGAAGAAGTGTTCTTTGCTTCGGTCAAAATCAAAGTAGGAAAGCTATATATCATAAAGTTATGGGTTGTGTCTATGATCAAATCAGGAGCATCAAGTTTGCTTGTTGTATTATGCATGTTTGGAATGGAAAAAATATGATTTTTAGAATTATAGTAAATGAATATAGTGTTACGTCATGATAATATTACCTTTATTATGTATGATCATACTTTTGTGGAATAATAAGGACTGATATTATGCACAGATTCATGGTGTTGTAAGGTAAGGCAGAATTGGATGGAAAGTATGTGCTTTAGAATGAGTTCATGCTTGTTGCATGCAAGAAGATGTGATTGTATATATTTGGCTTCTTGAAGTAGAGTTACGGAGTATTGGAATATGATTTCATGCTTACACACGTTGTATGATACTTCTTTGTATGCTATACTACTAAAGCAACCATCTTTTCATGAATTTGAACCGAGTAGAATTGAATTGAATACGATAGAACTGTATTTTGTCGAGGGCATTAACACATCATCAGCAACGCCAGGATGTTAGTGGAAAAGTGTCGATGGCCTGAATAGGAGAAGAATAATGAAATTGAAGAAGATTGCTTTACTAAAATTAAGGTAGAACAATATTGCAAATGTATGAATAACACTGAAGGGAAGAATGTAGGATCTCTGTTATGTGGATCATCAACAAAATTCATGGACACAGTTGTGTCGATGATAGGTTGTCGATGGACTCCATAGTAGAACATATTAGAAGGATTTCAAATGAGAAGTAATTCTAAGGTTGTAATGATTAGCAACTAGCATGGTACATTAATTAGGGATTAGTTTTAGAACCATAAGAGTGGGTGTAACGACAAAATTTGAAATACGCAAATTACTTGTAAATCGGAGGAAACTTTTTCCGGTGGAAGACTTAAAATTTGACATTCAAAACATAATACTTGAGCCAAACCTCGAGCCCATCATCATAAAAAACATATTTATGAGCTTTGGGGCATTAATTTCTAATATCAATTTTCGAACATGTCACTATTTAAAGCCAACTACTATAATTCAATTAAATCACAAATAAATAAGATGCATGGGTTGATGCATGCCACAATCCATAGTAAACTAATATTTATTATAATAAAGAAATTGCTTTGTCACACACATGTGCCTAAATCATCACTGAATTTAAAGAAATGAACTAAAGAAACTTGTATTCTATCATGCTTTTTGCTCCTAGCCTCACTCATTCGCCCATGTCCCGCTTAACTCCTACTCTTCTGAACTTGTAGAAGAAAACAAGCTGAGTAAATAGAACTCAGTAGTAAAGGCTACTACCATAGGAATAATACAGTTAAAGTAATAATATAACATGAGTATAGCTATTCTAGCACAGTAACTCATTGATTCCATTTCATACAAATACTTACCTCTGCCACACTAGTTCATAATAGTTGCTACCCTAGGTCTTAGTTCTAAGATCACAGGTAATTCCTTCTAGGTCTCATCTCTTGTGGAGTCAACCTGTACGCATCTCGGTCTTGTCTATTGTGGAGTCAACCAGTATTTAACCTGCATTCTTTTCAATCCCCACCAACCACGCCTAGTAGAAGATCCTGAGGGGAATTCATGGTTCTCATCGGTTTGAGTTATAGGAACCATGGACTTCGCTGTAACTCTGCATGCATTTCTGATCTCTTGTGGATTGAAGCCCTCAAGACTGCGAACCTTGATACAAGCCTTTGTGCTTTCCCACTAGCACGGTTGCCCTTGTGGGACACGGATTATTCTTTCTTCCTTTCTTTTGTCGGTGTTGTTTCTCTTATAGAACCTAAGAGTCTAGCTATCATTCACCTTGGCATGCCCCAAATTTCATCTCTTATTAGAGTAGTTTACTTTTAATGTGCTAAATACTTATGGCATAACAGAAAGATACTGTCATTCACACTAATGCATTGAAATGTGTAAAGTGACAAAATTCAAAGGATAGGCTATTTGAAAATAAAATTAAGAATGAACAATTAAAAAAATAATCTGAAATATTTATTGGTTCAAAGCCATTACAATTATTTTCAAAGTGAATTAAAATTTTAATATCAAACCACGGTATTCTTCATGCTAATCCTCCTTGTCCAGATATTCCTTACGCCTTATCAATAGCTAAATTTGCATTGCTGGAAACATGAGCATTCCGATAAATGTCAAGTAGGATGCAAAACCATAATAGAGAATAATAGGATAATTCAAGAATAATATCATATCATATATAATTGTAACATGAACTACAAAATGTTACAATACAGTTTAAAGACATGATGCCTAACAAAATAATAAGGCTCCATAACTATTTATAGTGCTAGGAGTGAGTGAATTTCTGCTCTCAGATCCTTTGCCACTCGCAAACGGACATCATGCTTAATCGCCAGTAGGGGTTCTCTTGTGGAACCCTGCCATGAATATAGGGTGTGTGCCCCATTGATGCTTGATTTTTTAAAATTAAATCCTTGCAAGTGCATAAGGTAATTGTACTATGACGAGTATTAAAGGGTTGTCGAACCTCAGGGACAGTTAAATACTTTACCAAACTCAAGAAAAAGTTGTAGTTTTGATTTAATCTAAGAAAGTAATAAACTTTAACTAAAGTAACTGAGATTTACTTATGTGGAGAAATATCAAGGCAGCAAATCCACCACTAGATATGCAATTACTACTCTCAATTATTATTAGGCACAAATTAATATGATATGGTAACTTGTGTTCATGGTCAGACATACAAATCACAATGAATTCACTCACATTCTTGGTCGGATACGAAAGTTCATCCACTATAATATAATTAATTCTATCCTTGGTCGGGCATAGAACCAATCACAATCCTGTTCTTGGTTAGACAGAGGGATTAAAAATATCTAATTCCAATCATAATCAATCAAGTCTATGGTCAAGCACTCAAAAGAAACTCATGAAATAATATTAAGCATGAATCATATCAACTCTATTAAATTAAACAAGAAAGAGTAGAAATACACACATCTAGGGCTTCATCTAGCCTTTACAAAGAATTTAGCTAGACATAGGAAGAGAGAAAAGAAAAGCCTAATTTGATAGATCCATTGACATGAATCACTTCTTCTTCTTTGGCTCCAAAAGACTCCTTCTTGCTCTTCTGTAGCCTCCAAGATCTATTCTTTAATGCCCAATACATTCTCTTTAAGGCCTATTTATAAGGTTGGGAAGAAAACACAAAAGACCCCTTCCAAATTCGAGTCAAAATAGGTCAAAACTCACTTCTGAGCACAGGCGATCGATCACCAATACGGGCCGATCTATCGCTATCTCGGTTTAACTTTTCAGTCCAATTTTCCAGTGGTCATAATTTTTTGCTTCGAACTCCGAATTGCACGCGGTCAGTGGCATTAGAAAGCTAAACTATTGAACTTTAACATGAAGCTTGAATCAGTTCAATAATTGATGTGTACATGAAGTTATGAAGATTTAACCATTGGAGTCACTTTTCACCTCATTTCTGCATCTTACTCTTGTTTTCCTACAAAAAAACTAAAAACTACATTGAAGTATCACTATATCTAATCAAACACGAACATAAATATGAGTTTAAGGGCTAATAAAATGTATAATTCATGTGTAGATCAATGCTCATGGACAAAATGGGCTAAGACTATGTAGATCTTCCATGATGCCTAACAGTCTAATAGCATACGTGGTGCCTCTTGTGGGCAAGGATGTTGTGACAATCCCCAAATAAGGACAGAGACCTCGTAAGATCAATGTTCTGTAATGGTTTATTGAGTATACTATGATTTCCTACAGAGATGTTGTGGCAACTCCTATGGAATCTCAAATAATAATATAAAGAACAGAGCTGTTAACCCAACCCCTGTGGAATCTTAGATAGTAATGTGAAGAACAGAGGTGTTGTGTCAACCCCTATGGAATCTCAAATAATAACACAAGGAATAGAGGTTTTGTGCCAACACTTGTGGAATCTCAAATAATAACACAAAGAACAGAGAGGTGTTGTGCCAACACCTGTGGAATCTAAAACAATAATATAAGGAATAGAGGTCTTGTGCCAATCCCTGAGGAATATCAGATAATAACACAAGAAACAGAGGTGTTGTGCTAACCCCTGTGGAAATTGCCTTTTCGGATAGAGCTATCAGAATCGTTTAGGCAAACATATATGCATTACATGTAATTGTATTAAGAAGGAAACTCCAGAGAAAGACACAAGGATTTGCTGCTCATCATGGTTTTAAGAAAGATGCAAATTGGAATTTCATATTAGTGTTCAAAGTGTACATGATAGATAGAAAATTGAAGAAACAATGGGCTATAATCCTAAAGACTAGTTCATGACCTGAAGACCCATGAGTATCACATTTTTTTATAGATTGTAATGTCTCTCAGTGCGATTTTAATGTATCAGTATACTCATCTTAAGGTAATACTAGATTGACCAACACATTAACAGAACTGACTGCAAGTCTTGGGGCTCTTACGGCCACAGAATTTGATTATAGGACATATGTAATTAATTAATAACACCTCAATATGTTGGACCCTCCAATCAACATGGTCGACTACCTATATAAAGAAGTTAAGACTTCTTTAAGGGTCGGTAGTGTTTTGGACAAGCTGACTGCAACATGGAACAAAACCAACAACGATTACACAATCCAACCATGTTATAGTTCTATCTGTGTCTTCATGATATGATAAGTTAATACCATAGTCTAGACAATTAATAGTTAGTGTACTAATCACATGATACATATATAGACATATAAAGGCCGGGATGACATGTGAATGAGTACAAAGTTTCAGCAGACAACAAGTTAATTGTAGATCCTTGATCAAACCTAGATACTTGATACTATTAATTATCTGCATAACCAGACAATAACTCAATGGATTAAAGACAATTAAAATTGAACAACAAGGTTACAACAAGGTGATGGCAGTAGCAAGGAAAGACATATGATAATCAAAGTTTTCATCTTAATACAACTCATGTGATAGAATATGAATCAAACAAACAATTGCGACCGATTACTACAATTTCCAACATAACAACAAGTCATGCAATACAAACAAGTTTTTTCGAAACACAAGCATGAATATAACTCATCATAACATCAGCATGAATATTAATAATATTTGACTTCAAATAGTAAGAAGTCTCGACGCTATAGAAAGACAGAACCATAGAATAAATCGTGTAAAATGATCCTACCTCAAATCGTTTGTCGAAACTTCTCGTTTTGAGTTTGTTCCTATCGTATCACGCTCCTCCTCGTTGCTTCCTCAGGTTGTCCAGCAGATATAGAGGGAGAAGAGAGAGATTGAGTGAGAAGAGAAAATCAAGAGAGAGCAAAGAGAGAAAGAGAGAGGTCGCTCATCAAAGGAGAACTAAGGCCGGCCAGCATGCATATATATAGCCTCTCTAGAGTCCTAATCCTGGCCGAAAAAACTCTCCCTTACCTATTGAAGTCAATCCTAAATCAAGCATATCTAAAAGCAAAAGGATTCTCTCATGATACATCCTAGCGCCCAAAAAGAAATCTAATGTACCAGGTTTCTTTTTCCACCATCCATATACTCCTTTCCAATTACAACTCCTGCTCCAATTAGAAGTGCACAATCTCAGCAAGTTTATCTTTGTACACTCATCTTTGGCGCCAGGCTTATCTTAGTGCGAGGCTCAGGCGACCTGACTCCCAACTTTGATGGAATCTATTCTAGGTTATCCTCTCGTGTTACAACTCACCTAATCTTATTTTAAGTAGGAATCTAATATCACAGTTATCAGACTTATCCAACCAATATCTACCAGAATCCAAATCAAACCCAGACTTCTAATTTAGGACATCAACAAAAAGGAATTTATTATTTATTATTTTCATTTTTTTTAGTTTTTTGTACAAACTTTGGGGTTGTCACACACCATACCCCACTATTCACCCATAATGTGGATTATGACATCACTATTAATGTCTAATTCTTTAGTTTGTTGTCCCCATTTCATTGGTTCTTAGACAACACACTAATGCTACCTTTGTGGTTGTTCTCTGTTCAACCTAAGGTTTCATTCTTTCTATACTTTCTCATTTCTATTCACTGCTGGTTTTACCGATAAATCATCTAATGACATAGGTCTTGTCGCTAGGTAGGTTGCTGTTGAACTCACAGATACTTTTCTAGATTCAACTATGACTAATGCTTTTACCAAAACAACTAATACCTATCTTAGTGGTTTCATTACTTCTATAGTTGTATTTTAAAAGAATGTTATTTACTGCTCAATGACAAGTAGTCCTACGGCATATAAATTGTCGCTGACTTTGAGAGAGAGCAGAACCTTAACTAAACAAGGCTTTGGATCTCCATCGAAGCATGCATTACTTTTGCATTCCACAAAAGTTAATGAGAGTATGTATAGCAACCTAATTATCAATTTCTTTGGGAAGAAGGAAACTTGCCTTTCTCTTACCCAGTCATCGTGCATACCAACAGATCATTTACATGACATATCTCAATATTTAAGAAATATAATCAATATTAAACATTTAATATATCTTAATACATGCAAAACCAACATAAAGCATGTGAAACATGCAACAATCATAATTCATGCAAGTGATACCTTAGGCCAATCACAAGGGCATATTGACTCTACTATTCAATAATTTGGTTTTCTACCTCGTATCCAAGCAACTTGAAGTTGAATCCTCCTTTCTCCTTCTTCTCCCTCCAAAACCCTAGCCTCCTTCAAGTCTTCTGAGTTTAGGGCATCCAAAACATCTATTAAAAGGAATTAGTCTCATATTTATACCCTTCCATATAGATAAGCATGAAAAGAATCCTTTTCAAATTTGACTATGTATCCTATGACAAATCCAGCAATAACCCAAGTGTCGAAGGCTTCTTGCCATAGAATTGCATAACTGAATTTAATGTTTAATCCAATTACTTACATTTTGCAAGCCTTACAGTGGGAAAATGACTAATATACATAGACATGAATAAGATGTTTTAAAATACATTATATAAAAAAATAGTAGGATTAGGAAGGAATGGAAGTAAGTATTGATGGTTCATAGCACGAACCACTAGAAGAATTGGAAAAGAATCCATGTTTCCATAAGAGCAATATAAGAAGAAAGCCCAGACCTTGATTGGACATCCTGGGGTCCAAGAATCCACAAGAGATTCCGAATGTATGTGGCGATACAATGAAGTTCATGTCGCACATATACCCAAATTGTGAGGAACCTTGAATGCCTTTCATAACTCATCCATTGGATGTGGCCAATTGGTGTCGAACAAAAGAAAGTAAGTTCTACGGGGAATTCCACAAGACAATAATCCTAAGAATGAGTGATTCAGTGTAGATCGAAGCTTAAAGTAGAATAAATGTAATTCTAATATGACTTAGAGTGAATGTAGTAAAAGTATGAATGGTATTATTAAGTTATTGTTTGATGTAGCTTTACTCTTGATTGTATTGATTATTTGTTTGCCAGATTACCCTAGAGGTTCTCTCTTTGGAACTTGGCTATGCGTATAGGATACTGGCCCCATCAGTGCATACAAACACAATGGGTGGAGACTGTTAGACCTTCTGTAATGTCTCAACAGCCTAAAATGTACGTATATGCCTCTCTTTGGGCAGAAACCTCATCAGGTTTCAAAAATATCGGAGATCACTCTGGATCTATATATCTTAGCAGTATTTCTCATGACATAGGTCTCAACACTCTTGAATCAACACATCTTTCCGACTTCGGACTCACGAAAGGAGTACAACAGAGATTCCAATATCTCTTTCAACATCTGACTCACAAAAGGAGTACAACAGAGATTTCAATACCTCTTTCCAACATATGACTCACGAAAGGAGTAAAGGAGTATAACAGAGATTTCAACATCAGATATATTACACATGCGTAGCCCTAGATAAGAACTCATGGAGAAAGACTTGATCAAGAACTGCCTTTCAAGACTCAAAGAAATCCGAGTTAGGTCGTGAAGAGTATTAATTTCCAATTTCAAAAGAATACTTGAATCAAACAGACACAATAATCCAAGGTTTTCAAAACCGGACCGGCCATCGACCCGGATCGATGGCCGGTCCGGTTGGACCGCGGTTTGACCACGGTCAAACCGGGGTCAAACCGGAATGACCCGGTTTTGAAGTATAAATGGTAAATATATATTAAATAGTTAATTTGTATCATATTAACATAAGAGCCCAGGTAGCCCAGGTGGTTAAGGCTGTTGGTTTGGGAGGAAGGGGGGGGGGGGTTCGAATCCCCCCTCAAACAACAACTTTTTTCAAAAAAAAAAAAAAAAAAAAAAAAAAAAAATCCGTGACCGGTCCGGTTTAAGACAAACCGGCCGGTTTGAAAAAAAACCGGCCGGTTTACCAGACCGGGGTAAACCGGGTGAACCGAACCGGTTTCCAGCCCGGTTCCGGTTCTCCGCGGTCGGACCGGCCGGTCCGGTCCGGTTTTGAAAACCATGCAATAATCACATAACTGAAGTTTATCAAACGAGTGGAAGACCCTCAATCAAACGCCTGATTATTACTGAATTTACTATTCTAGAGTTTGATAATTTTCATTAGATATGTCATATGCTTAATTATACACAACCCGTGTTCAAGAGACTCTTGTCCAGACTCAAAAGATAAGAATACAAAATAATAGGGATTGAGGATTTAGACTCCAATTGGAGGCTTAAACCAAATCAACACCGCAAGAAGAGTACTAAAGACATATTGAATATCAAGACGCCTTTGATTAACCCATGATACTAATTCTTATAACTTAGTCACTCTTAGGTTAAAAAGAGTCATTGGTAGGTCTTGTAATGTATAAATAAATTACAATATACACTTATCTCAACTTACACTCATGTATTAGTGGTTATTAGGGCTTTTTAACCTAATTACAATATACTCCCTCCGTTCCAAAATACTGTGTACATTTTGAAAATTTTACTGTTCCAAAATACTGTGTACATTTTGGGTTAATCACGTGACTTATTTCCTCTTCTTCTCCCACTGTGTACATTACCGGAGGGCAATGTAGCCGTAGGAGCCGGCGATGACCGACATGGACTTGTTGGACTGGATGAGCTTCGCTACACTGAAGTCGGCCACCCACACCTCCATCTCGGCGTTGAGCAAGATGTTACGGGGCTTGAGGTCACTGGGCTGCAGTCATGGTGGAGGTAGCAGATGCCCTGCGCCACGCTGAGGCGATCTTGTACCGAGTGACCCAGTCGGCGGCCAGGTTCTCCCCCTTGCCCTTGCCATGCAGCAGGTCGTCGAGCTAGGCTGCCGTTGGGCATGTACTCGTACAGAAGCATTGTGCTCTCGTTGTTGCTGCAACAGCCTAGCAGGCGCACGATGTTCCAGTGCCGGACTCGGCCTAACACGTCCACCTCCGCTAGCTCCCCATCGCGTCGCCTCCGGAATACCGTGGTCTCCTTCTGCTTCCCCGATAGCCGCTTCACCACTATCACCTCCCCACTGAGCATCTCCGCCCGGTACACCGTCCCCGTCGACCCCATCCCCAGCACCTTGTCGCTCATCGACATGCACTCCAGCACGTCCTCCACCCGCGCACCTAGAGTGCAGGCACCGGGCACCGGCAATGAGCAAGAATAGCCCCATGCCGAATGCCTCCGCCATGATCCACAGCACCGGCCCGCCGCCGGACCTCTTAGTCTCCCCCTGCGGCTGGACATCCTCTCCAGCCTCCGCCGCAAGGACGCACGGCTTCCGCAGCTGCCCACCGCAGAGTCCCACATTACCCACAAAGGCGGAGGGGGTGGAGGTTGCGAAAGACGTCGCCGGTGGAGGAGACGGGGCCGGATAGGAGGTTGTAGGAGACGTTGAAGTCCTCCAACGTGCTGCAATTGTCAAAGCTGGACGGAGTCTGGCCAGTGAGCTGATTCCTGGACAGGTCCACGTTCGTGATGGATTGCAATTCGGAGATTTCTCACAGAATGATCCCGGTGAGCTGATTCTGCCCGAGTTTCAAACTCAACAGCTTCTAGCAATGGCCGATGTCCCATGGGATGCTTCCACTCAGCGAATTCCCTTCCATTTCGATCTTGTACAAGCTGTTGTACAAGAGGAGGGAGTGGAGGCGGAGGGAGGGAAGAGGAAGTCACATGACTTCCTTGCGGGGCCCACGGTCTAATAAAAATGACTTTTTTTCAAATGTACACACTATTTTGGAACGGAGGGAGTACTATTTTCTGCATATCAGTTAACTTCCGATAGCTCCCACCTCCACTACAGTTTAAATTAGACTCTAAAATTTTTACTGTGATGACCGCTATGAGTCTAGTTTCCAACCCAACAGACAACAATTTTTTTTAATTCATGAGTGTAAGTAAATAAAATTTTAACTTTAGCACTCCGATCGGTGGCTCTTTGGACGAGGAAGAAGGGTGTACTTACTTGGGAGAAGAAAGGAGAAGAAAAACCAAAAGCACAAAAGAAGGGGTGGTCGGCCAAGTGGAACCCGCCCCCCTCAATTTTGCGTTTAAATACTTAGGTTTCCTATTCCTAATTAAACTCAATCTCCTTCCTTGATTCATACCCCATTGAATCCCAACCTTCCATTCACAATCTTACTCTATTTTGACTTGGACGTCCTCCAAATTGGTGCCCAAAATCAGTTGGGATTCAGTATCTTTTCTAGAATCAAATCTCTTTCAAATTGATCCTAACCACCAAATTAGGTAACTACCTATTGAGATCCAAGATTCTCTCTACAAACTAACTGTTTATTGGCTTTTCAAATTGTTGGCACCTCTTCCTCTTCTGGCGTCCTAATTTAATGGCAAGCTTACTCACTTTCCGCCTTTACTACTAATTAAGACACAATCAAATCAATTTAAACTTTCCTTGATTAGTATTGAGAATCAATCAAGTAAATCAATCACCGACTTTCTCAATAAAGATTTGGCGCCCTTGTCTAATTGGCTGATACGGATCTTGTGTATATTTTCATCTTATTCCTGATTAGCTCTCATAAATTGCAATATCCAAATTTAGTTATTCTTTCCAGATTTCCTAGTTACTTTCCGTAGTTACTACGAGTAAATCAAATCTTTCTCTTCTACCATAATCTTCTCTACTACCACAAATAACCAACCCAGATTTACATGTACTCACGTGCTCACACATGTCTCGACGTCCACGTGCCTGGCATCCATGTGCTCTGGCATCAGGTACGTATGACACACAACTCAACCCCGCAACAACTACATTACTACGAGTCACACTTGACAAACTTATCTATTTATCTCTCTCACACACACACACACATGCGTCTCACCATGTGTATCGTATCCACCCTGACACCTGGTCCATTAGGCAACCAAACTTTATTAATTTAAGTCAGTTTCTTAAAATAGTAGTTTAATTACTCATACCAATTTTTCGTATATTGAACTTACCCTTCAACCACATACTTACGTTGCTCCTAGGTTGCACCCATGTGAACCTGTGCTCTGGCGCCCAGGTTAAATTATCTTCTTAACTTTTTACTCGTAAGTGTACAAATCGTATTGGAGTATAGTTGTACGATTTACGAGATTGAACCCACAAGGACTTGTATTTCTAGAACTCAAATTCTAAGATTAAATTAACTACCCTTTCGAAAGATTAAATTGATTCGACTACTACTAATCAAAAACTAAGATTGATTAAATAATTTTAATTAAACAACAAATGTAACAATAATTCATTAATCTACAGAAAGAAACCTAATTGACAAACAAAAATCGTAACTTTAATCAAGATTTAAAATACTAAGGCATAAGAATGAGCACATGATAATTATAGGACCAATTATTCAAAATCAATAATTGTACTCACGATTATCTCGTAGAGGAATTTAATTCAATCTATTCTCCTCTTAAGGAAAATGTCAGCATAAAGGTATACAAATTTCGAAATAAAATTTGTCTTCTTTTGCATATCGATAAATAAAATTTTAATCATTAATTATATCTATCATTAGGCAAATCATAATTAATATCCAAATAACATATTAAACCTTAGAGTTTAATGCAATTAAATTGAGAAAATCATCATTAAATTTCATTAATTTTATAGAACAATTGCATACATAAATAACAAAAATACAATTAATCATAGCTTCATCTCAGCCCTAGATAGGAAATAAGTTACTCGTGCTAAGGAATTGAGCAGTAAAAACACTAGGATTCATCTCAATTAAAAATTAAATTCACTTACAAGAAATTCTTGAGATAATGGAAAAATAGAGAAGTACTGTTCCTCTTCCCTCGGCCGGCTGTTCCCAGCAACACTTTGTTACAGATAACTTCACAAAACAGTTATAGCAAAAACTCCACAAAACAGTAACTTGAGATAAAAAAAACAGAAGAAAAAAACAGAGTAAAATAAACAGAACTTGAATTGCTCTTGGTCGTCTCCTCCCAGTCCCACTGCTCTGTTTTATATAGAGATTGCACAGTTCTTCTTGTCCCCCAAATCAGAAACTTTTCCAAACAAATCTCGTGTAGAAAAATCTTCCCTTGTGTCTGCCGTCTAAATCAGTCAATTTGCAGCTCGAATTGATTTGAATCCCGTCCAAATTATAGAAAAAATTCCAACTTTACACTCTCTCGAAACAGGGCCAAAGCACCCAAAATGAAGCTTCCTCAATTTGACACAAATCCGACCTCTTTGAAATCTTCGACTGAACTAAAATTGGGCACTTACCATTCTGATCCAGAATTGCCTCTCATCTTTCCTGATTCGGTGCCTCTTCTCTAACTTTCCAAATCGATCAGTTTCCTTCTGTTGCTCCTGCTATTCTCGATCACGCCGGAAAACTCATGGCTGTCGAACTAGAACCCATCGCCACGCCGTCGCCTCGACTCGACAAGCAGCCGTCCGCCGCTGTTCTTCACAAATAGAGCTTCTTCTCTCGGTGGACTGTCTTCTTCATTAGCGCGCCTTCGCTCCCATGGCCGCCGTTGCTTCACCGTCGTCCTCAGAACCTCTGTTGCCACTCCGTGACCCCGCCATCGACCTCGCCCAATCGTGAGCTCGACCCAGGCTGCCGCCCTTCTCTGTCTGCCTGAGCGCTCGGGCACTCTGCTACGTGGCTGGAACACCCGAGAGCCTAAGCAAAGCCTGGGTTGTCTTTTATTTATGAGGCCCATTAGCCTCCTGGCATTTTGATCTCATCCGTCGGATGAGATCCGATGGTTGAGGGCGAGGCCCGAGCCACTCCCTCCCTCCCTTGCTCGGCGCTGCCCCCTCCCTCCCACCACCCCGGCGATCCCCCCCCCCACCGGCCCACCGCCCCAGTGTCCCCCCTCCCACTCGCCCCCCTCTGGCTCGACGCCCACCCGCCCCAGCGATCCCCTTCCCTCTCCCGCCCTAGTGACCCCCAGCCGTCTCATCTGCTTTCCACCTTTCGCCGCCCCACCATGGGGCACCCCGTCGAGCCAGGAGAGACGGCGAGGGGTCGCCGGGGTGCCAGAGGGAGGGGGGAGAGAGGAAAGGGGAGAGGGAAGGGGGTCGCCGGGGCGGGCGGGCGTCGAGCCAAAGGGGGGGAGTGGGAGGGGGGGGTCACCAGGGCGTTGTCGGGGCATCACCGCGGTGGCAGGTGCCCCGTCGAGCCAGAGGGAGGGAGCCAGAGGGGGAGGGAGAGAGGGAAGACCCCTCAACCGTCGGATGAGATCCGACGGTTGAGATCAAAGCGCCCGGAGAGAAGCTCCTCTCCGGGCACCATCCGGGCGTCAAGAGGCTACCTTTCGCCTTTATTTATTTTATTTTTTTATTTTCTTCTAATCGAATGACCACTAAACCGGTTCGGTTCAAGTTTTTTTTTTCTTTTTCTTTCAATTGAGCTAAGACCTGTTTTAGCATCTTCATCCGCCAGATGTAATCTGAACGACTCTTCATTCAAATCAGCGCCCGTCTTCTTCATGGATGTAAATTAGCGACTTAGATTTTCTCTGCATGTGATCTCAATATTTTAAATAAATTAACTCTTTAAAACCCGTCAACGCCTCCTTAACTATCGGATCTTTGATTTTTTTGCATTAAAATCCATTTGATGCGCAATAACTCAATAAACCATAACTCGAGCTTATGAAGCCTACATAAATTAAATTAAACTCAATTTAGACGCATAATAAAATATAATTGTATGAAATCTAATTATTGCAGCTAAATTAATCAATTAAGCGTAATTATTTATTAAATTCCTAATTACCATCATAACACTGATAACCAATATGTATCCTTATTTTAACTAAAAATTATGACTAACATAAAGGTAGAAAGACATATAAAAATGTATATATTTTGTATATATCATGCACCATTATGTCGGATGGATGGTAGGATATGGGAGGTAGAAACCACATCAATTTGTTGGCTGCTTCTATCAAAGGTACAATATTCTTGTGCTCAGAAGCAACTGAAAATAAAGTGAAAGATGCAAAGTTTCTTGCTGACTTTATTTATAATGGGATTGAGAAACATGTTGGGGTGGATAATATGGTCCAGATTATCACAAATAATGCCTCAAACTATGGGACTACTAGGTATATTTTGGAAGGTTTGATGTCGAATGTCTTTAAGACTAATTGTGTTACACACTGTGTTGACTTGATGTTAGAAGACATAGACCGAAGAATACAAAAGGTGAGGGATACAGTTAAATGAAGAAGAGACATAAGAAACTTTATTTACAAGTCCAGTCATGTCTTAGATTGTACGAGACTTCTCACAAATAGTAATGAATTGAAGAAGCCAGGAACTACAAGGTTTGCAACCAACTTTTTGATGTTACAGTCAATCATAGAGTAGGAGGAGGCTTTGAGGTATATGGTGGCCTTAAGTATGTGAGGAGCATTGTCACAAACTAATAGCAGTGATGGAGTAAAAGTCACTAGTACCATTCAAGACAATCTTTTTCGAGAAGATGGTAAAGAAGTGATTGTTGTGATTGAACCTCTTGTACGGGTTCTAAGATTGGTTGACATAGAAGCAACAACTTTGAGGTATGTTTTTGAAGCTATAAATAGGGCAAAAGATGCAATTTCCAAATATTATGGTAGAGAGGCCCATAAGTATGAACCCTACTGTTGTGACCCATAAGGATAACAAAGTACCGGATTGGTAAAGAAGAAGAAAGAAAAAAAGATAACTAGAACTTGTTTGATTGCATAAGGAAGAAGAGGACGAAGGTCCCCTTTAAATACATAAGGGTGGCGTGGACCCTAGGGATGCGCCACTAACGGGCCAGGCTTACAAGCATTATTCACCTAAATGATGCGAAAAGCAAATCTACTCATAATCAAGGTAAGCCCATCGTAATAGCTGACGTGCTGACGTATGAGAGGTGACGTCCTGGGCTTGACGTCACAACACCTACTTGGAGATCGTTGATGATAGATGTAGGCGTAATCTACACTATCCTATCCATGCTCTAGTAGCACTCCTCAATCAGCATTTGTACTATGACAAGTTTGTGAAGAACAATAAGCATACTCAAAAGGGAATTCAAGGACCCTTTCAAAAGATGGTTGGGAGAAATGAAAAAGGAGCATTTGGTAGGCAATTGATGGAGTATATTGGACTGAAATCTAGTATATTTCTATCAATTGTAAAGTTAACTATTCATGACCTACATACAAGTAAGGATCTTTCTACATTTACTTTATTCTATTTCTTTTCGTGTTTCAGTTGGACTTTATTGCTATTTCGGCTCTACAATGTATTATACTTCTTATGTCTTAAATTATGCAAGGTGACTGGTGAAAATTAAGAGTTATAGCTGATGAATTTGGAGAGCTTTGAAAAGTGGCAATGAGGCTATTAAGTCAACTATGTAGTGCATCGGGGTATGAAAGAAGCTGGGTGCATTTGAAGCAGCCCACACAAAAAGAGAAATAGACTAGAGCCTAAGACGCTTAATGATCTTGTGCATGTTAGAGTGAATTTGCATTTGAAAAAGAATAGGGAGAATAAGGGAGACCTTGTAAAGCATTTTGGAACAGTACATGATCTTAGAAGCCATTTTGGAACACTAAGACTTGCTAACCTTCACGTGATGTTATTTTGGTATTTTGGTAGTTTGGAATGTAACTTGAATGCTTATGTAGGTAGTGCACATATGCAGCAAGTTTGGAATGTAACTTGAATATAACCTTCCAGTGATGTCATTTTTGTAGTGTGTAATGCCCATGTAGGTAGTAGTATACATATTTTGACATATGTACGTAACTTGTGATATTTGTTATAAGACTTAATGCATGTTATCTTTACTATTGTTATTTGTGTATTATGGAAAGACTGTGAAAAATCGTTGAAAACTTGGCAAGCTAAAATACAAACAAATTTATGTAAATGCCACATTACTTGCAATGAATGGATGAATGGCTTCTTTCAGCCTCTTTAAACATCACCTACAAATACTTCCACTTACTACAATTCTCATATTTGTACCTAAGCAACACATATCTTAGAAACCGAAAATCAAGCATGCCATTGAAATAACCATATAACCTGCATTAAGTATACCATAACATGAAATTGAATAAAATATACATCTTGCCACAACTGAATAACCCCAAATTCGTACTTTGTGACGCAGGTCTACCTGACAGTACAGTTTCTTGCATTAAGAATATCTACAAATTAGAAAATTTAACTACAAAATCAATATAACCATAGGAAAAACATTATAAGTTATTCCTAACTATATAAAACATATTAACACTTAAAGAAAACTAGAAAACCAAGTTCAAGGGAATAAACTCACACAAATATCACTCATCAAGGACCCAAAATGATGGAGTAGCAACAAGGCTACTAGGAGCAGGGAGACTCACAGAGGACCAAGGGAGTAGTGCTAATGCATAGGAGTGTCAACATTTTTGGCTGGTGACTCAGTGTGCAATGGGCACCTTGTGTCCATTTGTTTGTAATCTAAATAATGATAATTTGTATTTTGGTAGTTGATATACACAAAATATACATATTTGTATATGCCTTCATACCTTTTTGCTAGTATAATTTTCTAGTTAAATTAAAGATAATTATGGGCTATTGGCGTTAAGCAAAGAATTAGGAGTTTATACCAATTATTTGATAATTGTGCTTAATTGATTTATTTGGATGCATTAATTTATTAAATGAGATTATATTTTATTATGCATCTAAATTGAATTTTATTTTATTTTTGTAGGTTTCATGAGCTCGAGTTGCACGTCAAATGGATTTTTATACGAAGAAATCAATACATAGAATATCTAACGGTTACAAAGGACTATAGCGTATTTTAAAAGCTTCAAAATGCATTAAAGCGGACAATCAAAGTCAGAACTCATCGGGGTCGTTGCTTTTCACTAAAAGATAACACGGGTTATGTTTTAAAGAATATATCGTCCAGATGAAATTCAATGAAGGAGGATTGGACAATTTCGGAAGGTTCGGATTTGGAAGGTTGGACCTTAGAAAGCCGTGCTTGATTTGGAAGACCCCAGATATGGAAACTGCTCGAATTGGAAGGCAAGATTTAGATCAATCTAAATTGGGAAAGGAGGAGATTAGGGCTCTTAATTGAGTCCCTATATAAGGCCACATGAATACAGAAGTGATCGTTTAAATTAAAACCCTTGCAAGTGCACAAGGCAATTGTACTACGGCTAGTATTGAAGGGTTGTCGAACCTCAGGGACAGATTAATATTTTACCGAATTTAAGAAAAAGTAGCAGTGTTGATTCTAGACCAAGAAAGTAATGAACTTTTTGAAAGTGCTCTTTAGGTCCTAGAGGGGGGGGGGTGAATAGGACAACCACTTAAAAACTCTCACTCTATTTTAATAAGAGATAATGTTAATTTAAATAATCATTCAATGCAACATTATCTTATTAACAAGTAATTGGAGGCGCATGAGTGAGAGAGACTTAAGAGGTGTGGAATGTGTATGTGTGTGTGTGTGTCAATATGCAAGATGACCAAACACAAGCAATCACACAAAGATTTATAGTGGTTCGCCGCCAAGCAACTCGCTTCAACGGGTACATCCACTCTCGGAGCACCTAATCCAAGGAACCTCCGACATCCACTAAGTGAGGGTTTATAGTTCACCCACAACTTCTTACAAAGGTTTTCTTGGTTCACCTCTAACCAGAGATTTTCATGGTTAATCTCAAACCAAGGGTTTTACTTAGAGGCTCACCCCAAACCAAGGACTTAATGGTATGTCCCAACCAAGAGTTTCACGCGGAGGCTAACCCCAAACCACCGGATTTTATGGTTTATCCTAAACCAAGGGTTTTACGTAAAGGTTAACCCCAAACCACTCACAGTGAGTGTACTCCCACTCACTACGGGTTATAAGAACCCGTCTCTCTCACACATGTCTAAACCCTACGGTTTACTACACTCAACCAGGCATAGAGAGAGGATAAGAGTATTACTCTAATTAAGAGGATAAGTTAGAGTACATACTCTTGTTGGGAGGATGTTAGATATCCTACCCGGTTTGCTCAACTAGTTTTGAGCTTATGGCCGTCCATTGTCCATCCTTGGATTCAACTAATGATGCTCCGAAATTGTAGAGGCTTTTTGGACAAGAGATTGGTTTCTCAAAGAATTTTCCTATGGGATTAAGTGAAACCATGGCCAAAGATACTTTGAACTACTCTCAAGGGTCAATGGTATGAACCCATCTAATCATTAATGAGGGACCGGAGAGTAGATCAAAGTAACCAAGACCTTTGAGAGAATTTGGAAGTATTTGGTTCAAAGGTCAAGTGGGGGCTTTGGTTTCTAAAGGATGATTCTATATGCTCCAAGAAACCATGATCCAAGATGACTTGAATCTCTTCCTAAGATCTTATAGCAAGATCTTGAACCCCTTTCAAAGAAAGGAGAGGAAGAATAATCAAGAGCATCAAGGCTCTAGAGGACTTGAATCTCTTCCTAAGATCTCATAACAAGATCTTAAACCCCTTTCAAAGAAAGGAGAGGAAGAATAATCAAGAACCCTCAAGGCTCTAGATGATATGCAAAGAATAAGGGCAAGAGGCTTTGGGGAGATGGCTTGCCCATCTTTTCATCTCCAAAAGATGGGTATTTATAGATGGAAAGGGAGGTGTGTATCAACCCATCCTTGGGTGGATCCACCTCATATCCACCCACCCATGGGTGGATCCACCTCATATCCACCCACCCATTAGTGGTTCTCTTATGTGGGTTGAGTCCTATTAATGGGTGGTTCCTTTAGCCCAAGAACCCATTTCACAAATGGGCTTTTTCTAAATGTCTTTTCCTAAGGACCTTAGGTGGGCTTTGAAAGAAGCTTTGGATCACTTTGGTTAGTGGGTTTTTCTTGAACCTAACAAATTTGATCCAAAAGCTATGGGCCTAGAGGACAACTATGGATGATCTAATGGTTGTGAGTTGATCCTCTAGAAAATATGCACTCCTCTTGTATGTCTTCATGATGGGCCTTCAATAGGTTGCTTTTAAGTGGTGTCTTGGCCATGGGCTTTGTGGTGTGCTCCCACATTGTCTTGGACTTTTGTGATCTTCATTTTCCTTTAGCTTCACCTTGGAGTGTCTTGCTCAATATGATAGCTTTCTCTTCAAGATCCACTTGTGTTGGCTTCTTCTTGAGATTGTCTCCTCTCAACCTCTTCATATAGCCCAATTTGTATATGTACCCCAATTTGTACATATACCCCATTTTCCCTCTCACATACCCCATATATTTTTGTACATTAAATTGACATACATTAAGAGACAAAATCACACTCTCAAATTTTGCCCTAACACTTTTAACTAAATTAATGGGATTCAATCAATATGGAGAATATTAAGGCAATGAATCTACCACTAGACATGCAATTACTACTCTCAATTATTATTGCACGCATATTGACATGATATGGTAATTTGTGTTCTTGATCAGACACACAAATTACTAATGAATTCACTAACGTTCTTGATCGGACACGAAAGTTCATCCACTATTGTGTAATCAATCCTATCCTTGATCGGGCATAGAATCAATCACAACTCTGTTATAATGTAATTAATCTTATCCTTGATCGGGCATAAAATCAATCACAATATCTAATTCCATTCATAACCAATTAAGTCTATGGTCAAGCACTCAAACAAATACTCATAAAATCGCATTAAGCATGAACCATAATCAACTTTATAAAATTAAACTATCAAGAGTAGCAATACACATCTAGGGCTTCATCTAGCCTTGAATAAAAGTTTAGTTACACATAGAAAGAAAGAAAAGAGAAGCCTGTTTATGTAGATCCATCGTCATGAATCCTTCTTCTTCTGTGCACTAAAAGACTCTTTCTCTTGCTCCTCTCTAGCCTCCAATATAGGTCAAAGGTCTATTCTCTGGTAGCTAAAATGTTCTCTCATAAGGCCTATTTATAAGAGTGAAGAGAAACCACGAAGTCCCCTTCTAAATTCGAGTCGAAATAGGTTTTATTTCGGTTTACTGCACACGGCGATCAATCGTACGTATTGCCGATCAATCGCTTCCCGATTGATCACGTATGATTCCGATCGATCGCTATTACTGTCTTGCGCAAATCAAAAACTCCAGTAGATACGATTGGTCATTTTAAGAGCCGATCGATCGTTTGCTTCAATAATACTGTTTTGTGGCTCAGACGATCGATCGCGTTGAATGGCCGATCAATCATAGTTACTGTTCATGTATTTCCAATGGCTATAATTTTTCGCTCCAAACTCTGAATTGCACGTATTTGATGGCGTTAGAAAGCTGACTTCCTGACTTTAACGTGAAGCTTGAATCAGTCCCATCAGATATGTGCACACGGAGTTATGATGATTTAACCATTGAAGTCTATTTTCACCTTATTTTTGTGTATTACTCTTGTTTCCTACAAAAACCAAAAACTATATTAAAGTAGTAGTAATTCTAATCAAAGACTAGCATAAATATAAGTTTAGGAGATAATAAAATGCATATTTCATATGTAGATCAAGAAGAAAGAGGGCTTTTTTTTTCTGTTGCTATAGTATGGGTGAATAGTGTAGCATGAATAGTACTCTACTATAATATTTGTGAACAATGTTCTATGAATAGTGCTACAATGCCGTAAATAATGAAAATGACATCGATGGCCGGCTATACTCCATACGAGGCATAGATGAAGGCCTAATTAGATTGGTTCTATCTCTCCTTATCTTATTTTTATTTTAGTTTGATGTATGCAACTTTATTCCATATGAATTAATGTTAGTTTCGTCAATTCTTATTCTATATGCTTGAGAGAGGGAACAACAGAAGATTTTTGTACAAAATTAAACTGAGGAACACCCGTGTCCGAGAGGAACGTGCGCACTACGAGGTGTTTTTGAATAAGGTTCTAATTTTTATATAGTTTCTATTCTCAAGAGAGATGGTCTCTAATTATTATTATTTTAATTGTTTAAGTGCATATGTCTGAGAGGAGTCTGCATGATTATTTTGTGCATGTGTCCAAGAGGAACACGTTAATTACATCAACTACAAGTTCATGAAAGTGAGAGGAGATAGAATTGATTTAATTAGTGGTGGATTCGGTGCTTTGGAATTGTCATAAATTAGCTTATCGTTAATTTTTATTGAGTTTTAATTAGTTGTCTTTCTTTCCATCGAATTAGTTAAGTAAAGTCTAGAATTAGGTTGAATTAATTCCAAGTATCTATGGGATCGACCTCGTAGCCACTATTCTATATTAGATTCGTGCACTTGCGAGTAATAAATTAAAATCAACAACAGTAGTTCCTAGCTTGTACTCCAAAACTTTTGAATGATGTAATGTATGTAAAGATTTGTGTATAGTATGTTTGAAAATCCATCATCACATTCTAGCGTACTTAGCCATGAGTTTGTTTTGATTTCCATGCCGCGATTGGGTTTTCATCTTTTCCTATGCTTTGATATCGTGCCAAACTTTTGAATTTTTGAAAACCCCCGGAGTTTGACAATTAAGGTTGGAAATGCATCTATAGTTGTAGTTTTGCATGTTCCACATTGCATACTTTCGAGTAGGTATATGAGAACGTGTTATGGGAGTGATGGTGTCTAGATTAGTGAGCCAAAGGGTTGAGATCAATGACAAATAAATGTAGTAACTAGTCAGGTTACAAATAACACTATCTATTGATATAGTGCAATTGCAGGTGTGATCACCTGAGTTGAGCACCTTTGATTCGAGACTGGAACCATATGTTTGCCCAAGGGACATCAGCTCATGGAGCATCATCCACGTTGCCCGATGGACATTGGCTCAAGGAGCCATAGGCATCGATTGCCAAGGTTGGCCACCTTGGTGGTCTCATATCTTCATTGGATCAATGCATACAATTAGGGCTATCAGGGTATTCATGGCATATCGGAAGCCTTGCAAAGAGAACCATGAATTCTCTTGTGACCTGTTGCCAAGCTTGGTTGGTGAGGGTCAAATGTGATATTTAGTAGGGTCATTCCTAACGAGAATAGAACTTGTCGTTTGAGCCAAGGTGAATGGGGATCAGACCCTAGGGTAGTTCTGTTGAACTGGTTTAATCCATAGATGTCGTCGAAAACAACATCTATCTTCTAAATATCCTTTAATGGAGACTTCATTGCTCCAAACTATTCCCACTAGTTCAATTGACCCAACTCAATTAGTAACAATCCCAGGGAGTTAGTCCCAAAGGATATTGATTGTCTTATTTTTAACTTATTTTACTTACAATTATAGACTAGTGGCTACGAGGTCGAACCCAAAGGGCTTGGTATAAAATTCAACCTAATTCTAAAATTATGCTTAACGAATTTTAACAACAAGCTCTTATTTTTAATTAAACAAAGCAAGAAACTTTATGTGTAAAAATAATCTAACGAGAAACATATTAAGACTTTGAATCCACCCTAACTAAATAGATTTCCTCTCCGTTAAGCTCGTATAATTCTAAATGATAAATTATCTGTGCTCCTCTAGAAGTCACGCACAATTAGGAAAAATGTGCAACCCTCTCGAATATGCTACTAAACAATTAACTTTTAAATCAACGGATCCTTCTCTCTCGAGCAAAGATCAACAATAAAAATTCAATCTTCATTCAATATAGTACTTTGGAATTTACTAAGACCTCTCAAACATTAGCAATTCTTTAGTTCGATTTCACTAACCATTCACTCTACACTCTATCAACAAGTAGAACAATCATAGTAAAATTGTATTAAGCACATGGAATAAAGATGTCTACTTTAGAATTGTAATTAAAATATGAGTCATAACAATTTAGTTAGGGCTTCATCTAGTCTTAGTACAAAGAAATTAGTTAGATATGAGAAAAAGGGAAGAAAAAGCTTGATTTGTTGAAGGAGTCATTGACATCTGCAAATTAGTTCTATGCAATCAGTCGTCTGCAATTTCTGCAATGAGTTTTGTAAGTAAATATGGGTTCTTGTCCCATTTTACTTGTCTTGGTTTAGAGGAGTCGGCTCTCTCGTGCAAGTGTAGGCATGTGAAGTAGTTAGGCTTCCATGGGCCCGGTCCACGCTAAATTGGAAGAGACACTGTAATCATCACCGATCCGGAAATCACTTATTTGGAATTAGCTATTTTGGTACGACCAAAATGGAATTGTCAAATAAGAGTCACCATCTTGGAAAACAGTTGAGCAATTTCGGGAAACCGAAAAGGCATGATTTTGTAACTGATTTTTGCCCCTTTTAAGGCCAATAGAGGGGACGCCCTCAATGCCAAGTAAAAGGGCGACTTTTGTTGAAATCGATTTGGTTTTGGTGATCTTGATTTCGTTGGGTGAAAAAGCTAATTCGGGGAATCTAGCTTTTCACAACGTTCTACACTCGATCGGTGAGGGATTTGGTGTTCTCGGACATATTCTAATCCGTGGAGTGATTCGTAGGCACAAAGGCCGAAGGTTAGTGATTCCAATTTGATAATCTTTGAGCTTTATTTGTTGATTTAAGGAAAAACCCAATTTTTGAGAACCCACATCAAACGGATAAAAATCCTAAATTCGCTTCCGTTGCGGCTCGATTACCCATCAGTGGTATCGGAGCCTTGATTCCGTGGTGGTGTGAGGGTTCCAAGAAATTTGTGGGAATTTTCCTCGCGGTTTTTGCCGACTGAAAATCACGATTTTTACAGTCGCGATCGATCGGTGTCAAGAGCGATCCATCGCACGGAAGTAAAATCGGAGAAGTCGACTGGTCACGATCTATCGGCTTCGATCGGCTTCGATCGCCATCGATCGCCATCGTTCGCCATCGTTCGACATCGATCGTTAAGTCTCTTAAAAAGGGAAAAACGGTCGATCGGCTTCGATCGGCATCGTTCGGCTTCGATCGGCATCGATCGCCATCGTTCGGCATCGTTCGGCTTCGATCGGCATCGATTGCCATCGTTCCGCATCGATCGGCATCGATCGTTGATTTGCTTTGAAAGAGGGAAACGATCGATCGGCACGAATTGCGATCGATCGTATCTACTGGAAGTTGAGCAAAATTGACAGCGGAAAGCTGCGATCGATCTGGTATTTGACACGATCGATCGGCGGGATAAAATTTGAAAAACTAATTAATATTGAAGCAGTATTTGTGCCACTTGATTATATAATTGTTGATAGTTAATTAATGATTCAAACTGTGCTGTTTTTACACTAATTGTCCTGTTCCATTGATTGTAGATTTTTATCTTCAATTTGATTGGAATACTTGCTTGATTTCATAAAAGTTGCAATGGTTTCCCGAATGGTCTCCAGTGAGTTGGCAAAGACTGAAAAGTTGAATGCCACTAATTTTGTTACCTGGAAGAGGCGCATCCGTCACATTCTGTTCCTTGACGACTTGGGTCATGTGCTAGACCAAGTTGTTGAACCTACGGGTGAACAGAGTACTACTGCTCAAAAGAGAGAGTACGAGAAGTTCCGGATGGAGGATGCACGTGCAAGGACCACGATGCTTACCTTTATGGAGCCTACCATGGAGTTGCTTTTTGAGAAGCACAAAACGGCCAAAGAAATGTATGAGGCCATTGAGAGGAGGTATGGAGAGCATACTGAGGCACACATCAGGTTGCTCCACACTCGCTATACCAACATGAGGATGGAGGAGGGTAAGAATGTGCTTGAGCACATAAATGCCATGACTATTATTGCTAGTGAGTTGGAGATGCTTGGAGATCCAATTTCATTGGGGGTCCAAGTGTCTACGATACTCACTAGCCTCCCTCCATCATGGGAAGCAGTTGTGGTGGCGTTGAACCTGAGTGATAAAAAACTCACTCTCGATGACCTTACTGCCAAGCTGGGCTTGGAGCAGGAAAGGAGAGAGCATATGAGGGCCTCTAATGTATCTGCCAACCTTGCTCACCATGTTGGCTCTAAGAAAGGTGGGTCCTATGCAGGCACTTCAAAGAAGAA